>MTQE01000401.1:10439624-10478649 GCA_014337955.1 Aspidoscelis marmoratus | reverse complement strand
AATAAATAAATAAATAAATAAATAAATAAATAAATAAATAAATAGTCATTAATCTGTATTACATTGAGAACTTGCCTGCTACTGAATGCAGCCTAGCAACTGAAATATCTTCTTGAGATTCAGTCCCTGATTTCCCATCACAAGGTAAACCCTGGAGTCCTCTCAGCACTACGTTAGGAATGCCAGACATACCTAAGGCATTTCCAGTGCAGCATTTCCAACGCTGTTAAGAGAAATCCGGCAACAACAGTTATGCTCCCCTCACCTGCCTATCTGGTGAGCAGCTTATACTATTGGCCTTCTGATTATCCTGACCTGTTTAAATTTTGATAAAACCAGGATATTAGTTTCCAGTCTTATGTTTAATATATGGTTAGAAAATGACTATTCCCCCTCTCTTTGATATTTGATTTTTCTTTCTTTTTCTTTTGCTAATTTTATATATATTATAATGTATTAAATACTAATTACACATAAGAGAACATAAGAGGAGCCCTGCTGGATCAGGCCACAGCCCATCTAGTCCATCATCCTGTTGCACACATTGGCCCACCAGTTCTCATGGGCATCTCAAGCAGAAGACAAGAGCAAACCTTCACCTGCTCTTGAATCCCAGAAAACGGCCTTGAGAAATCCTCCTTGTCTCCTCAGCCTGGAAGATGTACTTAGGCATCCACTTTAGTAGCTATTTATACATCTGTCATCCATAAATTTCTCTAACCCTTTCTTAAAGCCATCTAGGCTGGTTGCTGTTACCACCTCTTCTGGCAGCAAATTCCATAGACTGATGACCCTCTGGGTGAAGAAATGCTTCCCCTTGTCTGATTTGATACATTTTTTAAAAATGAGCAACAGCTTTTAAAATGAGACAGTACGTTTAGTAATGTACAGATACAGAAAATATTAAACCTCTGTATAATCTTAGAATGAATCATGATTTCTTAGAAATAATTGTGAACATTTTAGCCTTCTTAGTTTGTCTATCTTTAATGTCCAATCCAAATAAAATTCCTGAGGTTCAAAGGGACTTGTGCCCTGGCCACTCACCTACACAAAATCTCATGTAGCATTTTAAAGCATACTGAACATGTGCGTAAAATAATAAGTCTTTTAGCATTTCAGTTACAAAAAGTGCAATCATGTATAAAAGTATGTTACAAAGGGGTCGTGTGGAAGCCTGAAAAAATCCATGGGTGCAGTTGGCTATAGCTTCTAAAATGAAAATCTCTGTACAGTTTTGGAGCCTAGCCTCAGAAGGTTTTCGTAAACGTATTGACAGTCTCTCTCCCCATTTACACAAGAGTTAATGGAGGGTCTTCCCTAGATTGGTTCCCCATTACCTGTTTGGTTTCTTAACTTCAGTGTATGTGTAAGATACTTTTGACAGGCAATCAGGCCATATCCACTGCCACGAAAAGAGGAGACAGCCATATCAAAACAGCCAGACTGAGTACAGGGAAGATGGAAAGACAGGCGTTACCGTGGCAATAAGAAGGGATAGATCAGACCTGGCTGCTGCATTGGTCTAATGAAGCATCCTGCTATAAGTTAGGGTAGCAGGTCATTAGGTTCTTTGTGACAGGGTGATGTGTGCCCTAACATAATAAATAATCCATACCTCCTGAAGCAGTTAATGAGTGTGAGTTGCCTCTGGGTCTAGGTAGCATAATTCTGTAATTAAGGGAGGGTTTTTAGTTACCTGCAGGACATAACCCCAAATTAACTGGATGGGATATTCCCTGTAGAAACCAAGTATAACAGCCTTTTTATATGGTCTTGACTTGGGAAGTTAAAAGCCTGCAAATTTATTTTAATATCCCTGAGCTTTGTTGTCTGAGTTGTGAAGAACAAAGGAACATGTACTGTATTGGAAAAGGTCTTATCTTATAGCAGATGCATTTAGACTGCAGTTTGGAAGCTGACCAGGGGCCTTGACTAAGGTTAACCATCTCTAAGGTTGGAATAGATCACCCTCGGCTGGAGCAACACCGTCTTCCGGGAACAAAGGTTCCTGGCCTCAGAGCCCCTGGGGATC
Source organism: Aspidoscelis marmoratus (assembly GCA_014337955.1). Taxonomy (NCBI): domain Eukaryota; kingdom Metazoa; phylum Chordata; class Lepidosauria; order Squamata; family Teiidae; genus Aspidoscelis; species Aspidoscelis marmoratus. The sequence continues at coordinate 10,476,614 of MTQE01000401.1, read as the reverse complement.
TATTTTGGCAGCACAATAAGGTGTGCACCAAAATGTCTCCCTCCTGTGTCTACCTTCTGCACACTTCTGTAGATCTAAATATCAAGGTCTACTGGCAATCCAGATCAGAAGCTTCCTGATTTGGATCATGCTCTGTTCTGTATGGATGAATTCTACTGGCACTAGACAGAGTCTCTCATATTCCACACTAATGTGCACTATTGTGTAAGTGCGGAAAGGTCACTGGAGAGATTTGCTATTTTTCAACTAAAATACTAAAGGGGGATTATTCTGTTGCCAAGGTTGGTTTGAACAGTTATTGTGGCACAAGAATGAAAAGCTTATTAAGCAGACTATTGAAAGGTAGAGCAGTTTTCAGGTGTTCTAGGGGCAAGGACATTTGAGAACTACTCTCTTAAACTATACAGATATGTCCTGCAGTTAATGTTCTAACTAAATGATTCATGAGCTGACATTTTATTGTGCTTTAAAAAGGATGTAATAGAAATACTGTAGTAGGTTTTCTCTTCCCTTCAGAGATTTGCCCCTTTGCCAGAGGTTTCTTAGCCCTCTTCATTTGTCAAATCGGTTCTAGGATTAAACCTTTGATTCAGCTCTGTCCAGGCTCAGTTCATCTTGTCCTTGCATTGTAGTTAGAAGACGATATTGTAGCCAAACCAAACTATCTCAGCACAATGAAGAACTTTGCCCTGCAGCAGCCATCGGAGGAATGGATGATCCTGGAATTCTCACAGCTTGGCTTTATTGGTAAGGCTTTTTGAAAAATACATATCCGTCTGTGAGTGACATACTGTAGTTCAAGCAGCATGCATGTAAAAGGTTTTTTGAAAAAAGAATAATTATTTTCTGTTTTCTGTTCTTGGGACTTAGTACACAACTTTGATACTTGCTCTAATCTCCAACTTTTCCTATCTTTTTAAATAGGCCTCAAATGTTTAATTGGTGTGACTTAAATGGGCTAAACAACTTAAGATCTTTTTGCAAGAGGGGATAAGTAGGTTGTTCTTGATACCTGTGGAGTTGGGGAAAGAGCTGTGGTTATGATAAATAAAATGGTTGTTATTTTTGCCACCTTTTACTAGTGGCATCTGAGCATGCTCAGTGCAGCTGAACCAGAAATGGTTGTATACTTTTGTGGAACATTTTCACAAAAACAAAATATTTATTCCAGCAGCACAACAGGAAGAGATCCTGCATAACCTCTTCTCTGCTTAAAGGATACAGTAGGAAAAAAAAAGAACAGTTTACGACAAAGATTAAGAAACAAATATAACATCTTTTCTCTTATACACATATAAAAGCAACATGGTAAAGAAGGTTTCCCACTGTCTCTTTCCTTACATAAGAATGTAAGAGAAGTCCTGCTGAATCAACCCACAGGCCCATCTAGTCCAATATCCCATCTGTCACAGGAGCCCACCAATTGCTTCTGGTCATTCTCAAGCAGAAGGTGAGGCAAATCCTTCACCTGCTCTTGCTTCCTTGCAAGTGGCCTTGAGAGGCATCCTACCTGTGTCTCCCGGCTGGAGAAGGTACCTAGGCATCCATTCTAGTAGTCAGTGATACACCTGTCCTCTATGAATTTGTCCAGCTTTGCAGGGGAGATACACACAATTTCTCAGTATATCCCAAAGGAGAATTTTTTGCTATATAGGGATGGCAGCTGGACCACACCAGTTTACTGAGTCTTCTCTTCTTTCTTCTTTTCCTTTGAAATGTGATTTAAGGAAAGATGTTCAAGTCGCTGGATCTCAGTTTAATTGTGGAATTCATACTTATGTTCTACAAGGACAAGCCCATTGACTGGCTTCTTGATCACATCCTCTGGGTTAAGGTCTGCAACCCAGAGAAAGATGCAGTAAGTTAAATTCCTCTCAAAGGAAGTGATGTTTTATGTTTATCCTTTTCATTATTTGTAATAATGACTGATTTTTTTTCAGGTTAAATATTGAGAATTGCAAAAAATACCCCCTGTCCCATCCAGATAGGACGTAATCCCTTGTACAGATATCCTTGTACAGAGCTTTGGGTGCTAGTTCAAAGAAATGAAAATTTTGGGTGACAGAAGATAGTGAAACTCACAGCGGTCCTTCTCAGGTGTCTTGAGAGATCTTGGCCAAATCAGGAATGCTTGAGGGTCTGGCAAAACAGGTGCTGGTTTGTCTTGTTTGCTCCATTAAAAACACATCAAAGAATTGTTCCTGCCGCTAGAGGAGAGCCACCATAGTACAAGCCTAGGAAAGGTTGATAATTGCTTCATGCATTTCACTGTGTCAACAGCATGAAGTGTTGCTAATGCTATTTATCCTTTATAAAGCCTTGAACTAGAACAGAGCTTCAATGTCACTGTTTATCCAGGTCCGCTTGTCTTCCACCAGATTGTTTTTCTCCCTCTGAGCTCTCCGGCAGATCTTGAGAGTATCTAAATCATTGTCTATTTAAAAATGTAACCCAGTTCCCGTATGGATTTCTGGCTCCATCTCCTGCTGCTTGCGTGATTAACTCTACACAACAATTTTTTAAAGCAGACTTGCCTCTGCAAATCCTGCTGTGTAGAATCAAATTGGTGACTTGTAGGATTTGCCTTTTTGATTGAAAGTTTGACTGATCTGAGATTTTGTGACAACAGCTTTGACTGGTCTGGATATTTCAGTCTTTTTGTCTGTCACTAGCTATAGTTGCTTTCATTAGCTGCATCAATAGTAGCAATGACAAAACACAATGGGGAAACTGGAGCCGCCCTTAAGTCGGTGTTCCACTTAGCTTTATGCGGGGGAAGAGTGCTTTGGTAGCTGAATTCAGGAATTCTCATTTGAGTAGAGCCAGGTTTTTAATTTTCTAAAGTAATGAGTGCTGGATTAGGGGATTAACTTGAAACAGGGCTGTAGGGAATAGGTTTGCGGCCTTGCAATCCCAAGTGTTGCAGGTAATACAAATGTATTTGCATAATAGCCTGTGCTTAAAAGAAAGAGGACATTGACAAGAGGAACATATTAAGAAGGCAGCTCTGTCAGCAATAGGATTGTACATAATTCCCTTTCATGAGAATATTTGATTTCATGGGCTTAAAAGGTCTAGTAGAAAGGATTCTTAAGATCTGTAAAGGATAGAATTCTATTGTTCTTTTTAATTTATGTTTTTCTTCAGAAAGACACCTCTGGTTAAAGAGTCATTTATCATATCTCAGTGCCAAAAGTGTGCACTTATGGCCATTGTGACTTGGGATGAGTTGTAAAGAATGTCACAATTTAGATAGTGAGAACATGAAGTGAAGAAGCTATATGCAAAATCCCATAGTGGGTACAAATGACAAAGGGGTGTGTGTTTAACCTACACCATTGCAAGATTAACTGGGAACTGGATGCTTAAGTACATGTTTCAGGCTGTGCGGACAAGGAGGATGCATCTAAGACCATTTGCTGGGATTTGAGAGCAGGAGAAGGTTTGGCCTTGTCTCTGCTTGAGATGCCCATGGGCAATTGGTGGGCCACTGTGTGCGACAGGATGCTGGACTAGATGGACTGTGGCCTGGTCTTATGTTCTTATATTCTTATTGTTAATGGTGTCGTATTTCATGTCTGGGAGTGACTGTAGCTGAGTGTTAATACAAGCAGCCTGGAAAGCAGAGGGTCACCAGTTCAATTCCCAGCTCCTCCACAGAAGAAGGTGATGGCAAACCACTTCGGCATCTCTGCCAAGAAAACTGAACTGAGGTGCCCATTGGGGTACCCATGCAGTCAACCAAGAGTTGGCCATGACTCAGTAGTACACCACTACCACCATAATTTTTCTCTACAAATAATTGCATACTCAGTTTTCAAATATCTGCACCATAATAAGGTTGCCGTTAAGCAATTACACCGTCACAAGTCCTAATACAGTTGCAGTTTGCCTCATTTTGATTTGCCTTATAAAAAGCTGACAGGCAGGTCTGGCTTCTGCTAAACTAAATTGGCATGTTAAGTTAACTAAATGAATTGGCTTGAAGGCTCAAGTGATAATTAAGAAAAAACTGAATAAGCCTCTGGAACGAAGAACAGTGGGTAACCTGGAAGATGGGAAATAGCTTAAGGCAGATATCTACACCAGTTACAAGAAAGAGTGGATTTCTAAAGAATTGTTTAAATTGAACCTGAGGAGCTGAAGCAGAATGAGGTTCAGTTATGAAATGGCCTCTCTTCTGATGATCCTCTACCTTCATCTCTGTATATTGTCAACATATGGTGAAAAGACAACTCTTGGCTGGGAAGGTAGCTGCCCTCCCACTTCATGCCCTGTAGGTTGTAGTTTTAATTAATTGCTTTTTAACTGTTGTTTTATTCTAAACTGCTCTGTGACCTTAGGGTATAGAATAGAAGTACAGATAAAGAAATGAATAAGTTCCTCCTTCCTGCGTGCGTGCGTGCGTGTGCGTGTGTGTGTGTGTGTGTGTGTGTGTCTGCTCTTACATAACAACCTAAGAGGAGCCCTGCTGGGTCAGGCTGCAGCCCATCTAGTCCAGCATCTGTTGCACACAGTGGCCCACCAGTTCTCATGGGCATCTCAAGCAGAAGACAAGAGCAAACCTTCACCTGCTCTTGAATCCCAGCAAATGGCCTTAAAAGCATCTTGCTGGTCCCCCCAGCCTCAAAGATGTACTTAGGCATCCATTCCAGTAGCCATTGATACATCTCTCATCCATAAACTTGTCTTCCTCAGTTGCCTACATGCTGCATGTAAATTTTCAGATTTCCTGGACCATTGAGTAGGACAAGGGCTCCACTCCACCTGCAAGCTAGCTTGTTGCCCATCTAAAATTGTTCAAACCTCTTCCAATCCTTTTTAAAAATAATATAAACGATGATGCACAGACTTCCTTATTGCTTAGTGGAGATTCAGCAGTGAATCAGAATGAGACATCTGTAGAGGAAGTCAGTGGAACAGTGTCTTGCAAACAAATGAAGTGAAGGAATGAGAGAAAAAGGAGGGAACCCATAATTTATTTTGACAGTCACTTAATTAATCTAACATTAATGACACATTCTTAAGAACTCTCTATGTCAGCTTTCAGAGCCGTTTCCTCCAATTTCCATACGTCGTCTCCCTCACAGATCAACAATGAATTTTGCTTCAGACTTCATGCAAAGAAAGAGACACATTTAACAAAACTTAAAGATGGCAGCTTTCATGATTAAGCTGTATCTGTGTGCATGCATTTTTTCTATGCCTCTACTGATTTTATTGTGACCTGCCCTGACATCCTCGGGTATATAAAGGATAAAAATCTAAAACAAGCAAATCTAGCTGCTTAGTGATGATGCCATAAAAAAGATAAAGAGGAGGCTCATTCTAAACAAAGGTATTTGAGTTCATATAGGAATGAAGTGAGCAGGGACTGTTCTGCCAGTTGTGGTGCATATTCAAAACATGTTCTTTATGCTTATGATAAAGAAGCACGTTATGCTTTTTTTGGCCTAGATATAATAATCTCTTGCATGATATAGAATTGTTTTTACATGCTTGATCACATGTGATTTTCCTTTTTTTAAGTAATGCAAATTTGTCCTCTGAAGTGCCATTGATTCACACTGGGAAACAGCCCAAGTGGTACAATGGCAGATTGGCTCTCTTTTCTTCAGTGTTAATGAATTACTGAGAGTCTGGGCCTTCCCTCCACAACGCCAGTGACTTGCCATGGCAAACTGGGTTCCCTGGGTCTCCCAACCTCTATTGATCTATAGGTGGCAGTCACTTGAATAACGTATTTTTGCAATAGGTGATGGTTTATGGAACTCAAACCATATTGTCATTTAAGGAATGAGTGTACCTCAAAAGGCAACAAACGTGTTCAAACCATTTCTGCCACACCTTGGGCTAGTTCATATCAGGATTATGGCATTAATGTTGGACGTGTTTTTTACCCATTGAGAGCATCTACATTATGCCGATGGCAGTTTATAGAGTGTTTTCAGCAAACTGCCTGATCTCCACTTTAAGAAGATAAAAATGTAAGAGGAACTCTGCTGGTTTGGGCAGCCCATCTAGTCTAGCATCCTGACTCACACAGTGGTCCATCAATTGCTTCTGAGCATTCTCAAGTAGAAGCGTAAAGACAAAGTTTTCACCTCTTGACTCCATGCAAGTAGCCCTTGAGAAGCATCCTGCCTGTCTCTCCAAGCTTGAGGTGGTACCTAGGCATATATTCTGGTAATCATTGATACATCTGTCTTCCATTAATTTGTCCTGAAGGAGAGGAGCCCTGCTGGATCAGGGCTGCAGCCCATCTAGTCCAGCATCCTGACTCACACGGTGGTCCACCAATTGCTTCTGGGCATCATCAAGCAGACATCAAAGGCAAAACCCTCACCTGCTCTTGAGTTCCTATTAGCTACTCTGTGCTACATTTGTCTAAACTAAAAGCCTGATTTTTAAAATCCTGAATTTTTCCTATTTCCCCTTCATTATTCCAGAAACATTGTGACAGGCAAAAGGCAAACCTGAGGATCCGGTTCAAGCCCTCACTTTTCCAGCACGTGGGAACCCATTCATCTTTGGCTGGTAAAATACAGAAGCTGAAAGTGAGTATGTGATGACATAGCAGAAAAACTCCTGATCAATTAATTCATCTGCTGAAGCTAGGTAACAGAAACAGAAACATTGTCCTGGGGTTTAAGTCGAGTCATTAGACTTGACTTGATAGAGTCTATCAAGGATGAACTCTCCAATCTTTCCCCTCGTAGCCACTGTCAATCTCATTCATTATTGAGGCAAGGGGGCAGGTGAAGGAGAACATTGATCCATAGAAGCCTATAGAATCCATTAAGAGCAAATAATGCATTCACTATGACACACACACTTGTGCGCGTGCACACACACACACATTGTTCTCAGTCCTTTCTCTTCAATTTGGACCAACAGGTTTGGAGCCGGTAGGGATGGGCGATGCTTGGGAATGACCTGATGTCAAGGGTGCAGAAAGCTCTGGACGAACCTGCTTTAGTTGTCTTTCCAAAAGCAGTACAATAGTTAGACAGAAAATTGCTGGAGTTCTCAGCAGTGCTACTCTGAGCTTTTTGCGGGGAAGGCAACTCATAAAGAAAATAAAGTTGAATACTAATAGAAAGCAGGAAAGTGGAACTACAATTGGACCTTTTGCCCACAGGTCAACTTGCCTCCCACCCTAAGAATGAATGAGAAGCTGACTGGAGTCCTTGGTTTGGGATTCATTACCTGCCACATTCTGTGCCAGCATACAGCCTGCACTTGATGGGCAGGCGATGCACCTGCTGTGTGTGTGGGCGCATGCAGAGGCACAAAGAGTTTAGTGTAGAGAAAGCAAGTGCTTTCAAATGCGAGTGTATTCTCTGGGGACAGGAGGACGACGGTGTTGATCTGCAGAAAGGGAGTGGATGCTTTGCTAGCAGAGTATGGGAAAAATTGTAAATGGTTTGGAAGGAAAGAAGAGGCATAAGGCCAGGACTCAAGGGAATTGGAGCATGGCAGGTATATACTCTGATTAATAGGGGCAACTAGCTATCCGTTGCAACAGCTTCAAAAGCCTCAGAGCAGAAAATGTGTGTCTGAATGTGAATGAACGGAAGAGAAGCCCTTCCTACAGATATAGGTCTATAACTCTTGACAGCACAAACTAAAACTCATCTAAAGGGCCGGCTTTTGGAATCATAGAGTTGGAAGGGGCCTCTAGAGTCATCAAGTCCAATCCCCTGCTCGATGCAGGATTTCCTAAACCATCCCAGACAGATGTATAGATGATTTTAGATTATTTGTTTTGTTTCACTTTAGATAAATGTTGGTTATTTTAACTAAACATCCCCTCACCCCCACGTAGCTGCAGTCTCAACCAGTGTTTAAAATAGCCTGAAGCAATCCCTCATGCTGAGGGATCACATCCAAAAGAGCCCTTCTGAATTTTTCCCAGCCTATTTCCCTCCCCTCCAATTTGATCTGTCCAATAATGAGAATGTCACAGCTCTCAGATACTTTCACTGCCATACTGTGGTTACATTTCCAGTGTCTGGAAGTGCAGAAAGACTTTGGGGGGTAATAACAAACAAACAAACAAACAAACAAACAAACAAAAACAACCATGAGAGGGCATGTTTTCCTCTCTGAGCTTGTGGACGTTGAAGAGAAATGGTGTTATAACCCTGCCTTCCTCCTTTCCCCGTGTTCCCTACTGCTTTCTTTAAAAATCAATAAAGCTCAGATTTGCACAAGTGCATGACTTTGTGCCTTCTTAGACTCTGGGGGTACACATTGCCAACCATGAGTGTGGTTCCAGGACATTGGCCCCATTTGCCCTGGAGTGTCCCAGAGTATGGACAAATAAATATGAAATGAGTAACCATTGGTGTTTGATGGGTGCGATCGATGCAGTAATGAACCAAGACTCCACTGTGTCCTTAGATGGACTAAACAGTTGATGTGTGGCTATGCCCATGTAATTATATATTTTTAGATCATCTGTGTCTGTCTAAGCTTGACAATTTAGTGCTAGTCCAAGCAAAAATATTTGTTATCCTTCAAGATTTTAATGATCCAGCTGTGCATTATATTAAATTGCCCTCATCCATCTTCAGAGACAGCAGGGGAGCAGGGGAAGACAAATATATTTTGACTTAAGTTGTACATACTTAATCTTAGTTTTGGCAGGAATTGTGGGAGTTTGTGGAAAAGAAATGTTGGAGGACATGTTTGAAAAGAAAGAAAAGATATGGCCATCTTGGAAGGGAGTTCCAGAGATGTGGGGGAGCTAGAGAAGAATCAATGAGATCTATGGACCCATAGGATGAGAATAGCAGAGCCTAGAGGGTAAAAGTCACCAGTTGATATATGGCCATTCAGAGATGGAAGGGTAAAGAGAAGACAAGCCTATGAAGGGTTGTTGCTTGATCCAAGACTGGAAAGGTTGACCCTGTATGTATTTTCAGGAAGACATCAGGCACTATGAGGTAGTATTAAATATGGGTGATGACTAGAATGTGAACTAGGGGGAGTTGCTTGAATGTGCTTTCCCCATCTGATTGATTAATTCTGTATACTGCCCTTCATTAGAAATCCCAACAACAGAATAAAAAACAAAAAGAGTGATGAACAACTGGCTTGGGTGGTAATAAGCAGCAAATAGCTGCATACACAATTGTGTTTTAAGCTTGCGTAGTTGAGGGAGTAGACCACTCTACAAGCTGGGGAACAGAAATGACTTACCACAATCAGATATCCTACAGATCTCTGCAGGTGAGGAACAGCTGTGACAGTCTCATTAATTTGATCTCAAGAGATTGGTAATATATGTATGATAAGGGAGACATTCCTTTAGGGAAACTGGTCCCAGGTTGTTTAGGGCTGTGTTCAGATCTACGTTTTAATCCAGCTTCAATCTAATTTCAGAATGGAAGAATGCATCCGCAAAGTAATAAGCTATTTCTTTTGGGCATCATCTAACTCAGAAAATTCAACTTCGAGTTAGAGGAAGTGGAAAGAAAATGACAACTTAGTTTGCTGATGTGTTCTTTCATTCTGAAAGAACTGGACTGAAAGTGGATAAAAAGTTAGGTGTGAGCACAGCCTTTTATTTTCCCGAGGCCTCAGGGAAATGTTGGCTTTTTAAAGGAAGCCACTGTTTCCCACAACAGAGTAAAAGAAGCTGCCAGATATCTGCAGCCTATGCTGGAACAGTGCAGGATTGTGCACCCACATACTTGCTGGTTCACTGCTTTCCTCTGCTACAAGTGCCCAGGGGCCCAGTTCAGTGCCATGTAGTTATAGATTGCATGAGACATAGGTGATTGCATGAGACACTGAGGCTTTAAAGACAGCATGGAAAGTCCACACTTTCTTTACAGTTCAATGTCATCCTGATACTCTGGTGAGGTACCTTTGTTTGGTGGGATGCTGGCATTATTAGCGCATCAGAAATTCTTTTGGTGATTGATTATTCAGAACAGTGCAAATGGAGAAGATAAATCTGAAGTCTTCCAGCTGATCAGCGAGTGGCATGATTGTGGGGTGAATTGATTACTTTGGGGGACTTTGGTATAAGGGAGTGTAAAAATAGGTGTGGTTTAGGAGGGAAGATTTGGGCTTCTCCCATTCCTCAAAATGCTCATAAAAGTGCAGAGGGGGGTAAATTAAAACTGAACTAAAGCAGTTGACATTATTTTGCTTTTACCTTGTATGTTGAGGACAAAGATTTTGGAAAACAGGCGCTTCGAAAGGAGCACGTCAACCCTCCTGCGGAAGTAAGCACCAGTTTAAAAACCTACCAGCACTTCTCCTTGGAGAAAGCGTATTTAAGAGAAGATTTCTTTTGGGCATTTACTCCAACGGCGGGAGACTTCATTCGCTTTCGCTTCTTCAAACCGCTGCGCATTGAAAGGTAAGCATGGGGTAAGCAGCAAAGAATGGGAGGAAATTGCCTTGCAGTCTAAAGCCAATTGTTTTCTCTGTTCTGTGGTAAAATAGAGTCAGGCTGTATCTCCCTTGCTGCCCTACTTGTCTTGCCTTTCACACTTTGTCCACCCATCCTTACAGATGTGATAGAAGCAGAGAAGGAATCCTTTGCAAACTCAAGAATTGGTGGTTTTTGCTTTGCTGCAATTTTGGTTCAGTTTCTCCTTTGACATTTTTTAGTTGTCTTGCGTTAATTGGTCTTATGGTTTATTTTTTATTTGATACTGTGTATTGTACTTTTTTAGATTACATAGCTTATTATTAGAATTTTGTACATTGCTTATGATATATATTTGATGTTTTAGTTATTGAATTTGATTTCCTTACTTGCTGTATTTACTTGCTGTATTTCTCTGATGTGATGATTGTATTTGCATGGTATTTTTTTTCTGTTTGTTGTAAACCGCCTTGGGCAAAATTTTCTTTTGCTTGGGTTTTTTTTGGAATAAGCTGGTCTCTGAGCTTAAGTTCCCGATTGCTTATTGCCACCTAAATCTTAGTACTTAGATTGGCAGCAGAGTTCCTGTCTGGTGTTTCTCTGTCATCTGAAGTTCAGCAAGTGGACACAAGAACTGGAAACTAGCAAAATACCTTGACCTGTTATGCCAGTTGCATCAGCCTGGGCTGACACAGAAAATATAATATTTATTTATTGAAAACATTGTTTCTTTATATATATATTTATATCCTGCCTCATACCCAATGGCCTCAGGGTGGGTTACAGTAAAAACAATAAAAAGAAAGTTAAAAAAGAAACCATAAAAAGCCAACAACTACACTAAAAAAGCCAAAGCAGTTAACCATTGGACTTAAAAATGAAGGGCAAAATAAACAGAAAAATATTAAAACAGGTATGAAACCTGGAGGGCTCAGGAAACAGAATTTCAGTGCCATCATTTCCAACAGGCACCTAAAAGATTCCAGATTGTGGCCACCACAACAGAAAAGGCCCTGTTGCCTACCACTGCAAAACAACATTCAATATTCGGTTTTAAATGTTGTATACGGGCATAGGGTAGGATAAATATGCAAATAATTAATTATGGTATGTGAAATTATAGTATTAATCTATATAATGTAATGAGAAGGCAAAGGTGCCCATTGTTTTCAGAGTAGAAAATGAATATAGAAATTTGCAGCTCAGTTTTGTGTATCCTCAGGATTTAGAAAATGTACAGGGTATCAGTTACTGTGCCTTGAATGTTTGCAGTTTCCTGCAGCCCTATACATGTTTCCTCCTTCCCTAATGGGAGAGGCATAAGGAAAAGGATTTCTAATAATGGCTTCTATGAGGAAAAGTGGTGGGATCTCATAAAATTGTTCCCCTCATCCCCATTTTTCCATAGACTTCCCTTGCTTTAGATTGTCTAGTATGGTATTCGTGTCGTGTTTGAGACAAAATAATCACAAATATCAAGGGTTTACCAACTATCCTTCAGAAGGTCTTGAGGACTTTTCCCCATATGCTTGTTAACAAGTTGATCTTTGCCTTGGCTGGCTGCCAGGAGTCTCTTTGAGTGGGGAATGTCTGGTCCTTTATTAATTACTTGAACGTGGGAAGCATGTGGAAACAATGGACTTTCTTTACACACAAGGCATCTAGCTCTTCCTGCTCAACTTATTGCACTTTGGAATACATTTGGCCTATGCAGTGGCTTCCTTGGATAGCAGCAAGCCAGCCTTCCACTAAGAAGAAAGGCCAGTTTGCCAACATCAAAGGTCAATAGCAAATGGCCATCAGCTGTGCCTCCCCCCCCCCCAGGCATGTTGGCTGAATATTAGTTCATTTATTCCTCCCAGGACTACTACTGGTTTGCACATTGTTATTTGATAGCAATAGAACACAACTCTGCTGGGGGTTCTTTGGCATCAGATGAACATAGTCAGATTTTAGTGTGATTCAAGGGCACTTAACTTCCCATGATGGGGACTGTCATTCAGCAAGTTCTGCAAGGCCACAAGTTGCCCATAGTCAGTTCACTTAATGCGAGATTGTAAGAACCACACAGCAAACCGAATTTCATTTTGAGAAGCCCGTCTGCCTATTAAATTTGCCTGAGCATTTAACAGAGAGGGGTGTTTGTTGCTGTTAAGGTGATAAGGTCATATGTGTTCTTTTATTCTTCCCAGAAGTCATTCATATATTCAGATTGCACATGCAATCCCTTCTTCACTGCACAGTGAAATCCCCTTGCCCCAGGAGCGGATAATTGCTCTCCTTACTTACATTCATTCAAATTCAACAGAGTGCTTAATTGTCAAGTGCAATCAAACAATCAGTCTGTAATTGGTTGCATGTGCATTTAGAACTGTCTCTCTTGTATAAACACACACACTGCTTTCTGTGTTTTCACACACTTAGGTTTGTTAATTTCTAGTGGGGAGCTTTCATTTACAAATATATTTCCCCAGCGATTCTTGACCATGATTGTTGGTTCTCGTCACACAGGTTTTTCTTCCGCAGTGGCAACATTGAGCACCCTGAAGACAAACTCTTCAATACAACTGTAGAAGTCTTGCCGTTTGATGTAAGTGTTCTGAGCTTCTCATGAAAGATTAGAAGAGTTAAAAGACTAGAAGAAAGACTTCTTCAGACACCTCAGCAGGCCAGCTGCTGGGTAGTGGCAGGAGGGCTTTCCTTGGTTAGCCACAGTGCAGAATAGTGATCCACTAGAACTTTTCTTAGGAGAGATGTCTTCATTAAAGAACATATGATAATTATTTTTGCGTGCCACTGACAGCCATTTGGTTCGAGTTGTCATTAATTCCTCGGTGAATGCTGCAGCCATTACAATCTCCTGAAGGTATCTGGTGATGGTAATTTACAAGTGATGGTTTGCCTGTCATACACCCAGTGGATTAGTGATGAGAGTTCCTCAGAAATCTGTGTTATATAATCTGAAGCCAGAGCCTGAAATATCGGAAGCCAGAAGCAATCATTTGCTTCATTGTCATAAGCAGCATCCAGAGGCAGAGAAGGATGTTTTGAGCGTAATCATTACTAAACATAGGCCACGGTTACACCTTTACTTTCATCCTCTTCAGCCCAAATTCCAGCCCGTTTGGTTATATCTTTAAAAGCCAAGCAATTTTTTTGGTAAATTTTCCTCCCTTTATTCAGGTTTTCCTTCATTAACATTTTAATCCAGGTCCAGGAGGCCGCCGTTCCTGCTGCCCAGAAAATGATGAGTCTTGCTCCTCCCCCTCCCCCTGACAGTCCTTCCTCTGCCCCGCCCTCACAGTGTCTCTCCCCCTTGCCTTAATTTTCTTTCCCCGTCACCACTGCCATCACAATCAGTGATCTCCCTCCACCCACCCCAATCTTCCTCCCCCTCCCTCTTGCCCTGACTTTCCCCACCTGTCGCCTCAATCCCCTCTTTACCCTCCCAGAACGCCTGCCCATTAAGGACAGCATTTCCCCACAATCTCGCGGGCTGAGGATTACCAGGTACAGCAGCAGGAAGGTGTAACCAAGCTGTTTTCGGCCTCCAACGGCTCGGATACGGCTGTCTTCCTGACACGGATTAAAATGGTAAGGTGTAACCGCAGGCAAAGGAAGTATTCTAATAGCCGCGTGGTAGATTAATGTTCTGTCTTGGAAAACATAAATGTTGCCTGATGCTTTATGGTCACAGAGGGTCAAGCTATTTCCACGGCGGGTTGCTTCCTTTTTTTTTGCAAAGATTGTCTGTTCCCTTGTACAGAGTCTTCAGTCAGATAAGGAAGCCTTGCAGGAAGGACGAGCAACAGCATTCAAGTACCACAGGACATCTGACGGCTACATTCAGATAGGTAAATTGGTGATTCAAAATAAACAGTAACATGCTGGTTGGGGATAAAGCACTGGTAATGCTGTTCAGGTAACACAGTTTCAGAGAGAGTGCTGGCAATGGAGACCTGAATATGACCAGGTTAATTTGAATTAATTCACTCCCACACATCCCAAAATGGACTGGATATTTTGTCACTGTCCAAAGGCTTAATATTTGCAAATTTAATCATTTTAGAAGCTACTCGAATTAATTTTCTCAGCTAACATTACTAATACAGATGTCGGCATTGTTACAAGGGCAAGGGAGTCTGGTTAAGCATAAGGAATAGAAACCATAATCTGCTCGCCATCAATGTCAAAACATTCCATAAGGTTTCTATCCCCAACCCCATGACTATGGTCAAAGTCCCTGAAATCTCCCTTATGCTTGGGGTTCACATCAAAATTCAATCTATCTAGTGATCAAATTATCTCAGCTCTGAGATAATTTCCATTCCATTGTCCAACTACATTACCATGCTGCGGAAGCGTCAGAGGACTATTGGAGATGGTATCCAAAATTTTCTGGATACCATCTTCCTTTTCTCCTCCAATCAATGCTGGAGCACGTGGGCGTTTAGTTGAATAGCACCCTTCTCCTTTCCCCTGTCCTGCTTGCTTTTTGGGTTGTTAAACCTGAGATCTCTGCAGATGTGCAGTTCTACGCCTTTGGATGCTTGGGAGTAAGAGGGGCAAGAGCAAATGTAGCACTTGTCATGAGATTGTTCCATCCTTTCCCCTCTTCTGCGTTTAGTGGGAGGGTTCAATTCTCTCCCACCTTCCTCCTTGCTCCATGTCTCCAGCTTCCTTTGCTGATGTTGTTGTTGTTGTTGTTAAACCTAAGCTCTCCACAAGTGTGCGGTTCTGCACCTTTACAGGCTCTGTGGGTTGCATTGCCAGCTATGATTTTTGAGCTGGGACATTTATTGTGAGGTTCCTCACGGCTAGAGAGCGGAGTGAAAAAAAAGGAAACAGGACAAATTGTGTCCATTTTGCTTCATGGGTGGCATTCTTGTGGAGAAAATGAAGGTGGGATGGAACAACCATGGACAAGATATGCTCGTGCATATTTTGGTTATGCACATCTGCCCAGATGTGCAAATGGAGACAGAGTGTGAGAGAGGGACGACAAAAAAAGAGGAAGCCTGTGGCCCTTACCACTGCGGAGAGCATCTCTGGTCAGAGGAGGATGACCTTTCTCTCCACTGACAGAAGTGCACCTGATCACAAAGGGCAGAAGGAGGAGGATACAAGCAATGGGGTGGAAATAAAAACTCTCTCACCGGACTGAGAACAGAGAGTCTGACAGTATGTAGAGACTTTTAATATGAACTGAGTGACAACTATGTTTGAAGAGTGTGATAAAGCCAATAATAAACTGAAACTCCACTGTGGGATAAGATGGACTGAATATTTGTGGTACAAAGGAGCTCTAAGTATTTTCTCTTTGGTCCTCCATTGAAATCAGTGGTGGTTGCTCCTCTGTGATGGTCTCCAAATCGATACTGTGACGCTCTGGAAGAAACAATTTAATGTCTGTCGAAACTGGTTCTTCTATTTAGGCAGCTCCCAGATTTCTTTTCCCCCTTATTTGCAGTTGTAGAAATTTGGAGTTTAAATAACTTACACACGTCTTCACAAAATGGTTAGGAAATGTACCCAATTGATTTTATTTACTTGTATACCTCGCCCCATTGCCCATAGGCCTCAGGGTGCTTTACAAACCCAAGTATAAAATGCAGTATAGAAAAGATTATAAAAATTCTTAGAAGCACACGAGATTTTTTAAAAAGTTCAAAACTCCAGTGAACTAGAAGCATTGCACTCACAGATTAACAGGAAAAGTCCCTTTGCAAGAGATGGGTTTTCAAAGTTCTCCAAAAGTCAGTAAGGTGTGGTGCTGGCTGTTTTGATAAAGGGGTGGGGGGTATTCCAAATTTGGGGAATAGCTACCAAGAAGGCTCTGTCTCACATGCATATTAGTTCATATTTCTGAGGTTTTCAAGCCTCCATCAAAGCAATTCTGTGTGCTGTTTCCTGCTGGAATCATAACAGCATTTTCTGAACATCCAAGTTTGGACAGATGTCTTCCTCTGTCCCCGTAACTATTCTGGAGTTGAAGAGAAGGTCACAGAGGGATTCTGTCATCTCTGTGTACATTGGAAAGTGCTTGAAGCATTGCCTGAACTCTCGTGTTCTCTGGCTTAGTTTTATTTAATCTAGAGGAAACTACCTAGATGTTCTTTTGCTAAAAGTACAAAAATGATTTATTTTCACTTTTTCCCTATAGTAACTCCTATCAAGTAAGGTGGGCTATATACCTTTTTTATAAAATAGGTTATTAAAAAATTAAGAACAGCCACAACTTCAGAGCTGGTCCTAGATTTAGTCCAAAATGGCAAAGGCAAACTATTATGTGCTGTCACCAAAAAGACGGCATGATCCATTTCTGTAGTCATTAGGGATCAGGTTTGATTCAAGGGCTTTTTTTCCCTTTTCTTTTATCTAGAAATCACATTTATTGTTTGATCTTGACATGTTTCCTGCTTTCAACTTTGCCTAGCCATTGTTTTTATTAATGAAACATATTAAATTGAAATGCTGTGGGTTGGCTGTTTTAGCATAGAAGCACAATGGGTTTTTAATTTCCCAGGGGTTTGGACTACTCTGGCAACATGCTGAATTGTAATCCAGTAAACCAGGGACAGAAAGGGGCCGACAGACTCTTTGTCCAGTGGAGTCTGGAGGAAATAGCTGGCAGGTCCCCAATTGTCAGGCTGAGCCTCTGGCAGCAAATTTTTCCCGAGGCGATTGAGAAGGACACAAATCAACGGGTGTTCAGCACTTCAGAGTGATGTTGTCTTCCCATCTTGCTTAGGAGGGGCGGGCACGCTCTGGGAGTATGTCTGTGACAGGAGGGGACTCTGGTGAGGGAGATACCTCTGAAAGAGGTTTGCTTATCTGAAAAAGCCTCGATAGTCAGTAATTGTAACAGGAACAGAATGAGGATGGTAACAGCAAAACTGATACTTGTTCCGCAGCACAGTTTCCTTGTGTGGACTTAACAAGACCTTGGCTGCCTCCAGACGGAAGCTGGATATAGCGGTACGAAGTCTTAATGAAGGGTATTGCACGCACACACACATACACACCATGTTAATGCTTCCTGCTTAGACAGCCCTGACCACGTTGCTGCCATTGTGCATTTTTGTGATCCACAATCCAGGCAATTTGGCTACCGTCAAATTCAGGATGTATGCATCACCACCTCCATGTGTGCATGGTTGGCTGTTTTCACCTCCGTGTTTTGTGCTGTGGGCAGAGCAACAGTCCAAATGGTAGGTTAACGTGGTATTGCTGGAAAACCCTCAACCAGTCCTGAGTTCTCCAGCAATATTAAAAACATTTTTTAGGGGCAAAAAAGCAGAGGTGTGGTGGAAGTTGCCTACGATACGTGAGGCAACTGCATCATAGTAGCACTGAAATGGTGCTGTGTTTACCCCAACTGCAAGGATCCCTTGTGCATTAAGTGAAATAATGACACTGAGTGAGCATGTTAGACTTCTGAGAATTTTATTACTAGAATTGTTAAAACCTCCTTTACGGCTGTGGTCACACCTAAGGTTTACTCCAGCTTCAGAGTGAGAGAACACATCAGCAAAGTGACCAGTAATTTTCTTTCCACATTATCTATCCAAAGGTGAATTTTTTAAATTATTTAACGCTGAAAGGAAGCAGCTTGTCACTTTGCTGATGTATTCCCTCATTCTGAAAGTAGACTGAAGCTGGATTAAACCTTAAGTGTGACCACAGCCTAGTACTAGTTTATGGCTAGAAAATGAGCAAGGTCTCAATCGAGGTGATTCATAGGCCTGAGGACACTCCCGTGTGGAGAACCGGAGAACTGCAAATGGCCGTATTCTGATTAAGTTGGTGTGTCATACTTTGCAAAACTAAAAATATAAATATTTGCAAGTCATCTTTCTCTCTAAAATACAAATCGGGAATTTGATTCATTCCTGATCCTTATGCCATTTAACAGCTCCTCAGAGGGGCCGCTTAAGGAAAAAGTACAGAGCCATGAGAAGAAAAATGTGTGATGTTAGGAGAAGCAGCTTTTAGGCTGTTTTGGATTTTGAAGAATTATAAGGAGTAAGGATGCACGGCCCATTTTGTGGGGAGAGGGGTGGCGGCAGCAACAACACAGATGGGCTTTGCACCCTGCTGCGTTGCATGCTGGGATGCAGGTTGGGCTTACAAAAGCAAGGCTTTCATTGGTTGCTCTGATGTGTCTCAGTGAAATGATACAAATGAAAAAACAAACTAGGAAGGAAGCAACTTTAACTCTATGGGAAAGGAAGTGGATTTTCAAAGCTTAGGAAACTCCATGATAGCTGTGGTAAGAAGTTGGGGGTGGGTGGGTAGAAAGAAGGAAATGAGGAAGATACAGCTTGGAGGAGAGAGCACTAAGTGCAAGCCTAGAATCATGAATTTAATGGAGAAACCAATAGGGCATGGATGGAAATAATAAAGTACACAGAGCACTGTCAACTTTTTTAAAAAATTGTGATCCACCTTCATATATAGTACTTTCTATATGTACAATTTGGTTTAGTGGTTAGGGAGCCAGACTTTTATCTGGGAATACCAGGTTTGATTCCACCCTCCCCCATGAAGCCAGCTGGGTGACCTTGGGCTAGTCGCAGCTCTCTTCTGAGCTCTCACAGCCCCACCTACCTCACAGGGTATTCTGTTGTGAGCAGAAGAACAGAAAGCTTTGTCAGCCACTTTGAGTCCCCTTAAATGGGTGAGAAAAGTGGGGTAGAAAAGCCAACTCTTCTTCTTCTTCTTCTTCTCTTCCTTCTTCCTTCTTCCTTCTTCCTTCTTCCTTCTTTCTCAGTTTTATTGTAATTTGTCCTGAGACCTCATAGTATAGGGTGAGAAGTTGTTGAATAAGATACCTTTTCAGGGCACTGTTAGAAGCTGTTAGGAATTTGTCTGTAGATTCTGTCAGTCAATCAATGGATTTTACTACTAGAAGAGTTGGTGGTACCCATTTCTTCTCCCTTAGCTAGCTACCAATAGAGGACAGGACCTGTCCACTGAGCACTTTTATGAACAGAATTTTCTTTCAGTAGATTTTTAGCTACCAGGTTCTGTTGCAGCATTTGACCTCATACAAAACATCTGAAGAAAGGAAAGTTTCATCCAGCTTTGAGCTATAGTATTCGCTACAATAGCAAGAGCTAGAAGTGGGCCTGGAAGTCATAAGGTGGAGCTGGCACTGGGTACACTTAGCCTTGAAAGATGCCATTTGAGAGGGACCCGACTGAGGGGTACAAATCATGCACAGTGTGGAAAAGGTGGGTAGGGAAAAATATTTTATTGCACAGGGCTAGAACCAGGGGGCACTCTAGGAAACTGATGCGCAGGAGACTTGGGACCAATGAGAGGAAGCGTTTTATTTTTCACTCAGTGGTCATCAGTCTATGGATTTAACCTGAGAGCAATTAACCTGGATAGCTTTGTCTCATGGAGAACAATGGCTACTGGAATGGATGTCCGGATACTGCCTCCAAACTGGAGAGACAGGCAGGAGGCCTCTAAAAGCCATTTGCAGGGGGATTTGAAAACATGTGGTTTTACATTTGTCTTTTGCTTGAGATGCCCATAAGCAATTGGTAGAAAGGCAACTGTCTGAGACAGGATGCTGGATTAGATGGGTTGTGGCCTGATCCAGCAGAACTCCTTTTATGAACTACATACAGTGTGAAGAGCAGCATTGGCGCACATTTGGAAGTCCCGCATTTCTTTGCAAGAACTATGTAAGAATTAGTTCATGCTTGTGCAATAGCCCTTGAAAGCAGACAGGGGAACACCCAGACAGGAATTTGTGATGTATTTCTTTGATTTTTCAAAGTCTTTTGGAATATATGACACACATTGTGGTCAAGGAAATAATTAAATATGTGAAAGAAAAGGAAGGGTATAGTATATAAGATCATATGCTTGAAATGGGATGGATTTTACGTAGGGTGAGATGGGATGGATGCCAAGGGTGACATACAAGGAGCATTCAGGAGACTAAAAGCAAAAAATGAACTAGACCTTTGGCAATACATGCTAGAAAACAAACATGGAGCATGAGAGAGAAAAATTAAGACCCCTACATCATTAGTAGAAAGACATAGATCCACGAGAAAATTTATGTGTGTGTATTAAAGGCCATGGTGCTCAGTGACTGCTTTGCAAGACTTTTATGACTGTGTACTGGTCTTTACAGACCCCAGGACATTCCACATGGTTGTAAAAGTGCTGCAAACCAACAATAAAATGCCCCTATGCTTTTTAACCTCCTCAGCAGTCTTTTGCAGCCAGAGAAATGCTTCCAAGGTCCCTAAAAAGGGGCAGTAGCATTTTACAACCACTTTATAGAGTCCATAGAGGCCCATGTCCAGCTATAAACGTGCCACTGCCCCCATACTGGGTGAACCAAGCCTGAGCTGGCGGGAAGCCTTAATGAGGCAGCCCTGAGATGGGCTTGTGACGCTAGGGTTCAGCTTAATGCAAGTCGAGCCCCAACAGTTTGTACCTACATTACATGTTTTCCTAAACTAAGACTGCAGAATCAACCTTGGTTGCTATTTTAAAATGCCTTTTAGCATTATTCCTCATTAAAATGCACATCTTACAGTACCTGAAAGTGTAGTGAAAGAGGAACCTGAAAGAGAAAAGAAAATGGGCAGGGTAAAACATAGTTGTATGCATTCCTCAATAAATGGGGATACACTTTTCCCTTCCCACTTGCACATTCTATTGTTTTAATACATACTGTTATTATTTTAATAATGTTTGATAATGTTGTTACCCGCCCGGAGACCCCCGGCTATAGGGCAGGATAAAATGTAAAGAGGGAGGCAGGAAAGCAAGCTCCACTTCAATCCAGTTTTCACACATGTGTCCTAAGAGATCACCCTACCTGCCTAATGAGTTTTGTCCCTTCCGCAAATTTTGGGTGACTGTTGATTATGGCCCTCTCTGCACTGAACCTTATTCCAAATTATATCCCTAGCACCTGCTGCAGGCCCCTATTCCAGGGTATAATCCAGGATAAGACCCAATGCTGACTCCAGTTCCTCAGTGGTCCTAATTGTGCTTTACAGCTCTTCATCACTTCCTTGGTGTTAGGCAGCCAGGTTCTCTGTGTAGGATTTTGTATTCCCACTGCATCCTCATTTTCTTTTATTCTTATCCAGCAGCAGTGGATAAGAATTTTGTGGCCACTAAGCAAGGCCAAACTTTTTAAAATTGTTTTTTGTGTGTGGGGGGGGGGAGGAGTGGGGCTTCTCCACCTTTCAGACTTGTTTCTATTATTACTGCTGCTGCTCTGAAAACCTTGGGCCTGCTGTTCTTCCCCCTTCTCTGTGCATAGTGCTGTTTCTCAAGTTCAGAATCAGTCCCCAAATGCTGCTGTACCTGTGATCGGTTATCTTTGGGACCACCCATGTTTTGATGCCAGTGGACATGAAAGATGTGCTATGTCAGCATATCTTGTTCTCTTCACACACACACAGCCTATATTGTGACTTCCCTCCTCTCTGAGATGCATTTTGTCTCAATGTTCGGGAGCATTTTATCAAGCAACAATGATGTACCTCTTTGCTCAGATGATTGTGTAGATAAGATCTGTTTCCTGAGTTAATTAATTTATTTATATTTACATTTATATGCCGCCCCATACCCAAGGGTCTCTGCGCCGCTCACAACATTTAAAAACAGACATTTAAAAATTATATCAACCATAAAATCAGAAACAAGTATAGAGTTGGTGGTGTTTTTGCAAAGGTAATGCAGAAGATTGTATTTGGACTAACTGGTGTATTCTATCTTTCTTTTTTATGGTTGCATTTTATCCTAAGATGAGTGAGATAGGGGAGGCTGCGTCCAGACTTATTGATGCCGCACATCAGAATGCGCAGTCAAGATCAAGCCGTCACGCTTGATGGCCGATATTTCACAGCGGCGTCACTTATAGCAGCGTTCACTGCGCAGCATTAACTAAATTCGAAGCTTCCCGCCAGTCCAGGCAGGACGGCGAGAAGACCCAACGAGAGCTGAGACTGCAGCTCGGTTCCCATTGGCTGCCCCATCCCACATAAAGCGTGCCTCACCTCATGTGACCGCGTGCGCCGGTCTCAGTTCTCAAAGCCTCCAAGCAGGAAGCTAGTGAGGCTGCTTTTAGTCAGGACAGCAAGTCATGAAATCACAACAGGTAAGCTGCAGATTTTTATTCTCACTGCATATTTAATCCCCTAGTCTGGCAGGGACCTGAATTAACTATATCATGAATGATACCTGTAATAATAGGGAGTCCACAGCTGACATTGGTAACATTACGTGATGAAACAGTGACACCTGGTGGTCACTTGAGACTTTGCAGAATACATTTCTGAGCCTAGCAGCTTCTAGGGAGAGAACACAGTTCAGTATTTACTTTGCAGAGTAGTTCTCATATGCACCTCTGATTACATTCACTCAACACTTAATGATATATCTTGTATCATTCTATTTACATCTCTGGAGATTTTTGCTTTCCTGATCACTGCAAATGATTGGGTGTAGATTATCCTTGTGGTCCCTTCTAACTGCACAACTCTATGGTCCAGCATTCCTCCTCTCCCTCTCTCAAACAGGGTGAAGATTGTTCTCATCTTTAGAAGTCTCCTGACTCATGGAGGCAAGTGGGGCTGAGAACAGTTACAGTGCCGTCAAGACATACTGTATTAGAAATAGAAGTCACTAGGGGATGACACTTTTGTCTTTGATTTTTATATTTTGAAAAAATCCCTCTGGGATAATGCAATGTTTCCTCTTTCAGAACTCCTTGTATGTCTGATAGTTCCATTCCCTCATAAAGCGACTCCTAGTAGTGCCTCTTTTGTAGCTAAAAAAGGGGGTCTAGTAGCCCCTTAAAAACTAATACAGAGAAGTTGTGGCATGAGCTTTTATAGACAAGTCTACTTCATCAGATGCACCAGAAAGCCACAAGCCTTGCACAGGGGGTATTTTTGGCCCACTTTTGCCCCCATGCATATGTGGGAGACATTTTCTTCAAGATGGAACCTAGGAACAAGTGTCCAGACAAGGCAAGCCATATTTCTATTTCAGGAAAACCCGGCTTGGGAGTTGATTTCTCCCGAAATAGCGATTTCACCCCAGTACCTGGGGCTGTGTTTGGATTACCATGAATACGTGTGGTAATCCCAGTATAGTGCCAAGATAACCTCAGTTTTTAGGCCCTCTCTGGACACAGCCTAAACAAGACAGAAAGAAAAGTCAAAGCCAATGGGCTAGGAACCCAGAAGAATTCCATATAAAACTGTATGCCAGCTGTATTAAAAATGTACCATGTGCCAAGATACAAATGGGATGAAATATAGAAAACACAATATAAAGTATAAGGAGTGAAGCACAAGGGCATTTACACAGTACATCAATTCTGACTTGACATATGTTATCATGTTTGTGTTTTATGGACCATTTAAGACCCCTGAGTTATTATGTTCCATTTAAGCCACTGAAGATTTTATAACTGAGGCACATTCAACTTCTTATCTCAGGTGGGACTGAACCCATGTAGCTGGAATCTTTATTGGAGCTTGAGCATCATTGCCTGACTGATGCTGTGGGCAGTGTTTGCAAAATTACCGTTCCCTTTCCTGGCATTTTTGCATGAGACAGGTTCACACTGTGTTGAGTCGTATTTAACAGAGAGTTCTGCCTGCATGCTGTTGCCTTCCCTGAAGGGAGCTGTGAACTAATACCGACTTGTTTTCATTGTTTTTTGTTGCCCCTAGGCTCTTTTTCAAGGGGCATTGCTGAAGGAGAAGTGGATCCTTCCTTTGGGCCTCTGGAAGCAATACGACTAACCATCCAGACTGACTCCCCTGTGTGGATCATCTTAAGTGAGGTAATACAACCTCCTATAGATCTGGGTTTAAATGCCATGGGTTCCTTGGCCTCACATACTTGTGCTGTGATATACACTAAAGCCACAGGGTGGGTTACAGCAATTAAAAGTCATGGGAAAACAATTAGAAAATAGTACAATTCAGATTTAAAAATTAGTTTTAAACCAGTGAAAACTGGTAGCAAGAAGGAGATAGCGTTATTCTTCACCGAAAGCATAGGTAAAGAGGAATATCTTCACCATTTTCTGGAAGATAGAAGGTGATGGTACAAGAAACACCTCTAGGGCTGCGTCCAGACGACCGCTGGATGTATTGCTAGCAAAAAACAATGCAGGATGTTGTTCTTCCATCGACATTGCTGGCACTGTCTTTCTGTGTTTTAGTGACACACACATCTGGGTATGAGGCTGGTATCAGATATCCAGAAGTGCACATCACCACCACTGCGCATGCAGAGCCATCAGTTTCAGCCTTCATGCATGCACAATGGATGGAGCTCTGATAGTTCCATCCATTAGGTGAATAAGTGTGGTATTGCTAGAAAATCCACATCAGTGCTTCGTGTTCCAGCAATCATTTTTGATGGGTTTTAGGAGGGATGTAGTTCAGCTATGGTGGGGGTTGCCACAAATACGTGTGGCAGTCCCACCATAGTGGTGCCATAATGGCACTATATTCCCGCTATCTGCACAGAGCCTAAACGTGATCATGGGAAGCTATCAATCATTAAATTACTGAGGGTGGTTAGCAGGGCTTACTCAGTAGATCCTTAAAAGAAGGTATTCTCTTAACTAATTGGGTTTCAAGCCATTTAGAGCTTTATCTACCAACTTTAACATCTGATAGCAGATTGGCAGACAGTGCAGATCACTGAAGAGCAGCATCATGTATGTTTGGCGCCTGTCAGCAGTTTCCAAACCAGATTATCTGGACCTTAGGGTTGGATTCAGCACTGAAAACAGCTTTGGCTGCCCTGGTTGATTGTCTTTATTAGGAAAGGGTTGGGTGGTGCAACCCTTTTGGCATCTCTTTTCTCTTTTTAATTTTTTTATCATTTTCTCAAAAGAATTTAAAACATAGATTGCTGAAAAAGATTAAACATTTACAGTTGTTAGTCTCTTGATTTCTTCTTGGCAGCTTTCAATATTGTTACTGAAATAACTGCAGGTGCTGGACATTGAAATCACAGTGTCCAAGTGATTCCATTTCCATCCCTTGGGCTAAAACCAAGCGTTCCTCAGGGGGTCTGTATTGTCCTACATGCTTTTAAATATTTATATAAATCAACTAGGATCTGTCATCAAAAGATGTGGAGCAAGGTGTCATCAATGTAGATCTGTTTTCTTCATTCCATGGGAGACAGTAATGACCCTGTATGTAAACCAGTAAATTGAAACTGAATCTAGACAAGATGGGGGCACCATGGGCCTGTTCACACTTATCTCACTGGAGTAATATAATAATATCATTCCAGTGAGGTTAAGATGAAGTGCAGAAGGAGCCATCCTAATTTCAAGTGCTGGTGCAGGACCACTAGCACTTGAAGTGCAGATGACCAGGCTGGATTGCCATGGCAACAGCCACAGCAACATCTGGTGCACATCTGGATATTGCCATGGTACACTGCATCCAGTTGCAGCACCATACCCAGAAGAGAATGTGAATATGTTGACGGGGAGCTTGCTAGCTGTTCCCAATCTAACAGTGGACTAGCTTTTACTTGTCCACAGCTAACTGGGGACAGTTTGGGGAGCCCCAAGATAGTGGCAGTGGCGCCGTGTGCAGACTGTCCTCCCCAGGAGCTGCTGGAACCACTCCATGGAGGTAAGTGTGAACAGGTCCTACGTGTCATGGGTTTGTGAGTCTGGGAAGTAGCGGAGCTTGTGAGTAATCCTGCTGTCACATAAGAATTAGTGATTAAGGTAGTCTTCCTGGATCAGGATAGTTTTTCACCATGATCCTTGCTCAGGTAAGCTCCACAGGCTTACCACATACATGGTGTGATTGCTCGAGTTGGTGTCTTTCTTCCTGCTGTGCTTAGCATAAGCAACAAAAAACAGATTTGCCATTATCTGAGGGTTCTCTTTCTAATTTGTGCGCTTTCAGATATTCTTGAAGAAAGCTGATTGAACTTTACAGGGATAACGTACTGCTACGACAGCTATTTGCTCTTCCTCTCTTCTATGGAACTGCAGACAACGGCAGAATAGAAGTGGCTTTCACTCCTAATGCAACGGTGTGTTCTTGAGTGCAGCCGGTGCTCCAAGACTGGGAGGCAAAAACTGGAGGTGAAACCTGGCAGGACCTGGCCTTTCCTGACAACACTTGCAAAGCGAAGCAATGCATTCTTCACCCATGGGTGCTGGACTAAATCAAAAGACGTACCTGTGCTGGCCTAGCTTACATCCAGCTGCCTGTGCAGCTGGAAAAAGAAAACCATGAAGACTGACGTTCTGTGTAAAAGATTTGTTTTTTTGTTCCTTTGAGCAAGGACCACACTATTTCCATGCCCCTTTCTCTCCTCCCTTCCTTCCCCAAGTCGGTGTTGATGCTTGAATGTATCACTGAAGGGTGCATTTAGAAATACGGGTTTTAAGGAGAGAGGAAGTTTTAGTAAGAGGTCAACCCAACTGTCAAGTTCCTGTCAGCTTGCAGAAGCACTGGGGTGTCATGTTGGGTAGGAAAAGCAGTTGTTCCAGACCACACCTGAGGAGTAAGGAAGGGCAGTTGTTCCAGACCATACCTGAGGATTATATAGGAAGAGTTACTGGTCTGGAATAAAAGACCACAGAGTGGGCAAGATGACAGAGATGACAGAATGGCAGGGAAATAATCAAACCACACTGTGCCTGCCAGGGTTGTGTCTGCCCCCTTCATACAACACAGTTCCTGTTGAAGTTTCCAGTGTCTTCATGCCTTGAGAATTAGTACAGATGTCCATCCTTTTAAATCCATGTCTGTTATTTACTGGTTGGTTGTGAATTTTGAAGAAGAAGAACCCATATAGGCCAGTTCTCAAATGGTAGGGATTAGAGTAATTTAAAAGAAAAACCCAATGTCTCTAGCTATACACTGGAATGCATTATACTACTTTAATGTGCTGTATTTTTTATTATTGGATACATTTGATTTTTTTTCCAAGTATATCTATATAAAATATATATTAAAATGTGCACTGTAAAATTTTAATTCTGTTTAAAGCAGCACATTGCATTTTATTTGCTCTTCCCATTCAGCAAACTAAACAGGAATATTAGCTCTATGCAAATGACACATTGTGACTGTGAGAGTAGAGACACGGCTAGATCAGATTTTGCAATCGGGAACGCTTCTACTTAGACCTTGCAATGTCTATATAAAAGCTATAGACTGGTTACTAGGATACTTTAAAAGTGCATTTTCTGTGTTTTTCCTAGAGACATTACTGAGAATTGCAACAGTGTTTTATCATGCAGTGAATGCCACTGGAGGGAAGGAGAAAGGAAAATGTGGTTTTCATAATTTTCCTTTTTAGCCTGCTAAAAATATAAGAGATTGAAAGTAAAAGTCATAAAAGTATGCAAAGATGGCAGGGTTCATGAAGAACCAGAGTAGCCTTCACGATCAGGGAATCGGAGCATTTTGGAAGGGGCTATTGAGATCATCTAATCCAGTCTTTAGATCTTCTGGAAACTACCTGCAAGCTCATACAGCAGTATATGAAGATGCTGATGGATGTTGTCATCTAAACCATTTAGAGAACATCTGCCCCGTAACGTATGCGGATGCTTTGTAGGTCTGTGCAACTCAATGTTTTGTCAGAGCAAAACAAAAGAGACCACCGCTAAGGGTCTGAAAAGCTACTTTGACTGTTTCCCCCTCTCACGTAGCATACTAGGGCCTGTTTGCACTTACCTCTTAGTGTGCGGCAGTCCAGGCAAGTGCCTCTGCGCCAGGGAGCCATAACAGCTCTCCAGAAGTTGCCACAGAGTCCCCTGAATTCCTTCAGCCGTGGACTACTGTACTAAAAAGCAATGCACAGCTTGACTGGGAACAGCTAGACGGTTCCTGAACAACAGCATCTACACCCTCTTCCAAGCGCAGCACTGTGAGGCGGGGTGGCAGCACTACTCAGCATCTAGATTGCCATGAAAACATCCAGGCATGCATTGCATTGGATGTTGCCACAAATGTTGCCATGGTGACCAGGCCTAAACTACCCTGTCCATCCGCAAGTCAAGTACTGCTGGACCAGTACAGGGCTTATCCAACCCTTGAAGTGTGGGTGGTAGCTGCTGTACTGGATCTTTCCCTTACTGGTATGGTATAATAATAACGTACCAGCCAGATAAATTTGAACAAGCTCTAAACTACCTGCAGGTCACTAAGGGTGACTTGTGGTCAACCTAACTGTTTAATAAAAAATTTAAAAATCTTCTAACATCTCTTTTCTAAATTAAACAGCCCAATGAAAAAAAAATCAGGGCTTGATCAAAGAGGAACTGAGAGCAAGTACCTTTTAAAACACTTTTTCACACTGAGCTTGGGTTCAGGAATTAAATAATTCCACCTAAAATACAATGAAATAAACCTACATTGATATGGTGCTGAAGTTAGCCATGTCATCTTCTGGAAATGGAGGCTTTAGCTTCAATTTTCATCTAAAAATGGCCTTCATATGCTTTAGAGGGTATGTTTTCTCACTTTGGACTTAGACAAGATTTTGCAGTGCTCTCAGTCAATGTCAGATGTTAGCCACTTTGGTCACTTTCCCACCAATTGACCTTTCCACACCTGGAAGGCTCTCACCAACCGATGGCACACAAACATACACACCAAATAGTGAAGTCAGAAAAGGTATCATCTTCAAATTGCTTTTGTACGACTGACATTTCAGTTTCTTTAAATTCAAAGCAAGGAGAAGTGGACGCCAAATGTTGTGATGTAAGAAGATGAATGATTTACCAATTAGTTCATTTCTGGAATAAAAATGTTGACACAAAATGGGCAGTAAGCCCCACCACAGACAAACCAATCAAAAGGCAAAGAACTCCAGCACTGAAGTATAAGGGACCCAATCTGTGGAAAAAGAACACACGATATTAGTTACCATGAATTCAGTTATTAAGCTTATTTCAAACTTCCCAAGTCATCTATATTTATGCAACTGATTTAGTTCAACTCTACAGGAGGAATTCTAGCTGGTATAACATAATTCTCAGGAAAACCAAAGATAGCCATAGCAGTTCAAAAGGGAAAAAAAACTTACTATCATGCCTTTATTACATAATACCAGCCACAAAAAGACTCTTCCCGTTTGCCTTTATATAGACTGATAGAATTCCAGATAATTCAACTTTCCACCCTTACTTGGTGACATTTTGGTTGACCTAAGGGAGACACTGTTCTCAAATGGAATTTTTTTGTTGACAGGCTTTTGATCATACTGGATGAACTACTCCAACTCTAACCTTACCGCTGAGTAGATGTGAGATAGTAAATTTTGCTTCTGTAGAAACAGATGCTACTCTAATTTTTGTAGTACAATGAACCCTCAATTTAGTGGGCCATGGAAGGAGCCAGCACCGTTGATTAAGTGTAGTGGAAGCAATAATACACACAATAAAGTACACTATGGGTGTTTTTCCACTGTCACTAGAAGTACCCATTAAGTATCCATTAATGGGTACTTAATGGGTACTTTTAGTGGCAGTGGAAAAACACCCTATATGTAGTGCAACATATAATAAAAAGATAAGCCTTTTTTAAGGTACTAGGTCTATACTATCAATAGCTACTAGAATGGATGCCTAGGTACTGCCTCCAGCTGGAGAAACAGGCAGGATTCCTCTGTGTCAAGAGCAGGTGAAAGGTTTGCTTTTGTCTTCTGCTTGAGATGTCCAGAAGCAATGGGTGGGCCACTGTGTGAAACAGGATGCTGGACTAGGAGGGCTGCTGTTATATTCTTATGTTCTAATATTTTCCATTTATGTGGGCAGTACTGTTACCGATCTGACATCAGTGCTGTGCAAGGCAGTAAAAACAAAACATTTTAATTCTTCAGGACTAGAAGGATATGAAGGGAATATCCTATGGATGTGCACAAATGTATTTTTTGCATTCAAATTCAATTCGAATAGAATATTTGAAAATTCAATTTGATTCAAATTTCAAAAATCCGGATTTTCGAAAATCCGATTTGTATCCGGATATACAAGTGTCGATAAGATTCGTATCCGATACACAAATCTGCACAAATATGTATTTATCCCATATGCATCCTGTATGCATCCCGTTTTCATCCTTCATTATATGCACACATATACGTATAATTTTGGTGCATATTTGCATATGATAGGTACACATATGTTCACTTGAATTATTCTAAAATGCATATTGGATTTTCGAAAATCCAATTTGAGTTTGAATGTCAACATTTTACAGATTTGAATAGAATATTCGAAATTTCAAATATTTCTGCACATCCCTAGAATGTACTGCCTGGGGTGATAAATACTGTGGACTACAGTCTGCAGGTACAAGGAGAGTCTTCCTGCTGCTTTTCTTCCTGCATCAACTACTGGATCAGCTTTTCTTAACATGATATCAGGCTGAAATGCAGACCCTAGCCATAGGCTCTCGAGCTTTCTTGCTCTGCACATGGACAAGCAAATCACACTTGTTATTTTTTAAGCTCACGCACAAGATCAAGAATGTGTTACATCTGTGGTTGATCGAACAAGATGCTGCTTTTTTCTGTGTCAGGCCTGAACCATTTTAGACTACGTGTGAGAACTTTCTGCATAGCACAACACCAAATTCTACTATGAGTCCATGTGAATTTTTCTAGATGTCATTAGGAAGACAAAGCTAAATCCTTTCCTACCTAGTTTTGAATTTGCCAGGAGAGCCCATACTTGTTATTTAAGGCACTACAGCCTACAACAAGGTGAATCTTGCTATCAAGAGCACCAATAACATCTGGATTTCTGCAATGTTGACAAAGTGGTAGGCAGGAAACCCAATGGAAAAACAAACCGGTTAATATGCTTGCAGCATAATGCTAAATCTAGAACTGCTCACCTTCCTTGAGGACAGCGTGCATAGCCACTGAAATACTGGTAACGCGCATAGAGGTACATTAACCCAAGAAATGCAGCTGAACCTAGAGGAGAAGGAAATAAGTGAGATTAGCAATAATCAAACTACTTACCATAAAAAGCTTTTGAAATGTTGACGTTTTAAAATTTCCATCTTTCTCGAGATTTTAAGGGGCATCTTCTGTTTAATAGCTCAGATTACTATGCAATACACTCCCAGGGAAGGCATGATTGCCACCAGCAAACCTAAAAAGGATGCACCATGAAGCATAGAGCAGTGTATGTTTTCACCATGACAATAAAACTAACAGGAAGGGCTGTACTGCTTCAGGATAATGGAGCTTCTGCCTTCCTTTGGCTGCTACTTCCAAGTAGCAAATTTTTGAAAAAATTTTGAAGTAGCTTCTCAGTTCTGTCCCAGGGACATTAGGGGTGTTTTTCCACTGTCACTAAAAGTACCCATTAGGTACCTATTAATGGGTACGTAATTGTACCCATTAATGGGTACTTAATGGGTACTTTTAGTGACAGTGGAAAAACACCCTCTGAAAAGGCTCCTAATCTAAGCACCAGAAATGAAGTTTTAATACTTCATATGAGGCATAGAGGGAACCATATCAACATAAAAAGCCCCATCCCAGGAGAAACATCTCAATTTCATGCTGTATAAAAAACAGACTAGTAAAAATTTCACTGTTTTAAAAAGTGCCTTTTACCTTGATGAGAAAAGATTCCAGCCACCCACAAGAGTGAAAGAAAAGTTGGGAAATTTTCTGCACAATTTACTCTAAACGAAACAAAGAAGAAACTAGTTAATCAGGGAAAAGAAGTTATCACATGGGATACAGGGATTCTGGATAACAGCCCTTATGGAATACCCACCTTCTCATTTCGTGATCGTGAAGCAACATGAAGCATCTCAACCTACTTCTAATCTACATTACCACAGTTTTCCCAGTGTAGGATAGAAGCATCATTACTTAGATTCCAGAAGGCAAAAAAGACCATTACTTGCTCTGACCTTCTTGAACAAATGATTTACTGCTACTGTTTATACTGTGATGCCAGGCTGTGTCTTCCCACTTGACCTCCCAGGAGGTGACTGGGAAACTCCACAGGCAGACCATCAATATTAGAGTAACACCACAACCCACAAACAATAGTAAGAGGAGAAACCTGGCCATACTAACAGGCTTCACCTCGGAAAGCCAAAAGATCTCCACATCTATAAGGGACATAATTGTCTCTCCTGGCTTCTGGAACGTAACATTCACAAGTAGGAACAGTCATTTTGTGGATGTGAGAGGGACCCTTATGACTGTGGGATACACCAACATTAAGGACTACATTACCGGAAAAATCATGTCTTGAAACAACTGTCTCCCAAGAGCTGCCCCAGATGAATGAAGCTTGTCCAGCCAGTGATATTTCAAAAAGGTGGGTGACACCTTCCACACTGTGGCTCAACATATTTCTTGGAACAATACTGCAAAGCAGAAGGCTGCTGACACGGAAGCCAAGCAACCAAATGTTTCTTGCTTCTTAGGCCTGAGATAAATCATTCAGGCACAAACACAGCAGACCGGATACAGCTTGGTAGACCCAAAATACAGAGTCAGAAATGCCTTTCCATCCTGAAGGGGCTTCGATGCTTAGTTGTAATATATAGCGCAATAAATTAAAACAGTCAATATACATGCTAAATGATTATATGCATAGATATATGGATAGGTACATGACAGGAGAAAGTCTGAAAGAAAGAATGAATACATATACGTGAGTGAATAGATATGTTTCTCAATACACAACATCACATGGTTTCTCATGACCAATCGAGTTGCGAGATCTGCTTCTGATGTCAGGTTGGCCCTTTCTCGGTAGCTAGAAAGTTTCTCATAACATCAGTGGTCATAAATTGCCATGCTTAGACTACGATAACAACAGAACAGAATAACACCACCTGCTGATAATGTTTCTCAGCAAACCCTGGCCTTGAAGCCTAGCATGTGATGTGTTTCTGCACGACATTTTACACTGTAAATGCCTTGACAAAATGTGTCCTAAAAGATTCTTGTAATCAGAACGCAGGCTTTTCGTGTGTGCTTGTCTGTGTCTATAAAAAGGCTTCTCTGACAATCGCAACTGTGTGACTTGACGTATCGGCAAAAAACACTGAAAGGCGGGAACAGCCCTAGTGAGAAATGTTTTAGTTGAAACTTTCAAATCCAGAGTCTTAAGATTTAAATGTTCCTCGTATAAGGAATATAAACCAAATAATACCAAAAACGTTCAACTCCATCTTCAGGTGAAAAAACAGGGCCGTAAAAGAATAAGGTTGCCCAGAGCAAATGATATAAGGCTCAGCAAGTGGCAGAGCCACCATATCAGACATTCAATCTAACTGCTTTATTGGGAGATATCAGCCTCAGAGGCACCTGACCCAGATTCAAAAGGCTCCTGAGTCAGAGTCTTGAAACCAAATTCAGGTTCCAAGAAGGGAAACGATGCT
Source organism: Aspidoscelis marmoratus (assembly GCA_014337955.1). NCBI lineage: Eukaryota > Metazoa > Chordata > Lepidosauria > Squamata > Teiidae > Aspidoscelis > Aspidoscelis marmoratus. The sequence continues at coordinate 10,442,792 of MTQE01000401.1, read as the reverse complement.
TAACTGGAGGGAAGGAAGTCGGAGAAGCTTTTAAGAAAAGCCCCACCAGAGGATGTGAAGAAAGTTGTAGATCGACAGAAAGCTCACATACAACTGGCAAGGCCAAAACCTGCTTCTTGATACTGTCAAATAGAAAGCCTTGATTCAACCCTCTGTCAAGAAATGGCAGAACATCTGATATCGTCTGCAAAAGGCCCTCAGTGTAATTATACTTTCAGGTGGATTCGGGCTTATCAGTCAAAAGGGTTCTGATTACAACTCCAGGAAGGCTCAGCCCTTAGAAGCAGTGCCACTGATTCACCAGGCTGTCAAATGCAGCCATATTGTATCTGGATGACAGACCTGACCCTGAATTTGGAGCTGAAAACTGATCAGTCTGAGAAGCAAAGGATACTTTGACCTTTTTGGCCATAATGGCGTCATGACTACTGCCTCAACCCTTTCTGATTGTATTCTGTGAAGAAGAGGAGAAACATAGTAGCCCCTCCAGCCAGCCAACTGAAAATGCTTCCACGAAATGTGGGGTCTTCGTATCTGGAGATATAAAGCCTCATTTGGCAACATAAAGCCACGGACAAGGTCAGAGCAACTGAAAAGAACTGAGGAGGCACAGACTGGCACCAGTGCTTAAATAGGTGAAGTGAGCCATCTGTTGGATAAAGTCATAGGGCAGGTGAAGGTTTTGCCTCTGTTTTCTGCTTGAGAATGTCCAGAAGCAATTGATGGACCACTGTGTGAGACAGGATGGTGGATGAGACAGGCTGTGGCCAGATCCAGCAGGGTCCTCTTGCGTTCTTTTGTTCAGAGCAAGCAGTGATAAGTGTAACTGTCCAGCTGCTTTCCAGACTACCCTCACTAGTTGGATTACTGATGACTGAATAGTTCTCTATAAAAAAAGTATTCTCCCTTCACAAAGCACACACATGAGAGAAAGAAGTCACTCTGTGAGAATTAGGGCTGTTCCTGCCTTTTGGTGTTTTTGCCAATAAGTAAAGTCACACAGCTGTTATTGTCAGAGAAGCTTTTTTAGAGACACAAACAAGCACACATTAACCCAGTACCAATAAGAACTAGAGGTTAAAAATAATACCTAGTTTCTTGTCCACACAGTACACGCCCCAGTTAATATTACAACTTAATATTAGCTCTTTCTAATGACAATGAAAAAATGAGGAGTTTTACGAAAGTAGAAAATAGTGGCAATTCTTTTTAACTTCTTTGTGAACAGTGGGAAATGCTTGGAAAAACTGGCTAACTTCCCCAAAACTGAATGGCCATATTCAAATAAAACTGCCTTTTGTTTTTTGGGCAAATGCAACTGAGGAATCTCTAAAATCAATCATAGCAGCAATAACAGGGGGATTAATTGCTTTCCTATTCATGGGGGGGAAATCGGGTCTGAAATAACGGACCTCTGAATGATGAAGGAGCAGCAGCATCTCTGTGTTTGCAAGCCTCCTGAAGCAATTTCCTCAATATCCATGCCACTACCAGAAAGTAGAGGTTTACAAACTGGAGGTCTTCTATAAGCAGTATCATTACAATGAGACCATTTTTGTTTTACTGCTTCTAAAAGAAAGGTATATAGCAGTATCCTCACATCATTCAAAAACTACTCCTGGTAGTGGATACCTTCCTACAACTGGCTAAGGGAGCAGAGGTGCCTCCAGACAGCAACCAAATAACCCTCTAGCAAGGGATAATGTAGGATTTTGATCCTCCACCATTATCCCTTGTAAGCTAGTCAGCACTAAATGTGGTGCTGCCTTTGCACGTTTTACTGATGGGAGCATCTTGGTATTTGGCCAGCATCAAACGCCTGGATGTGTGTTTCAGCACCTCTGCACATGCATGGACATCTGTTTCAGCCTCTATGCCCACTTGGTGGATGGAACTATGATGGTGGCTCGGTCCAGAAGGTAAGTAAAAAAGCACTTTTGCTGGAAAACTGATGATCAGCACTGTGTTTTCCAACCATAGTTTCTGGTGCATTTTAGGGGGACAGCAGGCTATAGTGGGGTTGCCCCAGATATGTGAGGTGGCACCATAATGGCACTATATATCTGCCCCATCTGGATGGGGCCTGTGTCTCAGTTGTATTATTTTTATAAAAGCATCTTTAGAAACTACGGTAAGAGATAAGTTTTGGCAGTCCAAAAAGTCCAGAGAATTGGGCTCGTGTGGAAAAAATATGGAAAGAGTCTCAAAATGTCATTGGTGATTTCCCAATATTAAATAAACCTAGACAGAATTAAATCCCTAGACCAAAATGGTTTAGGTCACAGTAACTCAGTTAAAAAAGAAAGAAGAAGTTAAGTCAGCTTACTGAGCTCTGAAGGTCCTTTCAAATTCTGGTGGACCTGAAGTCACAGGAGGCGAGACTTTGCATTTTCGTCGAACAGAAATCACCTGTATGACAAAATAGGCTGAATAAAGAGGAAAAAAGGGAACAACAATAAATCAGATATACACAGCAATTGGGTGAGGAGTATTGGCCAATTGCCAACATATACATACAGCCTGGTTGTGCATCATGGTAAATGCTACTCAAGTTTAACATGCAAAATCAGGAAACAATAGTCCTTTTTTATTTCAGAATTGTCCATTTTAAAGGAGTTGGGCTTGTACATCCAGACAGCATTTACTTAATCCATATTATTTAGATAATCTGGAGTAGAGCACATACCAGGCATGTTTTATTTCAGATTATCTATGCTTTATTTTGGATTACCCAAATAATGTGAATTAAGTAAGTGCTGTCTGTATGAAGCTTTATTCTCACATTTATCTTGACAGTAGTTAGAGAACTTGAGCCATTCTCAGTTCAGATGAATTAAAATAATATGGATATATATTAATATATTTGCATCAAAACTTTTGATGATGTTCTTTTTATTAAGAACTGTGGAAGGAACATCAAAGCTGCAAATGAAATTCTCTACATCTAGAACATGGTACAGGGCTTGGGCCTTACAGACAATGCAAAGGGAAGAACAAATGTGTGTAAACATGTTCAGATGTATAACCACAGCCCTGGTGGAGGTTCCAAAATAAATCAGCAGCATAACACACTGTTTCAGGTGAAATTTAAAGCACCTTGGAGACTTGCTTTCTTTATAAAACATAAGAGGAGCCCTGCTGGACCAGGCCACAGCCCATCTAGTCCAG
>MTQE01000401.1:10406515-10439248 GCA_014337955.1 Aspidoscelis marmoratus | reverse complement strand
TTTTCTTTTAATCACAGATAAACATGGGCCTTTTAGTCCAAGCCTTCAAGTACATGTAGCAGAAGAGTGGCTTGTAGCATCCCTAGGTACCTAGACATCCATTCTAGTAGCTATTGATACATTAGTGTCATCTATTGTTAGCAGGCATACATTGTTTGGTCCTTTGTGTTAGCAACATTGTTATTTCACTTCCCTTGTACTTCTGAAGGGAGGGAATACTCTGGAAATAAGTATTGCTTTTGTGCAGGCCACCTTTTACCAGTTATCAGAACCACCATACCTGCATTTCACTCATCAAAAAGAATTTGAACATTAGACTTGAACAAAATGTTACCTCCAGGACTCCCTCATTTCCTATCCTAGGGGCTCTTTATTCTCATATTGCCCACCCATCCTCATCTTCCTACAGCCTCCCAAACACGGGGAAATTAACTTCCTGCACATCTGCCATGTACTTTTCTCAACTTCCTGCCTCTTGAGCAGAATCTCATTATAGTTAATCTTGTTTATTCTATTGGCACCATTCTGTCTCAAACAACGACGGAAAGAGCCTAGCCATGAAGGAATGGAAACTCTTGTTTTGGCTAAGCCACTGTGATCCAAAGGAGTGTAAACACAATGTTTTGGTACTGGATTGGCTCTAGGAGTTGCCAGAAAGATGACCCTTGGTCCATCCAACCACCTTTTGGAGCTCCACTGTGGATTTTCTGTCAGGGATTTTCTGTCCTTTAGCTTTTCCCTTTCCTAAGGCATTTACTCATAGCTGGGGAGGCCCAATGAACTTCTATGATGCAGAGTGGAGATTCAACCTGCAGGACTCTTGCCTAATGCTCTTAACCACTGGCCCACAAGAGGGCCTTCCCAAAAGTATCCATAGTGTAATGCTGGGAGACAACTACAAGCTTCTTCTCAATTGCAGTGTCCCCTTCCATGTGGACAGAAAATAAGGTTGGGTTTCATTTTTTAAAAAAAATCCAAAGTGATAAAGTGATTTTTTTAAAAAAATGCTGAAGCTCATTTGAATGACAGGGGACGTTCAATTAAACAACAGGTCAAAAGCCATGAATTTCTACACTGGCCACAGTCTTCACAGCTCCAAATATCCCACATTGCTCAATTCTTTCCTCTGGTCAGTAATAACATTTCCATGAAGGAAAGATGTTTTTGTTTTAAAGAGAACTCTAAAGTGTAGCGGCGGTTTGTGAAAGTGTTTCCAAGAAGGTAACAGGAACCAAGTGAGGTTCTGACTTAATATCTTCCTGTGCTTTTAGACAACTGTACTTTGGATTAAAACCGGGGTGTCTAATCTTTTGGCATCTCTGGGACACACCGAAAGAAGAAGAGCTGTCTTGGGCCACACATTAAAAACAGAAATACTAACAAGAACTGATGAGCAAAATTATTATTATTATTATTATTATTATTATTATTATTATTATTATTATTATTATTATTATTATTATTATTATTAGTTTATTTCTACAGCGCTGTCCATGTACTCAGCGCTTTACAGATGCGAAACAAAATATATATATTTATATAAAAATATAAAAACCTGCCGAGGGCGTACAATCTAAAAAACAATAATAGTAACAATAGTAGCAGATAGCAATTAACAAGAAGAACAAATAAGTAAAAAATACAAAAAGGATAAAACAACAATAGGCAGTATCTCATTAAAAGATCATCTACAGAGAGCCTGGAAGTGCTTCCCTAAAGAGCGTGGTCTTCAATTCAGATTTAAAGGATGATAAAGAGGAGATGACTGTACGTAATTTCATAATGTTTAAGTAAATTTACTATTTTGAGGTGGACAGCATTCATAACCATACGAGGCTGCATGTGACCCTTGGGCCATGGATTGTTCACTCCTGGATTAAAACATGATTTTGTAATGCTGAATTAAGGCTTTTCACTGGAGTCTAAATTTGCTAGGTCTCTGAAAATGAAACAGGAAGTCTGATTTCCAACACAAAAACCAATGAAAGAGTCCAAGTTGTGCCCATAGTTCTTGCTTCATAAGCTTCTTTCTAGGAGAGATAGTGACTTGCTTTCAAAAGAAAAGAAGGGAGGAAGGAAGGAAGGGGGAAGTTGAATCTGGGGGCCCTTCTGGTCCATTTCTCACAGTTAATGTTATAAAACACTCAAAAGAATATTTAAAAAGCTTCATTTCATACAGCTAGTTTATATGTTCAAATTTCAGAAAAAGAAAAAGAAACGTGCACTAAAAAAGTTTGATATGCAGATTTTTCTGTTCTGCTGGACAGAACAGCAGCCCATGGGCAACTGGCCCAGTGAATAATCTTAGTAGATTGGATAATAATGTATACCACCAACAACCAAAGAAGAAACCTTATGTAGAGGTTGCTACCTAGCCTTGTGGCAAACCATCTGCAGAGAAAAAGATCAAGCTCAGAGAGCTTTCCAGAATTAGCTCACAGCACAATACAAGCTGACCTTCTTAGGAAGAAGATCTGAGAGAAATGGAGCAATGACTTCAGTTTTCTCTAGAAACATCTTTAGGCCTTGGAGACGCTCTCAAATGTTGTTATTGGCTGTAAGTCTCTGCTCATTTGTCTGGGATGAAACAGTATAAGGATCTAGTGGGGTAGAAATTTTCTGAGTTATCAGATTTCCTTTATCTTGTTCTTCAGACAACTATGAGAACATGGTCAGTGTCCACAGCAGTGGCTGCATCATCAGCCAGAGTTAAAGGAATGAAGCACTAGGGCCATCTTCACCAAAGGCTGTAATCACCCTAAAAGTACCAATGAAGTTAAAAAGCAATTCATTTTAACAGATACACAAGCCATTCCTAAATACTCAAAAGCCACGGCATTCTCCTCCTTGTCCATAAAGCTGAGAATCTCTCGACACTGACTAAATTATATTGGGCACCTTAGCAACTGGCTCAGAGAATGGACTGTTGGCAGAGATTTGGCCTGAGATAGAGCATCCAAGCAGGCTAAACAGCAGAGTTCCAAGACAAGGTGGCAGTTCATCTGGAAGGAGGTTTATTGCTTGGTTACAGCATAAGGCATAGAATACACAATACGTAGTACTAATGCTTAATGGCTAAATGCATGGCTATATGAGTAATGCATAACAAGTGATGAGCGAAAGAAAGGTTTCTTGTGTGTGAGTAGAAAGATATTATTCCCTACACACAAAGTCATATGATTTCTCGTGTCCAATCATGCTGCAGGATTTGCTCCTGGGGTCAGGCTGACCTTTTTCTCAGGAGCCATGAGTTCCCATAACAAAATTGGACACATCTTTACAATAGCAGCATCTGTTGATAATGTGTTTCAACAAGTTTGGCTTTGGGCCTTGCATGTGATTTCCATTCCTGCCTGACATTTCACAGTGTCTGACATGCATAACATCTGTTGCTCTATACTAACATCCCATCTTTATAAAAGCTGTGTAGCAATTTGACAGATAATCTAATTTCTCTTCAGCAAGTGACTAGGGTTATGTTCAGCCACGGGAAGCAGTGTGTTTGAAAACCTGGAAAACGTTTTGATTTAACAGAAACCGTGATTAGAGATTATTTCCAATTTTCTTGGAAGAACAGATATTTTCAGAGACACGAGACACAGCTGTAGAAGATCGTTCTTGATCTGACTCCAGCATTCCAACTTTTATTAAGAGATAAAAAGAGATAAAAGTTTGTTTATCCTTTAATTAACTTTTGTTTGATGGCCCAGAATAAAGTTAGCAAAGTTGTTTATTCTTAGATATTCCTAACACAACACCTACAGACCTTCTTTATTCATGTTCCTACTCTTAGAAGATGCAACATTAAGCTTTTAGATGAATATTGTCTACAATTGAAAGGGTCCAGAAGAAATAAAAAGCATGCCCACTGTCTTGCGGATTCTGAAAATTATCAGAGAGCATTCAAAAACCTGAAGATTCAGTACACTGGTTGCTGAGGGGAGGGAGTGAAGAAAACAGAGGCAATCAGCTATACTCAGATAACTGTGTGGACTATCCAAGGAGAGTTGCAGTAATTCAGAACTCTCTTCTGTGCCATCGTGTCTTACTTCACTCTCACTCTGCACTATACTTGGCCTATCAGCCAACTCTGCCGCTTGTTTGCTTGTTTGTTTGTTCAAGAAGTTATATCCCACCCTTCACCAGAAGACCCCATGGCATGTCACAACAATGAAAAAAAATTAAAATACAAGATAATCCTAAAACAAAGGCCTGAGTGAAGAGGGATATTTTAACCAGGCACTGAAAACCATGTAATGTAGGTGCTTGGTGACCTTCCAGAGGGAAGCTGTTCTAAAGCCTGGGGGACACCACAGAAAAGGCCCTCGTGTGTGTCCCTGTGACTTGCATCTCTGAAAGGAGGAACAACTTGTGCTTTTTCTACTGCTTTTTTACTATTGCCCCCTGTACAACCCTCTTGTTCTGTTTGCTTTTTTAAGATGCCCTGGTTGTGAGTGTCATGAGGACTAGAGGAGGGGGAAAAGGAAGGAGTAATTATAGAAGGATTCGAACCAAGGAGCTTCAATAAAGTGAAGTTAGGTGACGAGTACTATTCCCACGACAAGAATTTGCCTTGAAGAGAAGGAAGCATTCTACTCTGCTTAATTCTGCCCTCCTGTTCAAGCTATAGCTCACAGTTTTGGTCTCTGCATCTCCCAGAAGACAGCACAAGACAGCAGTTGCATATGACTTCCAGGGAACCTGCATGGATCTTTTCATGCAGTCAGCCAATCATCTGTTATATAAACAATTGAAATTTCTGTTTTCCAGGAAACACCTAGATCTAGCCCTGGTATGAACTGCTACATGACTTAACAGTTTCAAGATCTTAAATTATTCAGCTGTCAGAACAGTACTGTGTAAGATGCATGACAACTTCATTTGGGCTGCATCCCCATTAGAAGCTTAATCCAGTTTCCCTAAATCGAAATAACAGAACCGGATGCAAACACGAATTTGCCTGATCCCATTACTTTCAGCCAGAATCTATTTCAATCTGGATTCTGAGGATGTACATGACTCAAAGGGAGACTCCAGTGGCTACTTTTTCAAAACCGCTTTTCAGGACTGCCCTGTCCTCTTCCTCCTGGCGTGAATGCGCTACCCATAACAGACCCCTTCACGGGGCCTAGCTGGGTGGCTGCTGCTTGCCTGGATGGAGGAAAAACGGCAGCGGACAGCCAGCAATTCTTTCCCCTCCTCTCCTCATTGCTCAGGGCACACAGCAGCAGCAGCAACTCAAGCCCCCTTCGCACGTCACGTCACAGCCAAACATTCACACATCTCCCCAAACCGGCAGCTGCTTTCTTTTCTTTTGCCTTTTTTAAAGATCAGAACTTTCAATGGCAAGATCGTTATCAGGTGTGAAGTGGTTTGATTGCTACAGTGTAGCTTTAAGTGGTGGATTTTATAGCTTGCTTTGGAAGCAAGCTATTGGGGGAGGGAAACTCTCATCCCTTAACACCGTACAGTCCCCACAGTAAAAAATGTAAAACGTTTCAAGCGCACGAACCGGAGTGAGACCTGTTGAAATGAGGATTAACATTTACAACGGTTTGGGGTGATTTAACACGCGGAAAGCGTGTTAAGCCAAACTGACGTGGGGTCTGCCAGGATTGAAAACGTTTTGAATTCAAAATAAGCTTGCTGTGGGGATTCACCCTTAGTTTTGTAAACAAAACCTGTTCTTTTGAATTATAATTCTGACTATGGACTAGCTTCTTCCTGAGGTGCGCCAAGAAAACAACTTCCCCTTCCCACTTTCTGGGTCTGTTATTGTTTTCAGTGGGTTCATTAAAAATTTTATTATTATTATTATTGTAATGCATCCAGAGACCTTCAGGTATAGGGGGGTGAGAAAATATAAACAAACAAACACAATATCTTTTTTCCTCTAGCATTTGCCTCTGCTAACCTTTTTCGTTTGTTTTTAAACTTTTATCTTATTCAATCTTCCTCAGTTTAGGAATTCAGTTCTGTGGTATTGCAAGTGATTTGCAGGGAAAAGTCTCATGTACAATTTTCCAATACATTTCCAATCAAGATACTGTAAAATGTAGCTTTATTTGTAAGAAAATTCAGCAAAGGATTGACTTAGCCTCTACAATCTCTGTGTCTTCTTTAACTATCCTTGTTTGTCCACTGTCACCTGCTTTCCTAGTTGGATTACTCAAAGAAGTTCTTATAATTTCTTTTGTGTTTTTAGCAGTGTGCTCCTCAGAATCCTTCTGTGCATTCCTGGTGGCTTCCTTGCTTTTGTTCTGCCAGAATTTATGTTCTGTTCTCATTAGAACAAGCCTTCGATTTTCTAAGCCAGCTTTTCTTCCTATAAAGACTTCCCATACTGCACTTGTAAGCCATACTGATGGCATCCTTTTCTTCTTCTAGGACATGTTGTTGCTTTTTTTGAGAAATGTTTCCCAAAATGAGAAGGAAATTGAATATGAGGTCAGAAATAATGCATTTTCAAGTGATGATTAGACTTTTCAAACTTTCCCTTTCAATTTCCTTTTTACTAATTTCCTCATTTTGGAACTTTCTCAAAAAAGCAACAGCGTGTCTCCAATATTGAATTCTGAGCTAATATTCTTACCCACAACGTTTCTGAGGAAGGTTCTGATTCATAAACAGTCTTGCTCGTAGGATTCTCTTTGTTCTTTAATGTAGAAGACTACCGCCTTTCCAAACTGCCCTTTCTTGTCTTTCCTTCACAGTTTGTAACCTGGGGTAAATGTATCCCACTGGGACACTAAGTTTCAGTTATGCCAATAATACAGCTCTCCATTTTGGCTCAGAGACTTCAGGCATTTGCCTGTAGAGATTTGGTGCAACCTCAGTTCTGTAAGACCAGGTGAATTCTTAGCTTCAGTTTTGCATAATTCCAACCTCATCACTCAAATGTATAAATTCCCAGACTGGATGCTGTCCAGGTTCTACTGGCTTTCCCTGAAGGATCAGTTTAAAAGCTGTTCTTCAACATTTTTAATATTAAGTGCCTACACTCAGGTTCCACCTTGGTTCCAGGGCAACCTGTTCCTTTTATACAGGCTTGGTTTGTCCCAAAATGTTCCCCTGTTCCTAAAAATCTAAACCCTTCCTCTCAACATCACCGCCTCATCCACAAAGTAAGTCCTCTGAGCTCCACCTGTGTAACTGACCTTGTGAATGTCATTGGTATTGAGATGTACTACAACCACTGGTTCCTGAGATGTACTACAACCACTGTCTAGCAACCAATCTAGACACCACATGATGTCTGCAACCTTTACACGTAGTGCTTTGCCATTACCTTCTGAAGTTCATTTTCACAGGATGCAGTAGACAGATAATTCAGGTAGACGGAGGTTTATTTCTCCCAAGATATATGGCTTACACTTTTTGCCAAGATATGTAGCTTACAAGACAACTTCAATGGAATATAGTAATAAAACAAGCAATAAAACATGTGCTAACTGATAAGGAGGAAAAAGGGAAAGAATAGCCTCAGCTAATTAAGATAGCAGCCTACAGGGAAAATATATGCACGCTGCACCCAGTATTCTGGTCGGAGACCCCTTGAGAATGACGGCAAGCCCAATTTCTTTCTATGAGTGGAAGGCACCTTCCGGATAGTCTGAGCTAAGGTCCTAAATGGCTGGTCGCAGGTCTTCTATTTATACAGGCTTTAGCTCATTAGTTTGGTAGAGGTGTCCCTTCTGTATCTAGAACTCAACCAATCTTTGCCTTGCTTTGTTTCATTTCGCTCTTCTGCCAATTGTGAAGGTGTCGTGTACGCACTCTAATCGGAATTGGAAAATAGGTCAATTGAAATATGATCACCAGGCGCAAGGTTATTAACAGAGGCATTGTGCCGAGAAAGATTATAAGTTGCCAAACATCCACATAGCTATGACTCAGTTTTAACCTTTTACATGCTAAAGTTGGAAGAAGCACACTATTTAATGATCCCCTCACCAATCTCCAGGTTAGACCCAGGAAGGCAAATCATCATGTGGTTAACATGCCTATCACAAACCTGTGAGCCAGTTCAGTCTAGTGGTTAGGGAGCCAGACTCTTATCTGGGAATACTGGGTTTGATTCTGCACTCCCCTCACAAGCCAGCTTGGTGACCTTGGGCTAGTCACAGCTCTCTTTTGAGCTCTCACAGACCCACCTACCCCACCGTGTGACTGTTGTGGAGAGAAGAACAGAAGGTTTGTTGGTTGCTTTGAGTTCCCTTAAATGGGTGAGAAAAGAGGGGTAAGAAAACCAACTCTTCTTCTCTCACTTTCTGATAATTGAATCACCCACTAAGTCTCCCTCCTGCCACTTGTCGAGGAGAATTCTCAGTGCAAGAGGATACAGCCCCATCTTCTAAGGAAGAAACCCCAACTAAGGGTGTCTGTCACTTAGCCTGATATTCTCCCTTCCTGAAACTCCACTCTCCAAGCTAGCTAAAGGGTAACCCAGCATTGAGTGGGATGCTCCTACTGCATCCCTGAAGCCTGATCCTCATGCCTGTCTCTCGCTCTCTGCTTCTCCAGGCCAACTACTTTGGGTTCAAGGGAGAAAATGAGAAAACTCATTTTCTGAGACCCAAGAGGACAGTAGCAGGCATGGGATACACTATGCAAAACATTGGAAAGGCTGTCTACCTACCTTCATGACTTCTACATTATTTTATTTTCATTACTGTTCAAATTTTGCTTTCTAAAAACAATTAAATTATTGTTTTAGTTTTTTGTTACTATTTAAATTTTTGCTTCTTAAAACAAATTATTGCTTTAATTTTTGTTACTATTTGAACTTTTTAAGTAATTTAAAGGGCAACAAAAACAATTTTAATAATTTTATTTTAAATTATTTTTTCTTTTGTTACAATTTATTTTTTAAAATATTTAAATTAGATTTTTTTTTACTTTTTGTTGGTATGGGCTGCTCCTCTGAATCAGTAGCAATTTGCAAGCGCCTCCTTCAACAAACAATGTGCTCTCACTAGGTTAGAAACTAGGCCCCTCTCATAGATAAACCAGCCACACCAAGTGCTCAGTGAATTCCTCAAAACCCAGAAGATCCAACCCCAAATTTATCAAAGCACCAACAGTTATTCTTCCAAATTCCTCTGCCAGACTCCAGTTACCTTTCCTTGGTCTCCAGAGAGCAGCTTTCTTCCACCTGAATGCACATTGTTCTATTCCATCCCTATTTTTACCAGACTATTAAGCATTTTGAGGAGAAAGTTTCTTATTTGTGCTCTGCTTGCCTTTTGTTTCTGCTTCCAGGAAGCTCTATTTGTGCAACACTGTTTAATATTTGTTCTCTCTCCTTTTGACTCCAACTTTCGTTGTTAATCATTCCCTCCTCCATTCGAAACCTTTTATCTCCCAGCCCACAAAGTCTGTTTTTTCATTTACACAAAATCCAGGTCAGTAAATCTGGAAGCTTTGAGATGTGGGATTTGGAGTCACCCTTTGGTTCCTCTGTGGTCTAGAAAGGCTGCCCTGTAAAGACCCCCATTATGGGAAGCATGAAAATGAGAACTGATGATCTCAGCATCCATGTTGCCTTCTCCTGCTCGATTCACAAAACTGGCAGTTCCTCCTTGATCAGAAATGAGTTGATAGAGTAGCTCCACAACCCCACCTGGATCTTTGCAATCCAAAGCTTATTTACATGTTGAGTAAATCCACATACACACGCTGGCCAAGTCTCCCAGTGCTTTGCGTTCTGCCTTTTTCAAGCGTCTCAGAGAGTATAAAACACCCATTAGTGGAGCTCTACCCTGGTTGATATCTGCAGGCAGCCAGGAGTGGAGATGGAGTAGGGGGCCTCACCCTTTTGCTCTGGATATCTGACTGCATGGTAGCAGCACCCTTCCACAGTACAAGTGTCTAGTTCAACAGTCACTGCTACTCTTGAAATGGTCCAAGCCTCTGGCTTGGGCTCTTAGATTATGGAGACTTGGATGTCTGTAATGAATGCCACTATGATCTTAGACTGCTGTTGCTCTGTGGGCTTGGCTACCTCCTTGAGAATGTATTGGCTCTGTATAACCATGGCCCTGAGGTGTACTTCTGTCAATACGTGCTGGTGCTGGAGTGCTCACAACTCAGCTTCTACCATTGATTCCCACAAGAGCAATGACTATGCCCCATAGTGTGCCAGTAAACACTTGAATGACCCACCTTATGACTGGTAGGGACAAATCTCAGACTGGCAAACCAGAAACCAGCAATCAGTAATCCTGAAAACAGTTTGATAACAGTTTGAAACTTAGCTAGCTGGCTGTTGGTACCCTATTCATTGCAGACACGGTCTCAGGGTGTTGGCTTTGTCTAGCCACCAAGTGCCACAAGAATTCCACTCCTCTGGAGTGACTGTTTGTTCTCATCCCAAGCCCGGTGTTTGGTCTTTATAGCTATTCTCCAGCTTCAGAAATGTTGCTTTTGCTCTGGACATGTCCAGTCATGGGCTGGTAAAAGAGTAGATATCTGGGCCTGCAAGGATTTGGAAGATGAAGCACCTTGGTCCTGCTCTGGGCCATTCATAGTTTCTTATCCAGCATGGAGCCAGGAATCACACAAAAAGAAAGATGCTTGGAACTCTTCGTTGCTAAATCTATGTATTTGATCATTGATAAGAAACCACGCTAGTTTAATCGAACTACAAGACTTTGATATTCTCAAAATACTTTGGAGACCTGGAAAGCAAAGCCAGAGTCAAGGCCATCCTTACACTCAGATTATTACAAATGCAGCGAAGCTAAGAGACTTCTGTTACGTGCCTGTGATTTATTTTATTTATGTGGTTTCCTCTTCCTGATATTCATGCATGCACACAAATACTTTGTGTAGCCAAAATGGTACCATCCACCATTTACAACAGATGTCAAAGGAGAAAGAGAATAACCAAGGAGGAGGAGGAGAGACGGAGCAGAGAAACAGAAGCAGTTAAGAAGTGGGGATGCTTCAGAGGCTGTGGAATACATTGCTTTGGAATACAGATTGCTTTGGGAGAGGCAGGCCTGATAGGTTCCAACAGGAGCATTCTGCACTGGAACAAGTCATTGCCAGGTCCAGCTTATTAAACTTAAGGTGCCTCCAGACATGCTCAAAGTTTCACAGCCACTGCACTGCTACTGACCATGTGACTGGAAACGGCATTCAGGAAACTCTGAAGTAAAAAGCTGCTGATTAATCACCTTTTTTCTTCTTTCCCTCTAATTCTCTGTTGCTGCAGATGATTGGCCATCTTATCTGGATGACAGAAAGGCGCTGCACAGGAACTCCACCCTCCCTGCACAGCTTCTGCTCGTCCCATGTGTCTGCCATGAAATGGCATAGCAGTATCTGCGAAGCTTTAAGCATGTCTGGAGGCTCCTTGAGTGTCCCTACTCCAAAACCTTCAAATCCAGATATTTAAAAAATGTGATGCAGTTTAGGAGATGGCAAATATACTCAAGAAATCTCAGTTTCCTGACAGTTTTCCCATAACACAAACAATTCCTAAGGAATTATTATAACACACATATGAAGTTCAATACCAGGCCTGTACACATTCAAATTTAGTAACCCAGAGTTCACATTAGGTTGTAGCCTGCCTCTAGAAAAAACTGCAGCCTATCTTTGTGCTGTTTCTCACAGAGTGGCAATGAATGTATGTAAACTTGTGACCCTTTTGTCTGCTACCATCTCCAGGTCACTTTTAATTATGGTCTTCCTGGAAAATCAGAGCAATGAGCCGGAAGCATTAAAAAACCCAAAAGATCCTCTTTTCTGTAGAACTGTCATTGTATCTTTTTGTAAATCATCTTGTGTTTTTTTTCAGAAAGAAGTAATTTTCAACCAGAGCAACAACATCTTCCTTAAACACAAATGGGAAGGATAAAACAACCAACCTAGGTAAAATGGGCAGGAATAGAGTTCCTTTTGACATTGGGCGAGTGAGCAATCACTCACCCAGTGTGAGTTCCATTCATAGTAATGCACACTGGAGCAAAATATCCCAATTACACCTATAAACTGACTGGGGCTGAGTTTCCATGACTGACCAAGAAAGGCTTCTTGGGTTTCTGGTGGACAGTTCAATGAAGCTGTGGACCCAGCACACAGCAGCAGTGAAGAAAGCAAAATCAGTATTGGGGATGATATTAGGAAGAGAATAGAAAATAAGCTGGCAAGCATTGTCATGCTGCTTTATAAATCTATGGTGAGACCACATTTGTAATATTGTGGACCATTCTTATCATCACCCCTAAGGAAGGTTATAGTAGAACTGGAACACCTCCCTTACTAAATCAGGCTGCAACATCTTCAGCTTCAAAAGACAGTGTTTAAGAAGGAACCCAATTGAAATTTATAAAATCATGCATGGTCTGAGAAAGATGGGTAGAGAAAAGTTATTTTCCTTGTTGCCCACTCTTATGAAGCTGCTAGGCAGTAAAGTTAGGACTGACTATGTAGGTCATTCTTCTATGGAATTCATTGCCAGAGGGGGGTAGAAACAGCCACTAGCTAAGATGGCTTTAAGAAAGGGTTGGACAAATTCTTGGTGGGCAGATGTATTAGTGGCTACTAGAATGGATGCCCGGGTACTGCCCTTCATGTCAGAGAGAAAGGCCACTTGCCGGGAGTCAAGAGCAGGAGAAGATTCTGCCTGAAGATACCCAGAAGCAATTGGTGGGTCACCATGTGGGAAAGGATACTGGATTAGATGCGTGGTGGCCCAATCCAATAGGGCTCCTCTTATGTTCTTACATACATGCACACTAGTCCAAAAGACAAATTCAAAGGAGACTGATGTAGGAAAAGACTAAGGGTTATAAAAGGAAAAAATAGTTAAAGAAATAGCTAACTTATGAAAGAGTATTGAATATAGTCCCATTTACTCACAAACACAGAGCCACTCTAGTACATGTGTTTTTAATTACTCATAATTGGGGCTGATGACTATACAAGGTCCCAAAATACCTGGAGGGAGGCAAATCCCCCCCTTTGTCTTTAACATCCAGTACTGACAAGCCAGATCAATATCAAAACTGTGTGCTATCTTGAAGATTTCTCTTTCTTTCCTTTAGGAAAAGGAGAACATCTTCATATTAAAGGAGACAGAAGTAGGAAAATGCACTTCATATCCTTCATAGTATAAACACAGTTTTCATCTCTGATGCTCTAACAAAGCAGGCAAGACACAAAAGTGGATAATATTTTACATTTTAAAGTGTTCTTAAAAAGCAAAACAAAATCTAAGAATGCCACAAGGCAATTTGCATCTATTATTTCTTGCAATGCAGTCAACCAGATTGTCCAATTTAACCTGAAATATCACTTTAGCTCATAATGCCTGACATAAAATTGTATTAAACCTCACTGCCAGGAAGAGTCGCCATTTCTTACCTTGTTGCAAAACTCCCAAAATTGTAACAACGGCCAGCAAGGCTATCTGATGCAGCATGTTGGTTCGTCAAGTGGCGAGACAGAAGTATGAGTTCTACAAAGACACGCACTCTGACTTCTTAGCGTCTAACATACACACCCATACACACACACACACACACACACACACACACACACACCGCTGCTAGCTGATAATGGAAAGAACAATCTTCATTTCCTCTTTCAATTGGCTCGTGTGTTAACTCCGTCCTTGCTGGATTGTGAGCACAGCATTCCACCAACAATTGTGCTATTTTCTGGTATTTTTATTCACTGTTCTCCATTAAAAAACAGGCAGCTCTTGTTCTGTGCATTTCTTATTTGGTGTGACAGAAATTAGCTGTATTTTTAAAGACAAAAACTCTTTCCAGGATACTTTTTGTACACAAATTAATGATGTGTTCTGGTTGAACAGGCAACACTCTCATTCTTGCTTTTCTGACTAAAAATTCAGTGTGATAGGAAGCTGGGATAGCATGACATAACTATTTGGTCAGCTGGTTATATATATTCTCTGAGGTATCAATATATTCTCTGTGGTATCAATACCCAAGGCTCTCAGGGTGGGTTACAACATATAAAGGGAAGTTGTTTGGTTCACCTGAATTCCTGGGGAGGCAAACCCCTGTGTTTGATTCAACGTAAACATCTTTGAACCCAAGCTGATCAAATGTTTGAACGTGAACCAAACTGAATAAATCTCCATGTATAACTCCTTAGCAGCAATCTCCTAAAACAATGGGTTTTGGTCTAAACTTTTTTTTAAAGAAAACTACATTTAAGATACATTTTGAGAAGCCAAGCAGATGTTCAAACAATCCAGCAGATCCACTGTCCCTAGCAGGAATTTTCCTTCTTTCTAGCATATTCACCTAGGCTGAATGAACTGTGCTTGTATCCTGGGTCAAAGCAGCACCGTTACACTGTAGAAACCAGAGCCAGGCCTCCTAGGCATCATTTTTCAGCCAAAGCTTCAGCCATTAAATCTTCAAAACTTGGGACTTTGGCAAAAGGATCAAGGGGTTTGAGGCAGGAAATGTGTCAAAGATTTCCTTCATTTGCTAAATCACAAGTTTACATTTGACTTCATGATAATATTATTAGTACAGTTCCCAGTACAGCAGTCCATCATTCTACAGAATATTTCCAATATAAATTTAAAATGGAACAATGAAGGTTTTCCCCCTCATATGAAGCTGTATTAAAGATTCCCAATGCTATTCTGCTAGTTCTACTCACAAAATGGTGACAGAGACCTCAATACACTAATATTTGGTAAGACTTCCAATATGATGTCACTCAATTGAATTGCATTTATTTGTATGGTCATAGACCAGTATAAAAATGTATAAAAAATACATAAAAATATTTAAAATCACAATATGCAAATAAAACCAAATATAAAGTGAAAACCAATTAAACACAACAACAAGAAGAGTCGGCTTTTCTACCCCACTTTTCTCACCCATTTAAGGGGACTCAAAGTGGCTGACAAAGCTTTCTATTCTTCTCTCCATAACAGAATATCCTGTGAGGTGGATGGGACTGAGGGCTCAGAAGGGAGCTGTGACTAGCCCAAGATCACCCAGCTGGCTTCGTGGAGGAGGGCAGAATCAAACATGGTATCCCCAGATAAGAATCCAGCTCCCTAAGCACTAGACCAAACTGGCTCACTAATCACTAATCGTAAATAGCAATACAAAAGTCAGAAGGCACTGATAATAGGAGAAACTCTGAAAAGTTAGTGCCAACAGCAATGATATTGCAATCCACAATCTTTCAGGTGTCATAGTATGGATAGATGTTAGAAATCTTGTGGATTATCTTAAAAGGGCCTAAAGATCATCAAGGATTCTGGATAATGGCTGGTAGAAGAGCTGTAGGCAATGAGGGTCAGTTGTCCAAGGTGATAAAACCAGGTTAGCCTGAGGTGTTGTGATGCACACATTGATTTATGGTGTGTAGATGAATTGATCTGAGCAATAGGTCTGGATACATCTGAGAAAGCAGAGGGGTAGAGCCAAGGCCAGTGAGTGGTGTCTGAACTTCTATTAGCTCTTGTGCTGTTGATTTGGCTGAGCTGTTATGAAGATCTTTAGCACAAAGCAAAAATAACTTTTATAAGCATCTAGCCCATAATCATACAGAGGAAGAGAAGCAGGTAAGGCAGCTGAAAATGGGATTCCCTCAAGGTCTACAGTGGAATTGTCTTCTGAAGCACTTTGTTGTTTCTGAAGAATACACAGAGGAAAGTTGCCTGCATCAGAGGGTATGCAATCGGGCTGTATCTAAGTCTGCATTCATATGATGATGAACCTCAGCAGTTATCAGATGTTTTTGGGACGATTGTATGTTGGCTCAGAGTGGAGGGATTTAAGGTCCAGGTTCCCACTGGGGCTGACTTGCGGTGATACACTTGCGGTGTGGCCTTCTGGTAACTGATGATAAGAATTGGGTCCTGCTGGAGGCAGTTCGAACACTGACAGTTTTGAGACAGAAGCCTTAGATTGAGGCTTAGAGGGCTTCTTCTTGCCTTGCAGAATGCCAGGAGGCGGTGCTGCAAGCATCTTGCTCTGCTGGTAATAAAGAGTTACCTGTTTGTGAAGTCTTTGAAGGAAAAGTGGACTGCGCAGTGTTTGGAGGGACTGAACACTTTACAAAGGTTGTTTCCCTAGGAGCTCCATCTTCAATTAATTAACTGAAAATATTATAAAATAATATTGCACTAAACAGGGAGACTATGGTTCACATTCCCACCCAGTTGAGGAGCTGCCTGGGTGATCTTTATTTTTATCCTGCCCTTCATCGAATGGTCCCAGGGCAGGTTACAATGAGCTTAAAACATATCAAATAGTAAAACAGATTTAAAAATAGAACCCCCTTTCCTCCTACCCCTACATCCACCCTTCCTCCCTAACAGGACAGCACCCTGAAGAAGCTATTAATCAGCAAAACCCTGGGTAAAAAGATAGGTTTTCACCAGGCGCCAAAAACTATATAGTGTAGGTGCCTGGCGAACTTCAAGAGGGAGGCTGTTCCGGAGTCTAGGGGCCACGACAGAAAAGGCCCTCCTGCAAGTCCCTGTGCCTCATAGCTCTGAAAGAAGAGGAACTACAAGAAGGCCCTCTCCTTGAGATCTCAGTACCCAGGCAGGTCTATATGGGAGAAGGCGCTCCTTCAGAATTCTAAGGTCCAAGCCATACCGGGCTTTATCCATTAATGTCAACACCTTGACTGGGGCTCAGTAGCAAATAGGTAACCAGTGCAGATCCTTTAAGACTAGCGTGACGTGAGTCTGGCCAGAGATTCCCATCAGCAGTCAAGCTGCTGCCTTCTGCACCAGTTCCAACTTCCAAACTGTTATCAAGGGCAGCCCCACATGGAACACATTACAGTAGTCTAATCTGGAGGTCACTAGAGTGTTGATCACTGTGGCCAAATTATCCCAGTCCAGGTAAGGCTTAAGCTGGCAGACCAGATGGAGAAAATGGTAGATACTCCTGACATTTTTTAACGATAGCAATGAATCCAGGAGCACTCCCAGGTCACGCACCTGATTTTTCTGGGGCAAAACCACCTCACTAAGATTTGGATGGCCCTTAGCCTGGCACTGCTATGGGTTGTCAGAAGCGTAGCATGGAATGGGAAAAATTCCAAACCCTTTGAAAGAAAAAGAAAGTATAAGAATAGGTTAATATGCTTCCAAATTAAAGACATGATTCATTTATGCAAAATGCATGTGCTAGAACTGGATGATGTGTCATGTGATCACATTTAACAATTCAAACTTGGATGAAACAGAGACAAGAATCAAAAAGCATACTGCTGTTCTGATGCAAAATACGAATTTTACAGTTTGGAACAGAAAGCAGTAGCTGAAGGTCCTTACTGTTCACTGTACAATGCTATTCTCATTCTGCAGTCTCTTTGTTTGTCATGCAAACTAGTATTCCAATAGAACTGGCCTATTTGGGAGGCAAAGATGCTACATGAAAATGACCATGCACAATTTCCTACTTATGAACATTAGCCCAGATATGACACGATAATCTATCAGATAACATTGGCTTCATCTCCACATAATGCTCACCTGGGAGGGGCACTGAAGTTTGCTTCCAATTTGCAGAAACACTAAGTAGACCCTTCAAGAGCAGAGGAGCCATCACAGACTTTTCTGAGGCTGCCTGAAACATGCAAAGGCCTTGGAGGAAGCCTGATCCTGCACTGAGGCTGGTACTGTGGAGATACAGCCACTGTGTCCAGAATTCCTCTTAAATGCTGCTTAGCATTAGAGATGCAGGTGCTTTTTTACTAGCTGTATCTTCATTTGCAAAAAGCAGATCTTACAAAAGCTCTTCATATTTGAACTATATCCAGATATAACCAGTGGAGCTGCCTTTGAAGACAGATTGCCAAATTCACTCATCGGTGATATCTCTGGCATAATTATCCACTGAAAATACTGCAGTCCATTTATTTATTCAGGTCAAACAAGTTATAAATGTAATTTCTTTACTAACTGTACTTCTAGCCAGTCTGCTTGTGAATCCAATTCAAAGTACCCATTGAAGCACCCATTAAGGATCCATTTGGCTGAGAGCCGGATGACTCCATTTCCACTATAGACCCCATTAGGGACACATCTGTTTCTACCACAGCTAGAGAAATCCGGATCATATGGGTCCTTCAGGACCTATAATCTGGATTTCGTGTAGAGCCCATTAAAGGGGTCTACAATGGGGTCTTCAGCCTTCAAATCCGGATTGTAGGGAGCCTGTTTCCACTACAATTCAGCAATGGGGTCTAGAGGAGGCTTGGGGGGCGGCACCCATGGGGGGGGGGTGCCCCAAACTCAAAACTTTGGTGTCCCTCCAAAGTCAGCTCCGAAATCCCTCCAAAGTTGCCTTCGGAGATAAGCAAAGGCTCCACAGAGAAACCCCTTGCAATGCCGCGGTCAAGCGCACTGGAGGATCTTTGAAGTATGGAGCGATCTGCCGCTAACTTCGGAGATCCTCCAGAGCGCTTGACAGCAGCGTTGCTCTCGCAAGGGGTTTCTCTGTAGAACCTGCACTAATCTCTGAAGGTGCCTTCGGAGCTGGCTCTCGCAAGGGGTTTTTCTGCAGAGTCTTTGCTAATCTGCAAAGGCAACTTTGGAGATTGCACCCCCTGTCCCCCCAAACACCTGGGGTGACATTTGCAAATGGGTGCTCCGGTGTTTCCACAGCAGGCAGGCTAGCACCCATTGCTATTGGGTGCTAGACCACACATGGAAACACATTGGGTACTTGCCTTAATCCGGATCTAGTAGATCCAGATTAAGGGAAGTACCCATTCCTTAGATCCGGATCTTCTTAGATCTGGATTGAAGGAGCTCAGTGGGAAAATAGCCTAAAACTAACTACTATTCTTATAAAAGCCGTTCAATATGAAATGAGATGTGTTTGTAAAAACTCCTAATAGTAAGAACTTTTAAAAGCAGCATTACAGGTAATACTCTTCATTTTGACCTTTTGGTACATTCCATTTTGGCTGAGAATGGAAACAGTTAAACCTTCTTTCATAAAAAAAGGAAAGTTTTTGAAAATAGTTCAAAAATCACAACCGTTTGTTTAATACACTAGCAAAATATTTATTTTTTATAGTGTAATAACAGAAGTGAAAGATTTCTTTTTGGTGTGCCACAGTAATTGTAGTTAAAGAAAAAAGGTATTAATGGACTTTTTATACATATCAATGACAAGAAAAAGGTTAGCATCAAATCTGAACTGTTCTCAATTTAAAGAAGTGTAAAATGTATATCCACCCCCCAACATATATATAAAGAATTATAGTTTTAAAATCTATAAAAAGTAAAAAATATACACTCAGGTCTACTCTTATTCAATCTTTCATATAAAACTGTAAACATTTATTTACACAAAAAAATGTGTAGAATAGAAAATGAGCACCCTTTTCAATTGAGTTTGGGGTTTTTTGGAAGGCAGTGGATATTTAACATTGACTTTTTAAATACCTTTTACCTATCCATGGCAGCAGTCTATAAATAAAGCTGAGGCAGCAAGCTAAGTAAAGCTCATGAAGAGCCACATTTTATTGCTCTAAAGCTGTAGCAAATCAAATGCTCAAAGTCCAACCTTCATTTCTGTACTGCTTATGAGTGACTGAAGGACAGATCTCAGCCTCCCGACCCGGGCTCCGTGTTCAATGGCCACTGAACAGCGCTTTGCATACTGCTCTAACAAAGCTACATTAGAAAGTTTTGAGCTACCTGGCATGGACAGAAATCAATGGCTGCTGTGTGTGCTAAAATTTAAATGTTCTTATATCCAAATCTGACATTCTGTTTACATATCTCTAAGTAAACACAAAACCTGCCAATTGAAGGAAAAAAAATCTCAACAAAAAATTAAACATGTCTGCAGCTGACAAAGTCCTACATAATTAAGAAAAAGATTGGACAGACATCTGCATGCTACTGGGCAACAACATTTGACTGCAGCATTAGATATCTAGAAGATTGCATTTTCTTTTGTTCTGAATTCTAGTGAAGAGATGCAACTAGAATTTAGTACCAAAAACACATAAATCTACTGTTTTCAGTGTGCCTTAAGGGGAAAAGAAACAGCAGAACCCAAAACATTAAGAAATACAAGGTCCCAAGCACTTCCAGTAAGAAAAGGAAGGCACACAGGTGCAAAATTCCCAAGGACTACAAAATAAGTATCATTATTTCCACATCTACCCTTCACAAACTCTTCCTTGGCCAAAAAAGCAGCTACAAAGATTAATTCTTTGATTAAATTCATTGAAAACTTTTTTCATTTCAATTGATGACTTGTGGAAAAAAATTAGTAAATTTACTCTAATCTAGTTTACTTACAATATCAGTCACATCAAAGCTTCACTAAGGAAAATGAACCATCTCTTAGAATGCATGGTTTTAAAATATACAAACAATGCAATTTGCTTCAGTTTGGACATTTAGCATGGAACTGTTCATCAACATGTAGTTTTCACAATGTATCTCCACCAGCAGTCCATCAACGTACAATACGAAAACCCAAGAAACTGTTTAGCATGGCAAATGTAAATTGCTTGTGGGAACAAAATATATAAAACAAAACTAATGTCCTTATGTGATTTGGGGAAACAAGAGTAGTGTTAAAGCAGATTTCTTTTCCAAAGTGCACATCTGAGAGAAAAAATACTGCAGATAACAGTAAAATATTTTCCTTTCCTTTATCTGCTGCCCTACCTAAAGTAACCCAAGCTCAAATCTTCACACTTTTATTGTGTAAAAATGGTCCTGAATAGTCCTGGTAAAGGACATTCTTTGATAACTCTGTTACAGGGATGTTGAATTAAGGATCCTTATAACAGGAGTAAACAGTCCTGTTCATTAAAGAACAAAACAAAACCCAGAGTAGGGACAGAGGTATCTGTGCATCTAAAACAACTTTCAAATTTCTCACTTTTAAAAACTAAAGGTTAAGGCAAAAGGTGGCTTGTTGGCAAGTAGAAGAAATTTTTGGTAACATTTAAAAAAGAATTTTCTTTTCCTTGCCTACATGTGATGGACCCTACATCATGAGAAGGGTCTCCGTGAATTATGATGAAATAGCAGCATCTGCTTCATTGAAGATTAGTTTACACATTTCTAAAAAAAAAAAAGACTAAATCACTATTTTCCCCAAAGGATGGAGGACTCTCATAACCATTAATAAAAATATTAGGCCTCCTCCAGCACCCTGTGCCATTATTGCAAAGCTTTTCATGTTAGTAACAACTTCCAAGGCACAAGGCTTCCTTCACATGCTTGACCATATGGAACAGATCCTGTCCTTATTGGCCCAGCATGCATGTGGCAATAAAAGCACTGCGAATTATAAATGCCCTCTGAATCAGAGAGGAAAAATAAGCTGTGATCAATCCAACTTTCTCATTTAATGAATGCTGGAAAGGAGATAGAAAAAGTGCACACGCTTGACAAGTCTGCCTCTACAATTTTTTTTTAAAATCCTCTAAAAACTAAGAGCTCAGTCTTTCTCCTCAACAGAGTGCAAACCGCTTAGCATAGTAAGCCATCAGCAAATTAAGACTGAGATCCTAACTGAAGTCTATAGGATTCTACTACTGGACATCTTTAAGCACTTGGCAGTCTTTAACAGGAAATGCCATCACATGATATTTCTGTGAACTCCAATATCTTGCTTACTGGGAATCCTGGTGGCTAGAATAAAGCCCTCTGATTCCCTCCAAGAAACAAGGGTTGCCCATACTTTCTTCATGAAAGGTTAGTAGGCTGGTATTTTCACTAATAAGCAGGTCAAATTAGCATCGATAATCCTGCTGAATACCAGTTGCAGAAAGGATTGCCTTAACACTGAATCTTCCTTGTAGGCTTATTTTCTGGACCACCACTGCATGGATTTGCGTTTAAATCTTCAGCTGCAAAACACTGTAAATTTAAAACATTCTAAAAGGCTGACTGGAATATACACCAAATAGATCAGGATTGCTTTCTTGAGCAGTGTTCCAGACACGCTCCAAAAATGACCCAACTTCCTATCAAAATGGTGTATCCTTTTCATAGCGTTGACTCAGAAGGGAGCAGCTCCCATACATTCCCACTACTGCCTGTCAACCACTTCAATGCCACAGGTATTTGGTCCAAGATAGTCATAATTAAAAAAAAAATCAGGGGAAAAATCCCCAGACCTCATTTTAATGATTCCCTAGCAACTCATCTAAGTCATTCATCCACTCTTCTGAAGTCCTGTTTTTCAACAAAGAGTCTATGAGATCTGTATCCCCAGTCAAGCTCTGCAGTCCATTACCACCAGATGGGCTATTGTAGGCAAAGGGCAACTCCTGACTAGCTGTTCGCACTGGATAACCTTGACTACAATGCAGATTTGCTCGGTTGGAAAGTTGTGTGTTTTGATTCTGGCTGAAAGAAGTCAGCTCTGGAACAGCCTGACTCATGCTTGGCAAGACCTGCTGGGATGGAACTGCTGGCTGGCTTGGAGGGTTTGTCCTCTGTTGGGCACCGATAGATGAAATCATTTGTCCAGAGACAGCGGAGTTCATGGAGGCTATCTGCCTGCTGGTGTTGAGATTTACCTGAGGCATTCCTTGCGCAAACTGTTGACCAGTCAACTTTAAGTGAGCCTGCTGCATTTGAAAAGTGGAGTTTGCAGTAAATGCCCCTAAGCCATTATTCCCTTGCGCCTGGTTATTCATGTTTGATACACTTTGGTGCTGCCATGATGAGTTTTGGGCACCAATAGCTGTTGGCATTCTCGCCATCTGAGGTTTGGACAAGGCGGAATTCAGAGCTCCTTTATTGTGCTGCTGAGAAATGCCAGAATTAGCTAGGGTGCTCTGTCCATATCCAGCAGGAAGAGCAGAGTTTTGAGCCATACTGGGTTGCCTTTGCATCTGTTGCTGCCCATTGGCACTTGGATTTGCATGCTGTGGAACCATCTGTGTCATGCCAGGAGCAATGTTATACAAGCTACCGCGCTGAAGGCTCTGCAAACCAGTATACTGAGTCACTCCTCGATCCTGCTGGCTGCTGTTTGAAGAAACAGCATTGTGCCCTGTTCCCATTGGGATCATATTCTGAGCTTGAGAAAACATGCGTGGACTGCTGGAGTTGGACTGGCCCAAATTATTTACTGCTGCCATTGCTGGAGATGAACCTGTAACACAAAATGAGATTTTCAGCACTGTTGTTTCTAAGTATCAGCAGGTACAAGATTAAGCCCATGACTGCAAAGTTTTATAGCTGTATTAAGCAGTTATTGTTTCGATCCTAGACAAGTGTTTGGTGATGGTGGTCCGCAGAAACTAGCTTCTTTCTCATTTTTCTCTCTGATACATCCATTAATTTCTCCTAACATAAGGATAACTTCAAAAATAGTTAAATTATTACGAATAGATACTGAAGTGGAGGGAGGAGATCACTGAAAGTTGAGTGAATGTACCCTTCCTCTGTTCATCTCTTCTGCATCTTGTCTCTCTCAGTCAACCATTTATGACTGAGAAGCACAAGAGTAAGGAAATATGGACGGCTGGGTAAACTTAAAGGAATGGGGCAAAAATAGAATTAAAATTGCCACCTGAGTACCTTGTCAGCTTCTTCAAGCATAACCATCAGAATGGATGCTTAAACATATGCTGATCATATTGTTGAGTCACATGGTTTTGTTACCTCACATAAGCCAAGGCATTCTTGGCCAAATTACTCATGCAATATCCTTGTTATTTGGAGCTACTGCTTTAAATATACTGAAATACTACCCTAGTTGCCATGGATGCATGTTAGAAATTCTTTGTGATTAAGCACTAACATGAAGTTTAAAGAAATTACTTGAACTCCCAATATATACTACAATTGGTACTCACAAATAAACTGGTATTTAGATCTATCTAAACTAACAATGTTGACTGAATCAACTGGTATCAGGTAAGGAAAAGTCCAGCTTTCACTGAATTTAGTAATTCCATTAATTTAGAAAGATCACTGAATTGGGAAAAATCCAACACTTATGTCCACTATGATTCCTCTACAGAATGTCATGTTAAGAAAGCCCAACACTTAAAAGTGGAGTATAGGGTTATGACTTTCAGCATGGGCAGGCAGGACTCCTATAACGTAGCCATTAACCAAAATTAGAGACATGTACTACATCTTTTAGTTGAGATCTTTGATCAATCACTTTTACAATCCCATTTACCTGTGAACTGCTGTTGGTATGGATTCTGTGCCTGGTCTTGATATTGAGGGGGTGGTCGAGTTAAATGCCTCTGAAGCTGCTGTTCTTGGTGATGCCTTTGCTTTTCCTAAAACAAAGCAGATGTGAAGTTTTAGAACAATCTAACTGTTGTTTGAAAATATTCTGTCTGTATTGAACAAAGTAAGTAGGGCATGGATAGCTGCAGCGTCACTGCATTAATAGGTTGGCCAGCTGGCAAGAAGGATAGCTATCCTTCCCTTTCAATAGTTGTGCAGACTAGCTCCATCTGCTGACATTTCCTCCTCAATGTCACCTCCAGCATTAAGAACATGGAACTTTATCTACTTTGGGGTATAAACAAAATCTAGAAGGGAAGAGAAGGAAATGACTTCCTCAGAACCAACCAGTCTATAATGTCTTGTCCAAAACAAAGGGCAAAAGAAAGGTCAAGACATAAACAACAATGCAATAATAATATTAGAATACATTTGTATAATGTAACAAAAATAGAGGTTAGTAAAATATAATAACTCATTTATAGAACAAAAGTATGTCTGTATATGTGTTCCTTACAAAGCCATAAGGATCGTATTCATATATAAACTGGAGAAGGTAAATATAAACTAATAACTGTTGTGGTATTCAATCTAGCTGGAAGCTATAAAATCTGCTAAGCGCTATCAGCTAAAGAGATCCAATAGTCTATGTAAAATAAAATCTAAGATCATGTTGAACAATCAAGGACCCCACAGTGAGTATAATTCAAAGGCTTACAAAATATTGACCAGCCAGACTTGTTATGACTGTACATCTTTCCTCAGTAGCTATCCTTAAAATGACTTAGTTACTATGCATAAAAATCCAGCAAAACCTTAGGACAAACATTCAAAGTGTGTCTGGCTATTCTATTACACCAGTCTTCAAGAGTAGCAAATAAGGTAAGAATTCACCCATCAGATCAAAGCCTGTTTTGCCAGAACTGGCTGGTTGCCATCATACACAACTTCATACTGGGTGCGACAGGAAACAGACACTCATTAAAAGTGGGAATGCCTGGGTGAACATGCTGGTTTTCAACAGAAATCTAAAAAATACAACAGATGTCACCCGACAAACATTTAAGAGACCATTTCAAATGTGGGCAGTAGGAACATGCACAAATATTCATGACATCTGGAATTCGTATAAACATGTCAGAACCAGAAGGCCTTTTCCAGGTGCTGGAAGGCCTACTTTGGCCTCTGGAGACAGCAGAAGGTGGACCAGGACACCACTGGAGCAGTCCCACCAGTCTCCCACGTGCCCCTTTTCCAGTTGGGGCAAATTCTGGTGGTGTCACAGGCCTCTTTCTGGGCTCTCCGGAGGCTGAAATAGACCTGCCAGGGCCCAGAAAAGGCAGTTCTGGTCTGTGTGTGCAGACATGGAAGTGCCTTAGAAGAAAGTGCGGCAACAAGGATGAAAGGTAAGGGGGGTGATTTCAGTGCTCTTATGAAAGGAAGGTGATCTAGCTAGTATCCCAGTTCCAAGTTGTTTAGGGTTTTATATGCTAAACATAAAATCTTGAATCTGTCCTAGTAGCTAAGTGGAAACTTGTGCAACTGCTCAAGAACAGGTGTAACAGGCATGCGCAGTGGTGTTCCAGTCAATAGCATAGTCACCACGCTGTACTGTTTGCAGCTTCCAGACCAGGTACAAAGGTAATCCCACAGAGTGTATTACAATAATCCAAACGTGAAGTTAACAGATCACAAGCTGCAGTGGCCATACTCCCATTATCTAGGCAGTGGCAAAGGTGATAAAAGGGATTTTTAACCATGAAAGTCACTTCGGCCCCTAGAGATGGTGATGATTCCAAAAGTAACTCCACATTACATACCTGTTCTTTCTGAGTGAGTACAACCCTACCTAGAACAAATTCCCCAGTTTTTTAACTTGGGAGCTCACTGCCCACATTCAACCCATCACATCCTCACCTAAGACAATTGTGAATGAGAAATAGAACCGTGTTGTTAGCATATTGGGGATATTTCACTTTCAAAGCCTAATGATTAATCCTAGCAGCTTTATACAGATGTTAAAACATCACCCTGTGACACCCCACAGCCTAGCTGCCAGGGCACAAAGGTATGGCTGTCCCACATTACTTTCTGAGATAATCCTAGCAAGTAGGAGCTGAATGACTATTCCAACTGCCAACACAAAGAGGTGATCTCAGAGAAACTATAATAAACTATATCTATGGCCACTGAAAGACTAAACAGGATCTTGCTTTGATTGTACTCTCTTCACAAGGGGTCACTGATTAAGCCAACCAAGACTGATTCTATCTCAAACCCAGGCCTGATGAAAGACTACAACAGGTTAATTGATTTCCTCCAAGAGTACAGCCAGTGTCCTCTCTAACACACTGCCCCAAAGCAGGGTATTTGTGACTGGACAGTCCTGCAAAAATGCCTTCACTCTGTTACTGCCCCACAGCTTATTCTAATGAGCCAGGATGGAAGAAGATTTGGCTTTTATACCCTGCATTTTTCACCCTTTAAGGGGGCTCAAGCAGCTCACAAAGCCTCCTGTTCTTCTCCCCACAACAGACATGCTGTGAGGTAGATGGGACTGTGAGAGCTCAGGAAGAGGGCTATGACTAGCCCAAGATTACCTGCTGGGTTCATGCAGGAGTGCAGAATTCCAGACAATGAGTCTGGCACTCAAACCACAAGACCAAACTGGCTCATGGAGGCATGTGGTAGGGCATATGCATCTTGTCCACATCCCCTAAAACTGGATCAGACAGCTCCCTATATACCACATCAGGCACTATTTTAAGAGAAGTGGTCATGTTGGTATGAAAGCGAATAACTTTATACTCAAGGTACCTTCCAAATTTATCACGGCTTAGCTTCAGATGGCTCTAATACTGGACTTTTCAGACAAATGACAACAGCTGATTTACTACACTAAAGCACTCTGCTTGGAAACTATCTGAGGATGCAGTGGAGGTTGTGATACAACCTTTTTTTAAAATAGCATTCACTGTCACATTGTAGGCACATATTAATTCAGATATCTTCAAGACAATTAGAAGAAGAAGAGGAAGAGGAGGAGGAGGCTTTTCTACCCCACTTAAGGGGACTCAGAGCTGACAAAGCTTTCTATTCTTCTCCTCACAACAGACATCCTATGAGGTAGGTGGGGCTGTGAGAGCTCAGAAGAGAGCTGTAACTAGCCCAAGGCCATCCAGTGGGCTTTATGGAGGAATGCTGAATCAAACCCAGTGATTCCCAGATAAAGAGTCTGACACCCTAACCATAAGACCAAACTGGCTCACAACTAGCACATGACTTGTGCCCTAGCTGTCCCCTGGCTTCTTTCATCCCTTGAAACTCCTCAGAAATCAAAGGAACAACTTGAGCTTCACAGCATCAGGGAGGACACTCGGGAATAATTGCTACAACAATCCATTGTGCCTCACTATTCCAAAAAGTCCACATGGAACTCAACCGGTTCCCCAACTCTGTGTTCTGGAAATTCCCCCAGAGTATTCAGTAATCCATCTGATCCCATAAGTATGAGGATGGACCATCTTAATAGGTTCCGCCTACTTGCAGGGAGGAAAAACAAACCAAAAACAGATCGTGTGACTTATCCTTTGTTGGTTCCATAACCACCTGAGACAGTCCCATGGTTGTCACAGAGGCCAAGAAATCCCAACAAGTATCAAGTAAGCCCTCACCACTCTAATGTTTAAATTCCCAAGACCACTTTCCTGGAGGCTTATGTTAGAGATCACCTCTGCCAGTCGGATCAAGGAGATTACTGGGCAATAGGGCAAGTTGTACATTAACAAAATCCCCAGAGCATCTCACTGGATCAACACTAGGTACAGTCCTTCAGACCCTGGCTCAGTATGAGAAGCATGTTCTCTCTATAAAACCACAGCCGGTCTCCTACCTTGACTCTCCTGCCTGGGCTGTTTCTGCACTGAAAAGCCTGGTGGGTAAAGCTGGGTAAGTCTACTCCACCCATTATCTCACATCCAGGCTTCAGCAATGCATGTTAAGGCAGGTTCTTCATCCATAATCAGATCAAATGATTTTTATTACAGATTATGCCAGCATTCAACAACAGTCACCATGCAAGAGGGATCAGAAGCAGCACCAGTGGGAGGCTGATAACACATAACCATCTACTCCTGACCTATGAATACTTGGATGGGGCTGACATTATTGTCCTTCTCTTTGCTCTTCCACTTCAGTCACATTTCTACCACAAGGAGAACATTTTAGCTCACAAAGATCCATCCCTATCTAAGAAGAAATGCTACTAAGGACAGAAATCAGTGGGTGAAGGAAAGTAGTCAGGATTTCTCCCTTCCTGGCATATATAACTGCTGCCTGGTCAAATGTTGGATATTGGGGGGGGGACAGAGATTTTAAAACAATGGAGTGCTCTAGTATGTGGAGAAAAAAGTGGAATTGTATTTCAGGTCAGGTAAAAAGAATTCCAACCCATCACAATAATACAGTACAATCAACACGTAATGTGATCCTTTCTTATCCTTTTGTCTCTTACCTGTTCTGCAAGAAGTTGTCTTTGACCCATTAAAAACTGTTTCTGCTGTTCCATCAACAAATGCTTTTGTTGTTCCCTTTGTTTCTGCTGATCTAGTAGCATCTGTTGCTGCTTCATTACAGCTGCTTGTTGCTGACTGTTGAGATAGGCTGTGCTGCCATGGTTACCTGCCATGGAAACAGCGGAAGGTTGTGCATTCACACAAGGACCAGGAACAGAAACAGGAATGCGAGGAACACCAGCAGGATTTTGATCCTACAAAATTAGATGGAGAAATTAGATAAGGAGTATTAATTATATGGCAGCATTTGTCAGAGAAAGTACCTGAATATATTACCTATGGATGGAGTTGTGATTGTTTGCCTATAACAATATATTTTATTACAGTCACTGAACAGCTTCAAAAATAATAGCACTTGCGTCCTAACATTTTTATCTAACAATGCACTGTCACATTTCACGCACAGATATGGATGATAATTGAATGACACAGTTTCTATGTATTTTTTAGCTGCTATGCAGTACTGTACGTGGCAAGTTTGGGCACATTTGACAATTAGCATGATTCTAATTATTGTATCTTCTTTGGCAACTAGCCCCCAAAAGACCTGAAAATAAAATAAAATGCAGATCAGAGATCCATACTTTCATATATTATAGATAAAAAGCAATTTCCTTTTTTACTATATTCCTTTTTGGATAACCTCTTGAGGTGACATGCCAGGAATAACTAAGTTGAAAACAGAAGTATATATGACCAAACAGGCATGTATGTATTATATAAAACCACTTACACACCTGCACACATTAGAATACGCAAACACTCATGCACCACAGAGAATATGAAGCATAGTTCCCACCCCAATCCCCACAGAAATGTAACTTTTTGTGCAAACTTAAATGCTAGAAGGGGAAAGAATTCTCTTCATGGAGTCTTCATTTTTTCAGCCTATCTGCAAGGACAAATGCGGAATGGGGAGGAAGGTCCAGATAGAAGACCATCAATTTCCCATTCCTAAATGAGGAACAATACTATGTCTATCACTTGAGCCACCATTTAGATAAAGCAAAGGAAAAAACCCCCTACACTTAAGCCTTTGTCAAAGTCCTGGAGATTTACCAATCCTGAAATTTGTGGAAATGAAAGGTCACTTTGGAGAACGCAGCTACTGTGTGTACTGATACTGAAGCAGAAGTACATGATGAAATCTGATCCCATTCATGTGTGCTGGTGAGTCAAGAAGCATGAAATGGCCTAATATATGGGACGGCTGCCACCTAAAGACAGTTTCGAGAAGCACCATTTGTCAGTAGCAATCTAGATACACAACAGTCTGTAATGTGGATCCCTTCCCTCACCCCAAAAAACTGATTTTTGACTACCTTTCCTTTTCGGCCAAGTCTTGATCAAAATGCTAAAGCTTACACTGAGGAGAGGAGAGATATGCACAGGTATATGACAGAGAGCAAAGGTCTGAGATGATGTGGTTAGTTACCAAGAAAGGTTACTTCTTCCTCCCTTCCCCATGAGCTAGATCTGTACATGTCTGCAATACTTCTGCTTATCAGTGCTTACATCTGCCCTTACATGTGCTTCCACTGTCTTGGGAGCAAATGAAAATCACCTCTACCAATTAAAGCTAGTTAAGGAATAATCCAATCAGGAACAAATCCAATGAAGAAAAGAGGGATTCAATCAAAGTGTGAGAAAAGGTGTTTAAGCCACTATATTGCGCCATCCTAGCGACGGTATTTCAGCGCAAAGCTTTACTCCAATGAGACCTTGTTAATTAAACAAGGGATTGAGGGTATAAAGAATTTATAAAGTGTATGCCTCTCACAATGCATATAGGTCCATCTGATCCTGTTCCGACTCCCAGCTAAAGGAACATGAGCACCTTACCACATCGGGTCCTGTGATAACACCCTGTTTCTTCCCAGCTGGAGTGAAGAAAGTATTACAGTATGTTTGGCTCTGCTCCAGTTCTCCATTTCATCCCCCCGCCCATTGCAGAGTCTTGCCTAACCTCTGCAGACAAACCACAGGGACATACAATCAAGCCAACAAAGCAAGATACCCTGCCCAGGTCCTTCAATATTATGGAAAACTGAAAGCCACCAACATCCAAGGGACAGCCCTGCTGACCAACCCATATCTTATCAGAAGTTCTGGCTGAAGACCCAGCAGGCCTCCTACAGGGAGACTCCACAGGAGAACACTTTCAGAGGCAGAAGGTCGTGGAACACGCCTTCTCTGAATCAGATGGTCTTCTCTATGTGCTAAGAATGCCTGGTCCACAACTGCTCTGAATACTTATTCAAAGGGATCAAGTTCTACAACATAATATGGACATCTGATGGTTAATGTGTTTCCATTCCATCAGACCCCATACTTCCTTCATCCAATTTTGTAAACTTTCACAGTCTGTGCTGCCTTGTAGTGGATACTCCTGTGGAAAACACTCCCAGGCCGTTAAGGATGGAAATGGTGACTGACTCAACTCTTCAAAGTCTGTCTGGGGATTGTTAAGAAACCTGAGAAAATAATGAAATATGGACCTTTATTGCTTGCTGCCATTCTGCAACTTGAAGGGCCACAGGGATACATAGGGCTGTCGCTGCTCAACTGCAGGTATGTTTGGATGAAGCTGATTATCTAGACCCATTTCAATCTGGCTTCAGACCCGGTCACGGCACAGAAACCGCCTTGGTCGCCCTGGTTGATGACCTCCTCCAGGAGAGAGACATGGGGAATGCCACCCTGTTGGTTCTCCTGGACCTCTCAGCGGCTTTTGATACCACTGACCACAGTATCCTCCTGGAAAGCCTATGGCATTTAAGAGCTGGAGGTGATGCTTGGCATTGGTTCTGCTCTTATCTCCAAAGCCGATCCCAGATAGTAGCTGTGGGAGATACAGTTTCGACACCCTGGGAACTCAACCTCAGGGGTCAATCTCCCATGCTCTTTAATATCTATATGAAGCCGCTGGGAGAGGTCATCAGGAGTTTTGAAGTGAGGTGTCATCAATATGCTGATGATACCCAACTCTATCTCTCTGTACCATCTGAATCAGGAGAGGCGGTGGAAGTGCTTGACAGGTGTCTGGAGGCCATAATGGGCTGGATGAGGGCCAATAAATTGAAACTGAATCCAGACAAGACAGAGGTACTGTGTATTACAGGGTCTTGGGTCCGGGTAGCTGGGAAGATACCCTGTCCTTGATAGGGTGGCTTTGCCCTGGAAAGGACAGGTGCATAATTTGGGGGTACTCCTGTGCTAACACTTGAAGCCCAGGTGGAGGCTGTGGCCTACTCCCATCTACAGCTGGTACAGCAACTTAAGCTTTTCCTGGATAGAGACGACCTGGCCACAGTGATTCATGCTCTGCTAACTTCTAGACTGGACTACTGCAATGCATTCTACATGGGGCTGCCCTTGAAGACGGTGCAGAAGTTGCAGTTAGTGCAAAATGCAGCCACCAGAGTGCTGACTGGAACAGCTAGCCGGAGACATATTACGCTTGTTATACAAGAATTTCACTGGCTGCCAATTCACTACGAGGCCCAATTCAAGGTATTAACTCTGACTTATAAGGCCCTAAATGACTTGGGCCCCAAATATCTAAAGGAACGCCTTCTCCCATACCGTCCTGCCTGTGCCTTAAGATCTGAAGAAGATGCCCTTCTAGTTGTTCATCCACCTTCGACAGTGAGGTTAGTGGGCACACGGGAGACAGTATTTTCAGTGGTGGCCCCTAGACTGTGGAATTGTCTCCCCTCCAGAGTGTGCCATGCCCCTTCTTTGTTATCATTTAGGAAGGCTGTAAAAGCGTATCTTTTTACCTTAGCCTTTGGCCAAGATTGATTCATTCTTCCCTCAGTTACAGTTGTTATTAATTACAGTTATTATTAATACATCATTGAATGCATGGCTTAAATTAGAGCTTTTAACTATGTACCTTGTTTTTAATATGTGTTTAATTGTATCTTGTTTTTTAATATGTTTTTA
>MTQE01000401.1:10389706-10405125 GCA_014337955.1 Aspidoscelis marmoratus | reverse complement strand
ATTTTCCTGGGTTAAAAAGTAGTCTTATACGCCAGAAAATACAGTACTAGCCAAACTGTGGAAAGTCTGTTTAAAAGTTACCAGTACTGGAATGTCAAGATTTTACATTTGACATGACTCACTATTACACCTTAACAAAGACAGGTAAGAAAAGTTTACTTGTGTTTACATGTCCCTGACTGAGTCATGTTGAAGGGATCAAGCTAAAAGTAAACCAGAAGTGTTAATTAGAAATTTTAATTTAAAGTACACAAAGGCACAGTGGCTTTTGCAATCATACAAACACATAGTGTTATAATGATCAACAAGGATTGAGTTTTTCCTAATAAAATCTGAAAGGAGAAACAGAAGCTTTAATGGGGTTTTTTTGGGGAAAATTATTTGACCTTATTTTCTGAAATAAGGTTTTATATTCTATTCATTTCTTTTCTGTGGGGTTTCACTGTGGGCACAGAGACAGATAGAAATGAGATTAACTCAGGGTTTGCTCCTAGGCTTGACTGGATTACCTAGGTGGGATTTCTTTCAGTGAACAAGAATTAACAACCAAGAGGAAATAATCTTCTATTTTTAAACTTAAGACTAGGAAACCAGGACAGACATAAAATATGTGGTTTGGGATGATATATATTTTTCTGCTTTAGACAATACTATCTTGTCTTACCTTTTTATTTGTTTTACTAAGAAGTGTTGATGAAATCTGGGTTAATTTGTAATATGTATGGTCACAGTGGGTTTTGGGGATTTTCCATAGGAATACATTGGTTTTTGGTAAGACACACCTCTCAAAAGGATTTCTTCTGATGTCACAAATTCTGGGTTAAATTGTATATAAAAATAGGTACAGGAAAGAAGTTAAGTTAAGTTAGGTTACCTTAGGAGTTAAGTTAGGTAGGAATTTTCTTTTTTGCCATGCCATGGGTTTTTCTTCTCCCTCCCTTCTTCTGGTTTGAGAGGAAATGGGCATGTTCTTTTTTGTCTGCGGAGGCATTTTGAATCTTGTGCTTTGCAGTTTGGGTTTCTCTGGTCAAAGCAATTGAATGGACCATTTTTAAATAGCATTTATTTTTAATTTGGGGAAATTTTTACTCATTTTTGTGGACTAGTCTGACTAAGACTGGAAGAATATCCTCATTTTTAAAGTTATCCCCTGTTTGAAGAACTGGGAACCCTTTTTTAAAAAAGTCATTTTTTGTTCCTGAAATGGATATGGTTTGCTGAGATCCTACATCTAGGCAGTTCTTTAAAAAAAAAAATTGGATTCCTGGGCATGCTGAAGAACAAATGCTGGTGAGATAAAGGATTTCTCCATTTCACTCCTCCCTATATTTCTTAATTTTCGAGTTAGAACTAGGGAATTTTTCTAGTATTAGGACTTTTTAAATCTCTGGTTTTTATATCTTTCTTTAAGATTTGAAATTATTATTATGGGAACTTTATTCTTATTTTTATGTTTTCACCCGTAAAAGGCAATTTTGTGGTGTTTTGGGAATTTTTGTTGCATAACTACAAACTAGTTGTTTCAATAAGATGGGATGGACTCAGTTTAATGCATATAAGTACCTTAACGGAAAATGCTCATTTATTTAGCAATGTTTGGGATTTTGCATGTCTATCTCTGTTCCTTTGCATTTTTAAATGAGATATGTCTCTGATACAGCTTTACATTTCATTTTAACTTTTCTTCTGTATTTCTAATAAATTCTTTTCTAATGATTTAATAAGAAATATTGACTTTTGAGTTTGAAATGAGTCTTGTCTCTGTTTATGGTATTTTTTGTTATGTAAAAGCCTATGTAAACGATCCGGCTACAAATTCCCTGGGAGCTTAAATTTGGGGTATTTTAGGGCTTCAAATTAATCCAAATTATCCAAAATTCTACTCCACATTTGGTAATACCTCCATATCATTTCTTTCAACCTTCTCCAGGTTATAACGTCCGAATAAGCAATCATTTACCAAAGAAACAAGGTAGGCCAAAACCCAGCAACTGACTGGATGGGGAATTTACTAACCATCCCTCCCCACTCTGAAGGGGAAGAAAATCAGAAACTGATACCTATGTGAGATAGGGGTGGCTACTGACTTTTCCTGTGGTTGAAGGTTTCTGTGCTTGTCTGCTTAGGTTACTATCAACCAGGTAAACTGAAGGTCACTTATGTCAAGTCATGCTTTCCTCTGGGAAAGAGAACAGAAGCAGCTCCCTGTCAAATTGGAGAAATATCCCCTCTTGATTATCCAGGACTATTTTCCTAGCTCTTTTCTCTCTTTTCTCTTCTTCTCTCTTCTCCATCTACTACATGCATTTTATCAGTGCTGCAGATAAAAGAGTGATTGCTACAGTTTTGTTTACTTATCTATTTAGCTTTTATTCTGCCCATAACAATGTAGAGCCATTTACAAACACCAACACACACACACATAAACCCCAACAGTAATAATGAGGTGGTAACACTGGAATTAGGAGTAGGCTGGGCAGAAGAGGTGAAATCTTATTTTTTTTAAAAAAAATATTATTATATCACTCATAATTCAAGGGGCTGATATTATTATATCAGCATAATTCCACAGTGCTGAGGTCACAGCTGAAAAGGCTCTTTTCCTGGCTTAAGCACTTTCACTAAATATGAGCCAGGAATCCGTAACAGGCCTTGCTACAAACTCTTCAAAGGTCAGGTACAATCTGAAGGAAAGGTGATGCTAAACCCTGAGGGGCTTTATATATCATAGACAACATATTTAATTCGATCTGGAAACAAAACAGAGGCTAGTGCAGTGATTTCATGGTCCAGTTTATGATCACTACAAAGATCTCTCACAGCATTTTGGATCAGCTGCAGTTTTGGTTTGTCTTCAACATTTACCACAGACAGAGGACATTGATACTTCTTCCTTTCATCCCTGCATGCCCTCTAACCCTTTTTTAAAAAATTCTGCAAGTGGGTGAAATGTTGTGAAATGTCTATTCTGTTGCTATTTCCATGTCTGATTAACTTTTAAAAATCCTTAGCAACAATTGTTAATCAGAGATATAGATATAGGCTTTCTCTTCAGGTCAGCTTCTTGGCTTTGTGATCACTTCAAAATCTATTATGCACACAGTAAGGGTTTCCCCTAAGAATGAGGAGAGTACATAAGGCATTTGTTCAACAAGACAAGTCCTCCAGAAAGAAAAGAAATCATGCATTTTTACATTCTGTTTCCTTGTTTCCCTCACAGTGCTTGTGATCTGGAACTCTAGTAATGTGGCTTAAAACAGATCGTTATTATGAGCACATATTCTTAGGTTAATGCTTTAAAATATCAAATTTGCTAACTCCAACTGACTTGCTCCTTCATCATGCAAGTTCTGGATCATTTAAAGAAATTAATACAGCCTATAAATGCATTTCTCAAAAGGCCACTTTAAAATAGAGAAATCAAAACAATCTATCTCTCTTATAAGATGTAACTGGACTGAGGTACCTAAAATCACAAAGGTTCCTCCACAGTAGCCATCTGCCTGAAACCAGATGGTTAGGTATATTTTCAGAACATTTTAACTGAAGCATCTCTGTATAAACCCTAAGATCAAAGATTCCCAGCATACAAGTGAAATGTAATACTGCTGGTATTCAATAGTTGCCTATTCTCTTTTTCACTCCTTCCGTACATCTAAAATAAACTTTTGTTAAGCACAGATCCTTGCTTTCTTAGTGTTGGTGAAACAAAGAAATCTTTGCCTCTCTGATCACTTTAAAAGATCAACCTTCAGCAACAATATTCAATACCACAGGAAGCGCTTGGAACAGATACATAATGCCCTATTAGAGTTAATACAGAGAAGTAGCTTCTGTGTAACTAGTAAAATATCCAAAGAAAAAACACTGTCCTAAACAAATCAGATACAACCAAGCACAGGGGGAGAATATTCTAAAAAAATAAATAAAAATTCAGGGTAATCTACTTAGCAGATCTTAAGTAATTCTACATAAATTTTGTAAGATAAGGGGCAAGAGAAAAAGTGCCCTTTCAATATACATCTTAGATCAAAGTTGTCTATCAAGGCATTATTTTTTTCAGGGAAAGGAATGCATTTCTCAATGGAAGACTAGTCCTAGTTGTCACCTTCAGTCACTAAGCACACAGCAATCCTTACCAAACATTCCTCACCATGAAACTATTAACTCAGTAATTTGACACAATCATATTTTAACTAGCAGCACTTACCTGGCTGTGTGGCACTAAAGGCCTATAAGCTATATTTCCCGACTTCTTCATTACAAACATCCCGCTTGATTCATCATTCATGTGAGGCAGTGTAGGTTGTTGACGCTGCTGCATATATGCCATCATGGAGGTCTTGTTCTGACCAGGTATTGTAACTCCTTGTGCACACTCTTTATAATGCGAAAGAGGTTTTGTATTCCCATAGTCTAAAACTGAGCTTTGACTAGACACAGAGTTCTGGTTCAAGCTGTTTGGCTGGTGGCTTAACATATTCCCACCATGGTAATTACCTCCAGCCCTGGGAGAACTTTTGCTTGGCAAATTGGGCATCATAAGTTTCTGGTTATTGAAGTCTTGCTGGTAAACTGAAGGACTAGTAGGATTTTCCATGGTATATGGGACAGCTAAAGGACTGTGAGAAGGTCCAGACTGCTGCCAACTGGAAAGCTGGTTGGGTTGATGTATTTGCTGCTGGTTCTGCAGAAGCTGATCTCTTTTCTGCTTGGCAGCTATTTGCTGAAGTTGTTTAGCAGATGACATCTCTTTTGTACCTCCTGCGTTCTGTCCAGACAACAATGAATTCGGCAAAGACCTCTGCACATTTTGAGACTGACTTGATTGTATCATAGGCTGACTGGGATTTTCAGTTATTGACTGACTGGAAGGCTGAATCATAGTCTGAGCATTACTAACTGATGGAGAGGCGGTGCTGACAGCAACAGAAGAGGTACCAATAAATGTTCCAGCAGAAGAAGTTCTGACTTGTGGAGACCCCATCTGTTCTTGTTCAAAATCTGCTGGGGAAAATTCAGTCTTGATAATGATGTCCTGTGGCAATGGAGTTTGTGCAGATGAATTTGAAGTATCAACATCCTTCTTGTCCTCAAAATCTTCAGTGAACAGATCTTTCATGTCCTCATCAGGCACCGATCTGTTAAGTTCATCAATCAGTTCCTTCCACTCTTGCTCGTTAAGATTAAGATCAGACATCAAATTGTTCTGAGATATAGAGCTACCTGGTCCTGTAATCATACAAGGAAGATCATCTGGTTCTTGCTTGAGTCCCTTATTAATAACCATTGCAAAGGGATCATCCGCATCACTGCTTCCATTCATCTGAAGGTTAGACTCTTGCAGACACTTTTTATTGAGGATATCTAGTCCCATAGAATGTTTCCCATTAAGCTGTAAAGTGTCACCAGTAGAAGATTTGCTGTCAGGTTGGTGAAGAGGTGATACAGGAGGAATTCCATTGGAAGAGCCACTCATTCCACTCATACTATCATCATGACGTAATTTTTTGGGTATGGAAAATATGTCCCCGTAGCCATTTTGCTGGTCACCATTTTGAGGTGAAACAGAACTATCAAGCTTCCTTTTCACTGTTTCATGAAGCTGCTGAAAAAGAAACAGGCACAAATTAATTTAATACCTCAGAGTGATCAGCTAGCCTTCCAAATATAGACCACTGCAGGGGAAATATTATAATAGGATAAAATTTCTTTCAATTAGTTGTTTTCTTTTAGCTGCTTTAAGATACATGATAAAATCAGTATTTGTTTCAGTTACTAAAATATAACACACTCTCTTTTCTCAAAAAAAGCTTTGCCTGAGTTCTGCCACTACATGCTATTTTTTATCATAAGAGCATATTAAATGTCTGAGAGAATAAAGGCTGAGGTCCTTTGAATAAGCCAGCTCAGGATCCAGATAACAGCAGGAAGCAAATAGATACATCTTTAAAGTTAAGTATCACATTGAACATTTAAGCCCACTATGTTGTTCTGTTTCAGTGGAAGTCTCTAGTGCAACAGCTTCATTCATCATCTCCTTTGCTCTTTTGTTTCAAAGAATTACTGATGCTGTAAGATGAGTAGTGAGAATGTTCTGAAATACACTGCAACCTACCCCCTACCATATAGCCTACCATATTAACATTTCTCCCTTGTATAATATGGGTGTGCGTAACAGCTTTGATTGTACAGTATTAGTAAAATTTAACTTGACTTCACTTTCTTAATGCAACCCATAAACTTTCAATAATAGCCACACGAGCCACTGACTTCCACTGATATCAGCTTAGATGATCTGAAAGCACCCCAGCCACTTCCTACACATCTGTGTCTTCTGGGCCTATAGGTTCCAGCCGTCCATGATGCTTATATGTGCAACAAGAACAACAGTGTTTTAAGCCTTCAAGTTTATTTATTATTTATATTTTTATCCAGTCATATACCCAAAGATCTATGGGTGGGTTACAATAACATCAGAGAGAGAGAGAGAGATTAAAAATATGACTAACACAATGACAGTGCCTGTTGTTCCCTTAGCCCAAGCCCAAGGTAGAGGTGTGTCTTTACCTGCCTTCCGAACACATTCAATGAGGGTGCCCAAAGCATCTCAGATGGAAATTTATTCCATACTCTGAGGGCTACAACCAAGGATACCCTCCCCCATGTTCCCACCTCCCTAAATACAGCAGGTGATAGGACTGCTAAGAGGGCCTCATTGGCAGATCTGAGAAAATAGGCTGGTCTATAGGTCTTTAGGACCTTATAAGTTAACATCAGTATGTTAAACTGGGCTTAGTAGCAAGTAGGCAGACAGTGCAAGTTCTTTTAGGATGAGCATGATGTGTGTCCAGCCAGCAATGCCTGTTAGCAATTCAGCTGCTGCATTCTGCAGTTTCCAAACTGTCTTCAAAGACAGTCCCAAATAAAGCACATTACAACAGTCCACTCTGGAAGTTACCAAAGCCTGGATCATTGTCACACTTCTGGGGCACGTAGGCCCAGGGGAAAGAAGGGCATAGGACCAAGCTAGAGGTCACAAAGAGCCTCAAATTGAGGTTTTACAGGCCGCACTGCATCACTCTGGAAAAGGCAAAGGTCTTCTTCTAAGTTTCCGCTGCTTTGCATTCCCTTTGTGGATGTGTAAAGAGGTGCTAAAAGTAAAAAAAAAAAAAAACTCCACAGGGTCATTTTATGAACTCATTTTTTAAACCGAGGAACAAACCTAGTAAGGTTTGGCTCAACTACAAACCAAACCTAAAACATATAGCTATGTTTAGTTCAGAGACAGGCCTGAAGAACTGAGAACCTGTTTTCTGCAAGCAGGCTTAGATGAATCTCTAATTTATTACTGCAAATGACCCAACAGACATGAACTAAACTACCTGCATGAAGTTTCAGCAGTCATGAAGTCAACTTATAACTGAGTGCTGGATAAAGAGCCTTTTAAATTTCTCCATGAACAAATTAGTTACATGCCAGAGATGATAAAGAAAAATTAAATTTTATTCATTTCCTTTGCTTAATTCTGCATTGAGCTAAACTGTTCCTGTAACCAAAATTATTAATAGTCAGATGAAGGCGAGATGTCTGATTGAGAACATATCAAATTTACTGTTTTAAAATTATTCTACTATTGACCTTCCAAGGACTCTTCTCCCAAGAGTAGTGTGTTAATTAAAATGTGCAGAAGCCTTATAAAATATATATTCTATCATCTACACAGGCATATGATATATGTAAAAAATAGTAATTTTAAAAAATAATAATTTGATCACCCATTAGATGTTTATTGACAAATAACAGAATATTCCTCCACTATCCTGGTAATAGGTAACAGTCATTTTTTTATTTTAATATATTTCCCCCCCTGTTATACTGAGATCTTAGGGCAAAGTTGGAGTTATAAATAAAATCATAATCAAACCTGGACTATTTTAACACTTTGCTTTATCTAACAGTAACTATGAATTCACTGATCATTGTTTACACTGATTCAAGAGAACTATGCCTATAGCAATCACAATGCACAGAAGTATCATGTGCAGTACTTTCCTATTTTACAGTGCCCTCTAGAGGTATGTAGATGAAGTAACAGATTATTTAACTGATATTAAAATCTTTCTTCCACAGTAGAACTGTAACAAGCCAGCATTTATG
Organism: Aspidoscelis marmoratus; assembly: GCA_014337955.1. Taxonomy (NCBI): domain Eukaryota; kingdom Metazoa; phylum Chordata; class Lepidosauria; order Squamata; family Teiidae; genus Aspidoscelis; species Aspidoscelis marmoratus. Next base: position 10,396,965 of record MTQE01000401.1, on the reverse strand, counting down.
CAGTATCTTCTTTCTCATGGATCTGCTCTGTAGAAAAGATTTTTCTCAATATTTAGATCATAGACTTTTACCTATTACAGTTTCTGTTCTGTACCAACAACAAGACTTCTACCATTTTAGATATGAACTGAGAATTGTTAGTCTCTGCAGACAGGGAGGTATAAAAAGAGAAATGGACATAAATGTTGGTACTTTTTCTTTCTGTCCTTCCGCAAGGTGGTAGTTCTGTGCAGCATCCAATGATATAATTTTATATAGCACCTCACGTCAAGAGCTTCATCACAAGATACTAAAGAAGCACCCACACCACCTCCTAAACAAGCTTCTTGATGGCATATGTTCTCAGCATAAATTTTATAAGTGATAAATGGAATACATTTTTGCTCTCAGGCCTCTTAAAAGTCCTCCCAGTAGGCGACTCTCTAAAAATAGAAACAAACTCTATTACAAGCATTTAAGATTAATTGTGGCCACCTTACACCAGATTTATCATCGACCTTTCTTAGCCTGAAGGCATTCTACGAACAACCCTTCATAATCACCTTCGTTTGTCCACCGCAACCATATACCAGATAACATCAGCCAAACTGCCATCATACACCTACATACAGGTATGTTTTCAACAAAACACGGCATTAAGCTAAAAAAAGTTCCCTACTTTTTCAAGCTAGACTGGGCTGTGCCTTTTCATAAACTGCAAAAGGAGACACTTTTTTTCACTGTTTCCTCAAATGAACCCCCCCAAATCCTACAATACACATTTTCTTCAAGCCTGATTTTGAAAAAGCAGGAATATTTTCAGCAGTACGTGTGTCCCACTGCAGAGAATTATCCTGCCCCCAGCTGAGACATTTTCCCAAATCACTCCTTGTTTTGGATAAGCTTGATATAAACCTTTTGTTGATGCTTATAGAAGGCTTTCTATGATATTTAAGCCAGTTCAGGTAGGGCATTTTCCACCTTATTTGGACATCTACTTACATATTCACACAAGTTCCAGAGGTGGTTGGTTGGAATTCCATACGAGGACACTTCACACACTAAGATTTCATTGTTAAATTTCAATATTTATATACTTCCATCTTTATCCCATCCTATACCTGAAGGTCTCAAGATGGGTTACAGCAATCAAAACAAAATATAAAAGGACTGTAGTAAAATAATAACATACTAAAATAATACTTCAATGTGAATATTATAAGCTGTACTCCAGCCTAAGCTCATTCAGGCCTGGGGCAAGGGGCTATTAATGCGAGAAAAGGTGGCAGGAAGTGGGGGGGGGAGGAGGTATAATAAAATTACACAGATATTTTTGCTTGTACAAGAGCTTTGGGTCAATTTCCTCCCTACCAATCCTTGCTGCTAGGGTAACCAACTTCATCTGTTGATTTGGGCAGAAATCCAGAACAGTAATCCCAAGTCCAAGTATCTCCATAAAAGCTACGTTGCAGCTGGTGCAGAAATACAATTTAAGGGTACTTCCATATCAGCTACGTATGTGGGATTCCAGACTAGAGACTCAGATGGGAGTCCCACATTTCCTTCTTCTCATTGCACAAATTGAACCCTCACTCCAAACTCAACCACAAAGAGGAAGAAATAAGATTTACTCCCAATCAAACCACAATTCTGTGATTATGATAATGATCTTCATTAATTTGCACATATATTCTATCTCTGGTCAAGTGTTCTGCTTATCCCAAAAGTCATACTAGTCTATTTTCCCGTGAACAGTATAATTTTAGGTTTTATTAAAACTGTTATTTAAAATCACGCAAACTGATTTTAATCAATTTTAGTCTAGTTTTTAACCTGTTCATAGAACTTTGGTATAAGATGGGATACAAATGTAAATTTAAACTAGATCCAGAAAAGACAGAGGTGCTATGTGTCATAGAGTCTCAGGCCCATGAAGGAGGCACTCTGTTCTCGATGGGACTGTATTGTCCTAAAACAATCAGGTGCAAAACCTGGAGATGCTCTTGGACTCTGCATTTCTGAAGGCCAGGTGGAGGTGGTGAACAAGAGGGCCTACTTTCAGCTGCAGCTAGTTTAACAGCTCTGGACCATTCTGGACAGAGAAGATCTGGCCCCAGTAATCCATGCTCTGGTGACTTCTAGATTGGAAATCATAATGTGTTCCATGTGGGCTGTCACTGAAGATAGTACAAAAGCTGCAGTTGGTGCCAAATGCTAACTGGAATTGCTGAGCAGATGCACATCACACAGTCTTTAAAAAGCTGCACTGGGTGCTAATTCACTACCAAACCCAATTCAAGGTGTTAACTTTGACTTGTAAGGTTCTAAATGGCTTGGGTCCTAATATCTAAAAGAATGTCTTCTCCCATATCAACCTACTCATGCCTTAAGGTCTACAGATGATGCATTCCTGGTTGTACCACCACCTTCAACAGCTAAAAGGGTGGTTAGTTGCAATACAGTATTTTTGGTAAAAACCTCCAGATTATGGAATAATTTTCCCTTGAGGTGCACCAGGTATCTCCACTACATACATTCAGAAGGCTGATAAAAGGTACAGCTGAGGAAACGGCTCCTGCCCTCACTTTCCAGCACTGCTATTGCTTTTTGTGCATTCTATTAAATCAGATATAGGGAATGATAAAAATATAAATAAATGTTCTGCAATCTTTTTAAAAAGTAGGCAAACCCCATCCTAAAATGAAGCACTCTAGAACGGACAGTTTATAGCAGCTTGTCAAATGAGTCAGGTATCTGCCCCACCAAAGTTGTGTCCCGGCAAGAAAAACCTGTTTTAAGATGAAATCTCAAAAGAAAAAAAAAGCATCCAGAAAGGAATATGCAGTATCTACCAAGAGTTTGAAAGTTTTCACCTGTTTAAGGTTGTTTGGGGGGGGGGCGGGGCGGAGGGAACAGACTAAATTAGTGAAACTTTTTCTAGCATTACTCATGCACTTAACAGCCTGATCAAAGTTGTACGTGGAATAAAGAGAAAAATATTGGACAGGATGCTTGAAGAGTAACCAAGTTGTATTTATGTATCAATATTTGGAAATAAATCTTTCCTACATTTTATGTACAACATACAATCAGTTAACTTTTTCTGGTCAAAAATATATACTAAAAGAAAAGTCTAAAGATCTGCAAACTGCACACAAAACATAAAAATTATGTTCTTTTTAAATACAGCAAATTTAAGAACATAAAAACACAAGAGGAGCCCTGCTGGATCAGGCCACAACCCATGTAGTCCAGCATCCTGTCTCACACACTCGCCCACCAATTGCTCCAGGACATTTTCAAGTAGAAGACAAAGGCAAAACCTTCCCTTGTTCTCAAATCCCTGCAAATGGCCTCTTGAGTTATCCTGCTCATCCCTCCAAACTGGAAGCAGTACCTCAACATCTGTTCTAATAGCCATTGAGACACCTGTCACCTGCTCACTAGGTTGATACCATCATTAAGCTGGCTACCAGAACTCCAGGATTCTTTTCCTGATCTGTCACAGAAGGTTCAACCTCCTTCAGGATGTAAGTGAAACTGACATTCTTTGCTTCATGTGTATTACTTTGCACTTGCTAAGCCTGGTGCATTTGCCACTTCATTGTCTACTCACCCACTGTCACCTCTGAAACTCACTACAGTTCAGTTTTTACTACCCTGAACAATTTAGTGTCATCAGCAAACTTTGCTACATTACTACTTGCCCCTATTTCTAGATCATTTATGAATAAATTAAAAAGCATAAATCCCTATACTGAACCTTGGGGGACCCCACTTCCCACCTCTCTCTGCTCTGAGAATTGTCCATTTATTAACTATTTCCTGTCCTTTAGCTAGTTATCAATCCAGGATAGAATCTGTCCTATTATTCTATGATTAATAGGTTTATTCAGAAGATTTTGATGAGGGAAAGCATATATTCAAATATTAAAGACTGCTAAGATGAGGGATTTTCATAAAAGAATTTATTATGAAACTGAGTCCTAAAATACAATGCGCAGATTTTCTTATTTGTCATTTGTTTTATCAGTTGCTGGCTGGAAGAACCAGGTGAAGTAGAGGAGAGAGATTTACATAGTACAATGTATAAGACAGCTGTATCTTGGGTATAATTGATACAAATGATTTTGTTCTGTTTGCTTCTTTTACAAAAAAGAAACCTTTGATGAAGGACTTTGTTGAAAGCCTTCTGAAAGTTCAGACAGACAAAGTCAACTGGATCACCTTTATCCACATGTTTATTAACACTCCCCAAAGAGTTCTAACAATTTAGCAAGACTTTTGCAGAAGCCATGCTTTAAAGTAGACTCTTCTGCTAGGCCATTTCCTTCTGTGAATTGAAGCTGCAGCATAAACTAATTTGTTGAACCAGGACTACTGTACTTTATACAACGAAAGCTAGTCCACCCACCTCAGCTTAAATTGGTAGCATTGTCAGTGGTTTCCAATGCTTTATAGCCCAGAAATCAATATAGTCAAATGCAGTGATATCTGCAAAACAACACACACACCCTAAAAAAAAGAGAACATTAAAAAAATAACATTCCACCTCAATTTACTGTGTAAGAAGCTGCCAGAAAAAAACTACAGTCATACAGTGACAGCAGTGTCAGTCAGTTAGTTCCACATCTGGCATCATTACATGTAGTCTATTACCTGTAAAGAGTCAATGTCCCTACAATAACACTGGTTCACAGCAATGTAACTGCTTTCTGGGCAACCTTCTTCCTGGCTCTAACCAGACATACAATCAAACAACCAGGATAGCTGTTACTACCTACCAGGCGAGAAAGTTCTCTATGCAGAATACCTGAGTTCAAAACATGTGGCTAACTGTGCTGCAGAAATAAGCAAAGTTAAAACAGAACTCTGAGAGGCGAATACACCACTGAAAAAGATTTTTCTAGACATCAATTTTTAAAAAGAATTACTCTCAAAGGAAAATAAGGAATTCAAAGTCTCTAATACTGTACTTTCTTTGAAGAATCCCTGAATTAAATTGTTCTTAAATATTACTTAATTACAACAATAGTATTATTACTTTTAGTTGTTTTGCTATCAAAAGCCACAACTGTATGTAGCTCTCATTTACAGTTTCTTTATAGCATTCACATTAGAAAAAAAAAAATTGAAATGTTATATCTTATTTATGGATATTCATGAGTGTCAATTATTAGAGCTGGAAAAAGATGTTTTGTAACAATTGCTCCTTTCCATCTTCCAGAAAAATCTATTCCAATGCTGAAGAAACAAATAAGAAACGTCTGAATTAGTCTTTTGAGTGGAGCAATAGATTAAGGTGCTCCCCCTGACACTGGGATCTTTATGGTCAGAATGTCCCAGACTGGACTTACCACTCCACGTCATTGATGGAGATACTCTTGCTCTTCCTGTTCATATTCACATCAGTCTGAAGTTTGACTGCTCTAAACAACCATATCAAAATCTCAGCAAATTTATCAAAAACTGTAGCACAGTGCAATTTTCTTTAATATTATTCACAACTGTTTTTTAGAGCATGGTCACTGAAATTCTAACCTCCGTAGTAAATTTTTTGGTGCCTTAAAAACACAGCGTAAGATCTTGAAGGGCCTGCTCAAAGATGTTCTTGACAAGAGGATTACCGAAATTATTTAGTGCAAATGGAGAACCATAGGTATTGAAGTTATATTCTATGTTTGTTGTGACATATCCAAATTTTCTTTAAGATCAGGTAGGCAGAAATCAAATCCACAACACTGAAGGGTAAAATATATTTGCCTTGATCATATCATGTTACAGCATACCAATCAGAAGATGCATTTTAAATATTTCCATTAAACTAGATAGTATACTACACTAACAATAAGAATATTCTGCTGGAAGATAAAATTCAACTGTTCTTTTTCGTGTTTTACTTTTCCTACAGAAACATCTACAGGGAGAAAAAAAATCCTAGCTAGCCTCTTGCTCATCTTCTTTTCCTATATGCATACTTCAAACTAAAATCTGCATTTCTTTAAAGAATGTCAATAACCACTGGTCTCCCATCACTCAGTTCAAGGGTTTGACTTAAAAGATTTTTCACAGGTGGTTTTTCGATCCTGATTAGACTGGCCTGTATCAGCTCTAATATGTCACCAAATTTTTGGCACTTATTTTCATCTATAGTAGGTGTGCCTGACCATCCAGTAAGTTTGTAAACAAGAAGAACAGGAAATTAGTAAGATTCTGAACACCCAGCCACAAGTTACTCCAGAACTCTGTACTCTGTTGTTTACTCAAAAGCATGGTGTATGAAACTCTAAAATTTCAGGTTGATAAAGGTTTATGATCATGGCAGTTTCTCATCCCCTGCAGCTGGAAGGGGGTTCTGGTCTGACAATGGGTGTTTTTCCACTGTGGTCCTTTAATCCGGATCAAAGAAGATCTGGATCTAAGGAATGGGTACTCCCGTTAATCCGGGTCTAGTAGACCCAGATTAAGGGAAGTACCCAATGTGTTTCCATGGGTGGTCTAGCACCCATTTGCAAATCTGGATCTACCCACAAGGGGTCTGCCTGTCACCCTAGGTGTTTTGGGGGACAGTGGGTACAATCTCCGAAGTTGCATTTGCAGATTAGCGCAAGCTCCGAAGGCAGCTTCGGAGGGACTTCAGAGCCAGCTTTGGAGGGACTTCAAAGTCTTGAGATTGGGGTACCCCCCAGTCTCCTCTAGACCCCATTGCCCAATTCTAGGGTGTTTTCCCACTAGCACTAAGTACCCATTGAAGCACCCATTAAGGACCCATTTGGCTGAGAGCCAATGACCCCATTTCCACTACAGACCCCATTATAGACACATCTGTTCCCACTACAGCTAGAGAAATCCAGTTCCTATGGGTCCTTCAGGACCTATAATCCGGATTTCCTGTAGACCCCATTAAAAGGGTCTACAATGGGGTCTTCAGCCATCAAATCTGGATTATAGTGAGCCTGTTTCCACTAGAATTGGGTAGATCCGGATTTGCAAATGGGTGCTCCGGTGTTTCCACAGCAGACAGGCTAGCACCCATTGCTACTGGGTGCTAGACCACCCATGGAAACACATTGGGTACTTCTACTAGATCCGGATTAAGGGAAGTACCCATTCCTTAGATTCATATCTTCTTAGATCCAGATTAAAGGAGCCCAGCAGAAAAAACACACCTAGTGGAAACAGGCTCCCAATAATCCGGATTTGATGCCTGACGACCCCATTGTAGACCCTTTTAATGGGGTCCACATTAAATCCACATTATAGGTCCTGAAGGAAATCCA
>MTQE01000401.1:10378456-10389696 GCA_014337955.1 Aspidoscelis marmoratus | reverse complement strand
TGGGTGCTAAAATGGGCACTTACTGCCAGTGGAAAAACACCCAATGAGTGCCTGGTATTCTAGTCTTTGGAATTTGCAATCATTTATCTCATCACTGCACATCAAATCAAATACTTTAAGGCCCACATAAATGCAAATAGTTCCCTGTTAGACCACAAGGAACAGTCACATCCGTCCTCTTTGCCACAAATATTATTATTTGTCATTGGCTGAAATAGTGTACTGGTTGGGTATGGAATCATTCGTCCTGAGATTTCATATTTGTTTGAATGTTATACCACCCAATACTGCAATCTCCAGACAGTTTAGTAACACCATAAACAATAAAGCAATTAAAATACAATAAAAGCTCAGACACACATCCATCTACAAGAGAATTAAACAACAAAAGCCTGAATAAAGAGAATTTGTTTTACTAATCACTGGAAACGTATCACCATATTGACCCAATACATGCTGGAAGGAAGGATGTTCCATAACCCAAATGTTGCCCTTTCTTTCCCAAACAACAAAAGAAGATGGAGTTTTATTCTCAAAGTTCCTTATAAATATTGTTATAACCATCCTGAAAAGGAGATAACTCCCTCCTCTGAGCTTAGGGGATAAGGCCTTGCACCACTCTGAAAACTTCAGCTGGATAGCTACTTGAGGATGCAATGGTGGTAAAGAAATAAGTCACAATAATGTGCTCTTAACTGCGGCCAGTCATGCTTACCATCTGCACTCTAGTTGTTGACCTAACTGCTTCATCATCTGTAACTCAGCAGAAAACCATGCTGATTTGCAGGCTCCATCAGGCTGCCCAAAACACATGGGAAAATCAGGTGGAGAGCTCTGGTCGATTCAACTTCAGAGTGAGGTCAAAGTGTTCAAGGGAGCCCTGTCCATGCTAGTCAGGTTCGGTTCTGCCTGCTTGTTATCTATTGTTTTTATTATAGTCTCTGTTTATATGAATTTATTAATACAGATTTTAAGCCATGAGCAAACTGTATTCATTGTAGCAAAGTTGATATAATTTTATATTTCATTGTATACAATTTATTTAGTTAATTTTTAAAAAATCAAAAGCCCTCAGACACACACACAATTATTAAAACCATATCTAATCACAACCACTGCCAAAAAAAAAAAAAGATTTTAAGTACCCTTTCCTTCTATGTCCTGATTCTACTCAGCCACCTTCTGAGAGACTGATTAATGGGGACAGGAAATTTCTAACCCCTAGAAATATAAAGATCTCAATAAATCAAAATATCCCCCCCCCAAAGAGTTATTAATTTTGCTCCTCTAGCATACTACAGTTTCCAGATTTTCAAAAGTCTCTCTCAAGGACATAGAAAGCCTTTCAAGCTAAGCAACTTAACAAGCCATTTCCACTTTATCTACACTGTTAATTTCCTTCACTGTTGATGCTAAGTGTCAGTTAAGCCAGGTCTGACTTCTGACTGTATGCGTGCCTCCACATACACCTCTCTGCAGTTTTCTTGGCAAAGATGCAAACTAAAATTTCCAAAAAAAAAAAACCACTGTAAATTTTGTCATAGAAGGAAGAAGATGCTAGCCTTGTTTATCAATAGTTACTAAAACAAATATTTATTGGGAGCTTATATTTGTACTTTCACTTTCAAGATAATTTAATGATCATTCCAGAGAATACATCTCCCTTCCCCTACATTTACATCAAAGTATTTTTTGTAACTTTTGGGATTTCACTGGTTTCCACAAGGCAGAATACACCCCATCTCTTGAAAAATAAATTCCTATTCCTGATTTATGGTATATCAGAACACCTACTATGTCCCAGTATATCTTTTTATATCCTTTTCTCAGAAAGAAAATTAGGGGCAATTCCACAATGACTGGTATCCCAGACTAGCAAGTGTACTAGGAGGCTCCCTTCCACATGTTGTGCAGATTCACCCCAGGAAAGAGGCCTGCTTTTGCTTACAAGTACTACTACTAGACTGGAAGTTATATTGATAGATCTAAGGTAGATCTTCTATTTGCCTACATAACACAGATAATTACATTTTTCTTCTTTGTTGGAATAGCTTAGCTTTTAAAAAACAAATTTTACAACTTCGAATACAAGGGCACATTTGAAAATAAAAATAAAACAGATACACTTGATTAAGAGACCATACAGTCACCTTACTGTTGTTTTTGGTTCTCAGCAGCAATGCCCCTGAGAATTTCCCAGAATCCCCTCTTCAAGCATCAAGGAGGACGACAGATTTAGAGATCCAGCATAAAGCAGAATGGCATTCAGAGTTTCTAATTACCGTGTTTCCCTGAAAATAGGACCTACCCCGAAAATAAGACCTAGTTTAATTTTTCCAGTATTTTTTAAAGGTAAGAAATATAAGCCCTACCCTGAAAATAAGCCCTAGGGCAGTGATGGCGGACCTTTTGAGCTCGGTGTGTCAAAATTCGCAAGAAAACCTAGCTTAATTCGGGTGCTGTGTCACTTCTAGAAATATCCATAATTTTGTGATATTTGTAGCTCTGGTAGAAAAGTTATATTTTTGATACATGTGTTTTATTAAAAGCAAAAACAAATAATTCTTTACATTAGTGACTTTTGTTGCTAAATCTTCAATTGAAAGTTGGTATTTTGTACACCTCAAGAACAAGCAAGCACTACACGCCCAGGTGCCAGGGTGGCCATGTGTGTCACCCAAAATGGCTTGGTGTGTCACTTGTGACACACGTGTCATAGGTTGGCCATCACCGCCCTAGGGCATTGCTGGATATGCCTTGTGTTGAAGGCCCGGCTGCCTAGTGTCCATGAAGGCCAGAGTCTCCTCTGGGATTTGGGGCGCTCTAAGTCTTGCTGCTCCAGAGCTTCTAGGGGCTGACAAGAGATATCCCCATGGTCAGGGTGAGGAAGAGCTCCTCCAACACTGGCTGGCAGCATTTATTTAAAAGTACGATAGTAAAGCCTATGCCTTCTTTGGGAATGAAGGGATTAACAATGAGGCTGCCAGACCCTTCGGCACCCACAGGTATCTTCTTCTTCCTCTTCCTTTTCTTGGCCTGGCTTTAAAAGTGATTCTTTTGGGCTGTTGTTCCCTGGTATACACTCGATGTGTGGCACCGGTAAAACTGACAGGGTCAATCTGTGAGAGATCCTGACAGGTTTCAGCCCCTTTTGTTTTGGGTCTCGTGTGTGGGAGCCAGGCACTTGCCAGCCCTTGCTGTTTTGAATCTGTGAGTAGGCCTGGTGGGGCCTTTTGAGTGCGATACTTTTAGGGGTTATGCTGATGTTTCAGTATATTATGATAAGACTACAGTATAAAGGCTGATTTTTTTGTTCAACAATAAATGTGAATTCTTGTTTATGGAAACATAAGACATCCCCTGAAAATAAGCCCTAAGTGCATCTTTAGGAGCAAAAATTAATATAAGACCCTGTCTTATTTTCGGGGGAACACGGGTATTACCCTGGGTTCAAACTGAACTGGGCAGTGGAAATAAACTTGCCCCTTGGGCCAGCCATTGCCTTCCAGCCTCATTCCCTTGAAATGAAGGGAAAGAGAAAAAAAATCTCCTGGAGCTTTTCAGAAGAAAGACTAGATATAAATGCTATAGTTAAATAAGGTGATAAAGGCCATGCAAAGTGCACAGAGCTCAACAAGTCAGGTGGTGGAGATCTGTCATTTAATTCAAGCTGCTTTGTAAGGCTTAGATGAGCAGCAAAACGACTGAAGGAGCAAGACAAGAAAAGCAACAATCTGGGAAGTGGGGCTAAGGAGGGAGCTGAGAGGTAATAAGTATTACAAGAGGGGAACACATAGAAAAATCCAATAAATATCTGTCATGTTGTAAAGATGAAGAACTGAGACGTGGATATTTATAGTTCTCCAAAGTAATCTCACAAGGGAGAATGGACAGGGTTCAGGGGCAGACCACATGATTTATAGAAGGACCAAGGCTGAATCACTTGCACCTCCTCAGAAGAATCAGTGGCAAACCATCTCTATAGTTATAGGGTTGCGGAGAAAGTTGAGCTGGATTCAAGTGCATTGTTACCCTTTTAATCCCATGAAGATTCTAGGAAAACTGCAGGTCATGTCTCAATCCACAGATGTGATTTATTAGTGGTTTTGTTGTCATTTTATATAAAAAGCTTGAAGCCCTGAGAGAAATTATAGCTAAAGCAAACACTACCACCTACTAGACCCAAGTTTTATAAAGATAACACAGAAGAGCAAAATAATTATTTTTGCTGTTGTTGCTGAAATAAAGATAGCAACAACAAATTGTAGAGCCCATGGCACTTGTGAAAATGTGTCCATGGTACCCTAAACTTTGCTGACTGCTACTCTGGGGAAAGTTAATATAACAGTTTACTATGATAACACTGACTGCACAGTTCCAGTTACATCCTCAAATCCCACAGTTTGTGAGAGAAATTTCCTTATAATCTTCCATCTGTTTAGTCTATGCTAGATGTCAAACTGATCCTAATGAATCAATTTACTTAGAAGCCAGTTTAGTTTTTACTGAGAAAAACGTCCAAGCTCTATTTATATGGCATTCCACATATGCCCATCATGGTCCTATCTTCACAACCCTGCAATCAGAAAACCAGGTTAAAGCCCTACCACTGGAAAACCTCAGACAAGTTATACACACAATGTACCATATCCTACAATGTTGCTATGAATATAAATAAACCTTATATGAACCACATAAGTCACTAGAGATTAGGGCCTTAGACTGTGCACTGTCTACTACTAAACATTCACACAAATCTTATTTAATTTATTTAGAGAGTGGACATACTCACTTGCAGTTTTTAAAAAGCTAAAGTTTTCAATTAATTCCATATTTTATTCATAACACAAACAAAACCATACCATTTGCTGGTTTTCCAGCTTGCTTTTCTACAAAGCTTTTTTATATATATAAAACTGATACAGTATACATTTAGATTAGTGATGCCCAAAGCAGCTGGAGGAGAGACTGTAATATCCATGGGTGGGGAACAGGAGAGATTTCTTTTTAAAGGACAAGAATTATTGAACTTTCCACTCCTAAAACTGCAGCCCAGGAAGCGAGAGATGAAGAAAAATAACTCCTCCATTGCGCTGCACCCCCACTAGGAAAGAATTCACGACCTAGGCGTCGCCTAGTCCCTAAGTGTGAACACTCAACTTTTAAAGGCGAGTTTACTCCAGACTCTCTCCTCCAAGCCCAAACCCTGCCAGTGGCTTCACTTCTGAGACCTTTTTTAAACGGCTGCCTCAAGGACTCCCAGCCGCGACCTTACCGCGATGAGAGCGCTGCTCCGGCCGTGCTGATGCTGCTGTTCACCGCCCGCGGTGTCGGCGTCCAGGCCGTTGACTCCGGGCCTGTCAGAAGCAGCGGAGGTAGAGGCAGAGCCCACGGCACCCGGGGCGGCCGGAGCGGAGGAGGCCGGCGGCTGCGAGGGGGCGGCCGGAGGGGGCGCAGCGGCCGGGGGCGGCAAGGGCGGCTGGCGGTGCTTGCCGGCCCGCTTGGCCTTGGCCTGCAGGCAGCGCTGGTGAAGGGCGAAGGTCTGCTGGCGCTCGAGCTCCAGGCGCTCGGGGGAGACGGCCTGGTAGCGGGACTCGCAGGCGCTGTGGTGCCGCCGGCATAGCTCGATCCGCCGGCGGAGCCGCTCCATGACCGCGCTGTGCCGCGGCACCACGAACTCCGCCATGGGGCAAGGGGGCAAAACCATGAGCCGAAAGCAACCCAGAACGAGGGGAGCAAGGAGGACGCGAGAGCAGGCGGCCGAGGGCCCTTCACTCCGCCATGGCCGGCGGCGAGGGACGCCGGGCAGTCTTTACCGCCAGCTCGCCCGCCTCGCCTCCTACAGCTGCCGCCGCCCCTTCCAGACGGGGGCGCCCCACTCCCCGCCGGCGGTCACGACGAGGCTCTCCCTCCGGAGCAGGGTCGCCCGGCGCACAGCCGCGGTCGCCCTTCCCTCACCCTCGGCCCCCTAGACCCCGCCGCGGCCCCAGTTCAGGCCCAGAGCCGCCCAATCCTCCCGCTTCCTATTGTTATCCTCGCCTCAGCCTCCGCCATCTTGAAATTGTTTTATCCCCTTTCCTCCCTTCCCTTCCCTCCCCTCCCCTCCGCCAGCCCACTGGTTCGAAGGGGGCGGACTTTCCTAAGTGGCGGCTTACGTCACGGACTACACAGTCATTGCTCGGAGGAGTTGACAGACAGGGCGATGGGCCTATAGGAGACGAGCTCGGGAAATGGATCTGGGGGGATGGGATTTCCCTTCCACTTCTCGTCTCTTCGCTCCCCTCCCCCCACGACCTTTCCGGAAGAGGATAAAGGGCGGAGCTTTGTGATTGACAGAAGGTGAAAGGGGAAACTTGGAGTTCTGCTCGTGCTGCGAACTTAAGACCTTCCGCGAGCGGAGGAGCAACTGACGGGGAGTCGTTGGTTTCCCACTCTGACTGAGTTTATCTCTAAGGTGCCGGCCTTGAGACTTTCTTAACCGGAGACCAAACGTCTGCCTTCTTATCCTAACTCTTTCATTAAAATGTCTGCCATTTTAGGTTGCACCTCCTTGACGTTACGACATTGAAGAGCTTAAGTGGTTGTTAACTAATCAGGTTTCTAATGCATTAACATTTGTCTAGACGGCCCAAATCCTTAAACCAGTCAGTACTTTAAATTCCTGATGCTGTTAAGTATCTTCAAAATAGCGAGCCAGACTGGCCCCTTTTTTGCTTAACAAAAACACAATTCCCATTCGGTAGGGAGCAAGCATTGCTTAGTCTTACACTGAACTTAGGCTCCCGTTTGCAGTTACTGTCATTTTTAAAAAATCTAGTTTGAAGTGGTTTGGTTTCATACCATGTAAGAACTGCCACCTAAAGCAAAACCTTTCTCCAGTAGATTTGGGAATCAGAAAGCGAGACAGAATCATGGAAGACAAAAAAAACCCAACACCTTGCTATATAAACAGCAATAAATCATTGTTTATCAGCTTGAGAAACAGCCTGGCATCCTCAAAATAAGGCTGGTTGCACAGAATATAACCAGACTGGCATGGCGAGCATGTGTGGTTTCACTGAAAGATAGAGTAACATGTCAGAGAAAAGGCAGTATACATAAAATACAAGAACTACAAATCTGGCCAGAACTTCAATGAACAAATCAAAATTACCAACTAGGAACAATAAAACAGTGGACTGTAACTACTGTACTTTTAATTTCAGACTATACAGTTGTTTTATGAAAGGAGAATGCGTAGATACCACAGCCAAATGATTTTAAAATATCCTGCTTTAAAAAATTAACAGAACGCTTAGGCATCACAGTGTAACCCCAGGTCACTTAAACTTAAGCAGTATCAATCCGTCCAGTTAAGAAACATAAGCAATTTCATCTGCTTTGGCGCAATGAATGTGACAACATGCACACTAGAGGGGCAACAGCAAGACAAGCCTCAAATAGGGAGTGGCTTTGCACGTGGTGGCCAAAGTTAATACTTTCTCCTTATTTTCTCGAGTTTTGCGTTTTGCTAGTGTCCCTGTCACTATCTGTAGCATGAGCCAATACCTAAAGCTCATTCGGGTTGCACAAGTAGTTCAGCTCCTCCAGGATGGCATATTCATACGTGTCACTGCAAGAAGGGTTGGTGTGTCTCCAGGCACAGTTTCAAGACCATGGAACAGATTCTAGGACACAGGGCATTACACAAGCAGAGATGGACAGAGCATCAACCTGACATCTGCTTCTTTCTGCAAGGAGGAACAGAATGAACACTGGCAGAGCCTTACAAAATGACCTCCAGCAGACTACTGGTGTGCAGATTCCATGAGGGTGGCCTGAGGGCCTGTAATGGGACCTATGCTCATAGCTCAACTTCATGCAACTCCACTGACATTCACCAGAGACCCCTAGAACAGGCAGGTCTTCCATCGACACCCCGTCCTCTTCTCACATGAAAACAGGTTCACACTGAGCACACATGAAAGACGTGAGAGACTCTGGAGACACTGTGGTGCACATTATATTGTCTGCAAGGTCATGACCACTTTGATGGTGGGTCACTGATGGTCTGGAGATGCATATCCTTGGAGGGCTGCAGAAGCCTCCATGTAATAGCCAATAACCCTGACTGCTACTAGGTACCAGCATGAAATCCTCAGAGCCATTGTCTGACCTTATGTTGGTGCAACAGGTCCTGGTTCCTCCTGGTGCAGGACACTGCCTGGTCTCATGTGCCCAGTGTACATGTCCTGGATGATGAAGGCATTGATGCTATTGACTGGCCCTCATGTTCCCCAGGTCTGAATCCAACTGAGAATCTCTGGGACACAGTCTATCAGCCCATCCAGTACTGTCAAGTAGTGCCAGACTGCCCAGGAGCTAAATAATGCCCTGATCCAGGTCTCGTGGAACCTCCAGGACACATTCCACTGTGTTCAGATGTTGTTGGGAGTACATACAGGCACCTGGGAGCCATGCACACTACTGAGTCATGTTATGATGAACTACCATGATGAAATTCATGCAAAGTGGATATGCCTGCTTACTTTGATTGTTTGGATGATCTGGAATCCAGCCCTCAGTTTGTTGATTTTGGTTTCCATTGACCATCACATGTCATTTTGTTCTCAACAAATCATGCAATTTATATCAGTAGAGATTTTCAACTTTCATCTTTTATGCATCTAGATCCAATATGGGACTTGTTAATTTTTTTAAAGCAGTATATGCAAGATACAAAAAATACCAGGTAAATAACAATATAGTATTGGTGCAAATCATTAATGTGGTTTTTCTTAACACTTTTAAAATGTACAACTACTGAAGAGCTAAAATGGGCCATAAAACAAAACCTGGAGATTCTTAGAAAACCAGGCCCATTCAAGAAGCCATAATTCACTTTTATACATCTAACCTATAAAAAGTTTTAATAGTTCACCTCACAGAATCATAAACAAAATCCCTAACTACAGCTATGGAAGAAAACACTGATATATAAAATATAGTACTCTTAAGGTTTTGCTGCCTTGCTATGCCCCATTTCATTATGCTAAAAATATAAGCTACAAAATCACTGAAAATAATCCAAATATTGAGTTATTTGTTTCAATAGATCTACCTAATTTTTTCAAAAAGCAGGTTGCTGTCTACTTGAGCTTCTGCAAATACTAGTTGTTTTTGTTAACACAGAGGGGGTATTGATTATAAAATAGTTGCAGTTTAGTATTTAAAAGTTAATCTTGAAAACTAGGTACCTGGTATTCTGGAATGGGGAAGGCTAGTACAATATGAATTTCCTCTCCCCTCCCATCTATTTCACTAAAGATCTGCAAGTGGTCACACAGACCCTGGGTACCAATCTCACATAGTTACAGCTGCTGCTATTTTCCGTAGCAGTGGAGCATCAATGAAGGAGATCCACTCAGGTTAGCCATGGGTTTGTAATGGAACACTGTAGAATGCTAATCTCTTTTAGTAATTTTATAATTTACTCAATACCTGCTTTTTTTTCTTTTTCTGTCCTTAGATGACATGAACCTATACACAAAACTAAAAATATAAATCACAGCAGAAGAGACACAGGGGAAAATGTGATTTAAGTTTCTTTATTAATCAGAGCAAGCTTACATTTGTTTTAACTTAACCAACAAATTTTCTGCATATCGCTTCTTCGGAATTTCATAACAGTCAGTACTATTTTGAGAAAGTCATAGTCTTCTTTACCAACACATAAGGGGTTTGCATCGAAAAGTTGTACGGAGGCAATACTGGCATTTAAAAAATTATAGTGGAGCGTGCCAAGAAACTAGCACCATTCATCTTTACTGCCATAAAGTAAGCAGAGCCAAGCACTGAAGACCCAGAAAACCTTCCCCTTTAGTGGCTGTAACATCAATATTTGAAATCATCAGTGCATTTTAACACCAGCATTTCAAAATTTATGCAACTTTGCATGTAACTACACTATGAAATACCATTTCCTTGCTTTAAAATGTCTTTTATTCAACACTCCAGCAAATGGTTTAAAACTTGTATAATCCACTTTATTTTCTAAAATTAAAATTCAAATAGGTAATGAACTTCCCATTCCCCTTCAAGATCTTTTCTTTGAAAGGAATCATTTTTCTTAAAAGGATTGCTACTGATGCAGGTCTAGAAACTGCTTCCCTGCTAACAACTCAACTTTGAATTATTATGCAAGATTTCACATCTTTAATAATCAGCTTGTTGGAAATAACTGGCTTCATAATACGAGTTCCAGGATTATTTCTGAAATGGTTGATATGACTGTCTTTTTGCACTGAGGACTTTTTTAAAAAATATGGGTTCACGATCATACACTAGCTTCCAGGTTTTTAACATTTTATGCAACATTTTATAAAAATGCTGCTGTATTACCTTTCACAATTTTATCAGTAGCAAAAAAGGCCAAATCCTGCAATCGGGCAAGCGTTCTGAAGAGGCTCTCTGAATACCGACAAATGTATTACTTTTAACTTCAAATACATCATGGCTTTAAAAAAAAGGGAAATGAGAATTTAATCAGAAAGGAATAGGTATGTGCAAAAGGAGGAAGGTAACTTGTTTGAAACAATTAAATCAAGTGTTAAAATTATTACAACTGAGGTGTTTAAGTCAGTTATGTTAAAATAGCACAGCTGTCCATAGCTGTTTCTTATTTTTTAAATAAGCTGCCTAACCAAAAGGAACTAATTAAGCAAGCAGACTGTACACTATGTTGCCTCCAATAAAAACAGGAGCATTGCTGTGGAAAAATCAGGTATTAAGAAAGCTTTACAAGGTGTGTAAAAACTCACAATGGTCCATAAATAGAACTTCAGATTGCTTTGAAAAAGTTACAGATTGATCAAGTCTACAAGTTCAACAGTGCATGTACTGTTACAACTTTGAATAGGACAACCATTTCTTGTAGGCAGTCAAAGCACAATTACTTGGAGGTGTTTCTCCACAAGTAAAAAACCTGGAGTGAAATGTTTCTGCTCAGTGCACAATGAGCAGTTTTGCCCACGTGCTAAAAAAAAGGCCAATGGAATATAAAGCATTTTGTTTTCTCCCTTCCCTCTTCATCTTCCAGTATTACATTAGGGATCTAGTTTTAGTCTTTCAAGTGTTATGCGCAATCTGATAGTCTGTATTCAATACAAAAACAGCTCTGAACTGCTAGATACAAAAAGCAACACATTTTTAAAAAAAATTTATTCAGCTGGAATTGGAACTCCCTATATTCACAATATAGT
>MTQE01000401.1:10356661-10377913 GCA_014337955.1 Aspidoscelis marmoratus | reverse complement strand
AATGATTTTTAAAACCATCAGGAAAAAATATTTTAAAAACCCCTCAAACACAATGAAAACAAATTCCATACTGAGAAGAATTCCAAGGCCTAAGGCAACGAGGCAATCCAGTCTCAAGTCTTGGTACCCTAAACCATAACCTGCTCCCAAATTCAGGCCGATTGTGAATACTGATTTAACTAGGGAATACCCATGACCAAGGCCTGCAGTTCATGGCCACACTATGTTTTCCCACAAGTAAGGAGGAAAGTCATTTGAGTACTTGATATAGTCTCTTGAAACTTTCTTCTCCATCTTTTCCAACTGAAGTGGAAAATCTAACATAATTGACCACTTTACTTCAGCATGATCTAACCAAAGGAAGTAAGTCTTGTCTGTGTTTTATGTTTGACAAAAGTGGAAGGAAAAAGATTAGAGACATTGTATACCTAACGTTTTTTTCCAAAAGTTGTAGTTCATTACCACTGATAGATTAATACATTAATTTCAGCCAATGTTTTGAGACTGGCAATTCTACAATTCTATGTAAAAATAAAAGTAAACGAAAAAGAGTTAGTTCTTGTAACATTCCAGGAACTCATAGCTGGGTTGTGTTAATCGCATTCTCTTTCTACAGGAATACTCTATTTAAAAACACAATTGCAAATATTTTACTGCTAAACATTCATTTACAACTGAAGAGCATTTGACAGGAACCTGTGGATGATGAAATCTTTTGAGGTTTGGTATTTTTAAAATTTCAGCAAAAGGTATCCAAGGTCCTCTTTCCCACCCCCCAAAAAATATGCTGGGGAAAATTAATCCAATCAAGTTCTTAGGCTATTTCAATCTCTTCTTGATTTTCTGTTCCTAGGTGATAAATTCACAGTTTCTTCTTCCTGTAAAACCAACACATAATCTTTCTGTTATTACAACATCAAGTCATTTTTCAAGATTTAGAATTTTATTAGGTAATGAATAGATTGCTTTAAAGTTAATTCATTTCTTGAGCATTTGTTTAATAGAGGGAAATGCTATGAGCTGTTGAATGGTTGTACATACTGTTTTAAAGGAAGCAAGTTCTACTACGTTAGAAGTTTTAAGTAGAGGTTAGGTATTTACTAGAGATGTGCTAGTAGAACTGCAAAAAGATTAAAACCAGGTGCTCTTTCTGACTGAACTCTACATAGTGTAGATGAACTTCAGCTTAACCTCTACAGATAGGTTTAAATGTGGGATAAAGTGCAACAAATAATGCATTTTGCTTTTTTTTTACTTCAGCAGTTACAACTAAACCAAGATGCTTATGAGATGTGGTACAGAGATGTTTTAAACAATTGTTTGAAGTTACTTGAGAACTTATTAGGGATGCACCTAGACAGAGTTAAAAATTTGCCTTCACACAAGGGGGGGGGGCTGAACACATGAACCAAAGCATCCTCCCTGCTTTGATGTCTAAAACAGAGTGTCACCTATCGGTGGGGGAACTATTTTCCCTCCAAAACCACTTTACTCTGGACTATAGGTAAATGTGCAGTTTTAAAAAGATGTCTGAAGGCATTCTTAGCTTGGTTACTGCAGTTTTAGTAAGTGAAAAGATTTCTGATCTGTTTTTATAGTCCATTCTTATCCCACACAGCCCACAAAAAAAAAGAGCTTTGGTTTATGTTTTCTTACAAAATCCTAAGCTGTACAAACCCTGAAAGGCAACAGTTAACACCCCCTGTAGATTGGCTGACAAACTGTTTTAAGGATGCTTTTTGCAAAATAGTTTTCATCATGTGATAACCACATTTTCAGACTGGGCCTACATTCCATGATCAGATACCAGTGCTCAGGTATCAGGTATACCAGTGTAGGTACAGATTTACCATCACTAAAGTTCCTGAAAGATACGGCCCTTGAAGGATTGTTAACCTCATACTGATCTTCACTGCCTATTGTTATCAGAATGTAGAAAAATTGATAAAACCTGCCCAGTATTTTCTACTACAAATGTCAAAAGAAATTTTAAAACCTAGTAGTGAAAATGCTACAAAGTAGCCTACTTGCAAATTTTAAAAACTTCACACAATTAACAGGTTCGTGCTTATTACCTCTGGTTTGCTATCTTCCTCTTCTTCCTCCTCCTCCTCCTCCTCTTCCTCCTCCTCCTCTTCTTCTTGACTGGCAGTTCCTGCATCACCACCGCCCTTCTGCTTCTCTTCTGAAGTATATATAAGATTGTATATAAGATTATGTTATTAACATGTTCTCATTTGTGTCTTCTGCAGATAACCTGTCCATTCTTCTATTGTTATCTTCTGTCTTTCAAAAGCACACATGAATAATCTGCATCACTTACCTGACTTTTCTTCATTTACTTCTTCCTCTCCCACTCCTCCCATGTCTTTTTGTTCTGTTTTCTCGTCTTCATGTACATCTGGCTGAGGAGCATCTGTTTTTTTATACTCTGCAGGACTTGGCTGCTTCTGAAACAATTGCAAGAGAAATTTCACAACTGTATTTCCCAGAGACTGGATTGAATTGGAAGTAAACAAATACAGTTTTGAAATGAATTATCTCCATACCTTTCCAGAGCAGCAAAAAAGAACAACAAGAAATACTGGCAAAGCGACTGTCAGGAAGTAGACTATCCACAGCCAGGGACGTTCTTCAGCTGCTGCTAACATCTGGCCCACAACACCAGGCTAGAAGACAAACCCCCAATTTATAAGAATTCAGTACATGCAAGTAGCTGAACAGAACTAGAAACATCTAAGCAGTAATTACAATATCTGCTCAATGTAGATTTAATAAAAGAAATTGTCATGATTAATAACAAATACATATTTTTTTGTAATATATCCAGCTATATTCGTATTGCTATCCTGTTAACAGGAGTAATAAAAATAATGAAATGCAAATAAAAGTAAAGTACGCTTATTCACTGCTGATACATGCAGTATCACAGACATGGAATAAAAGACTTTGGCGGTTTCTGCACTTACCTCCGTTAATCCGGATTTAGAAGATCTGGATCTTGGCAAGGACCCCATGGCCATCTAGCACCCAGTGTAAATGAGAGCTAAACAGGGTTGCAGTGTGGACACCATACCACCCATCCAGGGGAACTGTTGGGTCTGAAGCAGAAAGGCTGCCAGTGGCATGGCGCAACTGGCCAGTGCGGACATCAATCAAGGCATACATACGTCAATCCATAGGGCTGACCATGTAGTGACTATGCAGAAGGGGACCGCTATGACAACCACTTCATCGCAACTATGCAACCTGTGCTCAACTTCGTAGACAGCTACAAAGGACGTGCAGGCCTACGTAGCTGTGAGTGATGAAGCAGAGCCAGAGCCACCTATTGCAAATGGTGGCCGCTAAGCCAACCCTGCCAGTTACAGCAGAAGACTGGATTGAAGACACCATTAAAGAGGTTTTCCATTAATCTGGATTTAAGGACCCAAAGACCCCATTAAAATCTGGATTTCACTGGTGCTAGTGCAGACAAATGGGGTTCTAAAGGGGTCTTGTGTGTGGACAGTGCAAAGCTGATCGGTACCAATTGGGTTCCTAATGGGTTCTAAACAGGGTCTTCGTTGCCAGTGCAGAAACACCCTTTGATAATAAACTATACTACTTCATCTTAAATCCACCATTTAAGACTTCAATGTTTACAAATATAAAAGTCACATACCTAAGACACCAGAGTACAATATTTATTTAGATTTTAGTTTACCTTTCATTCAAAAATCCCGAGGAAAGGGACACATTTTTCTTCCTATGAATTTTATGCTCACAACTCTTTCAGTCAGTAACTTTTACAAGTACTAAGTGCCTTAAAGTGCCCACTGAGCTTAATGGCCCTAGTCTGGCAATTTAGTCAACTTTTCATGAATTTGAAGAAGTTAAATGAGCAGCATATACAATTATCCATCCCATAAAAGAGAAACACCAAAAAGAAACAGAAAGCAAACATTCATGCGTGCTTGTCTTGCAGGAGACAAGATCTTGATGCAATGCTTTTATTTCTTACCTCGGCCGCTCCATCAGCAGCCTTCTTCAGACCCCATCCGTCCTTCGCCCAGTCGTCTGCCACAGCACGCTCCGTACAGATGATGAAGTTATCAAAGAATATGTCAGAGGTCATGGACCATAACTCAAGCCCCAAAGCGCTAAAGGGGGTCATTTTGAAAGGTTCCAAGTCTTCAAAGAAGTCTGGATTTGGAATTTTCCTTGGCTTCCAGATGCCCTGATTGATGAATGCACAAAGACCATTCAATTAAAATATTTTAGCACAGTCTTAAGAGTAGAGTAGCACAATATCTCATTCAAAAAAAAGGAAGAAGAAAAGCTAGATGGCGAACTGCAAGATTTAGTGGAGTGAATAATTATTGATGTTTATTATTCTTTTGAATCCAACCTCAGGGGGTTTGATATTTTTAATGTTTTATAGCTTCTCAAGTTGCTATGAATAAGGACATTTTAGAACTGATACGCAAAACCGAAGACAAATACGACATGCTGAGACAAGAATCTGCAATCTTATTTGTAGCAGTTTGGGGGCTGTTGTGCCATGTTCCAACAGCCCAAAATCTGCTACAAATAAGATTAAAACTGGATGTGAAAGCCTACATACAACCAAAATTCAACAACTCTGAAAATAGCATCCAGATGCCTATTAATAAAAAATAAAGAAAGGCAAGGCACTTTAAACTGATCTGGCACAGAATATAGAAAAGAAGCTCTTAAGATACAAGCGCTATAGATTTCTTATTAAAAAACACCATGGAATTCAACCAATTTTTTCTAGAAATTGTTCCATGTGGATGCAAACTGTTTACCAGTGGTACTTTCTGCTACCTGCCTTTTCCGATAATTAGGAGTAAAATATGGAGGAGACATGCCATACAGAATGCTCTTCAATGATTTGGGACTAATTGGATAATAAACTAGGAAGATGACATCTAGTCCCCATAGATGTTACAACTGGAGTGGGGGAGCAGTTAACCTTATTTCACTACTGCTGCCTAAGTTGTTACAGGCAGCCCTCAGCCACTTATTGAAAAGGTTGCCAAAAAAGGTGTCATTTCCAATTTTACGCCTCAGTATGTGCCACCACCAAAACAATTTCCTGCTTGGTAGTGTTTATACTCTGATATAACAAACTGGGACAAATCTGCAGGTGAGATACGACTTGACTAGGTGGGCTAGCAACAAAGGGTTTGTTATTACACCAAGACACACACTCACACTTGGCTACTAGTGATAAAGACAAATATTTGCCACAAAAGTGCATGGCTTTAGAAATACATCTTATGGTTTAGGAAAGGCACAAAAATCTAGATCTGAAGAAACATATACTTATCTCCTATTCAGGCAGTACATAACACCAGACAATTGCATATAGGTAACCAAATCCAAATCCCTGGCCATCAGTAAGAGCGGGAGGACTAAGAGAACATCTCCACTCAGCTCCCCCTTTACAACATTCTGGTATCCTTAGTATTCTGCCTAATATTAATCTTTCTTTTCCTGACAGAATTTAGTTTTCTCCCCACTTTTACTTAATGAAGCCCAGATATCTCAAAACCCCAACTCCTATCTCCTAATCACCAACAGTATCTGCCACATGAATTGCTAATTTATCTGCCTCGATGTTGGGTTGGTTAGAATAATTCAGTCAGGTGTTTCAAAATTAGCCTTTTAGCCTTTCCCACACTTAACTCTTAGGCAAACTCTTGGGGAACTCCTGAACACAGTATCTGTATTTCGCGGAGCTGCCACTTCCCCACACATAGCTCCATTCGTGCAGGAGTTCCCCAGAAATGTGCCCATGTACATTTACAGTCAACACCACCACACAGCCTCCCTCACACCTGCCCCTGCCCAGGGAGGTTTGAAGGGAGCTGAGGAGGAGCCGTGCAAGCACAGTTAGCGCTGTATTGATCGATCACTGCGGCAACAGTGCGGCAGAATTGGCACTGTTGGTGCATTTCCCAGAATCACTGCTATTTTTGACTCGCACCTCACCAGCACTTACAGCTGTGTCCATAAATAGACACTAGAACTATCCCATTTTTACTTCCTGGTGAGGTTGTCCCTGGGAAGCGAAGATGCAAAAAGGTTGTCTGATTCATGGTCAACTGGTCTGATTTGAAGAAGGACTACTTGTTTGTTTTGAATTGTTACAAAACAAACTAACCCAAATATTTTAAGTACAAATGCCTAGCACAGAATTGGCTGGCAATACTTATCAAACTGGACTTGTCTATCCCGCACTGGCCTTTTCAGCCATCAGCACACATGCAGCAAGTGTGAGCTGAGCCCCTCCTAAATCTTCATTCACAAAGCCAAGCCATGATGATGACTTATCAAAATAACATGGTAGCAGATTGCAGGATATGATAAGTGCTAAACTACAACAGTATAAACCTGGATAGTCTGGCTGATGTAAGGGAAAAGCATCGCCAATTCACAAGCCCACCATGTGATATCAAGTCTGAACAACTCTGAAGGGAAGGATCATACCAGAGGCTTTCCCAACTTTGTAATGGGTGATATTATCATTCAGTTATTCTTCATTTGAAAACTGGAGTATAATTCCTGAAAAAAGTCTTAAATGTATTCTTATTTTATATCCACGATCATTACACTTGAATATACTCAGTGCATATTGACATTATTATTCCACATTTTTTCCAGTTAATGTCTACTGTTTCTGCTCTTTGTGTCCTTGGAAGGGCAGTATGTGTTCTCATACTTCCAATTAAATGATCAGGAAACAGGACTTTGAAAACTCTGATGATACTGAAAGAGGTTATGGCCAGAATAAGTGATCAGATAGTTTTATGTGATCAAACAATGTTTTCTCCCCAAAACAGAAATCTAAACTTTCTGTCCCACACACAGAAATAAAAATTAAGGATCTGGCTTGTAATACCACAATCCTGAGTAAACTAGATCAGGAATACATATTGGTAAAGACCTAGAACTATAAAATCCAAGGTGATTTACCTGGTAATTAGGATTATCAATCATAGGAGCCTTCCATTTCCCTTTATAATTAGGATTGTCAATCATAGGACGTTGCCAAACACCACAACCTGGGGCTGATTCACATTTGGGATTTGCAATTTGAGGTGCCTCCCACTCTCCATCCATATCCTCATCCCTGAAAAATAAAGTCTGTTTTAGCATTCTATATGGTTCTTACAAGAAAATTAAGAACACCTCTGAACGGTTAGGCAAAACATCCCTGATATCACCACAGCATTTTTCACTTTAGCCTAATAAAAGCCAAGGAATAAAAAATAAGTGAAATCTTTTGTCTGTTATTTAATTATTTATCTTATTATTATTCTACTATATATGTATAGCTTCAGGAACTCTTATGTTACAATTTTTATGCCACACATTCGAATTCAATCTAGTTCTGCATAAACAAAGTTAACTTCATGAAGAATAAGTAACAGAATCACCTAGTAAGGTTATCATATTAGGAACCTGGAAAATTCATGAAAAGAAATCAGAGCAAGCAACTAGGATTTCTAGGGGTAAAGAATGTGCCACTAATACCAAGTTTCTACCACTATCCTCCTACTAAATATCTGCCAATCCTCATCCTCAACGGCAAGTGATGACTCATCCTCCTCCCCAGCCCACTATTCTCAGCTTCTAACAATTCACCCAAAATAAAAAGAAAATTTCAACAGTAATACTACAGCCCATTTGCCAATTTATATCTGTACCTATTAGCTTAAAAACACTGTGTTTATGTAAGACTTAATTCCAACATCATTTGCCATCTCTGAACTTACATAAAATTGACTAGTTCTTAAACTCTGGGTTTTATCAGGCTTTCTCAGATCAAATACTGATAGCAAAGTAACCTCTCCCCTTTTTGAAAGCATTAAAAAAAGAATTCTGCTAGGTCACAACTGCTGCCTGCCATTTAAACTTTACAATATGAGTAATTTGATTCAGTGAAGGAATATGGGCAGACATCATTCCACAAAGAGTTTTAAATTTCTGTGCATTAGTATATATACAAAAACTAACCAAAGGAAGTCAGGGCGAGATTAGTTTATAGCAGCTGTCTGTAGTTTCTAAAAAAATAATACAATGTTGCAGTATTTCAGTATATCTACAAAATTATTGATGCTACTCCCTCACTCCCTAACACACAAAAAATTAGGGCGGATGACATTTCACAACTTATTTCTTTTTTCTGCATGTTTTCTCGGAGAGTCACATACAAACATTCAATTTACAATTCTGTAATTAAAACAGAAGTCTAGCTCACTTTCTTAATCAAAACACTGACATACAGCAGGGAATAATGGAAAATGTGAATCTGCCACTATCTTTAATTGAACAATGAATTAAATTTCACACATTTGGCAGAAAGTAAACAAAATCAGAAAGTTCTGGAGCTCAGCTCAGGAGATCATAAGCCCTTTATTATCAAATATAATCTAGAATCACAATTCTCGTGTTGTGTTTTTGTCTTTTCCTGGTGTAGCTCATTCAGTGCTCGAGTGTAAAGACATCAGTGAGAGATTAGGTGCATTCTAGAAAGCTATGAGTTTACTATGCTTCATGTGCTACACAAAGTGTCCATATATATCATGAATATACTACAAGCATCTTCTACATATTGACTGATTATAAGTCACAAGGACAGCTTGCACAAATTACAAATATTGTATCATCAATTTGTTCCTCTTCTGTAACACTGACAAGTTTGGCTGGAAAAAGGTGTCATCTCTGGACAACTGTAGTGATCTTACAGTTTTATAATAGGGGAAATGACCTACTAAGTTATCTGGTCTCAACTTGTTTAGGGCCCTAGATAAAAAAACCTTAACTCTGACCTGGTAGCTAACTGGAAAATAGTGTAACTGCTTAAGCATAGGTATAATGTTTGCATGAGCAGTCATTGTACTCAGCTAATCACTGTGTTTTACATCACTTGCAGCTTCCACTATAAGGGTAGCCCCACATAGAATGTGGTACAGTAATCTAAAGGTAAGATTACCAATGCATGAAATTCCTATCCAATTATTCCATGTTATTCCTATCCAAGCAGAGACACTGTTGGAACACAAGTCAAATCTGGCACAACTAGCTACTAAATCATCTTGAACTCTAGGAGCACTGTAAAATTATGCACCTGTTTCTTCTGATGGAGTGCTAAATAAAGAACAGGAAATCCCACTCCATCACAGGTATCCCATGGTTCCATTGGCCCAAGGGCACCCTGAAAATGTGGGGTTCCTTCTGGACCTGCAGCCAAGGAAGGCCACAGTGGTCAGGCAGCCTCTTTGAGACTACCCAGACAAGAGAGGCTTTTGATGAAGGGTATGCCATCAACAGTGGGTACAGAAGCAGCCTGCGTGTTGTCAATCACTCTAGAAATTCTGATGACTGTTTCCAGCTTCTACTTGTACATATTAAAAAGCACTGGGACACGATTTTTCCCCCTCTGGTTCATGGGTTGGGCAGTAACATTTACTGCCCCACTCAGAGTCGGGAAAAAAAGGTAGCATCTAACTGGTTAAGAAGCAAGGGAGTTCCCTTGAGATATCAAGGAGAGCTGGAATTGCTAGCTGAAACACCTAGCAGCCCTTGGCCTCTTTACATATCTAGAAAAGATAACAAAGAAACGATAATACCAAAATATCACAAACAACCTTTCATTCTGGCAACCAAATACACCACAGAAATATTAGGGAGCAAGACAGCTCATAGCCTGGACATCTATTCTGGTACTGAAACAATCACGTCTTGTTAAAATATTTAGATTGTGTTTTTACTTGACAACAATGTAAAGCTCAACATCTGTTAACTTACCAATCCTCTGGTTTCTCTGCATCAGGATCAGCAACATATTCAGGCTCATCATCTAGCCAACCTTCAGGCTTCACAGCATCCTCATCTGGAATCTTAGCAGGAGCATCCTCATCCCTGGAAAACAACACAACTACTTCAAGGAACACGTTACTCTATTTATTGGTTTATGATATTTCTAGAGCATTCACTAATGAAAGTTTATCTGGGTGCCTCACAGTAGGAACACATTAAATATACACTCCCCCAATATACATAAAAATATTTATGTACAATTTGGGCAGTCCAGCAGCATACGCAGTAATGATTAAAATAAAACAAGGTCCTGTCCCTGGAAAGCACCAAGTCATATCCACTTTGAACCTAATCTCATCATATCTATGAAATCTCCACCAACACCTGTCATGGATAAGACATGTTTATACTGACCAGCCACTGCACGCTCTTAAAAGAAATAAAGAGATAGTCCTGGATGTTGCTGACTGGGGAAAATAACATCTTGCACAAAAGTTACAAATCTTATGTATTAATACAACAAGGACAACTTGCCTTACCATTCTTCCATTTGTGTAATTAAGTTCAAAAGTATACCCGTTCAAAACTATATCCCGTCTTCTTAAAATTAGATAAAAAGCAAAATAGCTCTCATGCAGACTGTCAGTATTTTCTCTCTTTCTTTGATAAACTTCAGATATAGTAATTCCCTTAGGAACGGATTTCAAGATCCCTCATATATCCCCACTTGGTCTGGTAGTACACTAAAAACCTTTGACTCCACAATATTCAGTTAGTCTCTCTTTTCCTGCTAATGTCTGATGAAGATTCCAGAAGTAAGCACACTGGACTACTGCTTCTCCCTCAAGCCCCGAAAACACAGATATTATTTACCAGTCATCTGGTTTAACAGCATCTGGATCTGCAATCTTAGCTCTCTCATCCCAGTCTTCTGGTTTCCGGTCATCTGGGTCCTCTATTTCTCGTGGAGGATTCACCGGAGGGGTCATATCAGACAGCAGATTTCCACTATTTACAACAGTTTGATCAACCAGAATTTCAAAGCTGTTATCTGGATTTAAAACTATGATGACCAAAGAAAAAAGAAACCAACATGAAAACCTAAGAAAATGAAAGTAAAAATATTTCTACTTCAAGGAGATCCATTTCCCCCTAGTCTATTACCCTTTCCAGATACCAGCCAGGAGATGCCTTTACTGTATAGTACATCACCTGAATTCCAAGGTTGGAATGTTTCAGGTTTACAGCACATATCCGCTACAGCTTTCCTTTCCTCCATTTTATCCTCATGACAATACTGTGAGCTACATGAGAGACAATCACTGCACAATATCACCTAATGGGACTTCATGAGAGAGCTACTACATTACACTACTATTCCACGAGTTAGAACTGGCAAAGACATATTTGAAATTTCCTGACTTTAAGAGGCAGCAGCTACTACGTGATTGCTTTACCTAGTGTATAAAGATGAGTCTTCTTGTCAGTAAAATAATTTTTCAAATCAGCATCTGGGCGTTTTGCATGCTTCTCCTCATACTTCCCAGTCTTTGGGCTCTTGTGACGGAAGATGAAGTGCAATTTGTAGTCTTCTCCACATTTGTCGGGCCCAAACATGATTGTATACGGAGTCTTATCATGAAATTGGTCCTTTGAAAGAGTACATATGCAATTTCATATGTAAAATTTATCTTTCAATACAAACTTCTCTCATACAATGTAGAGACACTGATCCCAGCAACAGTCAAACAAATCAAACAATATATAAATAATAAAAAGGACCTATCCTGCATAGGAACGCCATTTAACAACAAATTACAAGAAAGTGATGTTATACCACACTACCTAAATATAAGTAAATATAATAAAATTCAAGCTACCAATCCACATAACTGTTCGGCGTTTATCAGTAGTAGAAGTGATCACATTTTGTTTCTCTAAAAATCAAAGGATCTATTTTGTCTAAGAATATAAATTAATTTTGCTGCTAAATGTTCACAAGTATTTATAATATAGTAAATAATAGTCTGCACTTTCAACTTATTATAATCTCTTTACCTGGTAACTCTGGAACCAGAAAGCCACAAAATACCCGAAGAATACGTTACGGCTTAAAGGACTGAACTTGGAGAAATAAAGCTAGCAGACTATCACGCAACAGCATCAAACAAATTTCACTTGCAGCGAGACAAAGTCCTACATACAATATCTGGGGCTCAAAATTAGGAAGTACTCACCAAATTCAGTTCTGAAGTTTTGGAAAGTAGTTTCACATATGCACCACCACACTCAATTCCATTTTGGAAATTAACTTCATATCTAATATACGCAGAACACAGAAAAATGCATTATAGTGCTATATAATATATAAAATGTTCATTAGTCTTCTGCCTTTTTTGCCTGATGAAGATTCTCAAAAAATTGTATTCTATTTTGTAATGTTTTAAATTGGCTTATTTTATTTATTTATCTACATTTCTATCCCACCCCATACCCAAAGGTCTCTGGGCCGGTAACAACAGATCAAAACAGATTAAAATAGGAAATTAATAGATACAGATTAAAATGAAATACAGATTAAAACAAGATGCACGTTTTAAAACACCTTAAAAATTCAACAAATTTAAAACCGTGCTTAGTAAAGGTATTGCCTCAGTATGTATTTCATATTTTTTATTCCTATCCAATATGGTTCTTTTTTTACTGGATGGCCATATTGTGGATTGACTATCAAGCTTCTATCCTGTACTGCATGGACCTTTTCACTTCATATGCTCCAATTCACTATAAGGGTTTGCTACCACAAAGAAGCTAATGTCTACTAACTCCCTCAGATATTTTTACAGAGTAAAATTCCCAGAATGTACCTATGGTAACAAAATGGTTCCTTGCCTCTTTTTATGTTGATTCTTACGTGGAAAGCCCCCCTACTTTATACTATTTCATTCAGTCCACATTTTCTGTAATGTATTTTGCACTAATATCAGGGATAGGAACACTGGGTTCAGATTGAGAAAAAGGCAGTGCAACATTCTAGTCTATATTCCTTAATCTGATGGTTCAGAAGCTGCAGCTAGTGCAAAATGCAGCTGCTAGATGGCTGACCAGGACAGCTGGCTAGACGCACATAATTCTGGTCATAAAAGAGTTGCACTGGTGCTGCTTTGCTACAAAGCCCAATTCAAAGTGTTAACTCTGACTTATAAGGCTCTAAATGACTTGAGCCACTTTGGTCTAGTGTTATGTGGGAATATCGGGTTTGATTCCATACTCCGCCATGAAGCCCGCTGGGTGACCTTATGCTAGTCACAGCTCTCTTCTGAGCTCTCACAGCCTCCACCTACCTCACAGGGTGGTCTGTTGTGCAGAGAAGAACAGAAAGCTTTGTCAGCCACTTTGTGTCCCCTTAAATGGGTGAGAAAAATGGAGCAGAAAAGCCAATTCTTCTTCTTCTTGGGCCCCAAGTATCTAAAGGATCGCCTACTCACACATCAACCTGCCCATGCCTTAAGATCTGGAGGGAAGGACCCTCCTGGTTGTCCCACCACCCTCAGCAGCAAAAGGGGTGGGCACCTGGGAGAGGACCCTCTCAGTGATAGCCCCTAGGCTATCGAATAGTCTCCCCCTTGTGATGCATCAATCACCTTCATTGTGCACATTTCAGAAGGCAGTGAAGACGAACCTCTTTGCCCTGGCCTTTGGTCAAATGGGGATACTTTCCGTTTCCCTCTTGCAGATGCTACTGCGTTAATACATACGGTTCTTGTTTTTTTAATGTTTGATTTTAAGTGCTATTACCCACCTGGAGAGCCCCAAGGATGGGTGGGTGGGTGGGTGGATGAACAAATAACCTCAAAAAGTTTTAGCAATTTCTGTCAATTCTACCGCAGTTTGTCAGAAACTTCTTTCCCAAAGTTCACTCAGGTGCAAGCACTCAAAGTATTTTAAAAAGGCTAAACTGCTCATTTGCATACTGCTAGGTGCAAAATAAAAGATACAAAAAGCCATTTTCACTTACTGTACAATGAGTGGCTTGGTGTTGAAGACAAATGGTCTATTAAGTTTGGCAGATACTGCATGATGCTTAGCTCGGGAAATCAACACCAGGCCTTTATCTCCTGGAAGTTTACTATCCTTCATTTCCTGAACTTCCCATTTGCCTGTAACAACACAAGTAGGGAAAAAAAGCCACATCATTTCTGGTCTCCGTTTTTACAAAGATCAGAGTTAAGTTTCATTTTGCAAACTATCTACCCCATTTTTACTATGATGATGAATTAAAGTTGTAAACCAACAAATACCAAAAGCCTCCAAGCATTCCACATTTAAAACGATAAGGCACACACAAAATAAAAATCAGCATCAGTACACAATAAAACAGATCAAGATATATATTGTCTCAAAATGCATTTCAAAATCTTGGGGCAAATAAAAAGGCAGAAACATAAACACACTCTGGCAGAAACATAAACACACTCTGTAAAAGCTGACAGGTGAACCCCTTTGGGAAGAAAATTTCAAAGGTGCAAAGCCACAACAACAATTTCTGATTGACATGTATTAAATGCCTGCTAGAGAGGGCACTTCAAAAAGTTCTGTAGATCTTAACATCAGCATTAGTAAACAAGACAAGCCAATAAATTGTAGCCCCTTCTGTGGGCTAGGCTGTGGTGTGCATCATAATGCATGCACAGAGAGTCTCAGTGCACATCTATGCATGTGCAAGGACATCACATGTATGCATACTGACTAGCACAGCAGGCCCCCACACTTTTGGAAAGTGGGCATGTTCCTCCACCCCACAGACTGGTCTGGTATTGCGCAACTATGGAGCTAACATAAACGCCTGGATAAACTCTGGACAATATTTTTTTAATTGCACAGAAAGAGCAATCTAAAAACAAAGGATTTACCAACTTTTTCCTCGTCAGGCCATTTTCACCTTGTTTTAAATACTGTTTTTGGATATGGTTGTTTTAATTACCTTTAACTTGGTTTTGAATTTTTGTAAAATATATTTGCATTTTTAATACGAAAAAAGCAGTACAAAAATGTATAAATGAAATGTCCAGGTGGTGGCCCTAACAGTCCTGTTTATACCCTGGTTACTCTCTTGGAATATGGGAATAACCTGGGTGACTGGCATCATCACTCCTGGGTGATCTCTCCCATTGTGCAGAGCCCATGGTACGTTCCAGGGCTGAGAACAATGAAAGAAATGGAATGAGTCAGAATGCAAGCGGGGGGTCGGGTGGGGTAATCAACTGAACGAAATACAAATTAAACTTCTTTCCCCCAGCCCTTCCATTAGATCCTCCCAATGTCATTGAGCAGAATTATTTTGAGTGGCACGAGTCTTTTAAATTATGGCCCAGAGGAGTATAAGGAAAAGTCATTTATATCTGCCACGACTTGATTTCTACAATTAAGATAGTGTCACTAAATGAAATGGGCAGGACACCATTTAATCCCAGTCTTACTGAAAGAGCCTCAAGGAGCCTGTGGATGTGAACAAGATATCACTTGTATACCTGTCCCTTGTCCCTAATGTGCTATGAGGAAGAGACTATCTGTTCTGGTCTAGAAGGTCATAAAAAAAAACTCACTAAGAGAAAGAGTGGTGCCACCTTCCCTTAAAGAAACAGTCAGTTGATCACTTCTAAAGAAACATAATCTGAACCCAGAAGAACATAAATAACTGCATGCCTGTTGCCAACATCCTCTTCCTGGCCAAAGTGCCTTGGTAACTCTTGGGAGCAACTTCAGTTTGTTAAGAGAAAATGCAGAGTAAAAGCAGTAGTGAGCATCTTCTGCATCAAAAGTTGTACTGATCCATAGCTAACTGCTTATGGGGTGCATGACAGAGTGGTGTGGTGAAACCTAATTACATGCCCTTTTTCTGTGATAGGCAATCTGCTTGTTCCCTGCATGTGTGACTTTTTCCTGTCAACGTAGCCACAATGTATTATCCAATAAAAACAATTAATATGTAACATAGTAACAAAGCTGAAATTACTTTGAGGGTAAGGCAACAGTTTGCTCTTCCTCTGACAGTAGTAGTAAAGATGCAGACCAGACCAGTGACCCAAACCAATTTAAATAAAAGGTCTGTGGACTGGTTTGGATCCAAACTGCTGAGATGCTTGCTTTTAATGCTATCTAGTGCTGTCAGGAATTGCTGCACTTGTTTGCCGCTTGTTTTTGCTAGCCCTTACTATCAGTTATCCCTATTATTAGTATTATCAGTATTTCAAGTATGCAGATCTTTGCATTCCCCTTTTATTTATTTGCTGCATTTCTATGAATGTCTATTAACAATAGTTTTCTTGTGGATTACAGAACTGTAAAAACATACAATTACACAAAAGATGAAAATAACAAAAATACCCTAAGCAGAAAACAGAATTAACCCACGTATTCTTAGAAGACCTGGTTGAATTAAAAGTCCTTAGTTTGGTCCTCAACATGGAGAAAGCCCTTTTCCTAGTAGCTTTACTTCATTCCATAGAGGTGGAAAGAGTAGGATTTTAGACTCTGAGTAGGGCCATTTGGACCAAGATATTACAGTATTTAGATAAAGCCCTAAGCCTTTGGTCCAGGTTAACATTTAAGGCTTTACACTGGATTGGGAATAGACTGGGAGCCACTAGAGTAGATAAACCACTTTCTAATAGTAACTCTTGTTGTCCTATTCTGGATTAGCTGTAGTTTCTAAACTATTCTTAAAAGCACTTACAGGAGTTGCCATCTTGCAGCCCACATGGGCTTGCAGAGCTTCTCCCTGTCAGCTCAGTACTGTAAATCTTCACACCATGTGCCAGCTGGGGCTCCCTCTCCTCTGCTGCCTGAATGGATGCAGAACTTTTGATCACTAGAAACTGCACTGCTCAACTGATGGATCAACAGAGGACCCAGACGGAACAAAAGCAGAAACAATAGTGGCAGCGGCTGCTTTATAGCATTAGGATCCAGGTGGAGCAGAAGTCAGTTAGGAGATATTCTTCTTTCCATCATTCAGTTTGGCACTGAACTCCTGTCTGGGAGGGCAGGAAGAGGTTGCAGCCCTTCAGGAACATCATCTGTACATTTTGGCATTGGTCCTTGACTGTGCTGTAGTGTACTCCTTTCCTACACTGACTTGAACTGACAGGCCAATTCCCCACTCAAGCCAATCTAATTAATATAGTTGTTTTTACCAGAACTGAATCTCCACATAAAATTTGTGCAATAGTAGCTTGATTTATCTGCACATAGACATGTTATTTTGTTATCAAAAATGGCAGCCGGAGTGGGGGGGGGGGAACAAGCATATAACATACTAAAGGTCAAATGTGCTTTTCCCCTCCAGCTATGTTCATTACTACACAGGTACAAACAACCACTGCATATACTTACCATCATACTTGGCAATTTCATCATCTGTATCATCCTTTTTAGCTTTGGAAAGGACCCATCTAATATTGAAAACCAAAGTTGTAATTAGAATGTTGAACAGTAAAAGGGCATTTAAATCAAGGACAGTCACCCTCTCTTGAATATAAAATGTTGATCATAAAACAACCTCTATAGGAAAACAGGGCCAAAAGTCAACATAAGCTCAAACAACCAAACACCCTAACCTCCTGTTTCTCCACTGCAAAAATCCAGGACCTGCCGCAGCAATAATCTAGCACAGCCAGTCTCCTCTTGAAGAAGACCACTACAACAACCTCTTGTTTCTCAACTCTACTCTCCTTTGCAACATCACTGCTTTAGGAGGTCTAGGTGTGGGGGCAAGGTCCTGGCCGAAGGGCTCCTCCACATC
This sequence comes from Aspidoscelis marmoratus, assembly GCA_014337955.1. Taxonomy (NCBI): domain Eukaryota; kingdom Metazoa; phylum Chordata; class Lepidosauria; order Squamata; family Teiidae; genus Aspidoscelis; species Aspidoscelis marmoratus. The sequence continues at coordinate 10,360,275 of MTQE01000401.1, read as the reverse complement.
CAATAGCTCAGATCCAGCTCCTACTCTCCTGCTTCCCTTTGCTTGCACTATATATAATACAGGGATGGTTAACCTTTGTATAACCCAATGGTTTATTTAAAAATAAATCCTTTCACTGGGGTCTAAATCCATGTGGCTATGTACAGTACTGAAGCCTTGCAGTATACCAGCCAGCGTTAAACCTACTTTTAAAAAAACTCTAGCTCCATATTCTGTAGCTGTCCCATCCTCCTTCCCACCAGGCCTAGCAGACAATAGGTCCCACTGCCTGGGAATACCACAGTGGACTCTTTTTCACATCCAGATCTTTTACAATTGCACCATGGGAAGATCTGGAAATCACTGTTAGCATAGCTGGTCTTAGAACATATCAAAAGTTAGCCAACTATAAAGTTTTTTGAGATACCAAAATGTAAGAACTCACACGTGGCTCATTTGCTGCCAATACAGGAATTGGTGGCTTTTAAATTTTTTGAGTTTGCACAAAACATGTCAAGAAGGGCCTTGTGTATTTGCAATACCCTACCTTGGGGCAAAGCCATTTTGCCAGACTTAGAACTTCAATGTTTTGATAAAGCTTTTAATTACCTGTTGATGAATTGTGTTTTTTTGCCCTATGTTTTTCTCTCTCACAATAACTGCAGTTATTCTTAGCTGATGCTTGAGTAAAGCAATTTTGTTCGTATTTTATTTTGACTTTTTTTGGTTTATTTTTCAAGTTTTATGTGAACTACCGTGAACTGCTGGCCTTGAAGCAAACTGCAGGATTCTAATCCCTCATTCTGGCAGGATCTGGCACTTAGCAGAAATCTGCCATAATCTGAACTATACAGAGGTAAGTGCTCCTTACCAATCCTAGTTGTTTATTTCTAGAGAACTCTTTTCAAGGCACAGGATTCTAACTCAGCAGCCAAGCCTGCCCATCACGTGCCAGATCGGTTGCCCAGAAATATTGAGGATGAGTTCTGGCAACAACATTTGCTCCTGTGCAATCTAAATCAGTGTCACACTAATTTCACTCCTGCAGAGCTTGGCTCAGTACCAAGACCTGCCCAACTGAGTAAGTGTAACACCAAGCTGCAAACCTCTGTTAAATGTTTTTGGGGGAACCCCCCAAGTATCTTCTAATTCTTTTTTATTACACTAAAACTTACCCTTCCAAGGTTCCTTTATCAAAGTTCTCAGCAAAATAAACATCTCCTGTTGGGATTGGGGCCTTGTAAGTTACCTGATTAAGAAAAACATTCAGTTTAACTTCTTAAATCTCCTATTACTTGTTAAGAAATAACCTTGAAGTTAATGCAACAGTTTAAATCTACAACTAACTCCTTCATTGCAAAATTAGTGTAACAGCTCTCAACCTCACTAAGGATGATTTTCAGAAGTTTCATTTTTCTGCTCCAGTCTGGAAACACTGCACAGTGCCACACTGTGCTCACAACTCACAGAGATGTTTTGTTCTTTTCATATGAAATGCTCAGAAGCCCCAAAGTAAACAATGATCAAGTCAACTCACACTGGGACTTATGAGAACAAATTCATGAAGCTCTCCTAATTAGAACTCTCTTACAGCATACCTAAGATTTAAATGGCTCAAGAAGTTTTGTGTTTTTTTGACACTGAAGCAACTTAAGTAGGGATATAGCTAAAATTTTTACCCGTCTTCATTTTCTGACAGCAAAGAGCAAGCTGCTTTTTTCCTCCAAATTCTCAGATCCCTGCCAGGACTAACCTGAAATTCCTGTGAGAAATCTATGGGCCTTGCCTAGTCTTCGCAACGAAGAAACCTGCCTAAGCATGATTCCTTGCTAGAGAGCTATATAAAAAAGATGTGTTCAATCAGACCTTTGGTAGTGGAGGAGGAGTGCTTGTTTCATGCTTCAGTTCTTCTACCTCTTCACCACCATCAAGGTCATCTTCAACATCTATTACATCATCATAATCGTTGTGATCCTCCGCTTCATGGGCCAAGACAGCAGAAATTCCAACCAACAGCAATGCTGCACACAGCAACCTCTTCTGTTTCATTGTCTATGCTTAAAACAAAGGAGGAAAGGCAACATTAAAACCTGTATGAAACATCAATGAAAAATGCTCTTATGCGTTACATTAAACTGCCAAGTCCCACCCACTACATATATAAGATAAGCATGCTGACAGAACATACAAACTGAAGAGGAAATTAGACCTAACATGTAGTATTTGTATGATGCAACCCAGGAATCAAGAGCACAGGTGACAGAGAACCATAGGAGATCTTTCCCATTTCTATGTTTCAAAAAGTAAGGGGCAAACAAACCACTTGAGCCAAATAGGCTGTAATTACAGAAAACAGATTTTTTGGCCACACATAAGTGAGTCCAGCAGGAGTTATTCATCAAGTCAATTACCCACTTGAGTACCAAGAAATTAATCTCATCAACATTGTTCCCAGTAAGTATATAATGAGATTGGGCATGCACAGATTTAGATGAAGGTCTGTATACTCAAGGGTATCACCTCTTTCATCTGACTTCCTGAATAATCCCCTGAATGAGAGACATGCAGATTCCCTTGGGCAAACATCCCAATTCCTATAGATGTCAATGATTAGCCCAAGGCATAAAGTTACAGATTTTTGTCCAGTTTGAGTTGTTTTATCTTCCCTGAAATCACCTTTACTCTATAACACTCAACAATTTCCTTCATCAGGAAGAAGTCTAGAAAAATCTCCTGGTATCACAAAGTAGCCACAAACATGACAAGTCTAAGGAGCCCTGAGTGTGACGGCTCAGAGAGAAACACACTTTCCAACAACTCTAATGCAGACCTTGCAATCTGTACTGCAGTTCAAACTGGCATTCAAACATTGTTATGAGGGCTTATGTGTTTCAAATGGTGTATCTACTTATAGTTTCACAGATCAAACACAAGAATCCACGTGGGTGGCCTTTCTCTTATCACCCGTTGGCCAGGATAGAACATTTGAAGCCAGGCAGCTGGATGATGTCAGGCCATTTGAGTAACATAACAGACAGCGGTCTACAGAGCAATTCAGAGGAAAAAAGGGAGTTCATTGGGTTCCTGCTGAGTATCTAAGCACATGGGGAGTTTCCACTCAGCAGGAGTCATTCAAGTCATACAGGCTTAAGTAGCTGAAGTAATTTTATTTATTTGCTTTCCCCACCTAAAAACAAAATACTTTGTAATGTTTGAATTCAATTTACCAGTTTTTCCCTGAAAATTTAGACAGCTACACTAGAACTCCAAGACACTGAAGTATATTCTAGCTGAGAGATTCACACGGAAGAGTATGGCAGACTTTAACCTCGAACTGTCAATTTTCTGTGCTACTCTTAACAGATCCAACAGTTGGAGCAGAAATTACAAACTCAAGGGCACAGAACTGGTTGTTTTCCAAAGCAAGCCACCACTGTCCAGTGGCTGGTAAAGGAGAAAAGCTAACTCAAGGCTCAGTATTCACCTAGGTATGCTTAATAAGGATGTGCACGAATGTTCTAAAAACATTCGAAATTCGATCAAATTTAATCAAATGTGGATATTCAAATTCAAATAGAATATCTACACATTCAAATTTAAACATTCAAATGAATTTTGAATGTTTCAAAACATTT
>MTQE01000401.1:10340131-10356343 GCA_014337955.1 Aspidoscelis marmoratus | reverse complement strand
TACAAATGTTGTCGACATTCATATCTTCAGATTCAAATCTAACATTCAAATCGAATCAAATGTTTGGATATTCAATTTGACTCTAATTCAAATGCAAAAAAACATTCGTGCACATGCCTAATGCTTGAAGAGTATACTTTATTTCTTCAGTTGATAATTTTTTGGTCTTCTCTCCCTGTGACATGATGAATTTCAGCCCTTGCAACACTGTAATTATACTAGAGTCCTGTTATCACTGATACACTTGCTTTGCCATGCACAAAATAAAAGGCCTTAGCAGTTCAGATACTTTCGTCTTTCTACAGCCATTTCCCCAATGTAATCACAGTATCTGATTATGTAGTTTACAGGCAATTGTTTATTAACTATACATCATTGGGGACAGAAAGTAGAAGACTGTACAGCCTTCATAACGTTCAGAAAACACCATGGAAAAATGCAGCTTCCTCTTAATGACTCCAAATGTTATTTCTAAACTAGAGAAAACTGTCTCACTTTTTCAGAAATACAAAAACATCAGCTGCGCCAAAATGTACAACTAACCAAAGTCAGCAGTTTTAACCCTCCCTTCACCTGAGAAAAATGTGGGGGAGTGCTAGTCTCCAGCACCAAACTTGCCAATAAACTAAACTTGTCAGAGAAACAAAAAATCTAGACAGTTCTGCAGTTACATAGAAAGAACCTATGGCTTAGTAAAACCACAGGTGAGGATGGTTTTGCATAAATAATCACGCTGCTCCTTTTTCAGACATAATGTTGTACATTAGCATACATACCCGGGAGAGGGCCTTCTCAGTAGTGGCCCCCAGGCTATGGAATGGTCTCCCCTTGGAGGTGCATCAGGCCCCTTCTTTGTTTACATTCAGAAAGGCAGTAAAGACGCACCTCTTCACTCAGGCCTTTGGCTAAATGCTCTTTATTCTTCCCTCCTTCCAAACACCACTGTTTTAAACTGTTTTTGTATTGTTTTATTCTTATTCTTATTATCATGTTGGTTTCTAAATCTTACGCTGGTTTTATTATTGTGTGATACAATTTTAGTGTGCTTGTTCTTAAATGTTGTAAGCCGCCCAGAGACCCTCGGGTATGGGGCGGGATATAAATATAAATAAATAAATAAATTTACCACTTACATGGGATAAGTGCCATCAAAATAAAGTGAGTACAGTACTAATGGTTATTAACAGCGAGGAATCCCAGAAACCTTCCTATAGTCCTAAAAACTTCAGGAAGGCACCAGCTACCAGCATAACCTCAGAATTACACAAGTTATTTCTATTTGGGGGAACTACAATCAAAGGAATGTCTCAGGCACTCCCTTCTGGACAAGGAAAACTTCTATGTTCAAAAAAAATCCAAGGTCCACCAAATGACTGTATGAGAAGGTTCCTAGACAGATTTCTAAGAATGTTTGCAAATTACAAATGCAATTTAATAACTTATTAAATAATCTTACGAGCAACTAAAGCAGTATGCAGCATGATTTCAACATTAGATTAAAATAGTCACAGCTGCTGAAAGAAAACTAAACTTGCTGCACTTCAGCGTACATATTTTCCACTAACGAAAATAGAATGGGCATTTCATAAAGGACTGGGAAGTTCCATGCCATGAATAGGATGAGAAAATAAAAGCAGAAATTACTTTTACCTAGTAACACAACCTGTATAGTATAACCCAACTAATCTATTCCAATACATGTACTGCTGATCTGCATCTCTCCATTGTATAAAAATTTGATGATTCTGTATAAATAAATTGCTTTATGGGCTAGATTTTACATACTGTACTTTTTTTTCAAACAGTATGTGCATTTTCATATTAAATATATTTCTTAAAAGTCAGAGTTCACTAACTAACAGGGAAAGCATCCTTAAATACAGTATATAATCCATATAATCATCATTACTAGCTAAGGAAGCAGAAAACCAACCTCTCATCATTCTAGTATTCCCTGAGAATACACAAACAGCATGCTGCAATGTCAATTTATGACGTCCAGACAAAGCTTTGAATGCTGATTTAAAATCACAAAAGATGATGCTATTAAATTGCTGCACTCAATATGCCAGCAAAATTGGAGAACTCAACAGTGACCACTGGGTTAGAACAGGTCATATTATGTTCCAATCCCAAAGGAGAGTAATGTCAAATGTCAACCTACTGAACAACTGCAGTTACTTCATACACGACCAATGTTATGCTCAAGATTCTGCAAGCTAGGCTTTAGTATTATGCAAACCAAGAACTACCAGAAGTATAGACTAGGCAGAGGAACTAAAGATCAGATCACCGACATCTGCCGGATTATGGAGAAAGCAAGGGAGGTTCAAAAATTGACTATGCTAAAAAAATTGTGTGGATCACAATGAATTGTGGCAAATTCCTAAAGACAGGGGTACCATACCACCTTACTTGTCTCCTGAGGAACCTCTAGGTGTGCCAAAAAGCAACTGAAAAGTGGAACAACTGACTGGTTTGAAATTGGGAAAGCACTACGTCAGGCTCTATATTGTCACTATTTATTTATATGCAAAGTACATCATGTAAAATGCCAAGCTGGATAAATAAAAAACCAGAATTAAGACTGCTGGGGTAAATACCAACAACCTCAGATACTCAGATGATGGCAGTGATGGAAGAAAGTGAAGAATTAAGGAAACTCTTTGAGGGTGAAAGACAAGAAAACAAAAGCTTTCTTGAAGCTCCACATTAAAATAAACTAAGATCATGGCATCTTATCCCATCACTTCCTGGCAAATATAGGGAAAGAAATAAAAGCAATGTCAGACTGTATTTTCTTGGGCTCAAAGACCACTGCGGACGGTGACTGCAGCCATGAAATTACGAGACCCTTGCATCTTGGGAGAAACCTGGGGCCTATTCACACTTAGGCCTCTGGTATGCAATTAGGATAGCTCTGGTACAGAGTATTTGTACTAGAGCTGTCCTAGTTGTATACCAAAGTCCTCAGTGAGAATAGCCCCTAGACAGCATACTAAAAAGCAGAGTCAAGAACAAATACTGAAGCTCAAATACTATGGCTACATAATGAGAAGACAAGACTTACTGGAAAAGACCCTTATGCTGGGAAAGACTAAAGGCAACTTAATGACTGAATAACAATAATGAATACTTAAAATAAGTAGCTGGAACAAATGAAAATTTTAGAATCCAAGATGGTTAATTTTTCATAAAATTTTTCCTCTTTCATTGTTCTTTGGTCAAATTCTCACAAACCATTCTGTAATGCAAAACTGTGTAATTATTGTCTATATCAAACCAGCAGATTTAAGACTGCAGAGATCTGAGGTGTTTTTCCACTGTCACTAGAAGTACCCATTAAGTACCCATGGGTGATGGATACTTAATAGGTACTTCTAGTGACAGTGGAAAAACATCCCTGGTTTACTAATGTAAATTAATGGTTACAGAGAATAAACTGAATTAGTGCAGATTTCCAATGTTGCAGTATTTAAGGAAAATAATATTTTCGCAATCATATAAGAACAGGGTTGCTGCCCAAAGTGTTATTTAATTCATTTTGCCTTCTGAAAATAAAGGCAAAGGTTTTGTGAAACCAGGTATTTGTATTTTTTCTAACCCTTTCCTCTCTTTTTGCACCTACCAGCATCCACTCTGAAGAAGTCTCTGAATTCTGAATGACTGACCGGCTGGCTGCAAGCTCCGTCCATCCCTTTCTTAAGCAATACCTTTCTGGTTTACCTCCCCTGAAATCAATGTTCAAAGCAAACCCTCACTGTATTGAGTTGCTTTTTAAAAACCAGTTACTTGTTTTAGTTACCACCACTTCTACTTTAGCAGGCAGTCTGATCTCAGAAAGAGGTGCCCAGTGGTCGCACACATTGGTCCCACTGTACTCATTATATTAGCCTTGAAAATCTATTCTACCCTGCCAAAAGGGAGTGGATCCCCATGACAAATCTAAGGCACAGCATGAGTGACTGCGTGTGACAGAAATGTCCACTGACTGCTCCAATTCCAGCATGTGAATACAGCCATAAATTGCTCAAGAATATTTTTTCCTTCCTAAACCTCTTTTTTCTTAACATTTTCAACTTCTGGGATTTTGAAAAATTTACAAGTTAGATCAATGCTGTATAAATTAGGAACTAGTTCCTGACAGTTCCTTATTCTCCCCCCTCCCCCCAAATCAACTCACATAGATTATCTAAGATTTTGTGTGCTCATATTGCAAGCATTTAAGCATTTGAAAAGAGATCTAAGTTTTCCATCGCCCAATACAGTGTAGGTTATGTCCTAAAATATGGCCTATTACAATTTGCTGATCAAAGCCCAATTTGCCATTCTTCAGACAGTCACTAACTGCTGCATCTGCTTCAGGCATTTTGGAAAACAGAGCCACAAAATCCTATTGAAGCTGGAGCACTCTGCACGGGCCTATTATAAAGGCTATGGTCCTCCAAATATCTCCTTCCTCTCCTTCCTGCCCTTTTATGTTCATAAGGAAGGGCAGTTTGGGGTAGCTAAGGTGAAGTAAAAGGCTTACATAGCCTGTAGTGGAGGACAATGGGAGTTGTAGTCCAAACAATGTATAGACCTGCTACAATGTATGGATACCTATTCCTCAACAGAGGGACCTTTAACGTTTCCCACCTACAACAGATCAAACGCACTGCCAGCAATTTGTGTCTGCTCTGTGGATACTAAAATTACTAAAAGGTTGTGAAGCAGAGTAACTTTGGGCATTTTCATACTTAACTGCTGTGGAAAATGTATGTATCCCATGGTATATAAATATGCCACAGTGCTCGGCATTCACAATGAATGTGCCAACCCATATCAAACTTCACCCAGACATACCTGGGTCTCAGTGAAGTGTGGATGATCCCACGTGGAATGTAGCCTTCATAAATGGAAGTAGTAGTAGCAGAAGAGTTGGCTTTTCTACCCCATTTAAGGAGGCTCAAAGCAGCTGACAAAGCTTTCTATTTTTCTCCCTACAATAGAACACCCTGTGAGGTAGATGGGGCTGTGAGAGCTGAGAAGAGAACTGTGACTAGCCTAAGGTCACCCAGCTAGCTTTGTGGGGAAGGCAGAATCAAACCCTGTATTCCCAGTTAAGAGTGTGGCTCCCTAACCGCTAGACCAAACTGGCTCACACAAGACTATACTAGGAATGCCATAGGTACTCCTGGTAAAGCTGCGGAACATTTTTACTGCTCCACAGCTACTGAAGACTGGGACAGCCGCACATGCTCTGAGGTGCTCCAGGATAGAGGTGGCTCCATGGTGTGTGAATGCACCGTGCCAAACCTTACATAGCCTTCCTGATCAGCCAAGTGTGAACAGGCTCTCTGATGACTAATTTCTGTTAATATGTAGTTGCATTTCTGTGCCATAGACTCATAAATCAGCATTAGCCTGCATACCTAAAAGGGTTTCCGAAGACGGGATAGCTTTATACAAATGATATGTACCACCTGATACAATTCCCACTGCCCAAAAAGTAGAGGCAACTCAAACTTACAACAGTATTGCTATTTTTGTTTTGACCCGTTAAATTGTTCCTGCTTGTAGCTGCTCCCTATGCATCACGTAATAGCCACCCAGAAGTGCAAGATGTTTCAAAACTTTCTTGACTTAATTTAAGTTCTTTTTCAAACTAAGTGGATTATAAAGCTCTTTTATCACAAAACAATACATGCCGCAATCTGCCACACAAATCCAAGTTCCACAGCATTCTGTAATTATGTTTAAATTATAGGCTTTTCAGGTTGGGTACTTCTGTTGATGGATGTATCTCCCCTCCATTAGGAACTCTGAAGGAAAAACACTGCACAATGTAAACTTCACATCCACTGTGGAGGCTGAGGCCTGGGGCCTGTTTGCAATAGGCTTTATTCTGGGAATATATCCTGGAACAGGGGTCTGCTGTCCACATGCTAGTGCAGGCTATAGCAGGCCCCAAGTGAGGCCTGCCAGAGACTATATTAGCATACAACAACAGAACCCTATCCTGAGATATAATACAGAAATTGGCCAAATGCAAGCATGCCCCAGGATATGGTAGACAGCCAGTTCAGTAGCACTGGTACATCAGATTTGTCAGCAGAACTGCACAATGTAGGTTTTTGGTCCTTGGATCCAAGCTTCTATGACTCCAGCCCAGGACCACTTCATTTTCACATAAACAAGTAATGTTTGAGCTGTGGCATAACTACTGGATTAGAATTCCATTATCAGAGAAGTGGCAGCATGAAAAAAGCATGGCATAGTCAGAGTAATGTGCAATTCGTCTCATCAGAACCACAGTCAGCTGGATGTTTGGGAGCCTGGAATGCAGCATTAAATAAACACTTATAAAAGCACTTTCTGACTGAGCAGAAAGAGGGTTTGCTTTGTTTAAGACCATATTCTCAATGTAAACTTTTAGTCAAAGTCACTTTAAGGAAGAGTTACTTTCACCCTCATCTTTTTTCTGCCCATTTTACACATTCACAATCACCTGTATTACCCTCAAGCTACTCAATGGTTACCTAAAATCCATCCAGGAAGTAAGCTCTGCTGTACACAATGAAACTTATCTGAATAAACATGGATAGGAATGTGGTGTGTCACTCCACACAAAAACTTATCTTTCAGTTGTTTTAAGGCACTACATCCGTACCAAATAAAAACACAAAGACATTGTTAAGGCAACACCCAATCCTCCCATACAGTTGTAAAGATTTTTTTCCATTTCCAATATAACATAATTGCACACAAAGCATATTAAAAACATATACGTTACTTGTGGCACATGTTAATATCTCTGGTAATCCTATAAAAAATACATTTTCATTTCCTGTGCAGCATTCATATTCCTTGCACGATTACTATGCCTTGTGGCATAGAAATGTAAATATACACAAACGCAAGCCTTCTTTCACCATTGTGTAGAACAGAGGTGTACTGATTGTTTCGAAGAACCTCTCACTAACATGGATGAGCCCTTATTTAATACAGGCAAGCTGAAATTTATTGATATTTTTGCAGGGGTGAATTGTCGCACACCTTCTCACTTATATGCCTGGAGTCTACCATTCTCTTTCCCTCCACACAGACTCCAGTTTCACTTGAACAGGTATGCACTCAATCCTACAAGAGCTCAAGAAATGCAGGCTTGTCCACATAAACGGCTCTTCAAAGATGCTGAGGGGCTGCTCTGAGTCACTTCGCACACCCCAAACAAGCATAAGTTATTAGAAGCTTTTATTTTACTTGCTAAGAGATGCTTCAGTTTTGCCTACCCACAAACGATAACATGAAAACTAAGGTGTATATTTCAATTAAACACCAGTTTAAAATAGTTTTTTTGGAAAGTTAATATTCTGAAGTGAACAAATTATGATTTCCTCATTCTTTTGCCTTTGGTATTTGAAGTTCAAGGTTCCTAAGTTTATGGCACTGTTCACATCCACTGTTTCTTTTCACCTTTGTCCTCTTAATGCATCTGCAAGGAAGAACCCTGTGCTATCATTTCCTTTTTCATCGCTACTCATCTCTTCAAAGAATACCCAACTGCAGCAAAAGGTTTAAACGTTCATTCGCAAAATTAAATTCAAATATAAATTGGTCTATGGCCATATTACCTTTAATTTTTTATTCTGATTTTCTATCAAATGTTTTTAGAGCTACTTGTCTAAGGTGAACACTTTTAATAGCTTACAGAATTAGAGAACCGAGTCTGACTCACTAGTTTTGATTATGAAGCAGAAAGCTCTTTTTTTAAAAAAAAATACAGCAGCTAGCTGTACATATCCTGCACAAGCATTCAATCCGCCTGTAGCCTAAACCAGTTACATTCTCTTTATTCTTTCCTCGTCAAAAATAGTGCTGGGCGTGCTCCTTCAACAAAGTCATCCGTATTTTTAGGCTCAACAGGGGGATGACAATTTCATGCACGAAGCCACCCTGTCACAAGGAGAACGCATTTCTTGAGAACTTATCCCCATTTTAAAGCGGTTTCGCCACGCGGTGTGGCAGCCTCTGGTCTCCTTCTCCTCATATGACACTCCTCGGGACAGAGCCAAGGGTTAAGTGATTAGTCATGCCGTGGATGTGCTCCTCGCTCCCACAACGTTGCCACAACTACCCCTCTCCTTCCTTCCTTCCTTCCTTCCCTCCGGCTTCGGTGCAACTAGAGCCCCAGGGACTCCCAGCCGGCTCTGTAACGCTGGGCAGAAAGACCTGGGCACCGCCACTTGGCTACCCCACTCAGGCCTGCGGTCCCAAGACGTGCATGTTCCCCTAGCAGCACCACGCGGACCCTCAGGCCTTCCCCTCGCTCCCTTGGCTCTCCAACCGTCACACGAGCCTCCCCCACCCCCGGTACCACCGCTCATCTCCCCTGGCACACGCGGCCCCGAGCAACCCGCCCTCCATGTTAAGGAGACCCACAGGCTACCCTCGCCGCCTTCAGGGTCCCAGGGAAGAAGAGCGACGCCGGCCCCTGAAAAGGGCTTCCGTTAAGGGGGGGCGGGCGGGGGGGGAAAGGAACGCCGCACTCACCTCGACACGCGCCCCACCCGCCGTAACGCTCTCCCGTGTGTGCAGCAGGAGCCCCACTGCCAGAGCGCCCGCTGTCACGTGCCCCCCCAAAGAGAGCTGCCACCCACCCGGTCGGCGCCTATCAGCCCTACGCGAGCTCCGCCTCCGACGCTCGGATACTTCCTACCCCCATTGATTCCAAGCCGCTCTAACTCGGCAGCGCCGGATTCGTTTCCAGAGCCCATTGGCTACGCCGCGCCGTCAATCATTGTGATTGCCTCCTTAAGCCACTCCCTATGGCGCTGCCCTTCGTGGAGCGCCCCCATTGGCTTCCTATCTGGCAGGAAGTCCCCGCCGATTGGAAGGCCACTTGGGGGAGGTGGAGCTTGAACGAACATCACAATACGACTCATTCTTAAAGCGGTAGCGTCTTATTTGACGCCCGCCCCGCTATAGGGGAGGAACTGGTAGAGCTTAAGATACAAGTACTTACAAGTATATCACTTCCTCCTGCCTCTGAAATCAGACTTAATTATGGCAGAGTTTCGGGAAGGAGAGGGCACCTTATTTGTTGAATGCTTTCACCTATTATTGTATATTTTTTATAATATTAATATTATTTATAATACTTTATATTAATATTTTAAATATTTTTACAATATTGTATATTTTTATAATATTATTATTATTTTTATAATATTTTTAATATTATTGTATATTATTTTTTAAACAAATATGGAAGGGTTTCTTAAATAAGACATTTCTCTTTGTAGCTGCATGCTTGTTGGGACCTCTGATATTTGTCAGGTCTCCTATGAAGACATATGAACGTGAGAAGCCCTGCTGGATCAGGCCATTGCCCTTGTAGTCCATCCTATCCCATATGCCAGTGATGGCGAACCTTTTGAGCTCGGTGTGTCAAAATTCGCAAGAAAACCTAGCTTAACTTGGGTGCTGTGTCACTTCTAGAAATATCCATAATTTTGTGATATTTGTGGCTCTAGTAAAAAAGTTATATTTTTGATATATGTATTTTATTAAAAGCAAAAACAAATAATTCTTTACATTAGTGACTTTTGTTGCTAAATCTTCAGTTGAAAGTTGGTATTTCGTACACTTCAAGAACAAGCAAGCACTACACATCCAGGTGCCAGGGTGGCCATGTGTGTCACCCAAAAGGGCTTGGCGTGTCACTTGTGACACACGTGTCATAGGTTGGCCATCACCGCCATATGCCAAGCCCAATTCAAGATGCTAACTTTAACTTACAAGGCCCTAAGTGACTTAGGCTCCAAATACTGGAAGGAACACCTATTCCCATATGGAACTGCCTGTGCCTTAAGATCTGGAGGGGAGGCCCTTCTGGTTGTACCACCACCTGCAATAGTAAAGGGGAGAGAGCCTTCTCAGTGATGGCCCCAGGGTATGGAATAGTCTCCTCCTTGAGGTGTGTCAGGCACCTTCCCTGTATATGTTTAGGATTTCTTTGCCCTGGCCTTTGGTTAGATGGTAATACTTCCCACTTGCAGTTGACCAAGTTATGGGTGCCAAGACTTCAGTCCCAGTACAATGGGTGCTTTCAATTTTCCCCCCTATAACTCTGCCAAAATAATTTATTCCTACTCAGTTCTTTCTTATCTGTCAGAGTAAAGGTGGCCTGCAAAACAGGACAGTGCAGGGGAGGGGGAATTGAGCTCTGCCCTAAAAGCTTCCCTTTGGTCTTCCCCAAATGCATTTTGATATGCTGCAATCCAGATTATCAAAGGGAGTTTCCCAGTCAGCGAGGCTGGCCCTCTGTCACTCTGCAGTCATGAGATTTCATCCATTTCATTCTACACGAGATTCACCAACATCGGGTTTGCTGTACAGGGTGACAACTTAAGGTATTACAAAGGAAATGGTGGGGAAAATACCAAACCAATAGTATCCCCACATGCTTATTTCCTGCAACAAATTGTCCTGGTCTCCATGAGAAACAAAGACATGTATCTATCTTCCATTGGCCCTGGCTTTTTGCTGTAATTATTCAGCTATGTCCTCATGGAGGGATGTATTGCAAAGTGCTTATTGCGCTTCTTTTTGCTAACTTATCTTTTCATTCTTCTAAGGAAGAACAAAAATTTAATTTTGCCTTTGTATCTGAATACTGTAAATCATTTTTGTAAGAAGTTTGTGTAAGACTGATTTAATTTTGCATTTTATTCCGCCAAATGCTTTTTACTCTACAACTGGGTGGATCAGGAATAGTTTCACTCCCCGTGAAAGCCTCTTTATCGTATGACTTTCTAATTCCAACGCATTAGACACAATTGGAATAGGCATGACACTTTTTCTGTTGATAAGTCGCTGCAGCTCAGTGATACAAGAAACTGCATGTGGAGAGCAGTGGGTTACTGTACAATCCCAGGCCTCTTTCCAGAGTAGGCAATAGCAAATCACTGGGACATCAGGCTGCAGGGATCAAAAGCAAGGCGAAGCAGCCGCTCCATTCTTTATCGCTCCGTCTCTCTCCCGCCACCCAAAATTCAAAAGATGCATTTGCAGGTCTCATCCTTCTTATACAAGCCTCGTCCCTGTCCACCTGGCAAGCATGAGACTGGATAGGCTAGCAAAGAAGATCCCACATGACTCATTGCTCCACTCTGTGTGACAGGGCAGACAGGTACCATAAATGGCATTATTTTGCTCAGGGGCCAAAGCTTCCAGATCCACAAGCAAAAGAGAGCCCCTGTCTAGGGCTATGAAGGTGCTCCCCTGGTGTGTGTGTGTGTCATATCCTCATGGCCATTTTTCAATACAGTACAGTATTCCTATTTGAGCCCTTGACTGTCTGAACAAGTATGGATTGGTCATGCCCTTCACCCGGAAGAAATGGGTGACAGATGGGATTGGAAGGCTCAAAGGCGGCACAGTGGCATTACCGGCAGCACTCCGCGAGATGGCGGAGGAACGAACGAAGCTCCTACCAGATTGAGTTGGGAAAGGGACTTGAGTTGTGTGGCTTTGAGAGATCCCAGATTTCTGCCAAGTTCCAGGAAGCAAAGAGCGTTTTTGTAGTGTCGGGGTGACGGCTGAGCTTAGTGTCTGTTACTGTAATTTTTGCACGTACTTGGTGTGACAGCCTGCATTGCACGGTATGAAGTGTTGATATTAGCTTAACCCACCACCACCACCACCACGGTTCAGTTCTATTCCCACCTATCTACAGTACACCTCTGGAGTTAGGAATCTTCTCACTTCCTCTACCGATTTACCTCCACACATGGCCGCTCTGCCTGCCTTAGCTGTCGCGTAGATCTGGCAAGTTTCTTTCCTGCGGGATAGAGATTATTCCCTGCCAAGACTGTGCGGTTTCATTGACAGTTCAACACTTGGTGCAAAGGTGTATAGTGTAGATGTGCAGTAATAGCAGTGTTAGAAGATAAGGGATAGCTGGGCTGGTCACTGTTTCAATGCATTTAGTATCCAGGAGTGGACAATACAGCTGAGACTGCAGATGTCTTTGCTGCCAGACACTGCATATGCAGTGGGTTTCTGTGTCACACCTAAGTTTTAATCCAGCTTCAGTCCACCTTCAGAGTAAGGGAACCCATCAGCAAAATGACCAGTAATTTTCTTTCCACACTATCCCAAAGGTGAGTTTTCTGAGTTCTTTAACACTGAAAGAAAACAGCTTGTCACTTTTCTGATGTATTCTCTCTCTGAAAGTAGACCGAAGATGGGTTAACCCTTCAGTGTGACCACAGTGTCTGAATTTATAGTTGAAGCTATTCATTTTCAAGGCTAGAATTCAGCAAGAATGGAATGGCTTTAAGTGCCAACTTTTAAGTAAACCAAATCAACTAGACTACTCCTTGTCATGCTGCACTGCAGAATAATTATTCAAGCTGCAAAAAGTTACGAGAAATAATGTTTCAGTACCATTCTAAGCCAAAACTTGTTTTTTGGGGGGAGTGGCTCAGAACACCAACTTTCCAGATTACCTAAATTCACTAGTCACATAACATGCCTTAATCTTTAATCTAGGGATTAGCTGAATTGTGGTACAGTCCTTTCCACTATCTTCTGTTATTCTTTAGCAAATTCACACTTGCCTTCCTGGGGAGCTTGGGGGACCTCTTACATGATACATCCACACTACGCAGAGCCACTACTATACCATAAGTGGCTTTGTGCGTGCTAGAGTATCCTGTGACCAGGATAGCTATGGAGCACATTTTTGTGCTCCATAGCTATGTTACTGGCCAGGCTGGGACAACCTGGCACACTTATTTGCACATCTTCTGGGTAGAAGGGGTGTGAATAGAGCATGTGACTGGGTAGCACAGGTGTATTTGCACCCTGCATTGCCCAGCTTCTATAAAGGTGGCAATTCATACTTAGCCAGCACAGAGTTAAGCACTGGCAAAGTTCAGAACTGTTTGAGCATTCTAAAGTACAGACACCTAAACCATTTCATGGGACATTTTCCTGGGGAAGGTGAAGTGTGAAAAGGCAGGCCCTCTGTTTCTTCATTGCCAGTCCAGATTAGAACATAAAAGAAGCTCTGCTGGATCAGGCCACAGACCATCTAGTCCAGCATCCCGTAGCACATGGAGACCCACCAATTGCCCATGGGCATCTCAAGCAGAGACAAGGGCAAACATCCTGCTCTCCAATCCCAGAAAATTAGGATTAGTCACATAGAAGAGGTCAGTGATTCAGATGCCTATCTGATCCTGTACCTGAAGCTCTCAGGTTAAGATAAGAACATAAGAGAATCTCTACTGGAATGGGCTACAAACCATCTGCTTCAACATCTTGACTCACAGAAGCTCACCAATTGCAAAACTTTCACCTGCTCTCAACTCCCTGCAAATGACCTTCAGGGGCAACCTGCCTGTCTTTCCAACCTGGAGGCACTCTCTATGAATCAATTCTAGTAGCCATTGATGCACCTATCCTCCATTAATTTGTCAGTCACAATAAAACCAGTGCACTAGAACAATAATAAATAGAACAAGTAAAATTCAATTCATTAAAACCACAATTGAGAAAAACAAATCCCAAAAGCCAGCCAAAAATTCTTAAAAGCATAATTTCTTGGGCCTTGCAGGGAAAAAAAAAAGCAGGCTTGCTCAATAGTAATTACTAGTTACAACCTCTGACAGCAACCACGTTTCTAGATGCAATCAAGATGGGTTTTTTCTCCTTTAGTTTTGTAAAACCAAATCCTACTGCCTCCTATGTTGCAGCAGATATTCTGGTGTGGAAGGAGAGGGCAGGCTACAGAACAACACGTTGCAGCAGGGAAAACTGCTGGTCCGCAGGGCAAAGAGTAAGCTGGGGCAGTTTGCAAAACCCAGAGTAAATCTGGGCAAGACACCTGCCATGGCGGTTAGGGCAGAGGCAAGTTGTACTGGCTGGAACATTAGGAAGACCTGGATAGCCTCTAGGAGGAACGAGATATTCATGGAAGTGAGCAGTAACTGGAATAGCATGGAAGATCAGCAAGGGAAGAAACGACAAGGAAGGGAATGAATCAGGGGGCAGGATGAAAAGCAGCCCTTCTTTGGTCTAGTGGTTAGCGAGTCAAACTCTTCTCTGGGAATTCCGGGTTCGATTCCACCCTCCCCCACGAAGCCAGCTGGGTGACCCTGGGCTAGTCACAACTCTCTTCTGAGCTCTCACAGTCCCACCTTCCTCACAGTGTTCTGTAGTGGGGAGAAGAATAGAAGCTTTGTCAGCCGCTTTGAGTCCCCTTAAATGGGTGAGAAAAGTGGGGTAGAAAAGCCAGCTCTCCTCCTCCTCCTCCTCCTCCTCATGAATTCCGACCTGGCAGAGGGTCATCAATCACCAGGTCAGCTGGCGGGAAGAATGAGAGAGGTCTTGACACAGCAGAGTAGGATACAGCAAAGACATTGCTTGGGGCAAGGCAGAGTCTTGAGCTGTTTGAAGGCCTATGCTGAAGAAATCTGCCCAATTAATGCCAGATTCCAAACAAAAAGCTTTGGATTGTCAGAAGTATCAACAGAGGTCTTACAGGAGAAACCATAGGAGAGATGCAGTGTAATCAGTATTTGAGCTGGGGAGGAGGATGAGTTGCAAGTGGTTGAGCTCAGAAGCTAAGAGTAAGTTACCAGGTACAAGAATTCAGCCAGCTATCTGAAACATCAGGTCCAGGCTGGGCAAACACTCAAAGGCAATGGGATTTTAATGCTAAGGCTAGTATTGCTATGGAAATGAGCTGGGAACCGGATGGCACAGATGGTACAAAGCAGACTGAAGACCAATAGCTTCAGGTAATGCTAACAAAAGTGCTGTTCCCATCCATGTTAGCAGAAGAGTTTTATTATACAATATCCTGCTTAGTCAACAAACCATGACAGGTAAAATACCGAACATCATGGTTACTTGTTTTGGCTTCCTCAAAAGTTGTCATTGATTTGGGTTGTTTTGTTCAATTCCTGCTGAATACTACATGTGGAGGTCTCCTCAAAGTATGTGGCTACAATGATTATTTTCTGGAGAAATACACAGCAAATATAAGGACTTCTTTCTGTCTCTAGTCTGCATCTGCCCCTCAGTATTTTTCAAATATTCTGTTTTTCCTCTTCCTCATCCCCAAACTGCTATCCCATTCCAAAGCTAACAGTCCTGTCACTGAAATAAGTACAGGAGGTCTGTAAAGGCCATTTGCAGAATACTGGGAGCAGCTGAAGGCTTTGCCTTTATCTTCTACTTGAGAATGCCCAGAAGCAACTGGTGGGCCACTGTGTGAGTACAGGATGCTGGACTAGATGGACTGTAGCCTGATACAGAAGGCCTCCTCTTATGGTCTTATGTTCTTAAGGTGTTAATAAATTCATAATGTTGAAATAGGTTCAGTTCTAAAGTCATGTTCCCAAGTGTCTGTAGTACAGTACTGTAGTATTTCTGGGCTCATCTTTTTTACCACTTTAATAGCTGTTCCTTTCCAGCATTTAGGCTGTTCCTACCAGAAGCTAGGTACTGATTTTGTTTTGTTCTCTCATTGTCCAAATATTTTTTGTGTTAACATATCAAAGGTTGCAAGGTTAGGGAGGAGACTACATGGTTGCATTTGTTTTGTCGACTTAGTGCTACGTAACTCTTTGCCTTATCTGAGGTATGTGCCTTCTATGATGCATATCTATCTTTAAGAGTCTGTGGTCAGTGGTGGTAGGGAAGGAGTGAATTTCCTCCCACATCTAGTCTGACTGCTCAAGTTGTTTCTCTATATCATGTCACTCCAAGTTGTAATGGCTGTTCGGTAGCATATTTTGAATATTGCATCTGCTTTTTTTGCATTTGTGTGGGTTGGAGTGTCTTATCTTGCAAGAACTGGAAAAAAGACAGTAACACTACCCCACCTGCCAAGTGTGAGACATAGATGAAAGCAGAGATATTTTATTTCCTTCTTTGGATATTGCATTCATTTTAACTTTGTTGGTTAGAACATTTACAACTTGATAGGTTGTGGTATGTTGTTGGTTATCTGAGGTTGTATTTATCTCATTTTAAGCCCTTCTATGGACCAGCTGTTTATGAAACAGCTAGCTGGATGTGACCGGAACAGCTAGCCGGATGCACATCATGACAGTCTTAAAAGAGTTGCATTGGCTGCAAATTCACTACCGAGCCCAATACAAAGGTGTTAACTCTGACTTACAAGGCCCTAAATGATTTGGGCCCCAAATA
>MTQE01000401.1:10327597-10339901 GCA_014337955.1 Aspidoscelis marmoratus | reverse complement strand
CTGAGTTCGTGCAACGGCCGAGTGAATACTACAGTGCGGACACAAAACACGGGTAGCAAGCGGTCTGAACAGTAAACAGATTTATTATTATACACAAGCAATACTAGAAAGGAAAATAAGGTTCAGGTATTTGTTGGTTTAAGTGTATGAGTCTCTTAAGGTTACCAGCTTCCCAGCCTGTCAGCTCCCCTTCCTCTAAAGGAAAATAGTTCACCTTTAAAGTCAAACCTCTCCAGGTTCCACCCTCCTGACCAACTCTGCTTCAGCCCGAGCCTAGCCAGTGAACTAGACGTAGCTCTGGATGATCACAAGGCTCCTTCCGTCCTCGCTTGCCTGATCACCCCCTGGTCAGTTGCCTGCGAAGTCTTCCTCCAAGATCTTCCAGTCAAAAGACCCCTGGTCAACTACTGGTCCGGCTCCTTCAGGAGTCAGCTCTTCTGCTCCCTTCAGCAACAGTCCCAACACGAAGACCTAGTCTGCAGTAATCTGTGTTCCTTTATACCTTTTTTCCCCTCTGGTGCTGATTGGCTGGCACCTCCTGAGGAAAACTGCTGACATAAAATGCTGTTGGAGAGTCCTAAGAGAAACTCCTGTCCCTCACCCCTGATTGGTGGGAACTCCTCCTCTAGCCCCTCCAGCACTCAGATCCCCGGACAGCTTTTCCCTCCAAAAATCAGCTGTAGCCAATCCTTGCACTCAGGCCCGCACAGGATTTCCTGCCCTTTTTGCAGCCCAAAACCCAGGGCTTGCAAAAAGCTGTTTGCAAAGAGGCTGGCTATTGCAGCTTGCTAGAAGCCTGCAAGGCCAGAAAGCAAAACAGTTTGCAGCCTGTACCCGGAAACCGTCACACATGCCCTAAGATCTGGAGGTGAGGCCCTCCTGGTTGTCCCACCACCTTCAGTAGTGAGGTTGGTAGGCACCCAGGATAAGTCCTTTTTGATAATGGCCCCCAGGTTATGGAATAGTCTCCCCCTCGAGGTGCATCATGCTCCTTCTCTGTATACATTTAGGAAGGCGGTGAAGATGCACCGCTTTACCCTGGCCTTTGGCTAATGTGACTATATTTTCCCTTCACTGTAGATATTGGTATTTTAATATTTAATATACACTTTTAAATATGTTGGATCTCTTAAGTGTTTTTAATGGATATTATTGTTTTTAATTATATACTGATTGTAATTTGTTGTTTTAAAATTTGTAACCCACCCTGAGACCTTCAGGTATGGGGCGGGGTAGAATTATAAATAAAAAATAATGTCCTGATGCATAAAACCATAGACTTCAAAGAGGCTGTACTTTGTATAAGCAGTTATTAAGACCACTGTGTGTTAGCCAAGAGACTGGGGGTGTTTTTCCGCTATCAAAAAGTACCCATTTTTGCACCCATTTAGGACCCATTTGGGTGTGAGCCAGATGATCCCATTTCTACCACGGCAACCCATTTGGGACCCAATTGTTTCCACTGCCGTGGGGGAAATCCAGATCTAATGGGTACAATTTTGGCCTTTAATCTGGATTTTCTGTAGACCCCATTAATGGGGTCTACAATGGGGTCTTCTGCCAGAAAATCTGGATTAAAGGGAGCCTGTTTCCACTAGAAACAGGCAATGGGGTCCAAAGGAGGCTAGGGGGAGGGGATGCACCCAATGGGGCCCCCATAAACCTAAGCTCCGAAGTCACTTTGAAGCCACTTCGAAGTCATTTCAAAGTCATTTCGAAGTCTGTGCAAAATAGCTCTGGAGTGCCTTTGAAGTCTGTGCTGATCTTCGGAGTGACTCCGAAGTGACTCCGAAGTGACTCCAAAGTCATTTCGAAGATCACTCCGAAGATCAGCACAGACCTCAAAGGCACTCAGGAGCTATTTTGCACAGACTTCAAAATGACTTTGAAATGACTTTGAAATGACTTCAAAATGACTTCGAAGACTGCACCCCCCTGCCCCCGAAACACCTGGGGTAACGGACCAGCCCCTTGGGGGTCTATCCGGATTCCCCACAAGGGTGCAAAGCTGTTTGCACAGCAGGGGTGTTAGCACCCATTGCTAATGGGTGCTACACCTCCCGTGGAAACATATTGGGTGCTTCCCTTAATCTGGATCTACTAGATCCGGATCAAGGAATGTACCCATTCCTTAGATTCGGATCTTCTTAGATCCGAATCTAAGGGCTGCAGTGGAAAAACATCCTGGGTGTGTTAAATCATCATTCTGAAACATAAGGATGACAATTGGTCCTTGGAGCATATGGTGTTTACTAATCTACGTAGTCATTTGACAGTAAACAGCAAAAGCAAAGGTGAAAGTCTCTCTTTGTATTCTGCGTCTCAACCTCTCCCTTTCTGCAATAATTTGGCACTATAAGCTCGCCATTTCACTTCTGCTTCTCTGCATTTTTTATTACTTTCCCAAACTCTGACTTGGGAACCATCTGCCTTCTGCCATCTCAATCCATGCAAACAAGGAAACCAAGAGCACCACATGGTGCTAACTATGTCTGGACACAGACTTTTGTCTGGGGCTAAAGGCTGGGCACAGGGAACTCAGGAAAGAGATCTCACATTTTTTATTTGCTTATTGGTTTAGAACAGCTGTTGTGGATGTGCTGGTGCCATGCAGATATTCTGGGCCATAACTCCCAAAATGCTTATGGAGGTTACCTGCTTCCTATTAATGTGATTGCTGTTCACTACTTAAATTGTGTCCAGTTCTTTGTGACCCTCTGTTCTCTATTGTTTCCCAAAGTTTGATAAAGCTCATGTTCAGTTGTGTCCATGACACTATCATCTATCCACCTCATCCTCTGCCATCTTTTTCTCCTTTCTCAATGTTTCCAGCATCACAGTTTTTCAAATGAATCCCTGTCTTCATTATGTGCCAAAGTATTTGAGCTTCAACTTCAGTATTTATCCTTCCAATGAACAGTCAGACTTGATTGCCTTTAGCATTGGCTGATTTGATCTCCTTGCAGACCAAGGGACTTTCCAAAGTCTTCTACAGCACTACAATTCAAAAGTGTTTGTTCTTCAGTGCTCAGCCTTCCTTTGGTCCATCCCTCGTAGCCATTCATTACTACTAGGAAACGATAGTTTTAACTATATGGATCTTCATTGGCAAAGTGAAGTCTCTGCTCTTTAGTATACTGTCCAGGTTTGCCATAATTTTTCTCCCCCAAAACCAAACATCTTTTAATTTCATGGCTGCAGTGACTGAACCCAAGAAAAATAATATCTGACATTGCTTCCATTTCTTCTCTCTCTGTTTGCCAAGAAATGATGGTACCAGATGTTCTAACTTTGAGCTTCAAACCAGCTTTTGTAGTCACCTCTTTTACCATCATTATGAGGCCCCTTAATTCTTCTTCCTTTCCTGTCATCAGTGGCATTGGCTGCATATTTTAGGTTGTTGACAGCTTTTATTATTTTTCCAGTCCGGACCCACAAAGTTCAGTTCTGAAGTAATATAGAAGACAGGACTGAAAGAGATTTTGCATTTTCTTTACATTAGAATATATGTGTTGCCCGTTTCAAGTTCACTACACAAAGAGGGGTTTTTGCTTTGTTTTGTTTTGCCCAGATTCCCCACTTTCCCACCAGATGGCACTGTTCACGAAGTCATGGGTACTTGTTAACAAATTACACAGGCAGCTTAAATATTGCTGTGCATTTGAAATGTAATTAGGGTATAATATGTTGATCATTAGTCTGTACTGAACCCTTAGCTATCATTCATGTTTAGCTCCTCACTGACTTCCCTCCCCCACACACACACTTGCCTTTACTTCAGTCAGAACAATGCTATGTAGTGAGAAGGCAAAATCTGAGATCACCTGCTGGCTTGAAAAGAGCATGATTGAACAGAAAATAATTCAAAAGTAACTTCGGACAACCTTTGACTTTCCCTGGTGGCTGCTGCAGTAGAAAGAATAACCCTGGCTGCCCAACAGAAGGCCTCTTCCCCCTTCCCTGGCCTAGGGAGACCCTCCTTGGAGCTTGCAGCCAAGTGAGCCAACAGTCTGTATCAGACCTCCAATTGAACCCAGTGCTGCCTGCCCCATGGATGGCCTGGTGTCACGACTTCTAGCAGACCGTTCAGTGCCTGCCCTCCGAAAAATAGCTGGGCATTTTTAGGTTGCTGGAAGCATGCACTAGGCCGAGTGAGTACTATAGGTCTAAAGCAATAAACTGGTAGCAAGCGTTATAATAGAAAACCAAAACGAGTTTATTAAGAATAACAATTAGAAAGGTAAGGGAGAAAATAGAAAGTTATAATAAAGCAGTAGAAAGAACAAAAGTCTCTCACTATAGCTAGCTTCAAGCAAACAGCTTTCTTAGCTTACAAGTAACCAGTTGCTTCTAAGTGAATAAGCCTATCTACTTCTCCCCTTTGGTTTGCCCAGCTTTACCCAAGCCTCCCCAAAGAACAGCGACTCAGTCCCGGTTTCAGCAAGGCTTAGCACCACCTTGCTAGGCTGTGAGTTCCAGCCTCTGGTGAGTTCTTATCTGAGCTCCTTCAGAGAAACAACCAGCCACGGTTGCCTCCTTCAGGTCCCCTTCCCAAAGAACAGGACCAGTCCAATCAATTCCCCTTCAGAGAAAAGACTCTTGGTCAATTGCTGGCAAAGTCTCCCTCAGAGACAGATCTCTGCTATCAGTCTCCTTCAGAAATTGCCCAGCCAAAAGACATAGTCTGTTGCTTCCACTGCTTATTATATCCTTCAGCCTCTTGGGCTCCAATTGGCTGTAACCACTGGCAACCGAGGGAAACTCCTCCTACTTGTCAATCAAGCCCCCAGGTCCCTGGGCAGATTTTCCCTCCAAATTGCCAGCAGCCAATCACTGCATCAGGACCTGGGCAAGGTTTCCCACCTTTTTGCAGCTTATAGCCAGGGCTTGCAAATGCAGTTTGCAAAGAGGCCTGCAAGGGAGTAAAGAAATATTACTGCCCATTGCAGCCTGAACCCTGAAACTGTCACGCCTGGCTCAGCTCACCCAGCAGGCCATATAGCCTATGTAGCTGGGTACTGCACACAGATAATCATGTGACTATATCTGGATTATATATGACTATGGATGGTTGGTTTAATGAAGAATTGGAGTGCAGTTGTAAAAGGAGCAGGCAAGCAGGATGTGCCTGTTTTCTCATGTTTAGATATGTAATTACAAAATAAAGGGCAGGATGTGGCTTGCTAAGAAAGCCACAATGTATGTAATTCGATCTGTGATATCTCTGCTAAATAAATTCTGAATTTAATGTATAGAATGACGGCAAATTTAAGTATGTCCAAAAAAGGGTCTGTGCAAAATTCCCCAAAATGAAGTGTTATTTCTGATTAGAGCTGGCAGTGACTTGGTGAAGCTCTGGGACACCTCTGAATGCACATTGTACCATGACGATGCCATGAGATGATACAGCAACACAGTGTTTGCCTCAGCTTCACAAGCTCCTGAAGGCCTATAGAGCAAAATCCACATTCAGAGACTGACAGGTAAGGTCTCCTCCCCTTCCAAAATACCAACACCTATTTTGTGTGTGGTGGTTTTGAATATTCCCAATTTCGTTTTTCACATCCCTACTTTAAAAACTTGATTTGAAGAATGAAATCTATACTGGGAAGTCTGGTGGTTGCCAGTCTCCGGAACAGCCTTCCTCTGCAGGTGTGCCAGGCTTGTCTTCTGGTGCCTGGTTAAAGCAGACCTCTTCATGCAGCCCTTTTATGCTTATCCTCCTCTAAATGTTGTCCTGCTAGAGGGTTATGTTTTAATGTAAGTTTTACACTACTTTATGGTTTTTATTTATTATTTTATTTATTTATTATTTACATTTCTATCCTGCCCCATACCTGAGGATCTCTGGGCAGGTAACAACGTTAAAACAACAGATTAAAAACAGAATATACATTAAAAGATTTTAAAAATTCAATGAATCTGCTTAGGCGGGATTTAGCACTGTGCAAGCTAGGTCAATATGGGCGAATCCCCACAGCAAGCTTATTTTGAATTCAAAACCTTTTAAATCCTGGCAGACCCCACGTCAGTTTGGCTTAAGATGCTTTCTGCGTGTTAAATTGCCCCAAAGCATTGTAAATATTAATCCTCATTTCAGCAGGTCTCACTCCAAATCCTGCGCTTGATATGTGTTACATTTTTTACTGTGGGGACCCTACACTTTTAAGGGATGAGAATCCATGTTTAGGGTTTCCCTCTCCCAATAGCTTGCTTCCAAAGACATTGATTTCAGTGTAAAAATCCACCCTTAACAGCAGCGCTACACTGTAGCGATGGAACCACTTCACACCTGATTAACAGTGTTGCAGTTTTGCACAATTCTAAAAGTTCTGACCTTTAGAAAGGGAAAGGGAGGGAGGGAAGCAGCTGAGGTTCTGTGTGAATGTTTAAAGCAAAGAGGCTTTAGTTGCCGCTGCTGCTATGTGCCCTGAGCAATGGGGAGAGGAGGGGAAAGAATCGCTGGCTGGCTGCCCACTGCCATTTTTCCTCCATCCATGGAAGCGGCAGCCACCCAGCCAGGCTCCGTGAAGCGGTCCCTTATGGGTGGTGCGTCCATGCCAGGAGGAAGAGGGCAAGGCAGCCCCGAAAAGCGGCTTTTCAAAAGTAGCCACTTGAGTCCCCCCCTTGAGTCACCTACGCCACGTACGATCCTCAGAATCCGGATCGAACGTGATTAAGTTAAAAGTAATGGGAACAGGCAAATTTGCATTTGCATCCGGTTCTATTATTTCGGTTTAGGGAAAGTGAAATAAGCTTGTAATGGGGATGCGGCCATTGTGTTCATTTTGTAAGATAAATGGATGATGAAGGTTCAATTGTTACCCGCCTGGAGATCTTCTAGTATAGGGGGGGATAAAAATGTAAATAAATAAATTAAATAAATAAACTGTAGTAGAACTAATGAGAATCCTCATCCTCCTTGCAACTGCCGGTCCAGAAAATGACGTTTTTGGGTGGAGAAGTTGGGTCAGTAGTGCAATCCATAGTCTTGCATTTGCCCATTCACCTGTTGTGTACTGTGATCTGGCTGAGAGATCAAAAGTAGATTTCCCACATTACAGTAGATTGCTCTGCATTTCATTTGTCTCATCTGCAGCTATAACTTCTGTGACTACAAGATAAACTCTTTAGTGAGCATGTCCATATGAAAGAGATGAGTCAATACTACTCAAGAAAAACAAATGTAAATCTTGTACTAGTGGGTAAACCTATTAGGGATGCTGTGGAAGAAGAACTTGAATAAATCTATGATTAATTGCAATAATTGGTAACTGGAATGAAAGCATAAGAAAAATGGAGAAACCTGGACTAACAGATCTATTTGCATTGAGTATTCAAAATAATGCAAGTCTGCTAGAACTAGACATACAGGATGCTCATCTATGTTCTTCCCCAGATAGTTTTAATTAATAGTCCTTAGAAATCCAGAAGGAAACAAAGTTTTTATCGAGAAAACAAGCTTGAGGTAAACTTACAATCAAACAGAAAAACTGGGTGTAGAAGCTTGGATTTTGGAGGAACAAGACTGGATTATGAATGAACGAGGTAAAAGAAGATGTTTTCCAGAGCTATTTTTGCTTTACTCCTTCGTCTCAGAGATTGTAGAACTAGGAGACAGAGAAGAAGGTCATGCTGCATAGCCCCTCTACAACTAGGGCCTATGAGATCCAAATAGGCTGGTGCTTTACCTTTCAGAACTATCTGCAATAATAAAACATAATTATCCCTAAGAGGCAGAAGAGCAGGCAATAAAATTAATTCAGCTGGAAATCAAATTGGTGGTCAAAACATCAGCAGTATGCAGACAGCACCCACTAGTCTGTTAGCTGAAAGAAGATTAATGAGAACTCATTATAAAAGTGAAAGTGTAAAATCTGCATTAGAGCTAAACATTAAGACCAAGGTAATGTCAATAATGAATTTAGGGTTGGTGGTGAAGTAATGTTCTGTTAGTTTATAAATTTTCAGGATGCTGAAAATTTTAGAAGAATAAACTCAGGCAAAATGCATTGATGTGGCTTTCAAGGCATGTGGCAAACAGAAGTTCAATGAATACAGAGGGTGAAGACTTAATGAAATTCCTTCTCTCACATTTGTGACAGTTCGGGAGAGAGGAAGAGGGCAAATGAGTGAAAGGCACACAGACGACAGTCTTCAAATGACAGCAGCTCTCGCTTGCCTTCTCTCTTGTCTCTCCTGTGACTTGGCTCCTTTTCCCAAGTGGTCTTGCAGCTGATAGGGGACATGTCCAGATGGCACTGGCAATGACATCATCTCAGGGCCAACAGTGATTCTGCACCCCCAGGCCTTTCCTTTGGCTATGCCAGGCTCAAATGAGAATGCTGTTGTTGCTTTGAGACTGCCTTTACCTTTTGCTCACCTGTCCTTTCTCCCTCCCTCCAACTATCAGAGATGTGAGGGGAAGAATTTCATTAATTCCTCACCTAGTGGTTGAGGTTCACTGAACCCCTGTTCAATAAATCACTAATTACCTTTATTGGTTATGCTTTTACAAATCTGTTATCAATACTTGGATGGCAACACCAGCCTGAGGGAGGCTTGGACATTGAATACAGTGCCACTCTATACTCTACACAGGATGCTGGAAATCCGGAAGCAGGAAATAACAAAGATCCAGCATTTGTTTGGGGGAAACACCATATTTTTAGCTGCCTGCCTGTGGATCCTCATTTTATGTTCTCCTCTAGTATTATTGCTTTGTATTTTATATTTAAGAAGTTTACAACTATACCCATAAGATGACCCAGTTAACTTGGCTGTACATTGCTGGATCAAATAATTTGATAAATCAATTAGACCTAATTATCACTCTTAATAATTTCTTCTGTGAAAACACCACCTACAGCACATGCAACTTAAAGCAGACAATACACACCCATTTGTTGGTGTGGTATGCATCACTGCTTAAAAGTAGCACAGTTTTTTTTAAAATGCATTTTTATTGCACCTTTAAGTACCTTATACAGTTGTTACTGTACTAGACACATCCTCTGCTTACTGTCTGAAAAGACGTGGTACACAAATGGGGTTGTGAAGCAAGAAAAGAAAAACGAAGCTTTGTGGTAGGTAGATGGAAAGGAACTACCGTTCCATCCTCTCCTACTTTTGTGTAGCCCAGTGATGAAATGGCTGCTTTTAGGCAGCATTTGAGAGAGACACCCTGATAACTCTAGTCTGTGACAGGACAGATGGTTTGGAGAGGCCTTGCTATTCCAACTTCTCCCTCCCTCTCCTGCAGCCTGCTCAGTAGAATGCTTCATGATGAAGAAGGAAAAGAAGGAGGACTCAAAGCGGCTGACAAAGCTTTTCTGTTCTTCTCCCCCCAACAGAACACCCTGTGAAGGGGAAAGGCAGAAGGGCGTACTGGTATTTAGCAGCAAGTATTCTGTATGAAAGCATCACAGTTGGTTTGCCTGTAGTGTTAAAGGAAACCATCTTCAGGGCTATGTGTGCAAGACCAAAGGCTATTCCCAGTGTACCCATCTCAGCCCACTTCACAACATTTTTATGGAGTCACAGTGTTTCAAGAAAACAGCAAAAAGTACTTTTTTCCAGACATTTAATTTGGTGATGCAGAACTTTAACTGATTTATTGTGGCCAAGAAGAGACTTAGCAGTAGCTTCACAGGCAATAGCTATGGAAGACAGCAATGGAGGTTGCATTTTTTCTGCTTCCTTTCCCCTTTTGCTCTTTTTGTCCTTGTTTTTTCCATTTTCTATCCCTCAGTTGATATCCTACTTAAACAGTTCGCCTTGTGGCTCTACTGACTGCTTACACTGCAAACATAGGACTGCTCTTCCCTTGGTCACATGTGGGTCTTGTCCAGCGATTGGCTATCTAGCTATTCTAAGCCTGGGGCTGTCAGGCAAGACTACTTGTTGTTTATACTGCAACAAGAGGTTATTTGTTTATTTTATTTAAATCATTTTATGTATTGCTTCATCATCTTTAAAAAATCCCAAATCAGTTTACATCATAAAACTAAAAACAGATAAAGGCCCTCAAATTTCAAAACAGAATTGAAACTGGTTGGGGCAGAAAAACTCATTTGCAGTAAGAATGTCTGAGGGAACAAATGTGATTTCAGTAGCACCTAAAAGATGTGATAGTAAGTGCCTCACAAATATCCAAGGAAAGAGTACTCCAGATCATAGGGGCCACCACAGAGGTAGTCCTGCCACAGGATGCTTGAAGGCTACATTTGATAATTGGGAGTATCAGCAACAGGACCTCCCAGGTGAATGCGGCTATCTTGTGAATTTATAACAAAGCATGTGGTTTAGCATGGTACCCTCACACGCTACAGGATGGATTCCAGAGCAGTTGCTGCTGCTACAGATGCCACTATGGTATGCAATTATAGGGTGTTTTTCCACTGTCACTAGAAGTACCCATTAAGTACCCATAATGGGTACAAAAATGCCATTCAATACCCATTAATGGGTACTTAATGGGTACTTCTAGTGACAGTGGAAAAACACCCATAGTTGCATTCTAAATGCTGTTCTAGTTTGTCTTAGGATATTTTTAAAAATAAGTATTTGTTTGGTATATGATTAGTCTGTGTCCAGAACTTTTATCACTGTACCACATTACATTCTGTACAATGAACACCAACGGAAATGCATGACTCATCTAGAATTGGAAAGCAAAGTTAATATTTTTCCTAGGACTTATTCCCATCTCTTCAATTTTGCCTCATCCTTTCAAATGTTTGCTTTGCAGCAAACAGCTTGAATCCAGGCAACCACTTTCACGATAAATAACCACACAGCTGGAACTGGCCTTGGGTACTTTGAGTTCAGGTCCTTCTGTTTGCAGCCAATGCAGATGTAGAGTATCCTGATGACTGTCCAGTTTTAAAAACCCAGAAGATTGTTGTAAAAAAGAGTGCTCCTCCATGCGCTTTTTAATGTGAATAGAATCGAAATCCTGGAAGGACCGTCCCCATGCAAAATGTCCTTACTGGATTTTATGCAGACTAAATAGCCTAAATCCGTACCAAAAATAATCACGGTCCCTGAGAAAACGGTCCTCGGCATGGTTTGGGAGCCCAGTCCGCATCGTTTTTTGCCTATGAGGATGGTCCTGGACTATTTGGGGAGGAGATTGACTCTAGCGTCTTTAGGGGGTGGGGTTTCACATCCTGTGCTCGCCATTCCTGTCCTGTGCATTGGGGATCACAATTGTTGAGCATTTTGGAGAATAAATAGTGATAGAACAGAAACGATAAGGGGGTCAAAGGGCCTTTGCTGTCCCACGAGTCTCTTTCCATGACCATTATTCCACCCCCCTTCGCCGATTGCCAACCAAGTATGATAATGGCTTGATTCCAGGGTGATTTTGTGAACCTCTGTGTCACTGCCTTGCAAGGCAACATGCGCACGGCTTGCCTGTGCCATGGCTGCCTACTCTGGAACAGGAAGATCATGGGACAAAGACCCCATGGGACAAACTGGGGACAGGCAGCCGCCATGTCTTAGCCATACAATTGGCCAGAATTGCCTGAAACCGTTGGGGGGGGTTGCTCGCGGCGATGCAGAGGTCTGCATATCTGCTAAACTGCCGCCAAATCTTGTGGCAGCTTTGGTTAATGAGCTGGCTTTTCCTTTTATTATTATTGCCTTTTATTGTTATTGCCTGTCTGTGCTGTGAAGTGGTGCCACCTGGTGGCTCTTTTATGCAATAGTGCCACGAGGGGGTGCCACCTGGTTGCATTTCCCTGTAACCGCTGCAGTGGGTGAGACGGGTTGGGTGACGTCAACCCGGCTTCCTATCAGGAGAGAGGGTGCAGAGAGAAAAATATGCTGTTTCTCCATGCAGGGGTTTAGCACAGTTTGTTTGGTGATGGCCGTATTTGAATAGAGCCTGCATTATCGGCAGTCTCATGGGGATGGGCACAGTGTGAACTCAGCCCTGCATCCAGACTAAAAATAGTTCTATTTGGATTAAATTATGAGCATGGGGACACACCCAAAGTGTATCTTTGCTTTTAAATCAATCTGCAAGTTCCAGTCTTTCCCAGCTAACAGTTTCCAGCTGTATGTGCTCTTTTCGCCCATTCTCCCTGTCATTCTCCCTTTACAGATTTTTAACTTTTCTTCATTCCTTCAGACTAGGGCCGCATCCCCATGGTAACCTTATCTCGGTTTCCCGAAACTGAAATAATAGAACCGGATTGAAATGTGAATGTGCCTGTCTCCATTACTTTCAACTCAATCCGTATACCGAGGTCGCTAGAAAACTTCATTTGGGAAAGCGTATCCTGTCGTCCCTGCC
>MTQE01000401.1:10283602-10320352 GCA_014337955.1 Aspidoscelis marmoratus | reverse complement strand
TAATAATAATAATAATAATAATAATAATAATAATAATAAAATTTTAAAAATCATTTTAAAAGACCCTACAAGGTTTAGTGGCAGTTGGTGCTTGAGCAGTTTTGCACACCTCTGCTCCACTGGGAACTGCGAGAAAGCCCGGCAACTTTAAGAGGGAGAAAATCAAGCCATTAGTATGATTGCCTTGACAATCGGGAAACAGGGGTGGAATATTTGGGAAAAGGAACAAAAATCAAGTCATTATCCTGCCTGCCTTGGCAATCAGGAAACGGGGTGGAGTATTTGCTGTGGAAAAAGCACAAAAATTAAGCCATTATCCTGCCTGCCTTGGCGATCAGATTGTTTCCGTTCCCAAAAAATGTCAGCAGCTGTGATCTCTAATGCAAAGGGCAGGAACGGCAAGCACACCCCACCTCCCAATGACACAAGCACCAATCTCCTCCCCAAATAGCTCAGGATCGTCCCCATGCTCAGTCTCGGCTCAGTAAGCAATGTGTGCTGGGACCCCCAAACCATCCCCAGGCTTGTTTTGTCGGGTACCAAATTTGGTCCTGGTCTAGCACGGTTTGGGGTGATTTGGTCCACGGAAACCGGACCAAATGCATGGGGACATCCCTTGCCGAGCCCGGTTTCGGTACCAGACCAAACGTGCATGGGGACACACCCCAAGATTGCTTTTGCTGCCTCTTGGCAGACATCAACAGCAACCACAGCCTTACCTTCAGGTCTGCCAGCAAATAGATAGCAAATTTCTAAATAGATTTGAGTTATTGGATGACTGCCAAGCACTTGCCCACTTCCTTTTGCTATTTTTCATGCACTTTCCTGGCTTCTGGTAACAAGAAGCACATTTTGGAAACTGCCAGCTGACATGAAGATAAAAATCCAGGGACATATATTAGGGAATACCAAACAAAAACTAATTCGGCTTTAGAATAAGGAAAAAACACCTCTGAGTAAACATGTTCCTAGATGGTGGTGCTAGAGTTGGATACATTGGATCTCAGCTCAGACAATTGAGAAGTTGCTGTGCGTGCAGCCAAGAGATGTGCATGCCATCATTCTCAAGGCATCCCCAACTGGAATAAGGAATACAGGGTCGTACATATCTTTTCTAAAAGCTATTTCTACTTAACTAAAGCCATCTCTCCTTTCTCATCAGCAGGAGCTTGTTTTAGTGATTTAAAGTTATCTTCTAAGTTAGTTCTTTGCAGATATAAACCTTCTTTCCAAACCTTGTCTGCTCATGGTCTGGTATCCAAGTGCACTCAGCACTTCCTGACAAACACACTACTCGCTGAAACCGCAGAAGCCAAACTGCAAGTTTCTATGATTTCATTAAATTTACCAACTGTGCAAGAGTTCAAGATGATGTTATATGAGGAACAACTGTATAACTTCATGTATCCTTAGGGTTCCTTGTAAGAAAGCAAGTTTTGGTTTTTAAGAGTTATCTTGGCATTACCTGTCTGAAATATCCACACTAAATGAAGACATGTATACATTGATTTGTATTTTTTGCAAATTTATTTTTCTGTTTGATGACACCAAATAATATCTCAGCAAATGTAATAATGAATGTGTTTGTTTTCTGTTTCAGAACTTTGCTCTTTTGTATCTTCCATCCTGCACTTTGCAGTATTCCTTGTCATGGAAGCCATTTCTCACATTTTGCAGGATATGCGTGATTACTGGGCTGACCATTTCTCTCGTAGATTTTACCCCAGAAGACCAACACTTCGCCAAACAACTTCCTTATCAACTTTCTATCTCCTGGACTACAAAACCCGCTTGGCTGAATTAGGATTGGACTATGGACTCCCATGTACCCAGCTGAGCAACACAAAATTTGTCTTTCATGAGGGTGAATGGCAGAGTGATGGTGTTCCTCAGCAGATGCCATTATTGCAGTTGTTCTCCTCACCTGACAAGGAATCGCCTAACAAGAGCTTGAAGAAAACAAACAAAGCTTTACTAGAAGAGAACAATTATTTGAAGCTTCAGCTTGAGCTTCTGATGGACATGCTAACAGAGACCACAGCACGACTGCGTTTAGTGGAGAAAAGGCGGGACAGCACTCCATGGCACCCCAAAATTAAAAAGCCAGATAAAGTGCTGATGCTTCGTTCTTAATAAACTCGTTGGATCTAAGAGCTAACAGAGTTGTATTTGTATGTTATTTTATGATAGGTTTAACTCCTTAGAACAATCTATTATCTCTTATCTTTTGGTTTTGTTAAACTTCTTTTGTCTAAGGAGACATCATGCCTCTAAAGATCAGTTGTGGGGAAACTGTGAGCAGGACAAGGTATGCTTGCAGGCCTCCTTGTGCAAGTAGCTATCACTGCGAGAACAGTGCTAAACTAAATGGACCACAGATCTAATCCAGCGAAATGTATCTCCTGTTCATATAGAGCTGGAGCAGGACATTCCTGGTTTAGTGTTAAGAGCTTCCATTTAGTATGTAAAATGTCACATTTTTCAATCTCTGGCATCACCCCCAAAAAAGACGACTGCAAATCACTTCTCTACCTGACTGAAATATATAAAATCATCCATGGTATAGAAAAAGTGAATAGAGAAAAATTATTTTCTCTATTGCACAACATTAGAACCAGGGGGCAATCTATGAAGCCGATGGGTAGGAGATCAGACAAGGGGAAGTATTTCTTCACTGAGGGGATCATCAGTTGATGGAATTTGCTACCAGAAAAGCTGGTTAGAGCAACCAGTCTAGATAGCTGTAATCTGTGGATTACAGATGTATCAATGGCTACTAGAACGGATGGCTAGGTACATCCTCCAGGCTGAGGAGACAGGCACGATGCCTAAAGACCATTTTCAGGGATTCAAGAGCAGGTGAAGGTTCTGTGGCCCAATCCAGTAGGACTCCTTTTGTATTCTTGTAAGGTTGCCAGGATAACTTTGAATGCATTCATGAGGTCATCAGGCATCAACTTTGACTCAAGGATGTTTTATTTTCATCAAAGCAAAAAAATATAAACAAAATAAACATCAGTCTGGTGATGAGAGAACTTTCATGTCTTGGTGAATAGCAATTTGAACTCAGTATTCAGTATTATTACTTGTGACCTTAATTAAGATAATAGTTTTAAATTAGCTGTGTACACACGTACAGCGCTATAGAAATAAATAATAATAATAATATATGGGTACTCCATGCATGCACACATGGTGTTAAGCACCCGATGGCAATGGGTGCTAAACTGCTGTTGTGAGGATGCTGTAGCACACATCCTGAGGTCCCGATTAGGCCTGAACAGGAAGTCTGCCAGAGGTGCAATGTGATAGGTGCGGAAGGTATGTACAAAGTCCGTGCGGAAATGGCCCCTGTCTCCTTCTATATTTAAATACCTGAATCATGAAGCCAATATCTACTATTGACAAAATATTCTCAGTAACAGCATTGTTATTACTGCATTTCTTTTCCAGATTCTTTTCTAAGATTACAGTCTTAGGGCCGGGCTACACTCTAGTTTATTCCATCTTCAATCAACTTCTGGAACAAAGAGAACACAATCAGCAACATGGCATTATCACATTATTGAACTCAAAGCTAATTTCTTTGAAAAGTGATTAAAATCTAGCAAGAAAGTATTTTTATTCCTAAAGTGGGATAAAATTTCATGTGTGTTGCTCAAAGACATTTTTGAGGCTGGATCTTGAACAAGACCAAAAAAAAGCCAGTGACCAAAGATTGCCAATCTTATGTGTCTGGTGGGAAATGGAATTAATTGAGGTGAATTATATAATGATGTGCTAGAAAGGCATAGGAGACAGGAGAGGTTGATATGAGTTATCAGTTATGAATGTAAACATTACTAAAATGGACAAATCTATGTTTTGACTCAGAGCACTTCAGGAATAGTATGTTTTTCATTCCTAATCTGAACAAATGATTACACATTTACTCTTTTTTATTGTTTTTAATTAATTTATTGGAACTCTTCCTGATTTAATGCATTATTGATTACCACAGTGAAACTAAATCTAACACATTCATTTGTTTTATGTTGCCATAAGGCGCACTGCTGCCTTAACTTCTCAATTTAGACATCAGTTTAGACATCTTCGTCTCTCTGCAAATTGTGGTCCAAAAACAAACAAATGCCCAAACATGGAGTTCACCGAGGAGAGAAAGAACTTCCTTGCATGCCCTCCATCCATCACACCAACAACTTCTACTTAGAATACACAGAATTAAAATATTTGTGCATATTAAGTGTGATGGAATTAACTTAATATTCAACACTTTCCCAATGTACTTTCCTCATAGAGGATTTGTAAGTATACTCCGTAAAGTGAAAAGGAAGAAAGGGCTTTTCTCTTTTAGCTACAGTTCCTAACTACAGGATTTTACCACGCATACCTATAAAGCCAAAGTGGACGACAAGACAGCACTCCTACTGTAATCCTTTCTGGATAATATATCTGTAATGACATCATTCTCTTTTCCAGCCTGGACATAGGGGTGGAACTGAGGCATGTACCATGTGAGAGCAACTGGAGGGGACAACACCTTTTCTCAGGCACTTGCCAGGAGTGCCAGTTAATAGGAAGAACTTATTGAAATTATTATCAGTACTGTGTGTTTTGTCTTTCACTACACTCAAGAGCAAAAATGCTCTTTATTTTGACCCTAATATCATACAGATCAGGCAAGATCTACTCAGCAGTATGAAGAAATAATTTTCATATTCCCAAATACATTGCACTCTGAAACAATAATATACTATTCAGCCTTTTAGCAGAATATATTAAAATACTTCTCTCTGAGGTTATGCAGCATTTTGCTGGAAGTTGTTTTTAATCTGAAAAAAGCATGTTGCTATAATCTTTTGTCGACTTGGCTCTAAGCTGTAGCTTCTGCTTCCACATTTTAGATAAGAGCTCCTCCTGCTATCAAACCATCTGCAGCTGTTTTCACCAATGTTCTTGTTTCTCTAGATAAAAAATTAAATGGATAAACCATAAGGTAATATTGAAAGCCAGAAGGGAAGCTTGGTCTAACCAGTTTGATCTTGTGGTTAGAATGCCTGATTCTTATCTGTTAGTTTCCAGTTCAAGTCCGCACTCCTCCACAAAGCCAGCTGGGTGACCTTGGTCTAGTTACAGCTCTCTTCTGAGCTCTCACAGTCCCATCTACTACCTCATAAGGTGTCTGTTGTGGGAGAAGAATGGGAAGTTTTGTCACCTGCTTTGAGACCCCTTAAAAGGATAAGAAAAGTGGGGTATAAAAGCCAAGTCTTGTTCTTTTTAGCCATAAGTGTAGTATCTAATAAAGTAAATGTATTTTCTGTGTTGTTTCATTAATATGCTTTAAGGCTGGCAACAATTATTTCCGGAATACTATAGAAAGGTCAGCAAATTGGTACGTTACCCTACCATGATAATAGAAATGGGTACAGTTATTGTTGCACATTACATAGGCAGAAAATGTGGAAAGAATTTTAAAAATCTAATTTGTCTTTCAGTTAATCTCTCTATTCATATAACTTTCTTAGGTGTATCTTTAGTACAGTTTTGATGTGGAGGAAAATAATGAAGATAATAAAGTCAAAATAATTCACTGTTAAAGCTGCAGTCCAAAACATGCTTAATTTAGAGTAAATCTGGGTTTACATATAAACACATAAACACATGATTTGCTTACACTTCCTTTTAATTAAATAGTATAGACTCAGTGTCTCTCATTTTCAATTAAGTAAAAGTATAGTCTCCTCCTATGTAAACTTCTGCCTTGTCAGGCTAATGTCACCATTGCAAAATAATTTTTATCTCTCTGCAACAGCTGTTTTCTTAGTGCAGGTCTGCCAAGAGAAGAGGCAGTTTTGGCCTAAACGGTTTTTAATGGACAACAACAGATTTCTGGATTCTGTAACTTTTACCTACTCATGTTGCTTAGGCTAAAACCACAACAGCTACGGCTGCCAGTGGCAATTAAGGGACAAAGGGGTTGCCACTTGGAGACCTCTGTGTCAATGTCACTGGGACAGAAGTGGGGTATTATTGCCAGACTTATCAATTTTAATACTCTTACCATTCAGCTCGTACATTGGGAAGCAGAGTTGAACTGGACTCGGTGGTGGCCCCCAGACTCTGGAACCGCCTCCTACATGATATGGCTTTTGGAATTTGATTGAAACATTCCTCTTCACCCAGGCTTTGATATTTAGCCTCCTCTGGGTGCTGTCCTGCCAGAAGGGTGATGTTTGGGAGCGAGATATGGTTATATTTGAAACATGGTTTAATGCTTTATATATTTTATTTTCTACTGTTGTGACCTAATCTGGACCTTTTGGTGAAGAGTCAGATGTAAATCCTTAAATAAATAAAGGCTCTTACCGTTCTTATATTTATTTAATAAGATCTCGCTGTCTTCAATGAAACTTATTTCCCAGAGAGAGAGGAAAGCCTTACAGTATCCAAAGTAAGAAAGTAAACAATTATTAATAGTTTAACACCTGTAGATTACAATAAAAATATTAACTGAAAAGAAACAAAGGAAACAGACTATAAGGGTACATTACAAATAAAAGCTTTAGAAAATTTTGGCACCTTGTAAGAAGTCAGCTTGATTTTGTCTCGCAAAAGAAGCTTGATATATTGTCTGAGCACCTTAGATGAAATTGAAGGATGTGAAGAATCAGTTCACACTGCAGGTCATAATAGAGGTACAGGATAAAAGAACATGGAAAATGCATAGGCACTGAGAGTGGAAATATCCAAAGTTATAAAAACATGCATATGTATCTAAAGAGAGATTCAGACAAGGACATAAATACCATTAACCTGATCACTAGTCCTGAAATAGTTTTATTTCTTCCTCCCAATATGCAGCTACAATTAATTTAAACCATTTCTCAGAATGCCTCTTATTTTCAGATTTAAAATCTGACTTCAAAGACACAAAAAGCAAAGTAGTATCCATACTGAAATGATACATTTTAATTTTTTCTGACCAACAAGAGTTTTGTCAGGTCATTTTAAAAATGTTACATTTCTTAACCTAGAAATTTTTTTGACTTTCCCTATAATAGCATTTTTGTGAATAAAAAAGCACAGTGCAAGCTGTTCTTAAAATCCTTTCTAGGTGGTACTGTATGCCAATTTGGTTATCCCACTTTCCCCCCCAGACCAGCACTCATTGCTGGCGTGGGTGCGGTGTCCTTGGCTCTTATTTTCATACTTGGTGGCTTTGCCCTAGGGTTAGAAAGTTTTGGTATGATACTGAGAAAGAAATGAATAAAATACTCTCTGTTCCTATCACTCTCTCCCCAGAATTATGTCTTCTTCACACCATTGCTAACAAGCACTTGTCTATACAAAACACACAACTGTTGGTTCACTTTATGTTTATATTGGCTAGGGCTATCATTGCAAAAAACTGGAAGAAGTAAATAACACTGACTTTAAAAGCTGGTTTTCTAAACTCACAAATTATGCTATAACGTAACTCATTTCTTATCAATACAAATTATACGTTGGTCAAAAGCCCTACTATAACTTCTCTGATGTTTGGATTGCTTTTATTACTAGAATTAGCTTTTTGGGCTCCTCCAGTTTGATCTAGTGGTTAGGAAGTTCGATTCTATCCTCCCTCACGAAACCAGCTGGTTGACCTTGGGCGAGTCACAGCTCTCTTCTGAGCTCTCACAGGCCCACCTACCTCACAGCTGCTTTGAGTGCCCTTAAATGGGTGAGAAAAGCCAACTCTCTCTCTCCTTCTTCTGCAATATTTTTTCTGCACCAGTAGTTTTCCTTTTATTTTTACACAATTGTATATTGTCACCTCTGTTTTGTAATTTTGTACCTTTGTACTTTTGCATACTTTCTGTATAATTATTTCTGAAATACTTTTCACTGGACCCTGTTGTTTGTATTTTCCAAGTTATTTACTGGTACTCAAGTTGTAACTTCAAATTTATTTTCCCTATATTACTGTTACTATTTTAATATTTTCAGTAAATAAATTTTCATTAAAATAAACACCAGTGCTGTAACATTCTAAAATTGTTTTAAAATGACATAAGGAATTTTATAAAAATGACAACAATGAAGCAAACGATTAATGTTAATATGGTATCTGCAATTATTTCTGTAGTCAAAGGTGGATGCTGATATTGAGGAAATCATTTTCGTAGTAGCTTAAACTCTCCCGAGGTTTATTTATATATGCTTTCTATTATGCTGTTAGTGAATTGTAAGCTCCCCACCCCATTTGTACTGCTCTGTGGTTCTGGTTATCGTATGCTTTGTTGCACTTTTTGTCGATCTGACTACTGCAGTGGTTGACACCTCTGGGGTGGGCGTGATTCCATAAATTGTGGTGCCAGGACCCAGGCAAAACTAATGAGTGCAGCGGAAGCTGGTGATAAGATCCAGACAGAGAGCATGGCAGCAGTGCTTGCATGCCTTTGGAAAATGACCACAGAGCAGAGTGCTCAAGCATTCTCTGTAACCTGATGACACCTGTCAGAGAGCTCCTGATTGCCCCTGTTATACACCTATCTGTGGAAGCAGCCCTGAGATGAATGAGTCAAGCTTTCAAGTATGAATAAGTGAGGGGTGGGGAGACTGGAAAAATCCATCCCTGCTAAAATGGTCTGCTCAGGTACAAAATTGAAGGTGGGAAACATGCCAATCATAAGAGCCTCCCACCACTGTGGTGGTCAGGGGCCATATAATTTACAGGATATTAATGGAGCTCTTGGTTATGGTTCCTCTAGTCCCATGCTAAACTGAGATCACAGATTTGATTTCTATGAAACCCAGCACAAATCAAGGAACTACTGTAGATTGCTATCTGAGTAGGGGTGTTTTTCCACTGGCAGAAAGTACCCATTTTTGCACCCATTAAGGACCCATTTGGGTGTGAGCTGGATGACCCCATTTCCACCACGGGACACATTTGGGACACATTTGTTTCCACCGCCGCTGGGGAAATCCGGATCATATGGGTACATCTCAGCCTTTAATCCGGATTTTCTGTAGACCCTATTAATGGGGTCTACAATGGGGTCTTCAGCCAGAAAATCCAGATTAAAGGGAGCCTGTTTCCACGTTAGTTTGGCAATGGGGTCTAGAGGAGGCTAGGGGGAGGAGGCACCCTTGGGGGGGAGCCCCAAAACCTAGGCTTCGAAATCATTTCGAAGCCATTTCGAAGTTACTTTGAAGTTGCCTTAGGAGATTAGCAAAGGCTCCGAACTTCGAAGATTAGCACTGGCTCTGAAGACAAACCTCCTATAACAAAGGGAGAGCAAAGCGGACTGTTACCTTCAGACACAGAAAGAGGTACATATTTAATGAGGCTGCCTCATCCCTGCTCACAAAGAGCTAATTCATATGCAGGCTCTCACAAGGGGTTTGTCTTTGGAGGCTTTGCTAATCTCCCGTCCCCCAAAACACCTGGGGTGACAGGCAGACCCCTTGTGGGTCAATCCGGATTCCCCACATGGGTGCAAAGGTGTTTCCACCACAGGGGAGTTAGCACCCATTGCTAATGGGTGCTACATCTCCTGTGGAAACACACTGGGTGTTTCCCTTAATCCAGATCTACTAGATCTGGATTAAGGAATGTTCCCATTCCTTAGATCCGGATCTTCTTAGATCCGGATCTAAGGGCTGCGGTGGAAAGACACCCTAGGATTATACTTTGCTAGAAGGAGCAGGTGCATAACAGGGGATGTTTCAAAAATGATCACTTCATATTACTTGTCATAGAATTTGGTGACCACAGTGGTTGGGAGTACCAACCTTTAGTTGGCATGTCACCCAGAATCATTTCTGGCCAGGGGAAAACTGTCTAAAGCACACATCCATTGGAAACTTCAAGACTGAATTACCTAACACACCCTAGGCAAGCATACAAGGCGCATTAATTTTAAG
The DNA here is from genome assembly GCA_014337955.1 of Aspidoscelis marmoratus. Lineage (NCBI taxonomy): Eukaryota > Metazoa > Chordata > Lepidosauria > Squamata > Teiidae > Aspidoscelis > Aspidoscelis marmoratus. Next base: position 10,310,443 of record MTQE01000401.1, on the reverse strand, counting down.
GGTAGGCAACTGCAACCTGCTTCAAGTTTGGGTAAAAGAGGAGGGTTGATCTACAGGCAAGGGATTGTAAACTAGACATCAATCTATTGGATCTCAGACTTTACACACATCTTACATATACCACATCCAGGGCAGCTGATGTGTCTTAAGTGTTGGTGGGCAACCGTGACCAGGGTGCCGACTGCTGATTCAGACTCTCAACATAACATGGGTGAGGGAAAGGAAACAGACTTCTATTTTCTGTACGTTTGCAGTAAGTCAGGGAAAATAGGAACTTGAGCATGACATAGGGCCAGAATTCAGTCACACATTTTTTTACTACAGCAATGCAACAGTCTACCAAGATCATTTTTCCTTAGTAGATCACTAAATAAATAAAATAAATAAATAGATCACCAAATACCCTTTAAAGTGCTGTTTTCTGTGTGGCAGGAGAGGAAGTCGGGGGTGCAGGAAAAATTAAAAGAAAAGCTACCCCGAGGGAAGCCAACTGAATCCATGGCACCAAGAATATTGCTTTTAGATTTTCGACTCTGCAGTACTGTCCCCTATTCAGATTCAGACTGAATCCAGGAAGACATTTGTGTCCACTTACACAGAAGATGCAGTCTTTGGACAACATAAGAATACAGGGAGATTCTCCCACCGGATTCAAGCGACTCCGGTTTACAATCCCCATGTTTAGTCTGGAGGCAGCGAATTCTCTCTCCTAAGGAAGTTCAGGCTTTACAGCCCTGGCGGTTGAAGCAGCAAAGACTCTCTTCCCCGGTCTTCCCTTTCATTATTCGACGCTTAAAATTAAAAATACAAAGACCTTCGCCCTCGACAGCAGGGAAACCGCTGCCTCTTCAGTTCCTCTGTAACCAAGCGATTGGTCGGTTCCACACTGGACGGGGATGGGGAGGGGTTACTTCATCTGATGTCACAAGCCCGCAAGTGGGGGAAGGAGGACGGAGTTATTTACAGAGGGGAAGAGCAGCTGCGAGGAGCCTTGTGGTGAGTCTGGGGGAAAGGAAGCGAAAGCGCGTCGTCGTCGTCCATTTCACTCGGCGCCCCTAAGGCGGATGCGAGGTGGGGGCAGTAATGAGGCACGCTCGGAAAGGGGGGGGGAATCGATGCGCCCCGACTGCGGGAGAAGCAGGCCGGGTGCAGACGGCGCTGTTGTAACCTCCTGTGTTGTGCTTATTGTTCAGTCCCTTCTGCCTGATCGACTTGCTCGCCTCCTCCTCCTCCTCCTCCTCGATCGCCCGCAGGAGAAAGGAGACCCGTCGTTGAAAAGGCCACCGGACAGACGCGATGGATCCGTGCCACACCGAAGAGACCGGCCCCGAGATCCCAGGCCTGGGTGAGTGGGCACCGCCGCCGACCGGCACGGCAGCCACCAGTGAGTGGCGGCGCGGCGTGGCGCGGGAGGCGGAGGGAGGGAGGGGGGAGGGGGAAGAACGAAGAAAGGAACCTGCGGCCTAGCGACCGTTGAGGCCGTTGCTGCGGGGTTTCGAACGCTGGCGCAGATCGGGGGGGGGGGAGAAGGAGGAGGGGCTTTGCTGCTTCAGTTCAGACGACTCGTTTGCCGCCGCGCAGCGCGCTGCCGTCTCCGCATATGTAAGTCTCTCTCGCCCTTCGTGGCACCGAGGAAGGAGGCCGGGTGGGTTCCCTCTCTCCTCCCCCCCCCGGAGGGTCTAGCCGCCGCCATTTCTATCGCTTCCCCGTAGGAAAAAGATGTGCGCTTCTCTCTCCGTGTCTCTTTCCGCGCCCCCCCCCCGCACTTCTGCTTTTCCTCCTTCGCGCTTCCCCGTTCCCTCCCCCCGCTCTCCTGTTTTGGCCACGTCCTGCCTCCGCCATTGTGGTGGGTGTTGCCCAGACGGCGCCGCGCTGCGCTATCGGCGGCCATTCCGCGGCCTAGGCAGCGTTTGAAGCCTGCCTGGCTGGGCTGGCTGGTAGGCCGCAGAGGAAGGAAACGGCTCGAGTTAGAGAGCGGCTTTTTCTCCCCTGCCGCCTCGCCGGTTGGGGGAGGAGTGGCGGTGGGGCGCTTTTTGAGGTAATAGAAGAAACGAACAGCAAGGGGCGGGATTGCGGTATGGAGTGGAGAGCCTCGAAATGGAGGGCGGTGGGTCACGTGACCGCCAGAGCGCAGGCGGCGCAAAATGGGTCGCGGAACGAGGAGCCCGTTTGCTGACACGCCGCGCTAAAAACACGAACGTAACAGCTCGCCACACGTTGTTGCCTTCATCTGAACATAAAAGTATTAATTGTAATTCTATGCAAGAAATGGCTACCAGTGGGTCCCATCACACACACACACACAAAAATAAAAAAAATGGCGGAAAGCCTTCTGTTTCATTCTCTTAAAACATCTCTGGCCCAGGAGTGGCTGTAAAATCAAATTGATGTAGGTTCTTTTTTGAAATAACTATTTAAAATATTGTTTCCCATGCAAAAGCCAAGGAGACGTAGTGTTCAAGGAGCTAAACCTTCTGTTTGAAACTTGGTAATCAACTACAGCTAAGTGAAAGTTGTTTTTATAGATAGCTGTGGAAAAATAACTCAGGCCCTTTTTTTATTTAACAATACTGAAGTGTAAGTACTGTTGAACTAAGGGAGACTTGCTTCCAAATAAGAGTTCCTTTAGTCTCTGAATTGACTTCCCAGAATCTCTTCAAAGGCTTAAAAAAGCCAGTCCTTTCTATTATGAAATTTGGTGATCTGCTTCCCACATACACAGGGGCTGCTGGGTATGATTTCAGCTTACTTTAATACTTCAGGCAGGCTGAATGCTATGTATATCCTTGTTTAAGGGGAAAACAAGTAATATCAAAAGTAAATATGAATGTGGTGGCCTTGTTTTTGAGGAACCTTTGTGGCACAATCTTTTCAGAGATTGTTACAGAAGCCTAAATGTACAAAGTATTTATTATAGATAAAGCATTTCAAATACAAAGTCAGGCTATTCAAGTGCACAGGAGTTTTAACATCCTATAATACAGGTATAGGTTGTGTAACAGGTTTTTCTTTGATATTAGTTGTAATTTCTTTTTGAAGACATTCATATCCGGGTGTAAAAGCTCCTTTGTTTTCATCTCTTGGTATCCAAACAACAGGTAGAAGTTCATTACTTATTAGGAGTTACACACACAAGATTAATATGGTAGTTTCAAAATGTCCTCAGGATGGTATCTTGCTAAGTAGTTAAAAATGCCTTGACCTGTGAAGTGGATATGGACATGTTAATGAGCACTTCAGATCAGTAAAAGGCAGAATTTCATTATGTAGCTATAGAAGTCAGACCTGTATGAAGCAGAAGTCCTCAAATTTCACTTCAAAGAGGGTGACAATGAGGAAGGGTCTTATCTCATTTGCCTTGAAGTTACCTTAAATAGCATGCTAGCTTGTTTATGATTAGTGAGCCACACAGAACTTGCTTTAAGTGCTAGATAAACAAGCTGAGTGTTGCTTCTAACTTTTTATGCCGTGTTACTTCAAGTGATTTTCCCTTATTTGTAAACAAGCATTGCAATTGTTTAATAAACATGCATTTTTCTGTGACATTGGTTTCATGACCAGTTATGGTAATATCTTTCTTAATGAGATTTTAGGTTATTCTAACTTAAAGTGACATTTGATGCATTCACTCTTGTATTCTGCCACTATATGCATGTGATCATAAATACTACACAATTATTAGCTAAGATGGGGCCTCCATTTATGTTGATAGAACTAGTTTTGAAATGGTAATAGTATTAAACTACATTAACTGCTCTATTTTCATGTTAAATGCAGAATGTTAAATGGTTGGATTTGTTACTCAGTAACTGATAACTGAGATATATACAAGGGGGAGACTTACTTTCTCCAGGAGATATTCTTGTTTTATTTCATCATTTTTGAAGTCTTCATTAACATCTAAACTCAAAATAGGTATATCTTTTAGATTGTCATAATCCACCCTAAAAAAAAAAATGTGAAAATGCATTGTCAGCCTGCTTCTATAGCCATTCAGCTGAACAGTTCTCCAGTGATGAAATAAGCATAATGGAATATAGCACTTTGATCCTGGCAGAGATGTATTAATCAGATCTTAGATATAAATGAAACATAATTGAGGTTTTTTTTACTATTGGAAGTTTACTTGGAAACAGGTCCGCTGTCATTTGTGGAATGAAAAGAATCTCACTATGATGTCTTGCATCTAGCCTAACAATATATAAGCAGTCACGTTGATAGGAAATGGTTATAGAAACTAATAATCCAGGCTAAAAACTCCTGAACAAAGAGAGTTTGCTTGTACTGTCCTTGCTCTTTTCAATTTGCTGTTCTACAACATTGCCTCAGCAATTTTTAAAGGAGCACCTTGTCTCTACATTGTCCCACTATCAAAGTATTTACATGCATGGGATTGTTAGTCTACTGCACCAACTTAAAAATGAAGGTGTCCTTTTTACTCTGCTGTTACTTAGGAGCAGTAGAACCAGAGAACCTGTTAGTGGTACACAGCCATCCAAAACGTGCTATGAGGAAAGGTAGGCTGCACTCAAATCTGCCCTTGATGTTTGATAGGCCAGGCAATGCAGTTTCAGGGCTCTCAGTATGCACTGTGTTCATTTATGTGCCTGCAATCAGGCATGAAACCAGTACAGTTTAGAAGTGGCCAGAGAAGCAAAGCTGTGAGAGTTACTTACTTCATTGTCCTTTCATGAAGCCAGGTTTCATGCTTATAATGTAGATTTTCAAGGTATTCTAGCTGAATTCCTTGCTCTTCTTCTCTGCCTCTACAATGTAGCCTTTCCATACATTTCTGTTTTTTAAAATGCCAAAGTTAAACATACATTTGAATTACCATAGTAAAATAACTTAGGAGTTAGGTAGAAGGGAGTCCAAAATCACCTGGTAGAACTAGGTGAGTTGAGATAGTTTAATCAGCTTTCTGACTTCTACATGTTCAGCAATGGAGGCAAAATAAGTCCCCTCCCCTGTTTTGTTAAAATAGAATAAGGGAAGCTGAGCAGGTAATTTCAGTGTTGCTGCAAAGTTCTTGGTCTAAGATTACTTCAGTGATGCCTGTATCAAGTTCAGGTTCAGGTTAGTACTAAAATTTTAATTTACTGAACAGGACAAAGCATTAACCATTTCAGTTTGAAAACTTTAGCTTGCATATTCTGTAGCTAAATGCTTTCTCAGTATAATATTCTAAAACTGTTTGACCATTTCTACTACAGAATAATTAAAACTAGAGAAGATACAGATTGAAGCAGGATGTTTCAATGTTTGGCCAGTCTCAGGCTGACATTAGAAGCAGTACCTTTACTTGATTGATGCTTAACTTCATAGGCTTGAGGTTACATAAAAACTAACAGTAACCAGAGGACCATTGATATATGGAATTTAGTACTAGAAGAGGTGGTAACAGCAACCAGCTTGGATAACTTTAAAAAAGGGTTAGACAAATTCATGGACAATGAGTGTATCAGTGGATGTCTAGCTATTGCCTTGAGGGTGGAGACAGGATCGTGCCTCTAAAGGCCATTTGCAGGGAACTGAGAGCAGGCAATGCTTTTGTTTTTGTCTTCTGCTTGAGAATGTCCAGATGCAAATGGCAGGCTACTGTGTGAAATAGGATGCTGGAATAGATGGGCTGTAGCCAGATCCAGTAGAGCTCCTCTTGTGTTCTTATGGCCTCCTACTTAATCCAAAACAATATTGACATCTACTGTTATACAAGCAAGACTTTATAAGAAGCCGTTGCAGTGTTTTGAGGTACTATATTATCTTAGATCTAACTTGCAGAATCTTTAAAATGCCTTGATAGCATTTTTAAAATTAGGCAGTCTTCTTTTAGATTTTCTTCTGCTAAGAGCAGGAATAAGAGTTACTGCCATATAACTGATCTAGTAGGCTATTCAGGCTTTCCCCCCGGAGTTCATACCATGTTAATACCTTCAAACTGTTTTGTCCCATATTTTGCTTATTATACAGTATAAATGGTCTAAAATTGCTTTTTACTTGGAATATGCACAAAATATCACCAGCTTAGTTACAAAGGAATGTTAAAAGCTATGGAATTCCTCATAGTCATTGTTTGGCAACAGTGAGTATTGTGTAGAATCTTCCTGACATCAGAATGATGGGAGGTTTGAGTTTTTAGACTTCCCTGAACATTCCTGCTTGTACTAAATATAGATGAATATTCAAGGATACATATTCCATTCAAACTGATCTACCTGGTAAGATAGTGTTTCTGATCAAGGATCAAAGTTGCTCCTGTTTCATATGTTACTTTGTATTAAGATTAAACAAATTTAGCCACTTCGCATAACCTCCAGCTTTCCCAGTGACTAACTGAAAAATAACTATAATCTGGACTCAGTGGTCTACAGTTTGACTTGGCATACAAATAGTTTGTACATATTTGTTGCTATGTCCTGTAAAAAGCACTTCACTTGCAACTATCTTTGGGTATGAAGGTTCTCCAATCAGACAAGGTAATTTTTAGGATGTAACAAAAAAGGTATGATTATCTGTTCTCATTCTTAACTTTGGTAAAACTACAACAGGTTTAGGAATTGGGGAAAGAAGCATACCTCAGGTGTTGTCCGTAGATAGATAATACCATCTAACTCTAGGCTGGATCCAAACTTGTTTAATAGCCATGTATGCCAGTCCTGATAAATTGCCCATTCTGTTTCATTGATGTCTCCTGATTCAAATGAATTGGAGGCAAACACATATCTAGAATAAAAATATTACATCTTAGACAAAACATACCTTGGATTCTTCTATAATATATTCTTGAATATACTTGGAGTACAGTTGCCATCATTCCTGACTATTAGATATATTTGAGATTAACAAAATTGTGCACCTTAAATTAAAGCAAGATCTTTTACCCTAGAAAACATTCATAGGATTGACTTTCAAGGTGGCACATATGAAGAAGAGACGATTGCTTTTAATTGATAAAATGAAGTTTCTGTTCTGCTACAGACAATATTTGGGACAGATTTTATATTTTAAGACTTAATTTAACATGGTGTACCCTTTAACGCTAAGTTCAGTGATCTTACCTATCACTGTAGACTGATCTCTCAAAAAATTGCACAGGGTGTTCCGCTTCAAGTAGTTTAGCAGGAATTGGCTTTAATTGTGCTTTTACTCGGCTCAGACAGGCATATGTCTGGAATGTATAAGCCCATCTAGTAGGTTTACTGTACAGCATTTGGAGCAGGTTTCCACCACTTTTTTGAGATGTTGAAAGTTCCTAATAGTAAAAATGGAAAGTTTTTCAAAATTGCCTTGTTTTTCACCGCGTCATATCTGTGTTATCTGCATCTCAGTGGTAGAACTAGCACTCTTCAGTTTTGTGCTTTACTTTTCTCACTCACTGAAGTATTTGAGCTGCCCACCTTTTATGGTGGAGGGCTGTATAATTTTCTTAAAAGTGAAATCCCACCCTGCCCCCTTTCCCAGTCTGCTGACCGAGGGTGAAAATTCCTAATTTTGGTGATACTGGCCTGAACAAGTTTAGGATACAACAAGGTGTGCAGAAAATCATCCAAGAAAGCATGGTTCTGCTGCTTTGGGATTAGAGCCTTTGTCATTATTACATGACAATAGCCAGGAGTCTCACCTCATGCTCATCTTCAGATGTTTCAATGTTGCACCATTTGGCAATCGGTTCGGGAATTACTTCCCACTCATCACTGTATTTTTCAAGTAGATGGACAAATGTTGACTTCCCTGCAGCTGTGAAGAAAATTGTGGAAATATCTGGTAGCTTCATTCAGAGGAAGACTTCTCATGTATGGCTCCAGGATTAAGGAAACACTCAGGCTAGTGTTGGTATAGTGGTTAGGGAGCTGGACTCTTTATCTGGGAATACCGGGTTCGATTCTGCCCTCCCCCATGAAGGAGCTGGATGACCTTGGACTAGTCATAGCTCTCTTCTGAGCTCTCTCAGCCCCACCTACCTCACAGGTTGTTCTGTTGTGGGGAGAAGAATAGAAAAGCTTTGTCAGCCGCTTTGAGTCCCCTTAAATGGGTGAGAAAAGCGGGGTAGAAAAGCCAACTCTTCTTCAGTCTGACACAGCTGTTACGCACCCTTGATGCATAATTTGTTTTAACTGGTATATGCCCATTTTATGTTTTGTTTTTATTGCTATAACCTGCCCAGAGACCTTTGGGTATGGGGTGGGATAGAAGCGCCAATAATAATACCACATAAGATAGAATACCACAAAAATAGTAATTATTTGCCAGCGTAGAGGATGGAAAACCTCAATTTCTGTAACATTTGCCATTGCTGAAGTTGCCTTGATGGCTTTGCCCACCGCTAAAGACCTAGTTTTCAATGATCGAGGAGGAAAGTTGTTTAAGGCTCTTTAAAAAGTGACTTATTTTTCGCAACCTCTATTAAGTTTAAAACCCGAAGATCCAGGAATCGCATTCTTTAGGGTTTCAAAAAATAAACAGGAAGCCGTCGCTTTCTTCTACCGGCCGCCATGCCGGAATCCCGCCAAAGCCGAGCCGGGGAATTTTGGCTTCCGCTCTTCACAGCTGAAGGCGATCAGTGGCCGGAGGAAAGGCCAGGAGAGCGCAAATTAATCAGACCAGTGAAAAGAGTCACGCGGCGGTCTTTAGCGAGATTCCCATCCCTCGTCTTTCGCGCCCGCGACTCCAAAGAGGCGACAGTGCCCTTTTCTGACCCGGCAAGCGTAAATAGAGCCACTCACCGATGTTTCCTTCCACCGAGATCTTTTTAAGGCGTTTCTGGAAGCTGAGGTCTAAGGGACCGAGAGGATCGCGGCGGAGGCGCTTGTGGGCAGGGGAGGACATGGTGGTGGCGGCGACCTTCCTGGCTTCCTTCCTTCGAGAGGGAACAACGACTGCCGCGAGTTTCTCCCGCGGTTTCTTCCGATTTGGCGTCCCCCGCCTCTGCTCGGCCAACCCGGAGCAGCGACTAGCCTCTCGGCCCTCCCCCTTTGTTCCGGAGCCCTCGATCGAGGCCCGGCTCCCGCGCGGCGCTTTGCGGAAGCTGCTGCAGCAGCCGGTTATTGCGGGACGGGGGGGTGAGGAAGGGAGGGGCGTGAGGTTTCCGCGCGCGGGGTGTCCCATAACGGGTCGTGTGTCTTATTCAGTGCGGCGGGCTCGGGGTCTCCTTTGGGGATCCGGGATACTCTGTGGGATTTTGGAAAGTCGGGGGAACTTCTGTGTGACGGCTAAGTAGGGGGGACTCATCAGGTCGTCCTTGGGCAAAAGGATTTACTGAACGCTTTACACGGAATCACTCGTGGCTTGATTTGCATTGCATTTATTTAAAAAACGCACTTATTCTCCCAGCTCCCGTTTGCGAGTTTATAGCAATGGGGGGGGGGAGAGATCTGAATTTTTCGATATGAAGAGTGAATACGTTCGCTTCCTGGGTGAATCGTAGCTTTCTCGGGTTTTCAGCCCCAATTGACGAAATCAACGTAGAGCCTTCCTTTCCTGTGCCACCGTGCCGGTTTTGAGCGGTGTGGCATCAGATCCAAAGCGATCTAAATCCGAAGAGTTAAGCATGAGAAAGCACTGAATGTTTGCCAGATCGGAGCGCCATAGCGCAGGTCTTTTGTCACGTCCGACACAGGTGTCTCCCACCCGATTATGCAACAACCGAAGAGGCTTTTTTGTCTGGAGCGCGATCGAGCAGGCTTTGTTCTGTTCAGGCATGCGCACAGTACCCAAGGAAGCTTTCGGAGGGTGGTGTCCGTCCCTAGAGCGATGTTAGACCCACGGCATGGGGTAGGAGCGCGTATCGCTCTTCGAAATAGTGTGTTTTATTATTTGGGGGGGGGGGGACTTTTTCTCGTACGTCACTCGAGGCGCCGTTTCCAGCACTACAATCGCAGGTTCAAAGTGTCGCCGATAGAGGGCGTAGGAAGTCGGCGGAGCTGAAATTTTAGCGAGGGGAGAACCGAAGGCACACGGCGCATGCGCTTTCTGGGCTAGATGCGCGCACGCGCGCGGCCTCCATTTTCGGCCACGCCGCGGCTGACTTTGTTGAGAGCAGGTGAGCTGCTTCCTCAGTTCGGGAGCCATTAGCGCCGCTCTGTTTGGCAGGCCTTTCGCGCGGGGAAGGGAGGAGCTTCGAGCCGCCGCCGCCTGCTTTCCGGGCCCCTGTAGGTGGTGGAGGATCGAGAGGCGGAGGAGGCTCCTCCGCGCAGGCCGCCGAGCGGAAACGCGCCGCCTGGGCGCCATTTCCTAAGCGAAGCGAGCGCCTGCGGTTGCCTCTCGGCCTACTAAGCGTAGAGGGGCGGGCGAGCGAGCGAGCTACGGCCGGACATTTTATCTGCAGCCGCCTGCGCTGCGCCTGACGAAGAGATCTGTTTGCCATGTGTACGTGAGGAAGGGGCCGGGGAGCGGGAAGGGGCGCTGGGAAGCTGGGCGGTCGGGCGGGGGAGGCCTCGGCTGGCCTGTTGCTCGTCCAGCCCCAACTCAGGGCGGCGACGCCTTTGTCTGCCCCATAGCAACAGAAGGCGAAACGGAAACCACACTGACTTCCAACATGATGCTGAATACCGAAGGCGGCGAAGGCTACGTGGTGAAAGTGCGCGGCCTGCCCTGGTCCTGCTCTGCCGATGAAGTGCAGCGGTTTTTCTCCGGTAAGATGCTGGGGCCTTCTGGGCCTCGCCGCCGCCGCGTCCCCCTCCCCCAGTGGCGTGAGATCGGCGGCGGCAGCAGCAGTCGCCGCCGTCCTGCGCCCAGGCTCCGAGGTGCTGCCCGAACACGCCGAACCATTGTAGCCTTGCTCTTTCTCCTTCCCTGTCTCCGCTTTTATATTACAGGTTGGAATAACTGTTTCTCCGCATTGGGAAAGTAGTAAAGTGCAGACTAAAGTACTTTGAGAACTTTCCCCGTGGTAAGAGGGGAAGTTGGTTCCTTTCTTAAATGATGTAGTTTGTAAAGCCCCTAGTAAGTATTGCTTTCAGTGGTAGCGGCAGCCAAACGTTTGTTGAGGATGCTGTTAGGATGCAGATAAAAGAAATGGCAAGAAAACAACTTTAGTTTTCTAGTCCACATTGTCTTTTTTTAAAGTAACCCTGGTTTTACAATGCTGAATGGAAGGTCATAGGTTGTATCTGTAGTTCTTCGGTTAACATTTCCTGATCTTGAAAGGAAGTTGACGTTGCTGATTTTCTTTCACTTTTTTTTAGTTCGCATGTTGGATTGCGGTCTTATGAAACTTATACAATATAAACACCTTGTTGAGCGCAGTGGGGGTTCTGATAGCATGTTAAAATTGTTCTCCCACTTTTTCTTAGAGTGCAAAATATTAAATGGATCTTCAGGGGTCCGTTTTATCTACACAAGGGAAGGAAGACCAAGCGGAGAAGCGTTTGTTGAACTGGAAACTGAAGAAGATGTGAAGCTGGCGTTGAAAAAAGACAGAGAAACAATGGGACACAGATATGTTGAAGGTTTGGATTGAACTGACTAAAATAGCTCTTAATTTGGGTGGCTTAGGTGCATGAATATATTTCTTTGTGTTTGTGAATGTTCTCCAAATGATTGTCGTTCGTATATTTGTATCATGTTCCTAAATTCATTAATTCTGAGTGCCTCTTGCAGTCTTCAAGTCAAACAACGTTGAAATGGATTGGGTTCTGAAGCATACTGGTCCTAACAGCCCTGATACTGCTAATGATGGTTTTGTACGTCTTAGAGGACTTCCATTTGGTTGTAGCAAGGAAGAAATTGTTCAGTTTTTCTCAGGTATGTGGGGTATGAGTCTTAGTTATAGATTCATTGGTGAAGCTTAGCACTCAAACCTGATAAAAAGATGAATAATAACTGCCAATCTTATACGCAAAAAGTTTTTAAAACACAAAATATTATGAAGTGGCTTTATCATTGACATTTTGAAGGCAGTTTTCAGTTTTTAGTTCTGTAGACATTAAGATTTGAGTAGTTGTTTTATCATTTAAAAATACTAATGTTAATACTGGAAGGCTAGTATTTTAATTCTGCTCTTCTCAGCTAAGCATTTGGATGTTTTTCTAATTTGATTTGCATATCTAGAAGAATTGAGATGAAATGAAACTTAGAAATAAGTGATAGTGTTTTCTAGTGAAATGAATGTGCTTATTAGTTTAGTAGTTTCAAAATATGTAGCATTGTCATATGAATGTTGCCTTGAGCTGAAATGTTTTATATATAGGAAAGTATGTTAATGTGCAAAAGCATTAGAGTCGAGTTTTTGAATTTTTTTGCAATACCAGTAAATTTAAATGTTTTTAGTTTCATTGAGGAGTAATGTACGTTATTTTGAAATATTTGAGTCTGTTATGTTTTCTAATGTATCATGTTTATAGTATTTTGAAATGATGTTTGAAGTATAAATATGTCTTTATTAATAGACTTATTAAATATTTTGCGTGAAGTTTCAAGTTTAAGATTTGTAAAATTGATTTGCTGTATTTTAAAGGAATTTTAATTGATAAAACTGATTTCTTTAGTAACCTACTACATTACTGTCACTTAATATTTTTCTTAACACATCCTGCGCCATTTTAAGAATATTAATTTAAAATGTCAAATCCAGTTTTGCATTTAAGCAGGCTGAGTTAAGAATATGTGAAATAGTATGTGATTGTGTTTTTTTTTGCATTGACATGTTTCTTTAATAGTATGGTATTCTGATTCTAAATTTAAAGTATAATTTGTTGGTGTATTTTTAAAGCTATAAGAAACTCATGATTGGGCTTGTGATGTTAATATTACCCCCCTACTGGGGTTATTTGTCCTTGGGTTGAAGGGTTGGAAATCGTGCCAAATGGGATAACATTGCCGGTGGACTTCCAGGGGAGGAGTACGGGGGAGGCCTTCGTGCAGTTTGCTTCACAGGAAATAGCTGAAAAGGCTCTAAAGAAACACAAGGAAAGAATAGGGCACAGGTGGGGATGGATGGTTGGTTGGATATGCGCTCTTCTTATGGTAAACTGTTATTAAATCCATATTCTCTCTCCAAGTGCTTCTCTCACAACATGTAATGCCATTCTCTACTAACACCTCTGATACACTGTAAACTTCTAAAATAATTGCTTTTACACATGAGCAGACTAGCTGAAAGGCTAGTTTGGCTATTTTTTCCTAAATCACTCCAGACTGTTATTTTTGGACACATTGAAATATATTTGAGAGACTATGGTTTTAAGTTTCTCTTAATAGCACCAATTATGCTTCTAGTTCTAAAGACATTTAGAATTTTATTACCATAAGAAAATGTGATTACTAAACATGTTCTATATATTGATGTAACATTTTCTTATAATTTTTCACAAGCATAATTTTCAAAAATGTCACAAAGGGTTTTATTATAAGTCCTGTGACTTATTAATTGAAGCATGCAAGTTTTGCCTGTGCTAACTTCCCATGCAAATGCATAGGATGGGCTCATAAGCCCTAAAAGCTCTTTGGAGCATATTGATGGGTTAAAATTCTGGCGGAGGTTAGTTTTTTAACCCTCTTGTGATTTGCCCTTTGAGCAAAATGTGGGTGCTGTTGAGTGGACACGTGTCCCTCCTGGGTGTCCTAAGAATTCAAAAGCCCTCTTATGTGCTCTCCCTAACCCTTAAGGTTGTTGGGATGCTTTAATGAGTGCACAGATCTTAAATGAACTGAATAATTGATTCAGCCTTGGTTATAATCTAAATTTAAATTCTGGCTTAAAATTGCCGGTTCCAAGGCTGTGGTATGAGAATGTATTTTGTATAATCAAATGTGTATGGTTTTTTAAGAAACTAAATTAGTTCTGTGTGTATGAAATTTCTAGGTATATTGAAATCTTCAAGAGTAGCAGAGCAGAAGTGCGCACGCACTATGATCCTCCTCGCAAACTAATGGCCATGCAGCGGCCAGGTCCTTATGACCGGCCAGGCGTGGGGAGAGGCTATAATAGCCTTGGCAGAGGTAGTGGTTTTGAACGAATGCGGCGTGGTGCTTATGGTGGAGGTAATACATAGAACTTTCATGTACTTCCTAAACAAACTTTCCTGAACCCCAAGGATAAGGCTGCATTTTAAAACTTGCTCTAAATTTTGGTTTTCAGGATATGGTGGCTATGATGATTACAATGGCTATAATGACGGCTATGGTTTTGGGTCAGATCGATTTGGAAGAGGTAGGTATTCTTTATTAGGGCTTATGAGGTAACTTGTTCTACATACAAAAGGTTTAGAATGGACTCTCCTTTCCGCAGGAATGTCAGACCATAGATATGGCGATGGATCCTCTACTTTCCAAAGCACAACTGGTCACTGTGTACACATGAGAGGATTGCCTTACAGAGCAACAGAGAACGATATTTACAATGTAAGTGATGTGGTTGGTTTGTACTTATTTGTACTCAAAATCAGTTGTTCTTAACAACACGCCAATGTTTATCATGATTAGTTATGACCTTGTCTGTTTTCTCTTTAGTTTTTCTCGCCTCTTAATCCTGTAAGAGTACACATTGAAATTGGACCTGACGGCAGAGTAACAGGAGAGGCAGATGTTGAGTTTGCAACTCATGAGGATGCTGTTGCTGCGATGTCAAAAGACAAAGCAAATATGCGTAAGTTAATTTCTATTCTATGGATGTAAATAACTTGCTTTTTACAGAGTTGGGGCAACTTTGTTGATTGCTTTATTTCCTATCAGTTTAAGTTTCCTAGATATTTCAGGAGGAAACTTGAAGCAACAAAAACGTTACTTAAGCATAATTATTTTTAATATTTTTGTTCCTTTAGAACACCGATACGTAGAACTCTTCTTGAATTCTACAGCTGGAGGAAGTGGTGGTGCATATGGCAGTCAGATGATGGGAGCAATGGGTATGTCTAAGCAATTTGGATTCGTGTTAAGTGTTGCTGGTGTTGTAACAAAACTGGCTGATTTTTTTATACAGTTCATGCTTATTCTGAGTGGCCTAAAACTGAAACTCAACATTCTGTCTTAATCACAGTCAAGGAAACGGAAGGGGTAGTTCAAGACTGGAACACTAACACGTTGGCAGGTATATAAATCTTTTAGGTATACATGTTGACAATTAGGCTGTTAAATGACTGTGCCTTTGTATGAATGTGGTGTGCATGTATGGCAGTGAACTGAATGTGAGAGGGAGTGGTGGGGTCTGATGCTGGTTCTACAGAAGTTTGGGGAGGGGGAGGGCAGCAGAGGAGATAATAGTACTGATACTGCTGCAGTTGTGGGGCCTTTTAATCTGGAAGCCTTTTAATTGGGTGACTATGTAATGTATTAGTAGTAAAACCTAATTTAATAGCTTGTGTTGTTCGTGGTCGGATGATTTTTAAATTGAGGTTATATGCTGTTTTTATAGCATTTTCCTGTATGGATCAGATTTTGTGCTTTGCTTGTGATAGTTTTTAAAAAAGCAAACTTCATATTATCAACTGCAAGTCTTTTGCAGAGCTTCAAAGTTAGTGACTTCTTCAAGCAGTCAGATGGATTCTGCATGTTTTATTTTAAAATGTGAAAAGGCATTCTGCCTGTGCATAATCCAGAGTTCAGTGGTGTGCAAAGTGGCATGTTCACCACAGCTGATCCCCATTTAAATGGTGTTGTGAACATAGAATGGTTGCAGAAGTAGCAAATGCCACTATCAAAACACCACTTAGATTCGATCCCTTTGCTGGAGATCACTGTGCAGCATTAATGGTAACATTTTTAGCTTAGAACAAAATTCTTTACTTGTTGAACTCCTCACCTAATTGATAGCTGCTATAAGAATCTTATGACGCTATTGATACCTGCAAATCCTTCCCTTTCTATTTTGAAGGGTAAACTATGAAATAGTCTTACGCTCCATAGGTAACACTTTGTAGTCAGTTGATGGTAGTCAAGGTTTTAACATGCATGTCCTTAACTTGAAAGGAAGCCAATCCAGTTATGGTGGTCCAGCTAACCAACAGTTGAGTGGTGGTTATGGAGGAGGCTATGGTGGCCAAAGCAGCATGAGCGGATATGGTAAGATGTTTTTATTAATTTCAGATGGTTATATGTGTTAGATCACTTTCTCAGTTGCAGGCATCAGCTTGCTCAGGCAGACAAAGTTCAGGTAGTTCTATATTGTTTTTTGCTAACCTTAGGTAACTTAGAAAACTCACAAGGGAAAAGCATTTCCTGAGGGTAGCCGAGGAATATTTTTTTAAAAAATTGCTAAATAGATTTTTGCTGGTAAATGCTGAACAAATCAGAGTGGATACTTCTCGTGGTGAGAAAAGTGGACTTCTGCAGAAGAGTGGAGGGCACAGGGTCTTCCAGAAATGCTTTGTCCAGACTAAATAAAAAGAAAACTGGGAAATTAGTGTGCAGTTCACTTAAAGACTTAATAGCTTAGAAGTGTATAGTAGGAACTTTAAGAGAATAGATTTATGCAAGGTAGCATAAGGGGACAAGATAAATATTGCCATGTTTTGCAGTATCGTGCTTTGATACTAATTTTTGTAATTTGTCACCTCTTAGGTAATCAGAGTGCAATGAACAGCAGCTATTACAGTAGCGGAAATCGTGCATCCATGGGAGTGAATGGCATGGCTGGAATGTCGAACATGTCCAACATGAGTGGGGGCTGGGGAATGTAACCGGCCTCCAATTTTTGGTCAACTTTTTTTTAAAGAAAACAAAATTTAAGTTTAACAGTTTTGCAATACAAGCTTGTGATTTATGCTTTACTTGTAAGTGAAAATCAGGATCATTTTAAAAATATTCAGGTTCAGTATTTTTGAATATGCTGAAACATTCATCTAGGGTGTAATTCGAGTAAAGTTCCTGTTGAACAATTTTCAACTTTTTTCCAGTTTTTGTTGTAGGAGTGTATTTGAGCAGTATATGTATTTAGGTTAAAGCTGTTATAATTATGTTAAATGTTGCTCTTATACCATATAACACCAAACACTGTTTTCAGTGCGTGTTCAGGAACATGCTTTTTTGTACAAACAAGATACAGGAGCTGTGTTGGAAACAGAAAAGTGAACATTTGGCATGTTAGTTCTAGTTTTCTTTTTAATATCGTGTAAGGCACACTTACAGCTTTTTTTAAGTTAACGGGGAAATGTGAGAGGCAATACAGCTACCCTAAGGATTGTGGTCTTGGTGTTCATATGGAATCTGAGGCCTGGATTTAATCTTTCATTGTATTGTGATTTATTTTTAGGTGTATTGCGCTAAGTGAAACTTGTTAAAATAAAACTTCCTTTTAAAAACTGGAACTTCTCTTAATTTAAGCAAACTGTTGCTGACCAAAAATGTCATACAAGCAATTATATGCAGAGGAATAAAACAACTTTTATGTTGCATTTATTGCACATCCAGCCTATATGATCACTCCTTTACTCTTGGGAGGTTTCTCTTGGTAATCTGGCAGTGTATATGTCCCAGATATGAATATTAGCTATTGCTCCCTCACACTCCCCAAGAAATACCTAGTTTCTGTCAAAATACTTGCATTGCTTTCAGAAGTTAGTAACTAATCTCTTGAGATGGGCATCTCATTGTCACAAATGGGGAAGGTCAGTTGTACTGGAATTAAACAACAGAAGATGCACGGGTTGAGTATCGCTGCATTAGCTTGAAAAGAAGCCCTAGGTTGGCTGGTATTTGAACATAATGCCATGGTTTGCACTGGCCTAGCTAATTTTGCCATCTCTATTTCATATTGAGTATACTCGCCTTCAAATTTTAGACTGATAATTGCTGCTTTGAATTATGCATTACGTTAGTTATACAAGCATAGCATTGCTGTTCTAGATTTGTCTTAAATCAATTTAGGCAAGGTTCAGTCTGTTTTGGTTTTTGAGCTGTATAATCTGTAGCAGTAAAACAGTTATGCTGTTCTGTTTGCATGTTGGTGTTTTTGAGCATAAAACAAAATAAGATACAAAACATTTGTATTCATTTGTTTAGCTTTTCCTATCCATTTAGTCTTCAAAGTATTAATGTAGCCATAGTCGAAAACGTTCCCTGAAAATATCAAGCAATTCTATGCAGAGGAGTAAACAGCCTTTATGCTGCATTCATTTTGGAGGCTAAATTTTTATATTAATCCTGAAACAATATACCTGAGTTGTTTATTGCAGTTATAAATCATTCCGTTAACTTGTCATGGGCTTGACTGCATTAACAGTGGTGCAGTATTATAGCTGGTGCATTTCTCAGCAACTGTGCCTTTTCCCCTATGCACAATTTTAGTTCACTGATCCAGTATTTTGCTGGAAAGCCATACCTTTTAGAAGTTAATGTCCTGTACAACTTAAGGCCCAGGTGCATAAAATGACAGGGGTGACTTCTTTGATGGGGGAGATTCTCTTCTTGGGAAGTGTCAGTACTTAAACTGCAGTTCGTTGGAACTTACTGTGACTTGCTGCTACCCCAAACATGTAGAAAAGCTAAATTCATGGCACAGAACAGAAAACGGTCATATTTATTTTGTTACTGTTATCTACAAAGAATCAATTTTGATACTGGTACTGCTGTGTATTGATCCACCCCAATCTAAATTACAGGGATTGTTCATGAAATTCTTTCTAAATATTGGGCTGCCTGCATTAAGACAATAAGGATGTGGCCCAGCATATTCTGGAACACAGTATGTGCACTCCTCGGTGCTGTTTCCTTCCCAGAGCAGCTAAGAGCCACCCTGACTGCTGCTAGCCCGCAAAATAGCATTCATATATTTCAATATACAAAAAGAAGAAAAAGTTGGCTTTCCTACCCAGCTTTTCTCACCCATTTAAGGGGACTCAAACCAGCTGACAAACCTTCTGTTCTTCTCCCCACAGCAGGACGCCCTGTGAGGTAGGTGGGGCTGTGACTAGCCCAAGGTCATCCAGCTGGCTTCATGGGGGAGGGCGGAATCGAACCCGGTATTCCCAGATAAGAGTCTGGCTCCGTAACCACTAGACCAAACAGGCTGCATGGTTGCTGTGCAGCACACTGCTGGTTGCCATAGCAACAGCTTGGTGCGCATGGGCGTTGCTACAGTGAGGTGGACAGTCCTGGACCATTTGCATTTCACCCAGACCCAGTTAAGTCTGAATAAAGTTCAGAACAGGCCAATGTTTGTGATGTGAATGTTGGTCATCTCTGATTTTAGCTGTCATGGGAAAGCAGCCCATGACTGAAGTGCGAAGAAACCCGTTGTCAAAAGGCAGAAAAAGCTCATCCTAGCTCAGATCTATTTTGTTTCTTTAGTACTGCAGTTCATTGAGATATCACTTGGAAGGACCTTCTTGCTTTTCCTGGGACCATTTGGTGAAAGGTGGATAATGTATGCAAGTAATTTTATAAGGCCTTTTACTCCAAAAATAGCATTTATCTTCAAGGCAGATTGAAGGTAGAAGCTATATGGCAACTGACTCCTGTGGCTCAGATAAAGGGTTTGTCACTTCCGTTTCTCAGAAAATCAGTCCGATGGCAAAGATTACATATATGCATTCACATCAAGATGTTTGCACAAGATCACTAAAAAGTCCAGTTGAGAGATTCCCATGCTCATAATCATGGTTAGAGGCATTTTGATCAAATGGGCAGGAGATGTCTTATGAAGGTGCTATTTTAATTCCATGTTAACAGTCTTGCATAATTGCTATATAAGTGCATTAGCAACACAGAGTCTATATGTTTTCAATGTACAGTGAAGGCACATTTATTTATACATCGATTGCTTCAAATACTTTTCCAGAGAGACTAGTACTTCTTTTCTTTTGCTACATACAAATCTAGAGGAATTTTTGAAGTGGAACTATTACAGTATGTAAACCCATTAGATAGTGTTCAGAAAATTTGATTTAGAGACCAAATGTACAAATGTTAAGTAGAAAGTTAAACAAAATAGCATTTTACAATTTAAAAACAACTAGAGTATGACTCTGCACCTCAAAAATTGCATTGACATTAGAAGACATTTTCAGTTGTGGCATTTTTTCTGGCACTTGATCTGTATGTTTTAATTCTGTTTCTACAATTTCTAAGCTGAATTTTTTATAAGTTAAATCATGCTCATACTGTAAAAGCTTTGTGATACAAAGATTTTAATATTTAGATTTTCAACAAAGCCTATGATAAGCGTCTGATTAATTTTCTGGTCTAATGTAGCTTTCTGGAAACCAGTTAGTGACTTAGGAAGAATTTGACGAACACCTCTGAAGGAGCAAAGTATGGCATGTATCGCAAACCCTCACTGGCTTTGGGTAGGATGGAAGTGCAAGTTCATTGCTGGAGCAAGTGTTGCAAAATATATCGCCACAGTTTCGACAGTGGTGCTGAAAAAAATCATTTAGACAGGTTCAAGCGAAGCAGTAACTACAGTTATTACACTCAATGACAAAAGCATCCTTCCTGGAGCCCTATTGATTTTCTGTGGCAAAAAGTAACAGCTTAATTTACACTGCTCTATCTTGAACTAAAAAAATCTATTGAAATTTTATTTCAGACAACTTTTGCCTATTCTAGACTCTGTGAACCTCTTGTGGATTGTACAAATGCCCTGCCGTAAGCTGGTAACACATTTCAAAAAGATGCTTAGGTAAAACCTCCACCTAGGTGGAGACAGATGGAAGTACAAGAAAGATGAATTAGCTTCACCTATTCCCTACCTCAACTCGACATAAAAATAAAAATAAAACTAGATAATTCTAGATCAATCTATGATATGGTTAATATGGCAAAACAAATTTTTACCATCAATTTCACCTCTAATGAAATTAGAACCCAAAACTCAGAATAGTAACAATTCAGGACTGTTTTACACCTGGAGGACAACTTAAAATATTACCTATAAAAGATGCTAATCAAAGGGCGGGTTGGTTTATCTGATATAGACTAGAATAATTCTTGAACTCAGCCGAAATTAAAACTGCAGTCTCCCGCTCACAAACAAAATTAGAACTAATAAGACATGCAACAGCATCTCTTAAAGGTATAATGTCAGCAATTTATAAACTTATGATGGAATGACAAGTTTCCAAAATGACAACTTTGAAAGACCTATGGGCAACAGATATGCAAATAAATATATCAGATCAAAAATGGAATAATTTGTTCAACAAAAAACATACGTGGTACACATCAACAAAATAAAGGAAACATAGAAAAATATATAGATGGTACCTTACACCATCAAGATTTGCTAATATAACAAGAACAAAGATTGCTGGAGAGGTTGCCAACAATTACCTATATATTTTCATATGGTTTGGCTTTGCCCTTCTGTGAAACAATTTTGGACTGAGATACATGAACAAATAAGGCAAATGTCTGAAATAAACATCCCATTTTCACCAAATATTTACCTACTGCATTACATTACTGAATTAAATTTGGATATAAATGCATAAACAAGATTACATTATTTGATAGCTGCAGCTCAACAAATATTGGCGAAAAATTGGAAATATCCTGACAATAACAAGGGAGTGGCAAAATGAATTATGGAAAATTATGATAAATGAATTTATCATATGTAAACAGCGCCAAATGGAAGATAACACTAATCAGTATTTTTGCCAAATATGGGAATGATGTATAGAAAGATTGCTAGTACAAACAAATACATGTATCCCAGAAAAAAGTTTTCTATTAAAGTGGCTGTAAGCCTAGATAGTAGCCAAAATTAAGTAAACTAAATTGCTCTATCACAGGGGAGGAGGGGAAGGGATGTATCAGTACATTTTGTTTTTATTTACTGTTGTTTTTACTTGAGGCATGTATATATGTATGTATGTAACTGTCCAGTAAATATTTGAAATAATAAAGTCACAGGGCCTTTCCTGCTCTGGGCCTTACCCTGGATTATATCCCGGAATAGGGACCTGCCATCCACATGCTAGTGCAGTCTAAGGCAGGCCCTGGGTGTGGCCTGCCATAGCCTGCAGATCCGAGGTCCCTATTTCAGGATGTGGTCCTTAGTGGGGCCCAGTGAAGAAAGGGCCACAGTGTGGGACACCAAAAATAGAGCACTTAGAATGCTGACATATGTAGTTGAATGCATCCTATGAAGATTTCCAGTAACCTTTCTACAAGACGGCATTCAGCATTCAGTAGCCTTCAAGGTGGCTATTTATGACATTCATTAGCAAATACTAACCCTCAAACGACACTGGATGCTGTGAAAATTTCTAGTCAAGGCTGTAACACTGAGGAACCAGTTTGTTTCCAATGCTAGTTCTTTCCTACAATTGCTTTAACTCTTGTTATATTATCCAGATTGCTGGCTTCCTGGTCTGCAGTAAAGTATTAAGTAAGGCTTTTAAACAAAGATTGCTTATTTGGAAATCAGATGCCCAGCAGAGCTACTTCTCTCCTGCAAATATAACCAACCACTGAAACCGTTAATAGAGGAGCTCCTGAGCTTTTGATCAAGTAGCTGGCACAAGGAATGGGATGTTCTAACTAGTGCCTCCATTTGCTTCCGCAAAGATTTACTTAGCACCACATCACAGCTGCTAAGACATTCTAGAACAAAACCCTTTATTGTTGGTACTAGGATTCTGCAATCCTAAATCTTGCTGAAACCGTTAAAATCCCAAATTTATTTTATTCCTTAGTATGCCTTACCATAATCTATATTCAGATTTATCACTTGAAGAGGATAGTTAGCTATTGGCATTACCTTCCTTCTTGAAATAGAGAATTCCTTCTCGCATTGCTTACAATGAGTTGCTTCATCGTCCTTTAGCCATGTATGGCCCTTATAAAACAAACCAAAAACGTTATTTTTCACCATTAATCTTTGAAAGGTTATCTCTTCTGGAAGGGGCGGAAAGGAAAATGACATCTGCATTCTTTCTGAACAAAATTGCAAAGATTGCCTGTATCTCTTAGTCATGTAACTGACCTGTGACCATTTAAATTACAGCAGGCTGCAACCCTAGAACAAGATGGTCCAAGCATTCCATCTCACTGGGAGAAGTTTAAAAGTTCTACACTGAGGCTGTATCTCCATTTTGCAGGAAAGGCACCTTAATCCTTCAGGGCAGCTAGTTTCCATTGGGAGTAATGGAAACTGGCTTCACTTAAGGTGCCGTGGCCACATAATAGAGATGCAGCCTCAAATAATGCAAGTCAATGGGTACATGTTGCAGAGGAAGATAAAGTAACATCCAGATCAGGGTTTCCCAAACTATGGGTCGTGACCCACTGGTGGGTTGCGAGCGAATATAGAGTGGGCCCTGCCTGTTATTTGAAAAGTCCTTTATTCATATTGGTAATGGTTAAATTTCCTAGAGGTGCGTCCCGAGTTGGTAAACTTATATTAGATGGGTCGTAGCCCAGACAACTTTGGGAACCACTGATCCAGATTATTAAATTAATTTTGGTATGCTGTTAAAACTGGAATACTGTACCTTCAAAGCTTTATTCACTTCTTTAATATCTTCCATCTTAAGCTTGGATCTGGGGGAAAAATGCAGTATTTGGCACTTAGAATATTGTAAAGCAAAATGTGTCACAAATATTGCCTATCAAAGTTTTACTATAATCCTGTGACGTTCTCCAGCATTAATAGCCCCAGACAGCATGTGGAAAGGGAAGGCGAGAGTGAAAGATCAGCTTGACTAAGGCTACTTGCTAGACCTGAAGCTCAGCTTAAGTTGCAAATCAGAGATCTCGCAGTTCAAAATGCATTCACGTTCTATGGTAGTCCGATCCTCGCTCTTCTAAAATAGTCGAAAGAGCGCATCCCAAACTTAAAAGTATAAAATTAAATTAAGAAATATTTTCATTCCATATAAATATTACTAATGAAGAGGAGATAAGCACAGGGGTTATGTAAAGCATGACATAACCAAGTACTGAAGAAGTGGAAATCCCATGTTAAAAGTTTCTTTTATAGTGTGCAAATCTCCTTAGGAATAAAATACTACTGCCATTTTAAGTGTTTGCATAAATCAGTCTCTCCAGAAATGCAATGAACAGAATGGAATCTATGTTGACCAAGTGCTAGAACATGCTTACTGGCTAAGGTGAAGCCCCATTTCTTGAAGGGCCTGTTCCTGCTCTTCACAGTTCTTTTCTAACTGCTGCTTCTCTTCTTCAAGTTTCCGGAGCTCCTAGAAAACACATAAGAGTGCTATACATTTTCAGTATATATTTCCTCTCTTGAACTGATTTTATAGAACCTCAGCCAGATGATATGAGGTTGGAAGGGAACAAAGTCAATTCCTCTATATGCAGATAGGAGAAGAAATAGCTGTCTGACATGTTGCTGGACGTAAGACTTCTAACCTTAGGCTTGTGGTGCTGCTGATTTAAATGAACAGCTGATCTGGCCTCGTCTCAAGTGTATGCATGGGATAGGATTTGTTCTTGGTCAACTCACTTAAACAAATGAGCAAGGTAACTAGCCTGTGGGCTTTCAATGTTGGATTTGACAATCAGCTTCGGCTGGTAGGTATGTGCATTGATTCAGAATGGTCCAGCTATTCAGAGGGAAGGAAAAAAACATGTTGGGAGGTTTGATACACTCTCTTCTGACAACCCAGCAAGACAGTTTTCCTGGCTTGGAAAGTTCAGAGGCTGACAGATCAGTTGAACCAGTTTTGGCAGCCTCAGAAAACCATGGTTTGGTATGGTGTGAAACTTTTGAAGTGTTTTTTTCCTTACACTTTCAACAGTTGGACCACTCCACCCCAGCACCAAACTAATATAGAGGCCTGTTAGCTAATATGGCCAATGGTCAAGAATGAACCAATTACAGCCCAGCAATTTCCAGAGAGCAACAGACTGGCCATTTTGTATTAGTACTTTCTATACAAGTCTCCAATGTTCCCTTCTAGCCATATTCACTTAATATTTTCCTCTAGTAGTGCGAATACTCTCATTTCTTCTCACTTAAACACTAGCTCTAGTTCCTTGTCCAGCACACTTGTTCTTGTTCCCCGCTTCCCCAGCCATTCAACTTTATCAGACTCTTTTTCTTTCTCTCTCCAAAATGCATAGTCCACAGGGATGAATAATGGACCATCACTTACGTAAAAGCTTTTGGGATGGGCATATTGGCTAATCAATAAATATGATGATGATGTAAAAGAATACTGTTCTCAATGCTTGCAACCCACATCAGAATCAAGACTGTTCCTATTTCCAGAGCCTCATCTTAGTTTATGCAGGGACACAAAGTATTGTAAGTTGGGTATGACAGGATCTGAGAGGGACCTGACCGCAACCCCAATGGACTGGAAATGATGGAATCTGTACGACCAAACACCTAATGGGCACAAAGCTGACGAGGACTGTTTAACATCTCTTCTGGTGATCCTCAGGAAAAACCTGAGGTGGGAGGTAAAAGATTACAGAGGGATAGTACACATACACTCACTGGAGCACATTGCATCTAAGCAAATCCTTCCAGCTATTTTACATGATATATTTTTCCAAGATCAGATACTGGAGACTGGGACTCCCAATTAATTCCTTGTTGGAAAACAGAATGCCATATGTTAGAGTATGTCAAAATAACACCGGGAATCTGTAAACCTCCAAACCCTGCATCTTCAGCTTATCTGTAGTGAACTTTCTTATGTTGCCCTCCCCTGTTTACAGCCAGGGATCCCTAATACACGCTTTGCCATTGCTTTAAAAATATGCATCTAAGATACATAAATAAAAGATTAAATATGACAATATGGTAACTTTTAAAAAGTGTGAACATAATTAAAATTAAGGGCACTCAATTATGTAAGCAGTTCAGACATATTTGAAACAGTTTTATTAGCCATTAAGTGAGAAGCAGTAACTTATAAAATGCAGATGACATGTAGATGCTCCATCTTGGATGCTACTCACTATGGCTCTGAAGAAGCTGTCTGAATTCAGCTTTGGTTCCAAGGTAACGACCAGGGTCAGTCCGTAATTAAGAAAGGCCTCAGTTACAATTGAGAAATATATATGAGAACTGTCCCTCTAAGGACAGTGCCAGCTCACTTACTTTTTTCAGCCCTTCCACTTGTTGGAGCTCTGTTCTGAGCAAAGCTGTAGTGTCCTTCTCTCGATGCAGTTCTTGCTGGAGCAGCTGCCTTTGTTCTTTTTCAGATTTTAACTCTCTCTCAAGTGTTGAACTGTTTTAAAACAAGGCCTACATTAGAAGCAACTTACTAGAAATATTCACCAAATATTCCACATTGACTAGAGAGAAGGAGTATGGCGCTTCTCAGGTCACAAAAGGAGTGTTTAATAGCACTGGGCCCAGGACAGACCCCCGTGGCACTCCACTTGAAACATTCCTCCAACTGGATGGGAAGCCTTTTATTGCAACCCTTTGAGTGTGATCAATAAGCCAGTTACAAATTCTTGTTTGCTTTCTTTTTAAAAAATAAACAGCATTTACATACGCTTTACAAAAGATATTACAAGACAGAGATTCCAATATGCATCCACTGTACCAAACAAGACTTGATGTACCACCAGCTTCCGGGACTGGGGGCTCCCCTGAGCCCCATGGGCACCAACGCCGTGGCCAGCCACCTGAACCAGTCTCCGGCCTCCCTCTCCACCTAGGGCTACAGCGAAGTCTTCCAGACCATCACGGCACCTTTGCTTGTGTACCGGAAGGATGCATTAATTTATGTATCTGTAGCTCATTGGAGGAGTAGGAATAAAGAGGCATAGTATCTAACTTTCCTAACAAAACTTCAGAATTTTTCCACCAGTAAATACTACTTTGCCTTATTTGTGCTACAACCTCCAAAAAGATCTAAATAAGCTTGAACAGTGGGTTGAAACTAACAGGATGATATTTAATAGGGACAAATGCCAAGTCTTACATATTGGTAAGAAAAATGGTAAAAATGAATACAGAATGGGAGGAATTAGGCT
>MTQE01000401.1:10243251-10266024 GCA_014337955.1 Aspidoscelis marmoratus | reverse complement strand
TTTTTTTTAGTAACTCATTATTTTAAGGACAAACTGAATTTTTAAAAACTCACTTTAATTCTGGTAGATTTTTTACACTTGTTGCTAAATCTGATGCTTCAGGGCAAAGTTTCTCTACCAGCTCCAATGGTCCAAAGAATGATTTGTTCTGCCCAATAAAACTCTTCTTAGCTACAAAAAAGGAGAACAGTAGACAATCAAATATAACTTTATTTCAGTTTCACGTACATTAAATAAATGGCCAGAAGAACGAGATACAGGCTGCAATCCTCAGAATGCATATAAATGGGAGTCACTTCTGAATAAATACACGGATTGCACTGTTAAAGCTATTCATCTTGAGGCCTACTGTTCCGTGCAGACTTACTTGGAAATAAGCTTCACTAAACGCAATGGGATTTGCTCCTAATTTTACTATATGGGTCTACTCTCATGTAATTAAAGTTGTAGGACCTGACCTATGGAAAAGACATTAATTTATTTTAATGATAATTTCATTTCCATTGTAAACCGAAATAAATTGACAAATGGTGAGCTGCTAAGTTTTATTTTAAGCTGTTAAGTTCTACTCTGAACCACTTAAGATACCTTTTATGTGAACAGAAGACAGCCAAAAACCATTACTGTTAAGAAAGCTTCACATAGCATTTCCATCCTTGGGTGTTTTTCCACTGTCACTAGAAGTACCCATTAATGGGTACTAAATGGCACTTTTGTATCCACTAATGCGGTGATGGCCAACCTATGACACGCGTGTCACAGGTGACACACCAAGCCTTTTTGGGTGACACACATGGTCACCCTGGCACCTGGATGTGCAGTGCTTGCTTGTTCTTGAAGTGTATGAAATACCAACTTTCTATTGAAGATTTAGCAACAAAAGTCACTAATGTAAAGAATTATTTGTTTTTGCTTTTAATAAAATACATATATCAAAAATATAACTTTTTTACTAGAGCTACAAATATCACAAAGTTATGGATATTTCTAGATGTGACACAGCACCCGAGTTAAGCTAGGTTTTCTTGAGAATTTTGACACACAGAGCTCAAAAGGTTCACCATCACTGCACTAATGGGTACTTAATGGGCACTTCTAGTGACAGTGGAAAAACACCCCTTTTCTAGTTAAGCGTCATTTTTCAAAGAGCTTATATGTAGGCAAGTGACCACAGCCTCAGGTAATCAGAGGCATGTATATTAAGACATATGAACCATGTCACATCTGAAACCATATCAAGGCTCAACCAACACGCATCTAATACTTACTTTTTAGCCCATGCTTAAGACAGTGCTCCATCACCACAAAGAACTGTTGCAGGGGAGGGAAGTCAGAATCAAGCGTTCTACCCAAACTCAGGGCTGACTGGATTAAAACTTTAATGCTCAATTTCATCATATTCATGAGATTTGAACGTTCTTCCATCGTGTGGTATTTAGCTGCTAGAGACATGTAGACACATATACATAAACATATAAGATTCTGACACAAGATTTCTATTTTCAAAATAAACATCTCGTAAAGAACAAACTTTTATTTCTGATATGCTAGACTATGAAAAATTAAGGCTATGTAAAAAATAAACCTGCAAGGTTTGTTGAATTCACATTTCAATCTTTTTCAATACCCCATGTTTTTATAACATTTAAAATTGTACACAAAACTACAGCAGAGTGGAATTAAGCAGTCTAATATGCTGTAATTCTATAAATGAGCAGAAGAAACCATTTTGGCACCACATTTGAATTCCATTTCATACCACCTTATGGGGATGACTGTCAAAGGTCTCCACAAAATATACGTAAGAATGCATGACAATACTGACAGACTGTAATGAACATTTTCCAGGCAGACTACATGAGATCCGATTTTGCACTAGAGGGAATTCATTTTAAATTTCTACAGATCAGAACGAGCAGCCCCACGCAGGAAGGGATAACACAGCAACTGGCCCCCTTATAGCCTGCTATTCCTCCTATTTGCAGATTTCCCTCACAATAGTTCCCCCACAGAGGCTCATCTTAGCATCTTCACCCTGCTACCCCAACCCCTGGGCAAAAATACCCCCACCTTTTTCAAATTCCCCATCTGATTTCTCACCTTCACTTGCGTTACCAAAGCAACACTTCCCGCCCCCTCAAAATCCAAAAAGCGGCTCTTAATTGGATAAAAACATCCCAAACCCTGATCCCCTTCCTCCAAGCCAATAAAAAAGCTGGTTGCAGAAGCCGGCATCTCGGATTGGACACGCACACAAAGATCTGATCTCTGACGTTATCACTAGTTAGGAAGAGCCTGGCATCCCACCCTCAGGCCTCACTTGTTATTGGTCGACTCTGCAGAGAGAGAGAAAAAATCAAGGGGGCTACTGCTCAGTCAGCCTTGTAACAAAAAGCCCATGCGGTCGCTCCATAATTGCCGATTCCTTCTTCTGCTTAGTGATGATCTTGCCAACTTTCCCCCTCTTGTCGGCTATCATGGCAATCGGTAGCTTTCCCTGCCCTTCAGTCCCCCCCCCCCACTGCTTGCTGTCTGAAAAACTACCTATTGACCACTTCCCACCCTATCTCCTGTGGGTCTCTCTCTCTGACTTAGATGAATGCTGGAGACAGACATTATACTGCATATACATACACTCAGCTATCTCTTCTCTCAGGTGGCACAGGAAGAAAGAAAATAGGATTTTAAACAGCAAGAAAAAAAAGGAAGGATAATACAGTAACTAAAACAAATGCTTGTTCAATAGCCCCAGGAAGCAGTCTATTCTGCACGGAAAAAGCTGTGATTGTAATCACTCTGGAACAGCCAGGTCCTCCGATTCTGACCATGATAGATGTGTGTGGAATAAGCACTGCCAAAACTCATGCCGTGTCGCCACAGCCTCAAAGCCCACGTGTCCTTTGAGGCTGGACACCAAGGCTGCCCAGGGCCTTGGCACGCTGCTAAAATTGTTCACCTGTTAGTCTTGAACACAGAGGTGACCCTCTGTGTGACATGCTTCTTTCTTCAGGTTCCGGGCCTGCTGGTGAATGAATCATCAAAGTCATGTTTAAATGTGACTGCCAGTAATTCTGATCAGGGTAAAGCAGACAGAGATCGGTGGGGCATGAACTCCTAAATACTCAATAATGTGCAGATCGGTTAGGCTCAGATTCTTCTTACACGGGCCCTTAATCCTGATTAAGAGCAAGTACACAAAGGGCCCCCGTTGATCACTTACATATATCTGTGGAGAGATTATTCCATCCAAATTCCGGGGGCCACTACTGAGAATGCTCTCCCCTTGGGCTCTCTGCCTTACGAACCTCATCAAGTGATGGAATCACAAGGAAGGTCTCTCTAGAAGATCTCAAATGGGCAAACACCATCACTTCTGGAGTCCTCGGAATAAGTCTCAATTCCTTCCAAAAGCAATACTGCACACAAACACAGACCTTCGCCTTTCAACATGGGTCCACCAGACAGTGCTTCCTAGCTACATCTGATCCACCACCAACATAATATTTCCCACACCTGCAGCTACAGGGAAAGCGCCACTACTGCTTTGATCTCAGAACAAATAACTGTCACCCCGCACCCTCATATGCATTCCCTTTGTTTTAATTCTCCCATCTCTTCTTATGACACTAAACCTTTCCCACCCAATAAACGTTGGGATTGCCAGCCTGTTGCCTATTTTTATAAGGACTACTCTTAATTCTATGGGACTGAACTACATGGAGTGCACTGTTTCAAAAACTAGTTTCAAAAACTTTTCACCCTTTGTTTCCTAACCAGTGGACATTTAGGAAATTGCTAACACCAGGATAAACAAATAAGTTTTTAATCTTCTAATCATGCCTTCTGGGATTTAGTTTTCTAGTTAAATGTGGGATAAATATCATTGCTCGATTTTGAATTTGTTGTGAATGTTCACATTTCTTGTAGGCTGCCATTAGCAATACCGCACAAGACTAGATCCTGGGCCATTCTATGAAGCTGATGGGCAGGGGACTTAGGACTGATAAAAGGAAGTATTTTTCTCACCCAGAGGGTCGTCAGTCTATGGAATTTACTACCAGAAGAAGTGGTGACAGTAAGCAGCCTGGATAGCTTTTAGAAAGGGTTAGACAAGTCCATGGAGGACATGTGTGTCAATGGCTACTAGGATGGATGCCTAGATACTGCTTCCAGGTTAGAGACAGGCAGGATGCCTCTAAAGGCCTTTTGCAAGGAAGTAAGAGCAGGTGAAGGTTTTGCCTTTGTATTCTGTTTGAGAATGCCAGAAGCGTTTCTTTACAGCAAAGAGCTTATCTGATCACAGCCACAGGTTATTTAAGAACTAGAACCACTTGTAAGGAGTGAAAAGGTTTATTCTAGTGAAATAAATTTGCCTGTTATTAGGGAAACACAAGAGGCTGCTTAAAACAGCCTCTCAACGTCCCAAGAGGGCCTGCTGATTGTGTGGGCTAGTCTGCATCTACCACCTTCCACCAGGAAGGAAGCTTGGACACTTACCTACCTCTCTAGGTAGATGTGAAGCAGCTATAGGTATGATGCAGTTTGTATCGATTTGCCACTCCATGGGTGCTTCCGCACAGGTCTTTTAACACCCATTAAGCACACATTCTGAAACGCTTGTCTGCATATGCATGGCTGTTTAGGACACTTCTGGTGAGGAGCATCCGCACAGCAACACCCATTAAGCACACTTTCGGGTGTGCACGTCCGCACAGTTGGACCTATTAAGCACACTTCCAGTGAGGTGCATCCGCACCTATCCGTGCCTAAAGTGTGCTTAATGGGTATTAGACACCACATTTGATGTGGGCTTAATGGGTATTTCGCTGTGAAAACGCATCCTTTTAGGATGCGTCCGCACAGCGAAACAGTTCCTACCCGGGGCCCTCCCCTGGCCCGCCGTGACTGGCTCCTTGGAGCCAAGCATGGCGAGCCGGGGGACTCCTACCTCGCGGCTCGCCCTCGCCCAAGGAGCTAATCATGGTGGGCGGGGGGGGGGTGGAGCACGGATGTGAGGCGGGTGCTGTGTGTCCGCACAATACCCACCTCAAATCCGGATTTAATCTGTCCTTCTGCCGTGTGTGTGGAAGGACGGGGGTGGGTAGATCGGCATCTATTAGATGTGGATCTACCCCCGTAAATCCAGATCTACCTTGCATCTGGATTTAGTAAAACTGGGTCTACTGGAACCCGGTTTTACTAAATCCGGATGAGGTACATCCGGATTTATTTAGGCAAATGCGGAAGCAGCCCATGTGTCACTTTTCTACTTAAGCTGAATATTGATCAAGCCCTGAGCAACTGTTGGTAGACATGTGCAAAATGTAACTCAAGCGCCCCTTTTCTTCAAGCCCCAGTATTCGGGGGGTCAAAGAGTGAACCCCTCCAAATAGAGGGCCACAAACAAGTTCCTTAGGAACACAGGACCATTCCTTGAGATAGTAAGCAATTTAAAGTACCCATAGTTGTGAAGTAGGAGACAGCCAGGAACATGAAAAGATACTTAGTGACAATGGCAAATAGAAAATTAAATCACATAGCTGGTGGCAGGCTATATTCAGAGGAAACTATGCATCAAAGGCCTGGGTAAAGAGGTATTTTTTAACTAAGTGCTGAAACTCATATACAGTTGACAGCTGGTGCGTCTGCACTCGGAATCTATTCCAAATCAAGGGGCCACTACAGCAAAGGTCCTTCTGCAGGCTGCAACCACTTGCACTTCTGAGGACAGTAGAACTAACTACAAGAAGGCCCATACTGTGTGATCTAAAAGCACAGACAGACCAGTATTGGAGAAGATGCTCCCTCAGGTAAACGGGGACCAAGCTATTTAGGGCTTCATATTTCAATATCAATACCCTGAATTTGGCTTGATAACCAGTACAGTTCTTTCAAGACGGTCATCCAGCCAGAAATCTCTATTAGCAGCTGGGCTGCTGCACTTGGCCCTAATTTCAGCTTCTGTACCATCTTCAAAGGCAGCCCCACGTAGAGTGCATTACTGTAGTTCAGCCTGCAAGTTACTTGACCAAGACATGCCCTTTCTCATGCTGTCCACATGACTCTGTACTCTACTGTCAGTTTTAAAGAACAGTATTTGAAAAATGGTAACAGGGAGAGTGGTTTGAGAAGCTCTGAGACCTCTTTAAACCATTTGGCTGCATCTAGACATCAATTACTTGTGCTTCTATATTTGGGTGCATGCTTTATTTCACAATATCCAAATATAGCAGAATAAGTACGCAACATCTGGATGCAGCCTCTATTGCTAAACCATCATAATAGCACTGATGTCACTATGGTGAGGAACAACTGCGGCATTTGTGCATATGGCTACTCTTAGTCCACCACTGAATGCTCAGTGAAGGAGCAGCATTATGCAAACACTTCACCCTCACTGCACATTCAAAGCGCTATTAAGGTGCCGTGACAATTCTGCCCTAGTCTGCAAAACTGGCAGTGGAACCAAAATTCTGTTGACACAGACTGTTCGAAACAAAGTCCCCTGAGTTAGTAAGGCTTTCTAGTTAAGTAGGTATCATATTGTAGATTTGCTCTGAAGTAAATGTCCTTGCAATCTGTAACATTTCTATCACACTATTCCCAGGATAGGTCACAGCATATGATAAAAACACAACACTCTAATGCTTGAAGTTAGAGCAGCATCTGGGTTGCCATGGTGAGAACTGCAATTTAAAACATTTATTTGACACTTTTTGAAGGCCAGAATAATGGTTGTCTGTCCCCCTGGGTCTCCATAATGTTGGAGCTGATTTCCTTCATAATTCTAATAATTCCACAAGGGTTTTAAAAATGACATTTGCATGCAAGCTCACAAGGAATCATCAATATCAACTGTATTCTTCACAAAACCTCACCCTGAACCTGATCCTGACTGATCAGAAAAGGGATCTTGGTCTAATGACTGACAGTTTAATATGTGCATTCTAAAAAAAAAGGCCAATAGCATGTAAGGCTAATAACAAATGGTACTGAAAATAAAAATGCTAATATTGAAATGCCCTTATGCAAACTATGGTGTGACTGCATTTGGAATACTTTCTACCATTTTTGTCACTGTAGCTCAGGATGGATACAATTATACAAGATTCAAAAGAGGTTGACAAAAATAACCAAGGGGCAAGTGTAACTCCCCTGCAAAAAAAATTACATTTAGGGCATTTTAATTTAGAAAAGAGGCAAGTGGGAGGGAACATACTAGAGGTGTATAAAATTATGCACTATGTGGACAGAGTAAATTAGGGAAACGTTTTTCTTTCTTTCCCAAAATACTAGAATCAAGGGTCATCAATTGAAACTGAAAACCAGCCTAGGCGTGACAAAAGTTTTTTTTCTTTTTCTTTTGCAGTGCACAGTTTTGACTTCATTACTATGAGATGCGGTGTTGGCTACTAGCTTCAGTGGTTTCAAAAAAGGTTTGGATCAGTAGATTATCAATGGTCATTAGCCCTGAGGCCAGTGTGGCTACTGCGACATTTTAAAGATTGTTAACCCCAAAAACATTCTAGGGGAATGATAAGCTGGAAAATTGAATATAAATTAAGTAAGTACACATTCTTCTGACCTGAAGAACAACTTGTAAGAATTGTGTGTGACATTAGGATGCCCTAAATTTTGACATCCTTGCTCAAACTGATACCCTCCAGATTTCTATTACTAGTAAACTATAATAATCTAGCTCAGAAAGGAGAACCTCTAGCAACCCTGTCTAACTTTGAACAGATTTAAAAAACCAAGGCCAGTGATTTGAGGTAATGGAAACTGCAGACCAACGACAACTAGAGAATCACATATACCAAGTTCTGCTCAATATTTAAAGGAACAGAAGGACTTGATATTGCCCCGGCTTAGGTAAAAATCAATGTTCTGTAATTTAAACCTATACTATATTTACAGCTTTACACTCTATTTCTGTATAGTGAGAAACAGAAGTATTGTGCTCATTCTCCAAGTGAAGTTTGACAAAGCAAGCCTAGTGACAAATGTTAAATAATCCCCAGGAGGAAGAAGAAATGAGAAGATATTTAAACCCAATGATATATATATGTATATCACCATCAGTGACAGTAAACAGGAAAGCTGACAAAAAGACTTCTGGTTCCCCACAAATAATTGGGGTTAGCCTATCAATAGTTTGAGTTAAAAGTCTGTAACCCAGGCAGTATAGTTACACAGGTAGAGTCAACCAAGCATCTAAGAACTGCTGGGTCCTTATTTCCACTTGGCTTTGGAAGCATACCAGGGGCCTTTCTACATTTATTATCATCACCGCTCAAGATCAGGGAGGGATGCCCTGTCCTGGAATAAGCAACTCATCACACAGTGGGACTGGTTGCTGCTGAAGTGGAATAGGGCTGTCTCCATTTTGATGGCCTGTTCTCCTCCAGTCCTGGCTGCTATCTCCCATGAGGCCTCAGAGGCAGTGCTGAGGCTCTGATGGCTAGGAACGAACATCCCAGGTTTCAGTTTCTGGTTTGGATGTTTTCAGGCTGAACCTACTTCCACCAGTGCTTCCTGAGGTGCCACTGAAATGGGTTCGCCCAGTAATATACAGGACCATGGAGGCATGGCGAGCACACACCTCCATAGTCCGATATACTAGGACTAGGCTGATTGTAAACCTCAGTGTCAATGTTTACAGATATACTGGGCTAGGGTGCCATTTAGTGTGGACAAAGTATGACAGAGTGGGGCCTGCTGCAGTGCACTCTAGTATGTTGGCAGCAGACTCCCCTTGTTGCAAGGTTTATCCCAGAACAACACAGAACATAGAAAGGGCCAAGGTCACTCTTGGCCAATCTCTGATCCATAGCTGATTTATAGTGGCCAATCCCTTTCCCATACCTAACCTTATCTCAGAGGACTGCTGAGGAGTTACTGTGAGGGTAAAATAGAGGGCAGGGAATATGCTGCCTTGTAGTCTTCCGAAGATAGCAAGCCCTGTGACAGACACAGACTCTGATCAGGTACAAAGTGTTCCTAGAAAGTCGGAAGCACAGCAACAGCCCATTGCTTAGAATTTAGACAAACTGAGCCGGTTTGGTCTAGTGGTTAGGGAGCCCGACTCTTATCTGGGAATACCGGGTTCGATTCCGCCCTCCCCCATGAAGCCAGCTGGGTGACCTTGGGCCAGTCACAGCTCTCTTCTGAGATCTCACAGCTCCACCCACCTCACAGGGTGTTCTGTTGTGGGGGGGGGAGAACAGAAGGTTTGTCAGCCGCTTTGTCCCCTTAAATGGGTGAGAAAAGCGGGATAGAAAAGCCAACTCTTCTCTTCTGTGGTCAAAACAAGTCCGTACCTAAACACAGCTAACTTGGTTTAAAGGCTTGTCCCAAAGTCATGGCTAACTAGGAACCTTTCAAAAACCCATAAGGAGGCTATGAACAAGACAACACTTGCTCTCATCACATTCTGGCTTGGGTGTGTCACAGATTTCTTGCCACACAACTCTGTTGCGTGGATGTCTTCCCCTTCTCTACACTAGGTACAGTTCTGCACAGCTGGGTCACTTGGATTTTTACTCATCCCTTTTTCCTGAATGAAAAACTGAGCCGGGCATCCTGCCACTAAGAAACTGTTCTACCAAGGGATGGGTTCTTCTTGAAGGGTCACAGAAGGAGCAGCAGCAGCCCTGCTAAGCTTTCCTTTTCACCTCTCACCAGTCAAGTAAGCAGCAGCAGCAGCACCAGCAGCCACAAGGAAAAGCTCATGCGCTCTTCACACCCCCAAGCCATGAATGCACACTAGGGTACAAGCA
Organism: Aspidoscelis marmoratus; assembly: GCA_014337955.1. Taxonomy (NCBI): domain Eukaryota; kingdom Metazoa; phylum Chordata; class Lepidosauria; order Squamata; family Teiidae; genus Aspidoscelis; species Aspidoscelis marmoratus. Next base: position 10,256,245 of record MTQE01000401.1, on the reverse strand, counting down.
ATAAGCATGACCGTACTTGTTGATTTGGCCGGGTTGTCATGGTTGACGGGTTTGGGCACGAGTCCTACCAAGGCTGCAGACTTCAGAGCATTTCCGTAGCTCGCTGCTAAGTTTTCCGAGGCTTTCTTGGCCAGCGAGAGGAGAGGGGAGGACCACCCCGAGTCCTCCGGGGGCCCCTCTTTGCCATCGCTTCCCAGCTCAGACGTGCTGGGGATGTGGGCTCGCTCTATGACTTCGAAGTCCTCTTTCGGCCGCGGGGCTGCCGCACCGGGGCCAGGAGCAGCAGGTCCTTCGCAACTCCCCTCTCCGACTTCGGCCATCTTGACAAGGTCATGTGACGCGAGTCATGCGGGCGCTGCGCTTCCGTGTAGCCGGACGGGCTCGGAGCGGCTGCTCCCCGCCGCCTCGCTCGACCCAGGCAGCCAGGAACCGGTTTGATCCTTCACGTTGGCTCGCCTCGTTCCGCTTCCTCTGCCGCCTGGGCCTGGAACCTCAGGGGACGTCAATGGAATCGGCGGTCCCGGTGTGGGCGCAGTTTCCCATTGATCACGGCCGGCTGGGCTGGGGCGTTTGTTTCTGCATTTGGGAAGCCGGCATGCACGCATAGCAGAGCTCCATGCAGGCCCCTCAGCCGGCAGTGCCCCGACTCATGGCTCCCGGGTGAGGAGACCGTCACGAAAAGATGACCTAAAGCTTGCAAGCGGAGCGTGGGTAAAAGGGAGCGGCCTGTAGTAGCTCAGTGGTAGAGCCGGCAAACTGCCTGCAGAGCAGGAGGGTCGGTCCCCGGCCTCTCTTAAAAGTAGGCAGCAACAAACCATCTTCGGACGCCTGCCAAGAAAACTGCGCCGAGGTGCCCGTGCAGTCGGCCAGGCGTCAGATACAACTCGGCGATACGCAGCAAAAATGCAGGTGGAAGGATAAAAAAAAAGTTGCAACAGGAAGGATTGGGCAAAGACGACAGCAAATGGCAACGGCGGTCTTTGCTTTGCCCCAACTTCAAGCAGTCAAGTGTCGCTTCTGAGAGAGGACTCTCTCCCCCCTTTTAGTTTTAAACAACCACGGAAAGGGCCCTGTCGCCGTTAACGCCCCCCCCCCCAGCTTGTGCCTTTGTTGTGCCGCATTTTGGCTGCCTTTGCACAAGACTTGTGAAAACCTCGGGCTGAGTTTGCTCTGGGCTAACTTTTGGACTTGTTGCTGGTGTAAAGAAAACTTGAGCGTTTACTGCCGCCTAGTGACGTGAGATGTCCTGCCTACTGCAAAAACTGTTAAGGGTTAAATATTATAAATAACGTGGGTTATTTATTCCATTATATTTGCATATTACTGAATAAAGCATTATCACACCATGGTGTTCTGTAAAAACCAATAGCTCGGTAGTCTGGCGCCCCCAAAGTGCTACAAGACGCTGCTATGTGTGCAGCTAACATGGAAATCTGAGTCTCCCTGACGTAGGATGTATCACGGGCCACATCGCCAATGCTTTCCAACTTTTGAAAATCAGGATTAGGGTTATAGGGTTACCCAATGCTGTTCTAACTTTGTAATAAACAAACAGGCAAACAAATAAATAGAATTTATTTAGAAATGCTTTGGACAAATACGCCCAAGGGAACATAAGAGGAGAGAAAGATGCAACCTGCTCCCAAGGAAGATTAGGGAGAAAAGGATAAAGATATTTATCAGATAACCTCCAAGTGAAATAGAACAGGAATAGGACAAAGCTGTTTTGTTTTGCTCTTTGACAAATGTCATCGGGGAAGGGGCAAACCTCTCTTTTTCCAGTGGACTGGAGAATCCAGATCAGGGATGGGGGCAACCAAGCCATTTTGGCTTTGACACTCCCCCAAGGAGAGGAGAAGGGGACCAGACAGACCTCAAAGCCAGAGCAGTCCTGAGGGCAAAACCCTTTTTTTTAGTTTTGACAGATACTAGCAGGGAATAGGATAAAGCAGTGATTTCTGATAGACAGAATCTAAAATGAACCATTTTCTGGCTTTGACAGATACCCTTAAAGAAAGCCAGACCAAAGGCTCTCCACTTCGGGTCTCAAGGGATACCCCAAGAGAGGCTGGGAGCAAATCCATCTTGGCTTTGCCTCCAGGCTTTTGTGGGGACCAGAACAGATTTGTGCTGTATGAAACATGGTTAGCCTGTGAGGTTAGCCATTTTGACATTGTCTTCCCCTAAGAAACTAATAATAAAGATCAATTAAAACAATGTGTGTATTGAATGGTGGAGCCTCCTCTGTGCAGTGTGCAAGGAGCTATCAATCAACTAGTCATTTTAATTTTTCTTGTAAGAACCAGAGAAGCTTGAGGTTTTCAAGAGCTTGGAGTAGGAACATGTGTGTGGGAAAAGAAAGCTTTGGAAGAGAGCCTTTTGTAGCTTTTGAACATCTTTTTTCCTCACTGTAACCTGCTGTGAGACCCTGTGGTAAAAGATGGGATATAAATGTAAATAATATGGAGAAGGAGAGATCAGGATTTGCTTCACAAAAGGGAATATCTTCTGTTCTGTCAGGAAGAACCAGAATAGTGATTATGGGCAACTAGGGCCCTTTCTGCACTAGAGCTTATTCTAGAGCAATGGTTCTCAACCTGGAGGTCGGGACCCCTTTGGGGGTCGAACTACCATTTCAGGGGGGTCGCGACAAGTCCCTCACCACCCTTCCCTCCCACCTCCCAGCTGCTCCGCCCCTGTGGTTGGGGGTCTCCACAACATGAGGAACTCCATTAAGGGGTTGCGGCATTAGGAAGGTTGAGAACCACTGTTCTAGAGTATGGGGACCTGCCATCTGTAGGCTGGTACAAACTACAACAGACCCTGCCCAGGGCTTGCTGTATCCTTCACTAGCATGTAGACCAGTGATGGTGAACCTTTTGAGCCCGGTGTGTCAAAATTCACAAAAAAACTAGCTTAACTTGGGTGCTGTGTCACATCTAGAAATATCCATAATTTTGTGATGTTTGTAGCTCTAGTAAAAAAGTTATATTTTTGATATATGTATTAAAAGCAAAAACAAATAATTCTTTACATTAGTGACTTTTGTTGCTGAATTTCGTTTGCTAAATCTTCAATTGAAAGTTGGTATTTCGTACACTTCAAGAACAAGCAAGCACTACATGCTCAGGTGCCTGGGTGACCAGGTGTGCCACCCAAAAGAGCTTGGCGTGTCACCTGTGACACGCGTGTCATAGGTTGGCCATCACCGATGTAGACGGCAGGTCCCTATTCCAAGAGGTAACCCAGAATAAGGCCCAGTGCAGAAAGGGCCAAGGTTGAAGTACACTGGGAAGTTCTAAGAAGGAACTGGGATGAAAGCAATTCTTGAAGAGGGTGTTTCTTCTGGGCTTTTTATCTCTAAAACTCTGATTGGAATATAAGCATCTGCTGTTTTGAGGAGTATTTCTTTTGCACCGCACCCCACTCCAGAGTGGAATAGCTCTTCAAAGTAGATTTTTGAACTATCTTTGGCTGCTTTAATCTTCATGGTAACTCTTCATTTTGGTGCTTTGGGGGCACCAGCTCATAGACATACCATGTCTATTCATAAATATCTGTACTGGTTCTGAGTTGATTGCTGGGTCAAATTAAAGGTTGTGTGCTTGGCATATAAGGCCCAAATCAACTTTAGACCAAAGTAGGAGATTGATAGGGGAGTCCTGTTGCTGTCTTCCCTTGGAGATATGCAAGGCGTCTTACTAATTAGTTTTTAGTGTTTGGTGCAAAATTACTTTTGGTAATTAATTTTTCCTTATTAAAAAAAATAGTCACGTGCTTTTATTACATTTTATACTGTTTTTATCATCTTAACTGCCCTGTGATTTTGATGTAGGGTGCTTTGAATATCCAAGCTATCAGTCTTCCAGTGTTGTATACCTTTTTATTTTTATTCTGTTTTAAACATCAGTACTCCATCACATTCATTACATATATCCATTTCCTTTACTCTGCAGGGAATGTTATTCTTTAAACATTTATCCTATTTATTCATGAGATTATTTTATCAGCTGTCAATTCCTTGTTTCTCTTATATTGCAATAGTTTCTCCCAATTTTCACCCATCTCTTCTTCCCTAACTTGCCCACATATGTAAGTCTTTCCTGTTTAAAATCAAGCAACATATATTCTATCACATATTGAAACCATTTATTTATAGCCTCTTTCCAGTCCCATCCTATTACCGCTACAGTGTCCTTCAATAACTGCTTAATCAAATATTTGATTAATCAAATATTTATTCGTTACTGTAGCAGTGTTCTGTGCCTGAGTCTTCTTTATGGTTGTACCTATATAATTCTGTCCCTTCTGACGTTCACAAGACACCTACCATTGTATCTTTTAAGTGCCTAACTGAAACCCATCTCTTTTCCCAGTATGGCATGGGTATCTATCTCCTTATCCTACCCGGTTGTAGTATTGCTTTTTTAATTAATCTTTTTTCATTATTTTACATGATTTTAAATTAAGTATATAATGTGAACTGCTCTGGAATTTTTAAATGAAGAAGCAGTATAGAAATGTAATGTTTTAAACAGCAAACAATTTTACTGTTTTAGGTATGCACTTCTGATCTTCTTAGGGAAATCAAAGGTCTATGATAAGAACATAAGAGAAGCCCTGCTGGATCAGGCCACAGCCCATCTAGCCCAACGTCCCGTCACACACCGTGGCCCACCAAATGCTCATGGGCATCTCAAGCAGAGACAGGGGCCCTTTCTGCACTTGGGCTTATTCTGGAATATATCTCGGGATAGCGGTCTGTGGGCCACAAGCTAATGCAGGCTACGGCAAGGCCTCAGTTGGGACTGTCCATAGTCTGCACTAGTGTGAAGATAGCAGGTCCCTATTCTGAGATATATTCCAGAATAAAGCCAAGTGCAGAAAGGCTCAAGGACAAACTTTGCCTGCTCTCAGATCCCAGCAAATGGCCTCAGAAGTGTCCTGCTTTCCCCTCCAGCCTGAAAGATGTACCTAGGCATTCATTCTAGTAGCCATTGATACATCTGTCGTCCATAAATTTGTCTAACCCTGCCTTAAGGCCATATAGACTGGTAGCTGTCACCACCTCTTCTGGCAGCACATTCCATAAACTGATGACCCTCCGGGTGAAGAAATACTTCCCCTTTTTAGATCTGACTCTCCTACCCATCAGCTTCCCTGGTTCTAGTGCCCCCTACCCATCAGTGCCCCCTGGTTCTAGTGTTGTGTGATAGAGAAAAGAAATTTTCTCTATCCACCTTTTCTATACCAATGCATAGTTTTATATACTTCAGTCATGAACTAGCTACATGATATTTTCCAAAAAACAAACATTTCATCTGTCTTTTAATTATTGGTCAAAATATATGACAGCTGCAGGTGCTACTTTTATCTACTGTCTGCATTTTTTTCATCTTTGAGACTTGAAGTTTTCTAGAGTTTCTGTTTCTCACTATTTTTACATAACTTTTTGAAATGTTAAAATTCATTGTGGTTAGCACTTAAATCATCTAAATGCTGGGAGACAGACTATGACAGACATAGAAACAGTTATTTCTCTTTGGATTTAAACATCTAGCAAGAAAATCAGACACCTGAGATTTAAGCTAGCTAAAGAATAAGATACAGTACCAAGAGATTCAGATTAGAAAAGGAAGATTATACACACTGTTGAGCTTCTTCTTCAAGCTTCAAAAAGATGAGGAACTGCTATTGCATAATGATACCTAGAGTTCATATGTAACATTCTTTTTGAAGTTTAATTTTTTAATACTTTCTTCAGGATAGTTATCTTACATTCTGATAAAAAGCTGTCAAGGTAGTGTGTGGATATGATAAGATACTTTTCAAGGTCACATTGATATATTTGAGGGCTTAAAAAAATTGCACACCCTAAAGCTTTGCAGAAAAATAAGAACAGTCACATATTCATACCACCATCTTGAATCCACAAAAGATTCTAATGAAAACTTTCACTTTTAACTGAACAACAGCTGTGCCTTAGATCTTACAAACATGCAGGTGAGGCAACTGGAATTCTAATCCTGCAGAAGTCAAATGAGTTCAGGAAAGTATGTGGTCAGACCTTGTGATGTTATTAGTCTCAGTTAAAAGCAATTGCTAGCAGTTGAAGCTTCAGATTCGATTTGATCAGACAAATTCATGCAGGCAAATGCATCAAGGGCTACTAGAATGGTTCCCTAGATGTTATCTCTAGGTTTGAGGGACAGACGGGATGTTTCTTAAAGCCATTTGCAAGGAGTCGAGAGCAGATAAAGGTGCAGATAAAGGGCCCCTCTTACATTCTTGTGAGTGGTGATGGGGGAGAAATTCTGTAATTTCTTCCAAACAGCAACTCTAATCTGTTTTGACATGGTGCTTCAAAATAGCTTCCAGAATATCCATACTTTATTTTGTAATATCCAAATATAGCGGAATAAATAAGTGACATCTGGATGTAGCACAATATGCTTATCCAGTTGTCTTGGACGTGAGAAGCCATATGACTTTTTGTGTTGAAAATTATATCCCTCTACTCACACATGTGGGCCACATATCTGGCTTACGTGGCAGAAATGCCCAGGGAAGAAGGGATACAGAAGCAAGTGTTGTTGCTCTTACCCTGGATGTTGTGATAGATAAACCAGGCTACTCAACCAGCACAAGTCCTGGGGACCCACTACGTGCTTAATGGCGGATCTGGCAGATCAGAAAAACAGGGAGGGGAATGAAGAGTCGGGAGACAGCAATAGATGAAAAAGGAGATCCAGTTTAGTGGTGCAAGGGTTTTTTATACAACACAAGAAGGGGTATGGAGAAAATGACATTGATACAACATCAAGGGAGGTGACTGGAGGAAAGTTGCTGTCTTCCGGGGCAGTGGTCTTTCTGATGTCGCATCCTCTGGTAGGAGGCAGGGAAAATCCTCAAACAGGAAGAGAAGAGTTGTCTTTTTAAAGCCATGTGTTTTGAGGACTCCATAATGCCTAAAGGCCACTGCATGGAGTGGAAAGAATTCAGCACTCTGGTGACACTGAATGTGTACTACAAGCTTATGGAACAGGAAAATTGTTGCTCCTTTTACTCTGAGGCTTGAGAATTAAAGGTGGGGGCTGCAAGAAGGGGAAGCCAGGGGAAAGCTGTGCAGCCTGGAGATTACTACACACATAATCATTATTTTCTCTCATCTATCCTCTGGCAATCACTTGTCATGCATTTATTCATATATCCCTGCACTTAACCACCAAGTATTACTGTATTATCATGTACTTCATTTTTATGCCTATGCTGTAACCAAGCAATAAACCTCCTTCTGGATGAATTGCCACCTCAGCTCCTTGTCTTGGAACTATCCTGTTGTTCAGCATGTTGCTTTTGTGCCTGGATGCTCTGTCTCAGGCCGAATCTCTGCTAGTAGTCATTACTTGTCTTCATCAAGATTTGGCATCCAAGTCTCTAGTTAATATATAGCAGCATCTCAAAAGAAATCCAGAATCTAAGATTAGCTCAAGAAGAATACTCCCAAAGAAAGAACAAATGAAAAGTTCCTTCAGTTATAGGGTGTTTTTCCACCGAGCTCCTTTAATCCGGATCTAAGAAGATCCGGATCTAAGGAATGGGTACATTCCTTAATCCAGATCTAGTAGATCCGGATTAAGGGAAGTACCCAATGTGTTTCCATGGGTGGTCTAGCAATGAGTGCTAGCCTCTCTGCTGTGGAAACACTGGAGCACCCATTTGGAAATCTGGATCTACCCATGAGGGGTCTGCTTGTCACCCCAGGTGTTTGGGGGGACAGGGGGTACAATCTCCAAAGTGGCTTCGAAGTCACTTCGAAGTCTGTGCAAAACAGCTCCATTGAAGTCTGTGCTGATCTTCGGAGTGAACTTCGAAGTGACTTTGAAGTCACTTCGGAGTCACTTCGAAGTTCACTCTGAAGGTCAGCACAGACTTCAAAGACGCTCCGGAGCTATTTTGCACAGACTTCGAAGTGACTTCAAAATGACTTCGAAGCTTAGGTTTTGGGGCTCCCCCCCATGGGTGCCCCCTCCCCCTAGCTCCCTCTAGACCCCATTGCCACACAAGCGTGGAAACAGGGTCCCTTTAATCTGGATTTTCTGCCTGAAGACCACATTGTAGACCCCATTAATGGGGTCTACAGAAAATCCGGATTAAAGGCCAGAAAGTACCCATTTGACCCAGATTTCCCCAGTGGCAGTCGAAACAATCGGGTCCCAAATGGGTGCTGTGGTGGAAATGGGATCATCCGGCTCACCCCCAAATGGGTCCTCAATGGGTGCAAAAATGGGTACTTTCTGACTGTGGAAAAACACCCAATATCTCTCATTATATCTAAAGAACATTTATGTTTTGAGTAAATGGAGAAGTTCTTAGAGACAAGATGACTAGATTAATGTTATGAAACCTTCTCTTGTTTTCTAAAAGTTCTTGGCTGTTTCCCTATTTTCCTCAACACAAATACTGTCTGCAAGGGCTATATGGCCTCCCAATAGGTGGCGCTGTAACCTAATAATGGAAATCTACTTTAGTATTGTCTCCTAGTTTAGGATTTATTCAGCTCTGAAGTACTTTCACCATACAACTTCTTAAACACCATTCCAAAGTTTTTAGAAGCTACTTCCCCCATTACATGTCAGGACAGAAAGACTGAAAATGCCTTTTTTATTATGGAACATTATTTTTCATTTCATCCTAAAAGGACAATGTGACAAAAGACAACCTGCATAAAAGCTATTAACCTCCCTACAGTATAAGATATAACTTTCAAATGTCTTAATAAGCTGAAGAGAGAGAGGGAAAATGTGTTTTTGTTTCATTTTATTTAAAAAAGGGATACCAAATATTATCAACTGATATATTTCTGCTCAGAAGTATGTCCCATTGAGTTAAATGGGACTCTGGAATTAATAAAAACCCAACTCTGATTTAATGGTATGTTCTCATGCCCTGTATTCACATTAAATATATAATAGTATCATGAATGGTATATTAATTTGCAGTGTAGTGCTCATTTATGCATCTGAAGTCATCCCTGGTTTAATGCTGTGGTTTGGTTCCCACAAACTACTGTACAGTGCAAAATCATGGTATGCCAGTAAATATTTCACAAAGTGTTTGAGGTAGCCATCCCCCTCTTACATGAGGACCAGATTGTTAAGTGGAAAACCCAAAATCCTCATCCCTAGAGCCAGGTAAGCTGAAATAAGCATGTACCTCAGGGCCACATCAGGCCATGTGGGAGAGGGAGGGGCTGCCTCACACTGCCTGATGACATAATTATGTGGCCCAATGCGGCTTCAGATTTTCTAGACCTTTTCCCATCTAGTAAACTCAGTCTTTGTGAATGTGGAGTGTGGCTGACTTTAGTGCTTTGTGACATAAGTACAGAAAATTAGAAATTAAGGGAATCATGGAGGCCTACTCAAACAATGTAACTCAGTGGTACTGCAGAGAGGAGATGCAGGTTGCATCCTGATGACCTTGGTTACTTTCCACTGTATTTGGATATTCCAGAATAAAGCATGGATGTTCCAGAATATTATATTAGCTGTTTTTATTCTATGTTATGTAAACTGCTTTGAAATTATGTTTATAATTATGAATATTTTAAATAAATAAATAAATAATAGTCTATTCATCCTGGCATTTGCCTGGGGAAACAGCTCCCTTGCCCCACTTTCAGGCACTATTAGTATTTTAGTGAGTTCTTTTTAATTTGTTCTTACTGTTGTTTCACATATAGGATGGGAGATAAATATAAACAAACAAACAAATAAAAGACCAATTATAACTGGATTGAGTGATTCAGCCCAAGGCTGGAGGAGTGGCTGGTGGCTTAGGCCATTTGTGAAAGTTTTATCCAGGTGCCCTGAAGCAGCACCCTTCTGGAGCATGGCTTTGCTTTGGTATACTGCTCCATGGAGAGTGTGGGCTTTTGTTCCTGGCTGTTGGAGCTGAGCCAGGTTGGGCCCTACAGTAGCAACTTGACTCACCTTGGAGCATATTGCCTGTTCATGTTCCAGCCCAGTCCTGCCCTCTATAGTGCAGTATAGAGATGTGCAGTGGATGAAGAGCCTAAAAGCCTAGCAAGATAGGCTCTGTTGGTTCTGTTAAACACCGAATCATTCTTTTATATCAAGTTTTTAACCTACAAATTCAGTAGCCATTCTCCAAGATTGACTAAGCTCTTTAGATTCAGTCTAAGATTTATTCGCTTGTTTATTAAGTTAGTTTAGGTTACAAAGGCTTACTCAAGAGACTTCCTTATCAGCTTGCATATTTCACAATAATTTCTGAGGCAGATGCCATCTTCTTGCTGCCAACAAAAGTTAGAAACAACTTTTTCTGTATTGGTTTGAAATATTCTGTAGGTGGTTCCTATCTGTCTCTTTGAGGTCTGGCTTGAATCCTCTCTTTTGTAATAAATTTTAAAGGCTATTTAGGCTCCATGAAGGCTATAATAAATCAAAGGAGCCAGCACAGATCTTAGCATTTAAGCAACCATTCTCATGAGAATTAAGCCATTCTCCCCCGACCCAAGGAATCTTCAAAATCATCTTCTCCAGAAGCACCACTCATCACAAGAAAAGCCATTTTAGGAAATTAATTCCAGCAGGCTGACATTTCCAGAGATTAAACAATTCCTTCTCATGGGGTGCCAAAATCTTCCCTCCATGATGCCTGATGCCCATTATGGATAGCAAGGTAGTTAAAGGAAGTGGTAGCAGGGGTCAAAATTGGTAGGGCTACAGGTAGCTGAGGCTCCAGTTCTGTTTAAGCCCACATGAAATACTGTCTTTAGATGGCAAGAGGTAATATGGGACTTACAAAAGATTTCAGGCTTGCTTCTTGCCACATCCCACGTTGCAAACCCTGACTTGCCTGAACATTTTGGTGAAGTGCTTTGCTGGGGACTTCTGGGATCCTTCCTTCCTTCCTTCCTTCCTTCCTTCCTTCCTTCCTTCCTTCCTTCCTTCCTTCCTTCCTTCCTTCCTTCCTTCCTTCCTTCCTTCCTTCCACACTTGGCTAGTTCCTGGTAGTTGCCAATTGGCAGTCTCATATGCATCTCACTTAGGCCCTGTCCCTAAGCACTTTTGGTACGGCTCTGAGTACCCAATTGGCTCTGTGCGTCCCCATGGGCTTTGGATTTGGCACACGAAAAGTGTACCAAATCCCCCCAAACAGTGCCAGAAGGGGGCCAAATTTGATAATTGAAAAAAGAAGTCCTGGCGCTGTTTGGGTAGTCAGCATGCATTGCTCAGTGAGCCGGTAGTGCACATGGGGACGCTTGCGGACTAATGGGGAGGAGGTTTGCACAGACGTCATTGGGAGGTGGGGTTTGCTTGCTGTCCCTGTCCCATCTATTGAAGATCACAGCCACAGGAGTTTTTAAAATGCTGATCGCAAAGGCAGGCTGGAGAATGGCTATTTTTAAAATTTTCTGCCGCTTCAACAGAATTCCAACCCTCTTTAAGAATGCCAAGGCAGGCTGCATAATGGCTTGATTTTTGTTGTACTTGCAACCCACCTTTACCTGATCATAAAGGCAATAATAAATAGAGTCTTGATTTTAAAATTGACAGGCGGTGGAGTGAAGGTGTGCAAAAGTGTTCAAGCGCCTACTGCCGCTAGCAGCTTTCATTGGTGTTTTATGAATGAAGCTTTTTTTTATGAATGGAGCTTTATTTCATGAATGAGACTGTAGTTATTTTTATCAATCAAGCTTGTTTCTGTGCCTCCCACTCCAGACCTGGCTGTCCATGCCGCTAAGGGAGGGGGTGATGCGGCACAGGGGTAGGCTGACAACAATCTGGCTGCGTCTGATGACAATCTGGCTGCCAAATGGGGAGAGAGAGGTGGAGAGGAGGTGGCGCAACTCCCCCTTACCAGGGTTCGGCACACTTTGCATGGGGATGCCACCATCCATGTCAAACCAGTGCCTGTCCCGCATTGCCGGGAATGACATGGGGATACACAAAATATGTGCCCTGTACCGCAGCCGGCCCCTGCATGCCCAAACAGTGCTCAAAGGGTGCCAAATGGCTTGCTTGGGGATGGGGCCTTAATGAGCAAGTAAGTGGGGCTATTTAAGGAAATGTGGTGGTGGTGGTGGTGGATTTTCCGGTGATAGCACGTCAGCATGTTTTCTGCACAGTATAGCCAGCATTGCATTGGGGAGGCCACAAGGATATTTGGCAATCCCAGTGCAATGTTGGAAGGAGTGTGTGGTTTCCCTGATGTCTGAAGGTAGCCTAGCAGACCTCAATGAACAAGTGCACTATCTAACTCTGAACTTGCCTCACTTTGGAGGGACTTTCTAGAGAAGGAAAACTGCTATTCGTAGTAGTTTAAACGAATACTGAAACTTGACAAGTCTTAGCGATTTTAGAGGGAAGCTTGTTTTCACAGCTTATGCTTAAGAAAAATGAGTTTTCTCTGGTCCTGAATGATAACACTGAAGTCTGTATCCTGGCTTGTTTCCAAAGAGCTACTTTAAGTGAGCCCAAGGCTCCGGGCACAGTAAATATGATTTGTTTTGCTTTTGAATCAGAGCCTCCAGTGGTATATCATATATTTTCTGCTTTCCAGCCCAAACTTCCTATTAGAAGATTCAGTTTGACAGACAGAAGTCTAAAGTACAGTGTTCTTGTGGGCTTCTTCCAACCTAGATCCTGGGTTCCTGGAAGCAGTTGTAATGCAAAGACAGCTCAAGGGATTGAATGTTAAATTAGAAATTGACACCAAAGTTTGCTCAGAACTTTCTTCTCCTAGAAACACAATTAATATTGTTACTTGCACACCAAATTTCATGAGATACTTTAGTTCAAACAGTACCAGGCCAGTAAGGTTGAAGCTAGGAATGGGTGAAAAATGTTTGCCACCTTCACAATTCGTATGAATTGCGCATGTTTGAAACTTTGCATTAAAATTGAATATTGGCTGTATTTATTTATTTATTTATTTATTTGTTCAATTTATATGCCGCTCCTCT
>MTQE01000401.1:10201184-10221822 GCA_014337955.1 Aspidoscelis marmoratus | reverse complement strand
GGGGGGGGAAGTTTATTCCATCATGTGAGTTCTTCTCCTTTTCGTTAAGTGACACTTTCTTTATCCTTTTTGTTTTGTTTTTTTGACACTAATAGTTGGGAAATCCATTGGCTTTTTTCTTAGGGGTAGGTGGAAGCTGCAAATATTAAAGCTATGGTCCTTTGTTCTGTGAAGTCTGCGCCTTTTATATGTATGACTGGTAGCTATCTGTAGTACTTTCAACCTGAATGTATTGTGAAATACCACAACCTAGTGAGAATGGCTCCTCCATACCAAAATTTTTTTACAACTGTGTGGTAACCACAAAGGCTGCACAACTTTTTCCCTGGCTTCCTTTTCTTCAGCCTTCCATTTCCCAAGACTTAAGAGTAAAGAGCAACTAATTTTCTGTCCCATAGCTTGCAGTTCACACTCGGCACCAGCAGGGTGCTGGACTCTTAGCCTGGGGGCATAATGGCTCGACAGCCGCATGTTCCCCATAGACAACAATGCTTCTCTTCCTGTTTGAGGATCCTCCCCACCTCCTGCCACAGGATGTGACATCAGAAGGACTTCTGACCTGCTCAACTGATGTGGCTCAACCTATCCCATCCCTGGATTGTGGCTTTACATCATTTCCTCCCCGCCTCCACTGACTGCTGTATTTAAGCCTGGGAAAATTAAACTCTTGGTCTTTCTGCCTGCACCTGCCTGTCATTTAACATCTCCCAGCTGATCATCCACCATTACACATGTGGCGGACTGAGAAGTTCAGGGGTCACAGACTGACCATCGTAGTGGCTCTTTAGAGCTGCTACCCCAGCATCGGCAGCATAACGCTTGCCCCCATCGGCAGCCTAACGGCTTGCCCCCATCGGGCAGCAGTTTGGTCTGCTGCTCCCCGTTGTTCCCCAGGCCCTCTGGAATTGTATTTCAGCTTTTAATAAACTTTCAATGGATTTCAGGAACTGGAGGAGGTAGTTTCTTCTGTTTTTATTTACTGTGACGACTTGAGGATTGTTAGATGGGAAACAGTATAATAATGTGTTAAATAATAAGTAGAAGCCTCATCTCCATTTACCTGTCCAGGGCACCTCCATGGGTTCAAGAGGTGCCTGCTGTCACCCCATCTCCATTTATGGTGGCAACAGGCACCTTGTGATGACCATGTTAGTCCCTTTTCTAGCCTGAAACCCTCCTTTGCAGGGCAGTTTTTCCCACTTTACACCAAAGACAAACTGTTCCACATTGCCTTGTTGCTCCAAAATGGGAACGAGCTGGGCACTAGAAGTGGAGATGTAGCCTAAAAAAAACATCTCTGCATTCTCTTGTCAAGTTCATAAAGTTACATAAAGTAAATATGATTAATGTGTGGTGTCTGAGGCCAAAGGTATTATGACCAGAAAAGCATCATGCTGTAGTCTGAAAAGGAAAAAAAAATCAGCAAGCAATATGGTTGTACCTTAAAATCAGTGTGGTTAGCCTTTAAAATAAATACCTGATTAGCTACTTGAACTGGACATACCTGCCGAAGCAGTTGTGTACAAACTGGGTTTGCACTGAACCGGGAGGTTTATGTTTGGACCAACACCACCATCCACATTGTGCCCTGGTCTCTCCCTCTTCATTAACCATACCCTGGGTTATACAAACTATCCCATCTTCTTGGTGATCTTGCCCTACTAAACCCTGAGTCATGCCCTGCCATCACCTCATTGCATCCAACTAATCTTACATGATCCTGATGGGCCTGCAACACTCTATTGTTGCCAGGTATATGATCTAGGAAGGAACATAGCCAGCATCAGTGTGCATATGCGTGTATTGTATGCCCACCACCTTCAAAGGCCTCAAATGGACACATTGGGCCTTTGTGGGAAGTGACCCTACACATATACTAGGCCTTCTGGGATGATTTGTAGTAATCCACTTCAGAAAGTCCAGTTCTGGCCATGGATTTTCCTAGAACAGAACTGGACACAGTATTCTAAATGAAACCCAGTGGAGACAGTGGAATAATCACTTGCAGTGATCTGTACTCTATGCTCCTCATATACATCCCAAGATGGCATTGCCTTCTTCATTCCTGTAAGGCATATTCAGCTTGTTTATCTTAGATCTTTTCTGCACTTGACCAGGAGAGGCTAGTTGCCTCTGCCTAAATAGCAGCATCTGAACCTCCTTCTGGGTGGGGTGCTGTGAGTGGTTGTGGCAGTGTGACTGTAGCTGTGCAGTCACATGCCAGGTCCATATCACCATGGCAGTGTCCTGGCATGTGCTAGATGTTGCTGCAGATGTTGCCCTAGTGATTCACACTTGAAGTGTAAATGGCCTGACGCAGGCCTTATCCAGCACTGAAGTTCAGATGGCTGCTGCTGCACTGGAACTTTACCTGAATAGCATGGTATTAGTATACAAAACCAATTAGTTACTTGTGAGTGGGCCCTCAACCTTCAAACTGTTTGCTAGCACTTGGGAACAAGGAAGAGGATAGAATCCCTGGACTTTCAGTACTGGTGCTAGCTACTAAAGAAATGAACAATTTTCAGATTTATAAACCCAGCTGCTTTGAGCCATATGTGTATTAGTATTTTCAGTTCTAGTTCATTAGGATGCTTTGCCAGAGGGTAGGATTAAGCCATCCTAGCAGAGTAAACACAGCTGAAATTGTGTATGTGAAAGAGAGTGACTAGAGACACAGTGCTTTGTTGTTGTTTTAAATAAAGTTTATTGGGAAAGTTAAATGCAAGATATGTACTAAAACAAACTTAAGAAAATTGTGTTGAGGTAGGGAAAAAACAGCGACTGGATGGTGGAAGAAGTGAAATAGTTCCTGAAAATGACCTGTCTATGGTCCTTTCAGCACAGGGCTGGTGGATGTCATCTACGTGTTGCAGCAGCCTTGTAGAGGCTTCACCCTCCACTAGTACACTCCATCCAAATAAGATGGCACTATGGAGTGGGATAGGGCTCCAAAATGCCACTGTATCCTGTTCCACCTGTAAACTTTTGTGAAGTAGTTCACAAGTGGACTTCTTTGGTATACTGGCCCACAAGCCAGGCTTCAGTTTAGGCATGTACCCAGGAACGGTGCCAGAAGTGTGCCACTTCCAGGCACCTGGCTGAAAAACTCTCAACTGGCAAGTTTGAAGCCTGGGAACTTTCATTCCTCAGCTGCTTTGTTGCCAGGTGAGGGACACTGAACATAGAGGGAAGCTGGCAGTGAGCAGACAAGGTAGGTCCACCTGAGCAGTGGTGCAGTGGCAGCATGGCCACTACCGCACAACTGGGAGTGAGTGCTTGGGGAGTGTTTACTTTTACTTCTATTTATAGCACTTTAGAAAGTGCTTACAGTGAGATGGTGTCTAGCTGTGTGCAGGTCCATGTGGACCCACACGCTGCCAGTGTACCAAGTATGCCACAATCATGAAGAAGAAGAAGAATTGGCTTTTCTACACCGCTTTTCTCGCCCATTTAAGGGGACTCAAAGTGGCTGACAAGTCTTCTGCTCTTCTCCCCACAACAGACACTCTGTGAGGTAGGTGGGGCTGTGAGAGTTCAGAAATAAAGCTTTGACTAGCCCAAGGTCACCCGTCTGGCTTTGTGGAGAAGGGCGGAATCAAACCCTGTGACTGCGAGATATGAGTCCGGGACTCTAGCTACAAGACCATACTGGCTCACAAGCAGGGCTGAGCAGAACCTGCATCCGTACATTTGTGTTACAGCACTGTGTATTGTGCAAATCCTGCTTCAGTATATTTGTCACTATATATCACGACTCAGTCACAACTGATGGTGAAAAAATGCTTACTCAACCTATACATCTTTTTTAGTCCTTGTTTTTAGTATTTGTTTATTTTCCCCATGGTTAGGCTTTGGACTGACATAGTGTGAACCACCTCCTTCACTTTGCCAAATTGGCTCTGGACCCAGTATATACTGAGATGTGGCACACAAGTTATAGTTTGCTCAGATGATGACCATATTTCGCATGTGGAAATATGAGGGGGGAGCTTATGATGAAGTATGAAACCCTGCATGCTATTTCCTCCGAACCTGAAAGTGTCCCATTGTTGTGTTTGAACAGCAGCCAATGTTTACATTTCATCAGGTACAGTGTGTATAGCATTTTCAGAAAGTACTTGTTTTGCATAGTTTACATTTACCTCTAAATGCTGCTGTTCACACTTAGATTATGAGGTCTTGTATAGGTCTTCATATTCTCTGCAGCACTTGTAGGGAAGTCTGAACAAGCTCAGGGAGAAAAAGATGTACTAAGAAAACAATCTATCTTAACACTCCCATATGGTAACTGATGGAGAAAAAAAAAGCCTCTTGTGTGGTTTGAGATTATTATTTGATGCCATTCCAAAAGTTGGTGCTCACTATTCTCATAGGATGTTTGCACTGAAAATAAACAAGGGTATGAATTGCAAGCTTTTTGTGTCTTGAATCTTGATCCACTGCCAAAACAGAAATCTTAAAGAATGAAAAACTGTGATGATAAGACTTTCAAATGGTGAGAGACATGTTCTTTTGCAACTGCCTCAGTATTGCAAACACTTCCATTCGAACTGCAAGACTCCTCCTTCCAGGTGTCACAGAGGCAAGGGAGAGAGCAGGAAAGAAGGTGTTATATCAAAGAGTGAACGTTTGGTTATGAAGCATTAGAATGAATAGTCTAGATTCCAGTGTGCTTAAAAAAATAGAGATGACCCTGATTTATATGGCTTAGTTCTACTGCACATAGGCCCGGTTCCCATTCCAAGCTTAAAACCGAAATAATAGAACCGGATGCTAACACAAATTTGCCTGATCCCATTACTTTCAACTTAATCACGTTCGATCCGGATTCTGAGGATCATACGTGGCGTACGTGACTCAAGGGGGGACTCAAGTGGCTACTTTATAAAAGCCGCTTTTCGGGGCTGCCCTGCCCTCTTCCTCCTGGCGTGAATGCGCCACCCATAAGGGACCCCTTCACGGAGCCTGGCTGGGTGGTTGCCGCTTGCCTGCATGGAAGAGAAACGGCACCGGGCAGCCAGCGATTCTTTCCCTTCCTGTCCCCATTGCCCAGGGCACACAGCAGCAGTGGCAACTTAAGCCCCCTTTGTCTGCTCACTCCACAGCCACACACACATTAAACATTCACACATCTCACCGAAACTTCAGCTGCTTTCCTCCCTTTTCGCTTTCTAATGGTCAGAAATTGCATCTTTCTTATCAGGTGTGAAGTGGGTAGATTGTTACAGTGTAACAGCTGCTTAGGGGGTGGATTTTTACAGTGAAATCACTATCTTTGGAAGCAAGTCTATTGGGGGAGGGAAACCCTAAACATGCATTCTCATCCCACAAAAACTGTACCGTTCCCACAGCAAGAAATGTAAAACATTTCAAGCACACAAACTGGAGCAAGACCTGTTGAAATGAGTGTTAACATTTACAACGCTTTGGGGCAATTTAACACGCAGAAAGCGTGTTAAGCCAACCTGATGTGAGGACTGTGAGGATCGAAACTATTTCGAAACCATTTTAAGCTTGTAATGGGAACTCTCCCATAATTTTTCTATATATTACCACTGGCACTTAAAAAAAAAGACAAAAATTCAGGCTTGAGATTTCTTGGTAGAGATACAGAAAGAGTTTGCCATGTCTTTCTTCCAGGAAGAGGTGGGATCAAACCAGAAAACCTCTTCTTTCCAGGCGGTTTGCTCTACTACTGAGCTATAGCCATTCCCAATTTATCAATAGACAAGACTAACCAAAATTACACACATAAAAACACTAATTATATAAAATCACACAAAACAAATCTGACAGTGGTCACACCTTCACTTTAAACTTTCTTCAGTCTTCAGTCTTCAGTCACTGACTGCTCACACATTTTTATTCCTGTCCATTTGAAGATAAGAGGCCTTTTCGCACTACACCTGGAACAGCTGTAGTGCACTTAGGCTATGACACTCTGAGATGCTTTCCCCATTCACATTTAGGCAGGTAAGGAATGCACCTACACACATTCCTACCTGCCTACATGCAAAAGGGAAAAGCGTCCCAGAGTGTCGTTGCATGAAAAGGCCAGCCCGGAGGCGGGATGCCCCTCCCAGGCCTGGCCACCATTGGGTCCTGCTGGACCCAGGGGTGGGCAGTCCTGGCACAGTACCTTCCCCGGGTCCTGCAGGTTCTAAAGGACAGGATTGTGTTCCCTAAGGCCTGCAGGGACCCACACGGGCACCCCACCATGGGGACGAGCCTAAAGGGGAACATGTGCATGTGCACTCAGCACTTACCTTGTCCTCACCGGCTCCTGAAATGGCAGGCCCAGTGCGCCTGTGTGTGCCAGCCACTCTCTGATTGGCTAGCTACAGCTTGCTTGATATGCGGGTCCTTGCAGGCCCTAGGGAACACAATCCTGTCCCCTAGAACCTGCAGGAACTCAGGAAGGGACTGCGCCAGGACTGCTTGCCCCTGGGTCCAGCAGGACCCAATCCGGACAGGCCTGGGGAGGGGCCTGCAGCTGTCAGGGAGAGAGGGGTGCGAACGCTTCCCTCCCTGAACAGCTGCAGAATGGCTGGGAACAGGCCAGAATGCACTGGGCTGGGTGTAGAGCACAATTAAGTGCTCTACACTCAGAACGCATGTAGGACACATTGGGGCAATTCCAAATGGAACCGCCGGCCCAGAGGAGCGAATGCTCCATCCCGGCATGTCCTGCACGCATTCCAAAAAGCCTAATGCGAAAAGGCCTCTGGTCTGAGTTACAGGGCCTCATACCTTTTTGTTAACCATTTGCCTTGGAACCAATGTGTATAACTTAATGCAAGTTATTGAAGCTTGTCTGTAGAATTTTGGAGTTTATCCTTAGCTTGATGCTTGTTTCAATCCTTTCTGTTGTTAGAATTCAAACTACTGATCACAGGATGAACTTGCTTTCCAGAACACATATGCTGATTGTACACAAATTGATTTTGAAACTTCCATCTCAGTTCTGTATTTCCTTGTGATTGACAGCTGTTGATTATGGTTTTGAGGAACACGCAAATCAAGAGCATTTGGTGGTGGCATTGAATATGAAGTAGGTGCTGAACATTAAACAGTTTGAGGTGCATCTAAGATAATTCATCTACATACTTTTGGCCCCAGAGCTGCCCCTATGAACTAAAGTTTGAACTCCACACAAAAGTCGACAGAAGGTTTCTGCTGGAACGGGTCATGCAGTGTGACATAGTGACATTTCCCCAAAGCAGTGATTTTTAAATATTTCTGAACAGCCCCAGGATTCCTTGACAGCTTGGAGTGGAATGCTGGGAGTGGAATGCTGTGTTTTGTTCAGAAATATTTGCAGGATAACAGTTTGAGAACTACTGTCCTAAAGAAATGGTCATTGATGAAAATCTGCCATTGAGGTTTCAAGTGGTTTCATTGGCTCAGAATATTTCTGTCCACCTTTGTCCTTCCTTCATCCCACCTCTGCCATTGAGAACACAACTGGGAAAATGCTGGCTGTGATCTTGACAGTTGGGGACACTGATAGCATGCAGATAGCATGCTGCCACATTAAGATTAGTGCCAATGGCATTGCACTATTTTCAATCCGCAGGGAGAAGAGCATTACACTTACACTGTTTTCACTCTCATGCATGCATTTTGCCATCTGTTCTTTTTCCAGTAAAAGTGCTTATGAATGTATGGCCGTGTCTTCACCGCAACCTTATATTGCTTTCCCTAAACCGAGATAACAGAACCGGATGCAAACGTGAATTTGCCTGTTCCCATTACTTTCAGCTTAATCACGTTCAATCCGGATTCTGAGGACGTACGTGACTCAAGGGGGGACTCCAGTGGCTACCTTTTAAAAGCCGCTTTTTGGGGCTGCCCTGTCCTCTTCCTCCTGGCATGAACGTACCACCCATAACAGACCCCTTCACGGAGCCTAGGTGGGGGGCTGCCTTGCCTGGGTGGAGGAAAAACGGCACCAGCAGCCAGCGATTCTTTGCCCTCCTCTCCCCATTTCCCAGGGCACACAGCAGCAGCAGCAGCAGCAACTCAAACCCCCCTCACAGCCACAGCCTTTAAAACAGAACCTCCAGGGCTTTCCTTTCCTTTCCCTTTTTTAAAGGTCAGAACTTTCAAAGAGCTAGAATTGCACAAAACTGCAACATTGTTATTAAGGTGTGAAGAGGCTACATCGCTACAGTGTAGCTTTAAGGACTGGATTTTTATAGTGGCTGTTTTGAGGGTGGATTTTTTCAATGAAATCACTATCTTTGGAAGCAAGCTACTGGGGGAGGGAAACCCTAAACACGGATTCTCATCCCTTAACACCCTATGGTCCCCACAGTAAAAAATGTAAGACGTTTCAAGCACAGGATCCGGAGTGAGACCTGTTGAAATCAGGATTGAGATTCACCACGCTTTGGGGTGGTTTAACACAGAGAAAGTGTGTTAAACCAAACTGCTGTGCAGACTCCGAGGATTGAAAACGTTTTGAATTTGAGATAAGGTTGCCCGTGAAGACACAGCCTATGAGTCACACAAGTGTTTTAGTTCGACCTGAGTCAGTCCCCAGGATGTGTTACTCGCATTAATTTTAGTTAAGTCATTTACCAAGCTGGCCTATACATGTTAGACCATCCTAAAATGTAGTCCTAACTGGGGTGGGTGACGCCCAGTATTTCATTTATTTATTTATTTATTTATTTATTTATTTATTTATTTATTTATTTATTTATTTATTTATTTATTTATTTATTTATTTATTTATTTATATTACTATCCCGCCCCATACCCAAAGGTCTCTGGGCAGCTCACAACATTTAAAAATGAACATATTAAAACTGTATTTTGGCCATGGAGTTTGTGAGGCACCTCCCTTTCTCCTCAGTTTATGTGTATGATTCCTCTCTCTAGCATTTTTACACAAATTTATTTTTATTATTAAAAAAAACAATTACAAGGAGAAGAAAAGCAAATAAAAAAGCAAGGGGGCTGTGGAGGTGTGCGAACAGGCTTTAAAAAGAACTGCAAACACACACCCTTGCCTCCCTTGAGTGACATGAACGGCATCCAATAGGAAATGAAATAGATATGATATAGCAAAAGGGGTGGAGAGCCAAGAGCTCCATGGAGGAAACCAAGGGCGATCTCCATAGAAATGTTTGACCAATGCGGCCCAAGGTGGGGATGGCCTCAGGACGACCGTTATTGATCCATGTCTGACCAGCACAGGTATGATATGAATTCGATCTCATGAATGGGCCGTCCAGTGTTGGACTTGTCTGACCAGGGCCAGTGTGTTGTATTGGAGTTGGTTAGGAGTATGCTTTACTCTTGTCATGTTTGTTACACTGCATTTCAGTGAATTTACATGTTTGTACTAAACTCTTTTTTCCATAGGTACCTCTCTTTCTTGAGTAAAAAAAGAAAAATCAACTGATGCTTTGACCAGTTTGGCTACGTATACATCAAAGTTGTGGAGGGAAGAGGCAGAATAAAATTCAAGACAGTTAGTGGAAAACAGAATAATTATATATATTGTTTCAAGAAACTTAGGAAATTTAATTATCTGCTTTCATGAAGCACCTGATCAGGTCTTTATTTTCAAATGGAAATTATTAAATGTATATATTTTTCCCAGTGCTTTCAGATGATTAATGTAACAGACCGATCTTTTCTGCAAGTGCTTAATAAATACAGACCACCCTGGTGCATGGTAGGTGGAGACGTTTATTGCCGCAATGCTTTATGAAATTATTTGTTGAGAATGTATGGGTACTCAATGAATAATTCAGAGGAAAGAATAAAACAAAATCTAATAAACCCTGTGTATGATTGAACTTTGACATTAATTCAGTAATATGTGTCTATAACTTGGAATTAAAATATGATATTTTAAAGAAGCAATATATTTCAAGCGTGCTCGGGCGTATAGAATTTGTGGAAAAGCATAACGCTGGTCTACTAATTGCTAAACCTGTGAATGCACAGTTGCTTCAAAGGAAGCAGAACAAATAATTATTTGCCCCCTGCTCCCAGGGGATGTTCCAAAGGCAAGTGGGGCTATCACCTTGCAAAAGCTAATCAGGTCTGGATTTGGGACTATCTCTAAATCATATTTTTTTTTATTTATTTGAGTATTTACATTCCACCTTTCACCCAAAGGTTCCAGGGCTGGTAACAACAATAGAAGGATAAAAAACCCCACAAAACAGTATAAAACTTATATTAAAATATCACTCTCTGTCCCTGCCAGGACAACATTTAGAGGAAGCTAAGCACCACAAGCCTGGGTGGAGAGGTACATTTTAACCAGATGCCGAAAGACATACAAAGTTGGATGCACCTCCAGAGGGAGTCTGTTCCAAAACCTGGGGGCCACCATAGGAAAAGGCTTTCTCACTTCTCACCTCCCCTTGCACTGAAAGAGACAGGGGGCACAGTTACACCTTTACCTTAATTCTTCTTCAGCCCAAATTCCAGCCCATTTGGTTACATCTTTAACCATTTTTTGTGTGGATTTTCCTCCCTCTATTCGGGTTTTCCTTCTTTCGGGCCAACACAGCATTAACTTTAATCTCATCCCAGGAGGCTACTTTTCCAGCTTCCCAGAAAAAGATACCTTGGAAAACCTCTGCTTCCCCCTCCCCCTCCCCCTGACAGAGCTTCCTCTGCCTCCTTGCCCCCTCCCCCCCGTGATTCTTTTGCTCTATCATTGGATCTGCCTCCTCGCTCCCCTTACTGTGATTCCTTTGCTCTGTCATCTGACTGCCTTCTCACCTCCCCTGCTGTGATACCTTTGCTCTGTCCTCGGATCTGCCTCTTTGCACCCTCACACCTGATGTGATTTCCTTTGACAGCAGCAGGAAGGTGTAACCTAGCTGTTCGAGCCTGAAAATGGCTTGGATTCAGCTGCCTTCCTGACGCAAATTAAAATGCTAAGGTGTAATTGTGGCCAGGATTACAAAAAGGTCCTCCTCACCTTGTGATCTTAATAATCAGGCAGCTCTACAAAGGAGAAGATACGTACCTTCTCTTGGCTTCCGTGGAGAAGCTAATTTCAAATCAAAATTAAAAAGAAAGTAAAATAAAACAAAAAGCATACAGCAATTATTCAGAGTTTCTTTAGGTGTTTCCCAGACTGCAAGCATATTTCAAAATCATCGAAGCACCAGGGAATCTTGCACTGAAGATGCTATGCAGCTGAGCAGTATATCCTCTGCAAATGGAAAACTCAGCTTGAAGAACTTTGTCAACACATTACCCCTTATGTTCAATTATTGCTGTGTGCCTGTCTGCTCAGTCTCCTGTCCAGTACAAAAGCAATGGTTCTTTATTTTAGATTTGACCCAAATTGCCTTTATTTCTCTTCTTTGCTAGCTTTTTAATTAGTCAGGCAAAAGTTGTGACTGGCAAAAACATTTCCTTGACATCAATTACCTTGTTAGAAGGAGGAGGTTTACCTGTTAATGATGACTTTTATCCTGAATTAACATTGGAGGAAAAACAAATCTTTTCTAGCCCTATTTTGTGATCACAGAAGAGTCACCATACTGCTTATGAATAAAAGAAATTAGAAAACAAACACCTTACTTCACCGTCACAGACAGACACATCGGAACTATAGATGTTTTGCAGAAAAAGCAACAGATGCGATGATACTATGACCCTGACTTGCCTTTGATAACACTACAGTAGTGTTAGGGAGTGCAGACTTTCACTTACAGTAGCACTCTTTTACCCTATTGGTCAAAGTTATTGACTGAGATAGGGCATGAAAAAATAGCACACTATCCTGGTCCTGCGGTAGACTTCAACAAATAGGTTCCCCAGTGGACCACTGCTGGTGGTCTTGAACAGTGGCCATGTATGAAAAGCACATGGTCCATTTTTGGTAGTGCAACAGGAAGGGATTCCTGGAGCTGGTGCACTGCCCAAATAGTACCATCCAAAAAATAAAATAAAAATAAAAATTGAAGGCCAGGAACTTTCATTCCTGCTTTTCAAAGGCTGAATGCCAGCTTAGAGGGCTGAACAGGGCCTCTGAAGCTGCTGTTTGGGCTTGGGACCAGAAGGGCTATCTGAATGTAGATAGACTTATCCCACCACACCAGAAATCCCTCTCAGGGTGTCCTGTCTTTGTCCAGAATACCTTTGCCCGATCCAGAAACATCCTGCGTTCACTACTCTATGGAAGAATCCCCAGTATATTCTTGGAATGATAATTTTTAAAATTGCGTATAATCTCTGTGGGCTAATTAGTCAATACTAAAGGGTAAAATTCCACACACATATAATCAGCATATCTTAATCTTCATCCTATAGTTTCTCCTTTGTAAACCAAGCCCTAGTATGGGACTGGTTGTTCTCATTTAGGTCAGCAGGATTTTAGCAATCCATACTAGCATATGTTTAAAAAGAAAGTCTTTCTAACTTTCTAATTGTTAGCAGAAGAAAGATAACCAAATATGGTGTGAAGTAATGATCATGGCAAGTAGTAGAAGGAAGGCAAGTTTCTATGGTGACCAGGCTTGGAGAAAGGTATTACTCCTTTTAATTAATTTAGATCACAGTAAAAGAGACCTTCCCTCTCTGCTGTTCTCTAGTTGCAAAGCAGCATAATTATTTCATGGAACCCATTCACGCAAGTTGGCTGTCTATTGTATGGTTCTGTTGAAGGCATACCACCTCTGGATCGGGGCCTTTTATCAGCCATATCAAAGTGCTCAGCTCTGAATAAGGCAACATTACATATTAAGCATTTTCTCTTACATGGTTAATAAAATGTGACCTTCCATTATATAGTATGGCTTTGCATTAAGCTAACTGTGGTTATAACTGAGGACCCAACAGGAATTATATAGGCCCTGGTCACACAAGTCAAAGACAGGACAACCTATTCATTAATTCAAATTGAAGTTGTACCAGTGCTGGTCACACATAGGCCGTCCTCAGGCCGTCCCCACCTTGGGCTGCATTGCTCACACCTTTCTGCGCGATTGACCTGAGTCTGGTACATGGAACACTTGGCTCTCCAGACCTTCTGCTATGTCAAAACTATCTCCTTTCTTTTTGGATGCTGTTCTGTCACTCAAGGGAGGTGAGGGTATATGTTTGCAGTTCTTTTATAAGCCTGCTCCCCCACCTCCACGCTCCCTTCTTTTCTTATGTGCTTTTCTTCTCCATGCAATTAATTTTTTTAAAAAATAATAAATTTGCATAAAAATGCTAGATAGAGGAATCATACACATAAACTGAGAAGGGGAGGTGGCTCACGAACTCCATGTGTGCCGACTGCCTGAAGGAAAGACTGGATCCCTCCCACCACAGCACAGTTCAGCCTCCTTTAGCCAGTTGCCCAGCTCACAATTGAAGCGGAGACATCCTGAGATGCCAGGACGGGCTGAGTCCTCCTCAGGCCTGTAAAAATAAGGACTACAGTTAAAATGACCTAATGGGGATAAGATGGCTTGGAAAATGAATTAAATTAAAATAACATGAGTAACACGACCTGAAGTCAGTCTAAGGTCATCCTAAACTATCAGTGTGACCAGGGACATAGTGTAATGGGTTTCTGTGAAAGGAACCACTGCATTATATGAAGGACAACCATGGTCACAAGGGCCATTTCTGCACTTGCAGGAGCCCAATGCTGTCCTGCTCTTTTGAGAAGTGCATGTAGCTTTTGGAGCCTGTTGTGAGGGCGCTGTTGGCCAGGAACGAAATGCACTGCTAAAATGGGTCCACCCCACTAAACCAGCCCATGGAAGCATGTGCCCTTCCATGTGTCTCGCTGGTCTGGTTTAGCACCCCCTGGATGCCTAGTATACCTTGTTAAAACAGGTCTACTGGTATTCTGCTGTAGGTGGCCATTTTGGCCACCCACATTGAGCTATGCTGCGTCCCTTGTGGATGCAACGTACTAACAGGAGGCACAGCCTTTCTAGTCTGCACCAGAATGTGGAAGAGAGAGACCCCAAAGTGGGCTATGCTTTGCACTGGTCAGGGATACTAATAAATGCAGAAAAGGCCAACGTTTAGCTTCCATCACTTGAGAAGGCCTTTCAGAAAACGGCTTAGATAGAACATTACCCAGAGCATTTACATACTTCTTACCAAAAAAGTTGACCAAAAAAGTAGTTTAAGCAACAAGTATAATTCAGAACATTATGACTGTATAGCAATACTATATATCATAGACTGGAATAGGGCACCATTTTGGCACCTTATCCTGATCCGTAGCTTTATCCAATGCAGATGAAGTGTACAAATGGTTTGTGGGGTTTCCTTGGTTCTGCAATGGTGTATGGAAGATAGGCCCCTGGGCCACCTCATTCTGGAATTCAGGTCAGTATATAAAAGGCCCTTAGTGACCAGAGGCTCTGGTGTTGCAATAGTGCCACTGCTGGCCATAATGCCAGTGAGAAAAGCAGTCATTTAAGGGGACCCAGGCTGAGTTAGTTGTTTGATTCCAGATGAGAGAGTGAGACAGTTAAAGCTTATGGACTAGAGTTCTTTGAATGATTAGAGAAGAATAAAGCAACCTCCTTAATGGGCTTCTCACTTGCAAGTATTTCTGCCTAACTTTTCTCTCTTGGTTGTAATTCTGAGACTCAAGACCTCTTCTATTTCTTTTCCTGCTTAGGTGGAATTATTCTTTCAGCAGGGCTGGAGCATTATGCTATGTTTAGACTGGCTGCTAGTTTGCAAATGGGTCCCCCCCCCCTTCAGTATCTCTATATACTTCCTTGTCAGTCTGGGCAGTACTATCATGGGGTCTGCATCCCTCTTGGTTGAAATACTTGGCTATTGGTGTCAGTTGCCAACAGTGTCATGGTGCCTCAGAGTCTTTGTGTTGTGCCTTGTTCATAGGATAAAGATATGGTGATTCAAAGCAGAGGAATCCTTGGCTTTAAATTTGACAATGGGGGATTATTGAACACTGAGGGAACCAATAAGTCCCCTAGAGTAGCGGCAGGGTGGTGGCAGCAGGTGGCACTTTGCCATTAAAGCAGTATAATGGCGCTCATGTGAAGGTGAAGAGCCCAGTATCTGTTCAGATGCGGTGCTCTTATTCTGCAACGAATGCACAAAGAAGAGGCAGACACTTGTTGTGCATTTAAAGTGCCATACAGGCACTGTACATATCCTGCCATAGAGACTGCAACACATAGGTTACTTCATAGCTGGGAGCGTGTTGGTAATGTTGCTATGTCAGACAAAGTAGTGGCATCCTTTCAGGGGACTGAGAATCCCAAATGGATGTGCGAGTAACTTCAAGTACAGAGGAGCCTTTGGATTCCTCTCTGTATTCTTCCACCAAAAATTTATTACCGAGCTACATGCACAGTGATGAGATTTGAGATTGTATATCACTTAATCCTTGAGATAATTTCAGAATAGAGGATGACTCTTTGCCCCCACTGCACAAATGTGGAAATTTGAAAGTGCCTGAAAATATAGCCAAACCCAATTTCATTCTGTTTTCCCTTCCTACTTTGGGGCTTTGCACATTTAATTTATTTTACTCAGCTTGAGAATTAATGTTTGTTTCACTGAGCTGAGGGAATAAGCATGGTTATTAGGGAAGGACCTGACATAAATGAAAATGCAGCATAATACTATGGAGGAGCTGACAGACTTTTTGAAATTAAAATTAGAGATCTTGGCCAAATCTACTAGTTAAATGTTATCTTGTCTTAAACTTTTTTCTAAAAAAGGAGAGTTCTAGCTGCTAGCCCATTATTATTATTTTTAAAAAAGAGAAGTAATTGATAAGAATATTTTAGTCTCATGTGGGTTTTCTTGTGGATTGAAACAACCTTTAATATATTAAAATAAACATACTGTCTGTTGGCCTAGGTTGTTTTTAAAAAGAATCCAGGAATACTATTGTGTTATAGGGATGGGCACACCACGGATATTCGAAAATTCAAAAATCCAATTTGAATTCGTTGAATACCAACATTCGAACTTGAATTTCAAAAACCCGATACGGATTTTTGAATACTTCGACTGAATTTGTCATTGTATATCGCATCTGAATATCGGGTCTATTTGTGCTTATAATATGGGATGCAAACGGGATGCAAATGAAATGCAAACATACTTAAAAACAGGATGCAAGCGGATTCAAAAATCAGATATGAATGTTCCCGATATTTGTATCATTTGATTTGAATTGGATTTTTGAAAATACGGATCCGGATAATCTGGATTTGAATCGGATTTTCAAAAATCCAGATTTTCACATTTTGATTTGAATTGGATTTGAATGCAAAAAATGCATTCATGCACATTCCTATTGTGTTATCATTTGAAGTCCATATTTTGTTTTTGTTTGAAGACTATTTATGCCTTTAAAGGCTGTGTTCACATCTAAAATTTAATTCAGCTTGAGTCCACTTTCAGAGTGAGGTAATACATTATCAAATGACAAGTTGTTTGCTTTTGATTGTACCCATGTGAGAAAATCAACCTTTGGGTTAGATAATGTGGAAAGAAAATCATGACTCAGTTTGGTGATGCGTTTTCTCACTCTGAAGGTGGACTCAAGCCTGATTGAAACTCAGGTGTGAATGCAGTCATAGTCTTCATATAAGAGCCTTTTTGTACTTGGTCCTTTGGGATGACCCGCACAGCTGAGCTGCTTCCATCTTGAAGCGGCTCTGAGCGTGCCTGAATGTCCCTATGCATCTATGGCACTCTTACTGCAACACCAGACACAGCCTTTGTGTTTACTTCTGTGCGTAGGCTGCATGGGTGAAGGATGGCTGTGGATGAGCATTCACGTGTCATTTTGTTTGATTGCTGCAGCAATGGCCAGACGTGCATGACCATTTCTGCAGTGAGGCGGACACTGCAGGATGGCAGTATTTGCACTTACTGCACATACCCAGCTGCAGGGTAGGTTTCAGGTAAGTTTGGGACAAGGACACTGTTAATAAGATCATAAGAGGAGCCCTGCTGGATCAGGCCACAGCCCATCTAGTCCAGCTTCCCGTTCACATCCATCCCTGATCTGTACTTCTCTGGGGCACTGTCCCAGGGAAGTTAAGTGACGAAGGTTCTTTGTGGCAGTTTATCATTGTTTTCCAGCAGGTTAGTGGCCCTGTTTTTAAGCCAGAGGATGGCAGCTGCTTTAGAGTAAAGTTTTTGAGCATTACATAAGGAAGCAATTTTTAAAATGTAACTGGTGTTACTATACGACGGGGGGAGAAAAGCTTGTGGTAAATTTTGGTGCCAGCTTGGCTGCCTTTGAGTAGGTACCCCATATATCTTGATTCCCCTTTGTCTAGAACAGTGATGGCCAACCTATGACATGCGTGTCACAGGTGACACTCCAAGCCCTTTTGGGTGACACACATAGTCACCTTGGCACCTGGGCATGTAGTGCTCGCTTGTTCTTGAAGTGTGCGATATACCAACTTTCAATTGAAGATTTAGCAAACGAAATTCAGCAACAAACGAAATTCAGCAACAAAAGTCACTAATGTAAAGAATATAATGTAATATAACTTCTTTACTAGAGCTACAAATATCACAAAGTTATGGATATTTCTAGAAGTGACACAGCACCCGAGTTAAGCTAGGTTTTCTTGCGAATTTTGACACACTGAGCTCAAAAGGTTGGCCATCACTGGTCTAGAAGGAGGCATTAATGAAGAATATCTGCTCCCATGGTGTGATTTTGGTCAGAGCCGCACAATTTCAGACATTGTTCAGGGCAAATGAAGGCTGCTTGTGTAAGGCAGTGTAAGGAATTAAGGAGGCCAGTTGTTTTCAAAGACTGATAAAAATGTCTACAGATTTTGCAGCTTCAAATGAGTGACTGGTTTGTACCGGCCAGTGTGAACTTTGCTTGACCTATTCTTACTTTGTCTTTACTGTGCATGCCAAAAGAGAAATTTCATATGTACTTCTCCTCCTTATTGTGAATAATTTAGATGCAAATTAACTTTGGAGGGCATGAAGAAGTGTTGTTGGGAAGACTGTAAATTTCTGGAATGAAGAGGCATTATTGAGAAGACTGTAAACTTCTTGCCGGGATAGGGATAAAAAGTCAGGATGTGATGGGAGAGAGTTTGAACTTGTCCTGCAGGAATGCTTGAAGAACAGGTTTCCTATATTGCAATATAGATAAAAGAAATCTTTCATCTCTAGCTTGTTTGTTTACTCAAACCGAAATGGATGGAAGAAAGCTGACAGGGCAGCAATTTCCCTAACAGTGGGATCAGGACAAGGAGGTAAGCAGCATCCAGATGAGTAAAAAAGGCCACTCCTCAAAGGTCTCCAGGAATTGATAGGTAAACATTCCTACCTACAACTGTCCAGCAGTACAATGCAAAGGTGTAGAGTCCAGGCCAGATTGTGTTCATGATCACTTCCTCCACCATAGAGTCATGGTGGAAAGGAACATGAATTATCAGAGGCAATTTCAACCTCCCCCAATGTGCTGTTGACTTGAAAACAGGGAGAATTCCCAGGCAACATCTAGTTCAGCTCCAAACTAAGATCCACATAGCCCATGTAGACCACACCAGATGTTGCTGGGACTATGTAGTCTGCATACCAATGCACTTGACAGGAGGCATGGTCTACTGGGGAATGTGCTGGCCCTGTGGCCCCTGTACCTGACCCACTCTGGATGTGGAAACTATGCCCAGGAGTGCTCCAGAGGTCTGGTTGAAAAAGGTCTCATGCACAGGCCAGGCTGCTTTCTGGTTCCTGCCATTACCAGCCTGCTACATATCTCCAATCGGCAACTTAAAAGGTAGACCAGAGTGGAACAAACTGTCATCTGGAATGCTACTGACACATACCCGTCACCCACCGCATTCTTAGCCCTGAAGGCCTGCAAAAATTGCACAAAGTAGTGTAGCTATGAGGAAGTAGGGAGGTGCTGCTGTGTGAATGACATGCCTGTCACCTCTGCCCTGGATCCATTGAGCTCCCACCCTTTGGAAGGCCATTCCTCACTCAATGGATGTAGCCAGAGTGAGGTTTCCTTGCTCCTTTCCTTTTCTGCTGGAGTTCCTCCATAACGGCTTGTTCAAAACAGCTCTAGGGGAAGTAGGCAGTGGTGGTGATGGGGAAAGCGTATTCAGCAAGTAGCTTTGGGTGGGTTGGGTGGGTGAAGGGGAAACAATGAATGCTGCTATTTCCTGTTGATTCAGGACCATCCTATATGTGGGCATCCTTGCTAGAGGATTTATTGCACTGGTTACCTATTCACTACCGAGCCCAATTCAAAGTATTGACACTAACATATAAAGCCCTAAACGGCTTGAGCCCTGGGTATCTGAAGGAGCACCTTCTCCCATATAGACCGTGCATTGTCATCTCAAGGAGTGTGATCTCAAGGTGAGGGCCTTCTTGTAGTTCCTTCCCTTGAAGAGGTACGTGGTATAGGGACATGCAAGAAGGCCTTTTCTGTGGTGGCCCCTAGACTTTGGAACAGCCTCCCTCTTGAAGTTCCCCAAGTGCCTACGCTGGATAGTTTTTGGTGCCTGGTGAAAACAAATCTTTTTAGCCAGGTGTTTGCTGCTTAAATAGCCTCCTCAGGGTGCTTTCCTGTTAGGGAGGAAGGGTTGAGGTGGGAAGGAGGGTTGGGTTGGGAAGGAGGGTTGGGGTGGGAGGGGTTATATTTTAATTATGTTTTACTATTGGATATGTTTTATTCTCATTGTAACCAGCCCTGGGGTCATTAGAGCGAGCGAGCGAGCGAGCGAGCGAGCAAGCAAGCAAGCAAGCAAGCAAGCAAGCAAGCAAGCAAGGCTGCATTCCCATTACAAGCTTAATA
Organism: Aspidoscelis marmoratus; assembly: GCA_014337955.1. Taxonomy (NCBI): domain Eukaryota; kingdom Metazoa; phylum Chordata; class Lepidosauria; order Squamata; family Teiidae; genus Aspidoscelis; species Aspidoscelis marmoratus. The sequence continues at coordinate 10,202,045 of MTQE01000401.1, read as the reverse complement.
CAACTTCCCTAAACCGAAATAATAGAACCGGATGCAAACGCGAATTTGCCTGATCCCATTACTTTCAACTTAATCGTGTTCGATCCGGATTCTGAGGATCATACGTGGCATATGTGACTCAAGGGGGAACTCAAGTGGCTATTTTCTAAAAGCTGCTTTTTGGGGCTGCCCTGCCCTCTTCCTCTTGTCGGGAACACACCACCCATAACGGACCCCTTCATGGAGCCTAGCTGGGTGGCTGGATGGCTGCCACTTGCCTGGATGAATGAAAAACGGCACCGGGCAGCCAGCAATTCTTTCCCCTCCTCTCCCCATTGCCCAGGGAACACAGCAGCAGCGGCAACTCAAGCCCCCTTCATCCGCTCACCGCCACAACCTTAAAAACATTCACACATCTTCCAGAACCTGCAGCTGCTTTCCTTTCTTTTCTCTTTCTAAAGGTGAGAACTTTCAGAATTGCGCAAAATTGCAACATTGTTATCAGGTGTGAAGTGGGTGGATTGCTACAGTTTAGCGGCTGCTGTAAGGGGTGGATTTTTACAGTGAGATCACTATCTTTGGAAGGAAGGTATTGGGGGAGGGAAATCCTAAACATTCATTCTCATCCCACTAAAACTGTACCGTTCCCACAGTAAGAAATGTAAAACATTTCAAATGCATGAACTGGAGCGAGACCTGTTGAAATGAGTGTTAACATTTACAACGCTTTGGGGCGATTTAACATGCGGAAAGCGTGTTAAGCCAACCTGACGTGGGGACTGTGAGGATCGAAACCATTTCCAAATCATTTTAAGCTTGTAATGGGAATTCGCCCTAAGTAAGTAAGTAAGTAAGTAAGTAAGTAAGTAAGTAAGTAAGTAA
>MTQE01000401.1:10177252-10187623 GCA_014337955.1 Aspidoscelis marmoratus | reverse complement strand
GGCTGTCGCCTGATCCAGCAAGGCTTCTCTTATGTTCTTATGTTCTTATGACCACAGCCATGAAAAATTGGTCAGTATTCTGGCTAGACTGCATGACAGCCCTGATTCCATGCCAGGACTTTGCTGGACTATTGGCTGCTTAATGTGAAGTAAAGATAATAGTGTTTGAGAAATGGCATGTTTTAGACCTGTGGAATATCTGGTGGGGATCCTCCAATATTGGAATGGCAACAACTTGGAGATGACTGCAGGTATTTAAAAAAAAGAGGAAAAGGGCAGATGTGCTAATGCGTAAACAGTTTCCTTCCTCTCTTATGGTTTAGAATCCATTGCTTTACATTGCATTATATAAGTCAAAGTTGATTACCTTATGCAGTATAGGCATTCTGCCATCCATTAAGGAGGATGTGACCAGAAAGTGTGGTTTTTGAAATATAGCAAATGGTATTCCAAATACCTTGAGTACATTATATAAAGACATTATGGTACTGACCTTGTATTTCATTTCTTTTGATTTCTAATAGGGAACGTGTCCCACCCCCCCTGCCAATTCACTCTGATTTATTATTATTTTTCCTTGAGCTATCTGCAACAACAGTAAGTTATTCCTAGGTATGTTGTCAATTCAGTTTAGTCCTGCCAAAGGAGGAGAAATCTCCCTAATTATACCTATAAACTGATGGGGTCCAAGCCTTATTTATTTATTTAAAAATGAATATCCTGCCCTTCACCCAGGGTGGGTCACAATAATAAAAATGTAAAATATACAGCATATATCACTATTATGCACTATTGAGTGTGAGGCTTAAATTTGTTGAATTTTTGTGTATCTTGTTTTAACTTGTACCTCATTTTAATCTGAATCTTGTTTTGCTTTGTATCCTGTTTTTAATCTGTTGTTTAATTCATTGTTACCCGCCCAGAGACGTGTGGGTATGGGGTGGGATAGAAATGTAAATAAATAAATAAATAAATAAATCTAAAACAGATTTTAAAGTTTAGATCTCATTCCTTCCCCATCAGAACAACCCTCAGAAGAAGCTAAACATCAAAGGCCTAGGTGAAGAGATATGTACTAACCAGGTGCTGAAAACCATGTATTGTATGTGCCTAGCAAGCCTCTAGAGGAAGGCTGTTTCTGGGGGCCACCACAGAAAAGGCCCTATTGCGTGTCACTGGCCCTTGCACCTCTGAAAGAGGAGGAAACTACAAGAAGCCCCCTTGCTTGAGAGGTCAATACTTGGACAGGTCTATTTGGGAAGACAGCATTTAACATGGACACTGACTGAAGTTTGTAAAACCATTCATGATATGGGAAAAAGTAGATAAAAAGTATTTTCCCTATCACCCAACCCTAGAATCGAAGATCACTTCATGAAGTTGATGGGCAGGAGAGCTAGGACCAACAGGGGGAATTATATTTTTCATCCAGCAGTCACTGATAGACTACAACTGTTCACCCTCTTGCTTCATCACCACCTTGGAACATGGAACATGGCACAACAGCCCCAAAACTGCTACAAATGAGTCTCAGGACAGTTTACAATTAAAGTATACCAGTTAAAAGTGTACATATTCTTGTCCACTGAGCTGACCCAGTTTAGAGATAGAAATTTGCAGTTATTTACAGCTTATTGGTTTTTTCACCTGACTAAAATATGCAATTTGAGGATCTGGATGAAAAAAATCCTAAATGTTCCTATATTTGAGAACATACATATATTTTAAGGATCGTGATATATTTTCTTATCCACATAACAGGCAGCGTGAAGATCTTGGCAAATGGTAGTTGCATTCTAGAAAAAGATGTGGCATATGATCTGGCTTATTAACCCTTTTCTAAAATGTGTTGTCTTCTTTATGGTTGTATTTCATATGTTTTAGTCATGCCTGGCTTATAATGGTAACTTAAAAAAGAGTTCTGTTAATGCAAAGATTAATACTACGGTGATTGTCTCCCTCCTGTTTGAAAATATAATATCTTTATTTCGGTAGTACTGAACTTGTCTGAATAGATTAAATTTGCTCTTTATATTTCCCCTTTGCAATCACAACTCTCCAATATTAAGTCCTCCAATATCCTACCTCCTTTATATCAGTGTGTGCTGTTGCTGGGCAACAGAAGATTTACTCTTTAAAATTATCCAAGGTTTCTACAGTGAGCTGTTCCTAGCTGTGCAGTAGGAAAGCTGTAAGGCTCTCAGTATTTTGAAAATATATCCATATTTACTTTAAATGCTTTGTTAATGGCTTCGGCAATAGGGTTTCACTTGACAAATAGCTGGCTGCCTGTTGAGCATTTTATTACTGTTACTCTTCATTGCAATTTTTCTTCTTTAGAAATTTGATAAAATGGAATTGCATCCTCATCTAGTTATAATTGTTTTAATTGGATTGCAGTTCCCTTGGGAATCCATCAAATGTAAGGCCACATTCCCATTACGAGCTTAATACGGTTTCCCTAAACTGAAATAATAGAACCGGATGCAAACGCGAATTTGCCTGATCCCGTTACTTTCAACTTAATCACGTTCAATCCATGACTCAAGTGGCTACTTTCTAAAAGCCACATTTCAGGGCTGCCCTGCCCTCTTCCTCCTGGCGTTAACGCACCACCCATAAGGGACCCCTTCAGGGAGTCTAGCTGGGTGGCTGGGTGGCTGCTGCTTGCCTAGATGGAGGAAAAACGGCACCAGGCAGCCAGCAATTCTTTCCCCTCCTCTCCCCATTGCCCAGGGCACACAGCAGCAGCGGCAACTCAAGCCCCCTTCACCTTAAACATTCACACATCTCCCAGAAGCTGCAGCTGCTTTCCTTTCTTTTCTCTTTCTAAAGGTCAGAACTTTCAGAATTGCGCAAAATTGCAACATTGTTATCAGGTGTGAAGTGGGTAGATTGCTACAATGTAGCGGCTGCTGTAAGGGGTGGATTTTTACAGTAAAATCACTATCTTTGGAAGGAAGGTATTGGGGGACCCTAAACAAGCATTCTCATCCCACTAAAACTGTATGGTTCCCACAGTAAGAAATGTAAAACATTTCAAATGCACAAACCGGAGTGAGATCTGTTGAAATGAGTATTAACATTTACAACACTTTGGGGTGATTTAACACTCGGAAAGCATGTTAAGCCAACCTGACATGGGGACTGCAAGGATGGAAACTGTTTCAAAACTGTTTTAAGCTTGTAATGGGAATTCACCCTAAGGCACTTCTATTTTCAATGTTACTAGAACTTTTGTCTAGTTCGGCAGAGAGCTTCCAACTCCCAGGCCACATCCAGACATTGGTTACTTATTCTGCTATATTTGGATATGCTGTAATGCATGGATATCCCAGCATATCCAAATATAAATAACTAATGTCTGGATGCAGCCTCGGCCCTCTGTAATCCTCTGATTATGCATCTATTTCTTTTTAAATTTATAATTTTCTTTCTCCTTATATCTGCACTGTGCTAAAACATGGGGTCTGCGTGATATTGTGTGTCAAAGAAAGGCATTTGTTTCCTTGGTGTTCAGTGACTGCATGTTCTATGCTGTTAAATCAGTTCCCGGTTCCTGGTACAGCCACACAGATAGGTGGTAGGGATAGGATTAGTGCTCTCCCTGTCCAGAAACATATCACCAAGGCTGTGGTCACACCTAAGGTTTAATCCAGTTTCAGTCCACCTTCTGAGCTAGAGAACACATCAGCAAAGTGCTAGGTAATTATCTTTCTACATTATCTATCCCCATGGTCAGCAAACTCATTAGTCAAAAGAGCCAAATATCAACAGTACAACAACTGAAATTTCTTTTCAGAGCCACATTTTTAAAACTTAAACTATATAGGTAGGTACATTGTTATTAACTTAATTAGGGTACTCCTAAGCTGGAAGCGCCACACTCAAGGGGCCAAAGAGCCACATGTGGCTCTCGAGCCATGGTTTGCCTACCCCTGATCTATCCCAATGGTGAACTGAAGCTGGATTAAACCTTAAGTGTGACCACATCCAAGTTCCAGGATGTGGTGAAATGTCCCCAGGCTGCAACTCCAAAGTTAGGCTGGGATGCATTGGCTGCCAACTAGATAGCTGCATTTTGTTCCTGGTCTCGAACACTTTTTTATGCCAGGCATAACCCTTACAGTGGGCCTCTGTGGGGCCCATGTGAAAGTAGCCTCCACCAGTGCAAAGATTTGAGGTTCACTAGGCATCCAGGGAAGTGGGGTCAGAAGTGTGCCACTTCTGAGTATCCAGCCAAAACAGCACCAGCTAGCAGCTACAGAGACTGTGATTGTGAACCCTCATTTCTGGCTAGGCAGGACTGCCTGCAAAGTGAATAACCCTTGGTATGGGCGAGCAGTGGCGCAGCTCCTTGTGGTCTGGGTTCTGCAGAAAAGCCCTAAAGATTTATCTGACTTGCTCCTGCCTTTATCTGCTTTTTTGTGGTTAACTCTGGAATCTTCTTTCAGCTGTGGACTATTTCAATTTCGGAAAATGGCCCATTTGTTTACTTCTCATCTCTTCCTTTCCAGCATCTTGAAGTTACTTTTGAGAGATATTACTGCAATCCATTTCACAATATCCCTGGTTACTGGCCATGTTGCCTGAGGGTTATGAGAATAAGAGACAAGCAATGTCTGGTCGTCAACTGTTCCTTGTCTTAAACGTTAAACTGTCTCATGCTGGGTTTATTAAGTACTGGTATTTTCAAATCTGATTCAAGAGAAAATGCTTAATTGCGGATTATTCTGTAATTGCTATGAACCTCCCAAGATGTTTTCCTATGAGCAACGTTGGCTTATATTTAGTTTAGAGCCATCTTTACTTTTCTATAGCAAACAGTTCAACAGGCAGGCAAAGACTGAATCATGTTAGCAAATACCGATCAGAATATATAGATCTAAAAGCAAACCTTAAGAAGAGTTTTTTTTAAGAAAGAGAGAGGTCAGCTATTTTAAATGAAACATTTTAAAATATGTCATAGTTTTCATAACCTTTCTCCAAATTTCTCTTGAGATCATAGGCAACAATCCAGACATGAGACAAGGGAAGGATCCAGATGAAGGCTGTTGGCAGACCTTGAACAAGAGTGCAACCTTCATAGTACTCCTCTTGAAGAGGCAGTGTGTTCTTTGCACATTTGCCGCTGTTTCTGGCTTCACAGACATCTCCCTTGGAGAACTTTTGTTCCCCAGTTGCAAAGTTTCTGGCCAGGACTTTTTAATCAGGCACAGGAAGGGGGCCTGTTGGTAGTACAGGAAATCTGCCAGAGTGGTAGCAGTGCAGGGCAGCAGGAGCAGAACAAGAGTAAACTCTGTCACAGTGCTTACTCCCCCTCTGCCTTTATGGTGGGATGCCTGTGGGATGAGTGTGCGATCTTGCACAGTCATAGCATATTGAGGAAGCCACAACTGTGCTGTGCAACCTATTTAAGCTTATTAACCTATTAAAGCATATTAAAAAGCTTAAAAAGTGAGCCAGTTTGGTCTAGTGGTTAGGGAGCTGGACTCTAATCTGGGAATGCCAGGTTTGATTCCACCCTCCCCCACAAACCCAGCTAGGCTCCCTTCTGAGCTCTCACAGCCCCACCTACCTCACAGGGTGTTCTGTTGTGGGGAGAAGAATAGAAGCTTTGTCAGCCACTTTGAGTCCCCTTAATTGGGGAGAAAAGTGGGGTAGAAAAGCCAACTCTTCTTTTCCTTCTGTTAGATACAAATATACAAGAAGTAATCCCTTACTTATTACATCTTACATCAAACCCAAAATAAATCCACTTATAATCCACTTATAATACTTATAATCAAACTATAATACTTCTTGCTTGTTACATATTCAGCTGCCATTTTAAACCCCCCCTCCTCCAATACCCCCCTTCTCAATCTTTTCAACACAATATATTTACATTTGGAAGATTGATCATATTCAATTCTTCTTCTGTTCACTCCCTGCCTTCCTTTCCAGATACTCTTAAATTTCTCTTTCAATTCCACATCCATTCTCTGTCCAATAAATCTTGCACTATTACTACTCAATGTCTGGAACTCCATTAGTTCCACTCCATAATGCTACCATCCTTCCAACATCCATGTCAAACTATATTTCCATCCATACACTGTCACTGACAATGCCCTGATAATTAACGACTGATCCAATGAAAATTTTTCCTTTATATTTAAACCTATATCCTTATAATAGTGCAGTATGCATTTCTCTTTGGTGGCAGGCTGTTTAAGCAACCTAAATTTGCATAGTTTATTTTCAGTTAAGTAAAAAGACACTTCTACTAGCAGCTCAGGAACTCTTGGAATTGCGATTTTTTCCACTAATAATTATGATACTTCTGTATAGTGTATCTGCTCTTTTCTATTCTGTCGCTCTTTCTTTCACGCCCTTTCTCCTTTCTTTCATGCCCTCATTGCAGTTTTAATATACCAAAGCAAATATTTACAGCATTGTTATCTGTGAAAAGGTGTCACATCTGCTGGTGTGAATGACATGTATAAAGAAAACCTAAAACTGAAGCCTGCATAGGAAAGCTGCCAACATTTGGAAGGTTTATTGTTAATTGCCTGTTTAGGTCCATGAATTCACCAAGAATTGAGCTCAGCTTGAAGGTTTTTCTACCAGGTAAATTAAACAAATGAAAACCTGTGGGAAGGGAGAAATGAGTGTGCGTATTCAGCTGTTATCTTACTTTTTCTGATGTATTTTACAAACAGCAGGAGAGGGCAAGATAGAGAGGTGCTCTTCCTCCACTGAATTTGCGCCTCTGGATCACGGTTCCTGTTTATGCAAGGCTGCAGCATGGAACCCAGGACAGCCCTTCTGTGTCTTTAATTGCACTGCAGAAAAGGAAATTACAATAGATTATGTCTGCAGTGCAAGCTAATTGCTGAGATTGCCTAGGCAAGATTATGTTGCCGCTAGGGATGTACACAAATATTTGTAACATTCGTTATTTGTCCATATTTGTACGAATTTGGACATTTTTACATCAATCACATGTCACAACATTCATACATTGACATTCGTATGAATACTAAGGTTTCGGACATTCCTACTAATAGTTTGGACATTTGTTAAACTGGGAAAAAACCTGAGGGGGAAGTCTGATCAGAGAAACAGAGAGAGAGGCAAGGGGTTTGTGTGTAAAACGGGAAGGGATACAGGATTGGGGAAATGGGTGCAAGGTGTGTGTATGTATAAGACAGGGATTCGTATCTGTTATGTATGCATTTGTATAAGATCCATATCCAGGATCCATATCTGATACGTATGTATACATATTGGATATATGTACAAATTCATATGAATATATTTGCATCAAATAGAATCCTATCACATTTGAAGGGGATCTATTCAAATGAATATGAATTTTCTAACATTAGATTCCTTAGGAACTGAATGCCCAAAAACCCATTTCTGCCCATCTCTAGCTGCCATCAGTAATACTAGTGGACATCAATAATATTTCAATGAAGAATTCAGTCAGGAGGAGACAAGACAGTGGGGACAGATCATGAGAGCATAAGAGGAGCCCTGCCGGATGAGGCCACAGCCCTTCTAGTCCAGCATCCCGCACACAGTGACCCACCAGTTGCCCATGGGCATCTCAAGCAGAGGCAAGGCAAACCTCCTGTTCTTGATCAAAATCTCAAAATAAATAAAAAAAATTGGGACAACTGACTATTAATTTAAGGGTTTGTCTTCACTCCTTTTGTGGGAGTCACCTCAAGGCAGGTAGCTCTGCTGGGTCACCTTTCCTGTGATGCTGCTGGGCACTTCTGTAACTCCATTTGTGCTTTGTGAGGCATCCTATCTGTAGCTCCTGTCCTCCTTGCTGCTGCTGCTGCCCTCGCTTCCAGCTGTCTGGGGCTGTGATCACACCTGGCTGATATAGGTCGTCCCATTAAGAAACTGAACTGAAGCTGTCCTAATCCTGTTCACACCCAATCCCCAATAATCAGTCCTCAGATCATCCTCATTTCGGGCTGCTATGCTCGCACCTTTCATGTTATCTCCCTGAGTCGCCTTTATGTGGTTCTTTAGTTGTCCACCCCTCCTTATTCACCAACCCTACTGCATTCTGATGGGGCATTCTGTCAATCAGTAGTGGCAACGGGGTGTGTTTGGAGTTGTGTAGAGCTGAGGGCAAACTCTAGTGCTGAGTCCCCTCTAGCCCAGTTCTGTGCTCACATAGGGGAAGTGAAAACAGGTTGGCTCCCCGAGACAGCTTGAGTCCTCTGTAAAAGTGGACTCAGGAGAATCCAGCTTGAGGAGGGACAGCCTACCCCCAAGACAATCCCAGCAAAACAAAACAAAACAAAACTGAACAGGGCGATGACAAGACGGCTGGAAGCTGTCTTGAACTATGGTTGTGCTTATGGCCTGGTAATGGTGTTGGGTCCTCCAGACGATGTCAGTTGCAACCAAAACGAGCCCCATCATCCTAGATGGCCTGCGAAATGTGGAGATGTGGCCTAGGTGATGAAACTATTGTGTAGGATTTAATAGTGTTTCTTTCTTTCTCTGTCTCTATCACTCACCACGGATATAATATAGCCAAGGAGATAATATTTATAATACTGGATTGTAATTTTGTATTTTTACCCTTAAAACAAAGATGCCTCATGGACCAGAAAGACTGTAAATAGTAACTCCTTGGCTGTAGTTATTTATTTAAATTTTGCTGTCTGTGTTTCACCTGACTAGTCTTGGAGAGGTGATCATTACAGCTATTACATATTTTCATTATGTTAGGTGCTTTATATTCTGTTAGCCTTTTAAGAAATTATGATTGCACTGATTCCTGTGTAATACTGATTCAGTGCAACCCCATTGTGGCATTTTTAAATTGCTCATAGAACTTGGTGAGTAACCATTCTATTTTGTACTAGGTTTATTTGTAATGTACATTATGTATACAGCTGATTTCTTCATTCTTGTACCCTCAGGTTACTGATAAACACTGATGTCAAAATGCATTAGGCAGAGTCGTATGACTGCACAAGAGCTTAACCAGTCACAATTTTAGAAACCCTTCTGTTTGTCTGGCGTTGGGATTCCATCTGAGGTCACAGAGGTCTTACTTTCAACATCCCAAGTTGATTGTGAGATGCGAGGGGGCAGTGGTAGGTGGGGCATCTGTTAGTGGAACCTCTCAGAATAGTTGAGAATATGGAAAATGCTGTTTTGAACTGTTTGCAAAGAATTCTGTGTGGCGATACCCCTTATACAAGGGTCACGTTTCCTATGTGGAATATCTAAAAACTTGGACCTAGAGCAAGGTGACATTTACCTCACTTCAGCTTGCACTTAGCTGATGCTCCCATCATTTTTTGGATCCTAGAGGGGATGGGACCCCCCAGTGCCATGTTATGCTGAGTGATGACCTCACTGTATGAGCCACTGATAGGAGCAAGGTTATCTGCGGTAGGTGCTCACTTTGTTCCAGGGCCTCTCACACAATCTCAGCCCTTGTTTGAGAGGAATTTGGCCATTTCAAATGTTTTGCGAAGCATACAGAATAGTATTTTGCGCACCCATCGTGTGAATTGCTCAGAGAAATATGAGAGGAATAGAACTGGACAGAGGGGTGTGTCAAACAGTGCAAATTCCCCTAAAAGGGAAATAGTTTTAGGTAAGGACTAAAGGGCAGCTATTCTTCAGCTTTCAAGACATGAGAAACAATAGGAATTTTTTTTTTCTGAATCAGTTGTGTAGTATAGCTGCACCTCATTAAATGATACCAGAATAAAACCATTACCAGGCACCAGAAGCTGCATTATTGTACATTTCAGCTGCACCTCTTTCTTGGGTCAAGACCTTCAGAACCCTCATTAATTAACTGGGGTAAGAAAGAGATTTATAGGTTGTCACCAGTACTGCCAAATGCCCTGCTGAGGATCATCAAGACCTGTAACTGAATCAAGCAAATGCCACTACCAGTTGAATGAAATTGTACATCAATATCAGTTCTTGTTTGAACTTTTCAAAAAAATTGATGGTTTTTGTCACTCACTATGGAGGTTTTTCCACTGGCCTCCCTTAATCTGGATCTAAGATGATCTGGATCTAAGGAATGGGTCCTTCAACTAATCTGGATCTAGTAGATCTGGATTAAGGGAGGTACCCAATCTGTCCCCACTGGTGATACAATAGCAATGGGTGCTAGCCTGCCCACAGTGGAAATGCCAGAGCACCCATGTGGTGAATCCGCATCAACCCATGTGGGGCCTGCCTACCACCCCACAATTTTGGGGGGACAGGGGGTGCAATCTCCGTAGATGCTCTGGAGATTCTTACAAGATTGTTGGTAGCGGCTCCAGAGAATCTCCGGAGCTTTGTCATAAGCTCTGGAGATTCTCTGGAGCGATCTGCTGCAAA
>MTQE01000401.1:10165016-10177186 GCA_014337955.1 Aspidoscelis marmoratus | reverse complement strand
GGAGCTTTGTCATAAGCTCTGGAGATTCTCTGGAGCGATCTGCTGCAAACGTTGAAGATTCTCTGGAGCCTTTGACAATGGTCCATAGGACTGGCATTGCTCTCATGTGGGGTCCTCTTCAGAGCCTGTGCTGTTCTTCGGAGCGGGCTTCAGACCCAGCTTTGGAGACTGTACACAGGCTTCGGAGCTTTGGGTTTCAGGGCACCCCCCCATGAGTGCACACCCCAGAGCCTCCCCTAGACCTCATTGCCCGATCATGGTGGAAACGTGCTCTGTATAATCCGGATTTGATGCCTGAAGACCCCATTGTAGTGGTCTACAGGAAATCCGGATTATAGGTCCTGAAGGACCCATTCAATCCAGATTTCTCTAGAACTGGTGGAAACAAATGTGGCTCTAATGGGGTCTGCAGCGGAAATGGAGTCTTCCTGCTCTGAGCCTAATGGGTCCTTAACAGGGCCCTAATGGTTACTTAATGGGTACTTAGTGTTAATGGAAAAAAAACCCTTAGAATATTTAGACTGCTTTGCTGGAGAACCTGCCAGAAATATTAGATCCTCTAAAAAAAAAAAAGAGAGAGAGAAAATTAATTATGTCCTGGTGACTGTTAGAAGGATTTTTGCAACAGTTAATGGCTGATAAAAGAGCAATGTGTGACATGTTCCTTTCTCTTTAATTATCTGGAAAGAGATACTTGACATAAAAAATCTATTGTTTATAAAACTCCTGGCACACATTTTTCTCACTTCTGAGTATTTTTTCTTTCCCAGTTGGTTGGACCAAAAGGCTCCTTTTCTCTGAAAGAAAGCTTTCTGCCATTTCTAGCCAAGGAATTCAACCCATATTTTCTCTTAGTACAAGTAACTGCAACAAGAGACATGGAAAAAGTTTTGAATTATGCCAGTGGTGAAGCTATTTTATTTTTTAAAAAATCTTAGTGCTGGCAGAACAGGCAGGATCAGCTGAGGCCGAGGAGGAAAAGATTTCACGGGACCAAATTGGTGAGTTTTTCTTCAGATTGCTTCTGTTGCTGCTTTTGTGTGCATTCCTTTAGTGGTGTTCTTGAGAGCTGTCTGCTCGGGAGGGTGAGGAAGGTACAGGTTATATCCACCTAAACATGTGGTGACCTATGAATGGGATGTGGAAGTGGGATCCCTCCAGCCTGCCTCTGCATCTCCTGCCCATGTGGTCTACTTTGTACCACCTTTGGGGCATCTATCAGCCATGTTTGCATAGGTGCCAATCACATTCAACTGCAATTTAGGCAACTATGAATTTATGTCAGGCACCATGTGAAATAGCCTTGTGAAGATTTTATAGACATTTGTATTGAATGCGTACCTGAAAATTCAGATAACACACTGGCCCCAAGATGCATGTAGACACCGAGGGACTCTATGAAGTTGATGGCCAGAAGAGTTAGGACCAATAAGGGGAAGCATTTTTCCCCCCAGAGTTTCATCAGTCTATGGAATTTACTGCCAGAAGAAGTGATGACAACATCAGCCTGGATAGCTTTAAGAAAGGTTAAACAAATTCTTGGAGAACAACTGTATCAATGGCTATTAGAATAGATGCTTAAGTGCTACCTCCAAGATGGAGAGACAAGCAAGATGCCTCTAAAGGCCATCTATAGGGGTTCAAGACCCTCCCATCATGTTTCTTTCCACTGCTTCTGTCACTGCCCCCCCCCAGCTCCCTTGCCCTCCTGCATTGTCCCCTTGGTGCACAAACCTACCCCCAAATGACCTTTTTATCTTCCTCTCACCCACCTGCAGTGCTGCCATTGTGCTAAGCAGCTTCTGCCCTGCCCCAGCTGAAGCTTAACTTTTAGCATGGAATTTTTGGGGGGAGGGGACATAGTGGTAGGAGTAGGTAGGTGTGCAAAGCCATTCCAGGCCAAAAACAGACTGGCTATGGTTGCCCCTGAGACAGACTAAGGCTGAATCCCCAAAAGACTTATTAGCCCCTCTCGGATTCCTCTGCAGTCACTCTGTTATAGCTGACTTTAAAAGTCCCCTCCACTTCCAGAATAAGCGTCCCCCTGGCAGCCGCGATCTAAACGGACTTTCCGTCCCCGTGGTAGCAGTTTTCTCTTTCCAGGCATTCCCCCCCCGCCCCCTCTCTTGTTAAAAGGAAACATAGCCAGATCTCCGTCTCTTGAAACTGCCTCCCGCCCCTAGCAAAGCAGATGAGCGCTCATTCTGTCAATTTCATTCACTTTCAGCAGTTACTTTCACTTTGTTCTCTGTTAGAAAAGGATTTTCTGCCCCGGTAAAGTCAGCAGCTGCAGGATCGGGAGCGCGATCCTTCGCTCATTTTCTTTTAAGGCTTTCACAGATCACTGATAACAATGTTGCAATTCTGAGCAATTCTGGCTCTTTTTACAAAGGAAAGGAAGCGAACCTGCTGCATTTCTCAGATGTGTGAATGCTTTTTGGCTGTGTGTGCAAGCAAGCAATCCCCGCCCCTTTTGCCACGGAGCGTCCTCAAGGCAGATATAGCGAGCAAAACCCGCAAATCGCTGAAAGAGCGCTGAAACTCTTCTTTAAAGTGCACGTATTTTATCGTGGGTGTCTCACTTTGCTAAGCTCCCTAAGTGCCTTGTAAAGCCCGGAATGGGGACGCTCAGAGGCAAAAGGAGTGTCCTGGCACACTTTAAATTCCATGGGGACAGGGCTTAAGGCCGCAAACTGTTTGGGTGCCGATTGGACTTGCATGGGACCAGGTGTGGGACCAAGATCGAATCTCAGACATCCCCATGTCATTCCCCATAACACAGGCTGGGGGCGGATTCAGCCATCCCCATGCAAACTGTGCCAGGGTCATGATTTTACTCCCTTTCCCAGGCAAGCCACTTGCTTGCCTTGAAAGGGGAGTAAAAGCAAGTCTGTCAGCCGGCTGACAGGCTTGCTTATTCTCTTTCCCAGGGAAAGGGAGTAAGGGGTTCAGAGGCTTGAGTTTTCTCTCTTTTCCAGGGAGGCAACCTTATTGCCCCCCTGGAAAAGAGGGACATCTCAAGCCTCTGCACCCCCTCTTCCTGATCTGCTGGCAGGAATGAGGCTTGGCTTTATTCCCAGAGTAAACTCAAGCCTCTTTCCTGTCAGCTGAAGTCCAAGACTGTCCCCATGTGCTCAGCTTGGACCAAATAGCCCAAACCGGGCCCAGGTACCAAATTTGGTCCTGGTTTGGCACAGGTTTGGGTGATTTGGCCCAAGGAAATCAGGCCAAATCTAAAATGCATGGGGACACCCCTTGCTGAACCTGATTTTGGACCAAACGTGCACGGGGACACACCCCAATAGGCTATGGAGTGGCTGTGGTGAAGGTTCTGCCTTTTTCTTTTGTTTAAGAATGTGCAGAAGCAATTGCTGGCCCACTGTGTGAGACAGGATGCCGAACTAGATGTTCTTACATTTGGGAATGCAAATCTTAAAACTTTGGGAATGGTGAGTGCTCAGAGCGATTTCAACACTGCCTAAATCTTGAATGGGAACACACCCTGTCTGTTTTATTTGAGAGTGGGGAGTGGAAAGTCTAGAAATGAAAAGGTGTGCGCTGTCAAACTTGAAGATGGACTGAAGGAAGTTTAAAGAGAAGGCATGACCATAGGCCTATTCTCAGGTATCCACTGTGCCAGCTTCTTCTGATGTGTTTGTAGACAAATGCTTTTGAGGCCACCTTCTGAAAAAATACAGTTTGGGGAAAGAGAGCCAGAAGTCATTTATTTTTATCTTCAAAGCAGCTGCTTGTATGAATATCTCCAATGGATATTTCCAATGAGTGCAGTTGTGCCAGTTGTGTGGTGAAGGTGGAATAATGTGGGATAGTGCTTATGTGCTGAATTACTGCATCAGCTTTGATAATGTAGTAACAAAACGTAATAGCAACTCTGATTGATATATTTTGATTTATTTGATTGCAGCATTTATTTGCCTCCACATTGTTTTCCATTTCTTAATGACAGAACATGAAATACTAGCACTTAGATGCTTTTGTCCTTTTAATATGCCAGTAAATACTTCCAAAGACTGGCAAGTTTCTGCTTTCATCCGCATAAATTGTCACTTCAAGTTCCACATAAAATCTCACAGAAACATTTCTGGACCCAGTTAATTCAGTCTGAGAACTGGAGCACATAGCTGAGAATGGCAAAACGTGCAAATAAAGTGTTGCCCTATCTTTTGGTCAACAGCCCTCACCACTCCTGGTGCACAAATTAGCCACACAACACTAAATGCATTGGTAGGAATAAATCTCTATGTGTTCGATCCTTTCTGCACTGATTGGTGATCTGGATTAAGGAGCCCATTAATCTGGATCAGTAGTTCTAATTCTGGATAGACTGATCCAGATTAACTCAAGGTAAGTGCAGATAATCCCTTTGTTTAATGGACTGTAGTTGCAATATGGTCAACATTTGGGCCACTCTAGTAAACAAGCACATGTTTAACCCATCTGATGGATTTTCAAGGAAGTATGTCTAATTTCCTGGATAAACAGGAATAAGAAACTGGCAACTATCCTGCTGGAAGAGTTAAAAACAATCAGATTTCTAGGCATGCCTGATATTTTTGAATGTTGAAATTCTCGGTTTGGTATGCATTGTCTCTAGAAAATATTCCCTTCAATACGTTTTGGAAAAAATGCTCGCTTGCTGTACAAACAATTGTAGATTGCAATTGCTCTGCCAAAAGGAGATGAAATTTGCAGTTGAATATTTTCTCTTTGTCTTCCAAATTTATACCTCACTTTGGGAAAGCAAGCCCTCCAGTCCCAATAAAGTTAGGGCCTTTCTGCAGGGGAAGCTTCCAGATGGTTCACCTGTACCTCACGGAGCTGTTTCTTGATCCAGAATGCCTCTGTGCACCCTGAAGCATCCCTCAAGCAGGATAATCATTGCACAGTCAAAACTGCACCTTGACTACATTAGCATCAGAGTTGGTAAGGCTCAGGATGCTCCATCCACATGTCTTCTGGTGGTGACTGGTACCACAGGCATGATGATGTGCTGTCTTGCCAGGTTGCCAAGTGACAGCACCACACAGGTGCACTGGTGCTGTCACTGTATCTTTGTGATGGCCACTGTCTGGGCAGCCATTCACACTCAGTAAGGATCTAAATGCAATCTTCTTATACACAAATTTATGGATGACAGATGTATCAATGGCTACTAGAATTGATGCCTAGGTACATCTTTCAGGCTAGAGGGGACAAAGAGGATGCCTGTAAGGCCATTTGCTGGGATTCGAGAGCAGGAGAAGATTTGCCCTCGTCTCTAGCAATTGGTGGGCCACTGTGTGAGACAGGATGGGCTGTGGCCTGATCCAGCAGAGCTCCTCTTATGCTCTGAATCTGCAAGTGTGGATAGCTAGAGCATTCTAGCACTATGCCTCCTAGTGAACAGGGCACAGTGTAAATTTCCCCCTAGTTATGATAACCTTCTACTGAAAAGAATGGAACTTCAGATGTTGTTGTTTTTTGCTGTTGGGTACCACCAACTTCTGGTTGACTGCATGGGCATCTCCATGGATACCACCATGCAGTTTTCTTGGCAGGGATAACAGAAGCGGTTTGCTGTTTCCTACATCTGGGGAGAGACTGAGGATCAAACTGATGACCATTGCTTTTCAGGCAGTTTGCTCTACCACTGAGCTACAGCC
The DNA here is from genome assembly GCA_014337955.1 of Aspidoscelis marmoratus. Taxonomy (NCBI): domain Eukaryota; kingdom Metazoa; phylum Chordata; class Lepidosauria; order Squamata; family Teiidae; genus Aspidoscelis; species Aspidoscelis marmoratus. The sequence goes on along the minus strand of MTQE01000401.1, from coordinate 10,171,523 downwards.
ACCCTTACTTATGTTATGACAAATTTATTATCTTATTTCTTAGTGCTCTCACTTGAATACAGCCAGAACAGTAATTATAGGGATATCTATCTCATATTGCAAAAGCAATATCATTGTTCTTACTTAGGCAGTGGGGGAAATGCATATACAATTGAGGTCTAAAAGATATCCATAGGTATTCAAAGAAAAAACAAAAAGAACATCCCTACAAATAATCACAATGAAAAAAGTTTAATTTTTCATTCAGTTCTCTAGGTGCCATTTAATTTCAGGTTCCATTTTGTTTCTTTACTAGGTAACAATTTCACACTCTTGATTTTTTCTAGTGCCCATAACGATGTATTATTTGAGAAGCAACATTCTTTTAGATTTCCTTGAGTGTGCATATTTTTCCATGGTTCCTAAGTAAAAATAATGAGAAGAGCTGCTGAGGTATGAAATAGCATACAATTGCTATTCTATCCAAAATTGTTTGAGAATGTGGAGGAATATGGTTGGCAGTTTGTTCAAGGAGTCATTTACAGTTACTGCTAAGTATATGACTTTAAAGCATTTTGGATTTTTAATTCTTTGTTGAAAAATGTTGTTTATGCTTTACATTTTCATGCAGAATTTATTTTTGAAGAAGGCCTTACAATGGAGGAAATATCTTTGGCTTTTTAGATTTTTTTTCCCCAAGAGGCTGGTAAGCATGAATTTCCCCTGGCCTTTCCTAGCAACCTAAGAATGTCCTCATCTTTTTCGTCAATATGTGCTGTCTTGCTATATTTTAATGATATCTACTGTGATTTCCTAATTCATAAGCTAGAGAAACATTAACCCTTGAAATGATCTCACATATTTAATAGACAACCATGTCTCTAATTTATTTAGTATTTTTGAATTATCCTTGGAAATATTGTCTGAATATTAGGTGAGGGCTCAGCTACACTTAAGATTTAAAATTCAACCCACCTTCAGAGTGAAAGAATATATGAGTCTCTTCACACTTAAAAGAAGAGTTGGCTTTTCTACCCTACTTTTCTCACCCATTTAAGGGGATTCAGAGTGGCTGACAAAGTTTTCTATTCTTCTCCCCAGAACAGAACATCCTGTTAGGTAGGAGGGGCTGTGAGAGCTCAGAAGAGAGCTTTGATCTGCCCAAGGTCACCTAGCTGGTTTCATGGGGGAGGGTGGAATCAAACTTGGTATTTCCACATAAAAGTTCGGCTCCTTAACCACTAGACCAAACTGGCTCTCATGCAAACTGGCTTTTAGGCCTGCTCTGGGACAAGGCATCCACACACCCTGGTACTGCCTCCATCCCAGAGTGGCCCAGAAGTATCTGTGGCTGTCCTGATTGTTGTTAAAAAGTTGTCTTTTGATGACTTGACTGCAATTTTGGTGAGTTTACACTAGGTTTTGAGTGATTTGGTGTGCTTGTGTGCCTTGGCATGTCTTTGAGTGTGCAGTGTGGGTTGTGTGGAGTAGAAAGGGTCATTGGTGTGTGTTCTTTTTGGGAGGGTTTTGATTGCTTTTACATGCTTCCGAGTGCTTCTGAGTTCTCTTGCTTGTGTTCTGTGGTTAGTGATTGAATGGTTAGGTTCCTGAGTGACTTCAGAGTATTGTTTGGTTTGTGTGCATGCACAGAGTGCTTGTGTTGTGCATTTGTGCATGTACTGATGTGTCTTTTTTTATATACCTGTTTTGCTGTTTGTTAAAAAAAAAGTGTGTATTTATGCTGTGGACACCATTTTTGCTCCATGCAACTTTTTTGCTTCCAGGACAGCAGTCACTTCTTTTGGGGTTTGAAAAGATGGTTTCAAAGCATGGTGGCCTCAAGACAGTGGCTCCTACAGCGGCAAAGGTTCCCTGAGGATAAAATAATAGTTCTGGCCCAACTCCGTGAAGACAAAGGTTCATCACAGAGGGAAGAGTCTTTGAGACCAGGGTGTCACTTATCAGGACCATCAAAAGGAGGACGAGGAGGAGAAGATCTTCATGTAGGTGTGGTTGAAAGTGTTAGACCTTTTGTGCGCTCCAGGACCAGACATCCACTGATGATGAGGATGGAAAAGGGTTTGAGCATCTGGGTGGAGAACCAAACCTAGAGGAAGATGCTATTAACCACGCAGATGATCTTCAGCAAGGCCAAACACATCTTGGAAGACCCTGCTTGTTGCCTCTGAGATCGAGTCCCAGGCAGTTTCCTGGGGCCTTCCTGCACTCCCTGTCCTGTCCAGGGGACAGGAATAGTGCACTCGCACTAGCCTGCACTAGCATTTGCCAACCCATTCCCCATCCCTCTGGAAACTTACCAGAAGTGGAGATGCATGTCAGGGCACCATCCTCAGGGGCCCAGATGTCATAGTCGTGGGTTATGATGCTGGTGTGACTGAACATGCACCAGTGCCAGTGCCAGGACTATGGTGATGTGCCACACATGTGTACTCAAATTTTTGGTCGCCTGACATGCCAGCATGCTTGCACAGCACCTCAGATGACTTCTGGCACCTGGAAGAGGTGTGAATGGTGTCTCCAGTGGCTGGAAAGATAAGCTTTCAGATGTGTGTGGTGCACTATTTCATGCACCACTAATGGTAAACGCTAGGGTAGCTTCTGGGATAGCAAGAGACATTTCTGGTATGGAAGTACCACCTGCAAGTGCAGATGGTGTTTTCCAGAAGCTATCCCAACATGTACTAGCAGGTCAAGTGCAAACTGACCTCAGGTCAGCAGTGATTGCCTTCAGAAGTTCAAAAACTAGATTTCCCTCCATAATGTTAAGATGGTGGGGGAGATCACTCTGGTGGATGCAGAGGTATTTGTAATGTTCTCCAAGGAGTTCTTGCAGTGCATGGTGATGTTTCAGATCATCTATGTCAGAAGACACAGCAGCTCATAGTACATACCTTTTCTGAGTCTGTGTAGCCTAGAAAGAACAGCCTTCATCTGAACCAATCTCAGTGGGGGAGGAAGAAAAAAGAAGAAAAGGAGATATTATTATTGATTTATTGGTTAAAATAAACCAATGTTTAAAATAACTGTTAAAATTGAACTTATCGAAATAATAGCTGAATTATGTAATCTATGCTTACTATACTGTTTTAGAATTAATATCCCCTTTTCTCAATTCTCTGCGTCTTCTTATGAATGTTTCCCTCAAGGTCTGGCAATTGTAAAGCCCTAAATATTTCTTTTAATGTTGCTTGTTAGAGAACCTCTTTCAGGAATTAAAAGAGGTGTCATGGAGTAAAAGCAGAGAACTAATGCTTTTCCAGGATTACCCCTTTGGACTTGGTTAGAGAAGAGCACTATTTAATCAGAAAAACAGCTGGACAGGAAGAGGGATTTACAGAGCTTTATTAGATACTGAGCAGCATTCCATATAAGGAGACAGGAAGAAGAGAAGAATTATCAGTGGAGGCTGAAAGATAGTGTGTGGAAGTCTTGCAATACCTGACTCCTAAAGGTGTCTGTGCAACAAGTTACCCAAGGCAACCTTGTTGTCTTGCTTGACAAAACTTTTTCTGTCAGTGTGTTTCTAAGGAAAAGGAAAGAGTTATTTTGCCATAGACCTCTTCTGTTTTTATTAAATTAAATTACTATTATTAAAAAGCAATTACTGTTGCTTTTAACTATTTTTGTATTTTTCTAACGTTGCATTTTTAAACTTGTTTCTGATTTTATGGCTGATATAGTTTTTAAATGTTTGTTTTTAAATGTTGTGAGCCACCCAGAGACCCTCGGGTATGGGGCGGCATATAAATGTAAATATAAATAAATAAATACTAATTTTTTGATATAAAGTTGTATAGGGTCTGTAGAGATCTGTGACACCTAAGTTGAACAAACAAATGGGCAGATTTACAGATGGACTGAAGGGCTGACTGACTTGATAAAGTAATAATTGATATAAAGATAATAATAATTTTTAAAATAATAATGCCAAGCACAGAACAGAGCAATTCATACCTAGATACGTAGTTTGAGCAATGCTTTCCCAGTGGTGAAACAAATATGTCATGGACCCAGGGACCTTCCTGCTTAATGCCCCCTGAAGTAAGCCCTACTCCTATGCAATGAAGCAATGCTGGAGGACTAGTGCCAACATGTTTTAGTTTCCATCAATGCTCCATAGAGTTGATTCACAATGGAAGCTACTCGTGTGGGGAAAGTGCCCAACGACACCTGGACCTTGTCCAGGAAAATGTACATGTAAAAGAAAAGCATAAGTTGATTGGGCCCTTCATTCTCTCGCCCCAAAGATGGATAGTCCACAAAAAGAGAATGTAGTGCTTTTCATACAATCTTTGTCAACTAATTTGTTCCATTCCTATTTATTAAACTGAATTTTTAAAATTATTTTTAGACATTTTCCCAACTAAAATAAAAATTGATTTTACCCAATCTCCTGTTGAGTCTGAAAGTTGTTTCCAATAATTTACAGAATAGTTTCACTTATTACAAAATGTAGCGTTTCATATCATACCATTTCTTCTTTACTGTGTGCTAAAAGTATTGATTTGATGCCTCTACAAGATCTAGATGCTTCAATGCTGTTTCATGTTGGAAATAGTTAGTTTTTCCACTTATAAGCCCATGCACCTTTTAATAAGTATGCAGCTTAAAAACGTTATGTCTGTTGACACACTGTACATCTGCTATAAAAAGGCCAATAAAATGTTATGGACAATAAAAAATGATATTGAAAAGAAATGCTAATATAACCTCTCCCTTTTTTTTTCAGCGATTTCAGCATAGTTTTGAAGTATTTCAGCAGAGTGATGAGGGAAGAAAGCCCAATTGATCAGAAAACTGTAGGCATTTTATATACTTGTAGCTAAGGTAAAAATGGGTGAACGAGGGGATTGATTGAAAAGTGGATCAAGTTGCATTATCGATTGGTGCCCTGAGACGAAAAGTTTGAAATTATTGGCTATTTTGGTAGTAAGTAAAGGTAGAGGGCTGTGGTAAGTAAAGTAGGGTGAGCCAAGGTTACACACACAGAGAGTTTTTCTCCATTTTCCAAAACACTACAAGATGAGGACACTCAAATGTAGCTAGATTCTGAACAAATTGGGACAACAAAAAGATTTTTAAACATGCACACACAGACAGTTAAACTTTGGAATTTACCCCCAGGAAATGTGGTGTTGGCTACCAGTGTGGATGGTTTTAAAACAATTTTGGAATAATTCAAAGAATGGCTATTAACCCTGATGGTAGCAGGAGGTGTTAGGCCTCTGAAGGACAGATGTTCGGAGACTGCAACAGAACAGCTGTGTGCTCACATCCTTCTGATGGGCCTCCTCATGCAGCTGGTGGGACACTGTAAGAGAAGACAGTTGTGCTTAGATGGACCATGGATATGATCCAGTGGGGCATTTCTTAAATTATTCCATTCTTGGAGAGAAGGAGGAAGAGGAGAGTCATTTAAATCTTTATAGCAATTGGCATGTTGCTGTGATCACCGATGTTGCTGATGATCCTAGCAGTAACCTATTGCCTCTCATCCCTGCTCCTGATTTGTTTCCCTTGCTAATTTCACCTTGGCTGGTTGCCTGGGGAACAGTAGGGGCACATGGCTGCAAAGTGGGGTGACTCTACTTAACAGCCTGATGCATAGACTGTAGACCAGAGGGGTCAGAATGCTTTTGTTGCCAGCAGGAGGTATGATCATAGAAACCTGCAAAAGAATGAGCCCACTGCTTCTGATCTCCAGTTAAAAGAAAAGAAAGAAAATGTTGAAAAGATCCAACATCAGAGGGGCTCCAGGGGAGCAGGTTTTCAGATTCTTAAAGTGATGCTAGACTCTGGCAGTGGCATGCTTCCCGTGGACTGATCATCCTACAGCTCAGTTGAAACCACAATATTTCTGGCATGTGGACAGCCACAATGTTAGATAAACAATGAATGGGTGGGAATCCATGATGGATTAAATTACATAAAGCCTGTCATTATGCAGAGAAGTGCTTGAACAGAAGCCATCAAACATGCACAAAACTGTTACATTAAACTTTATAATTTCATGCAAAAACAGCAGATAAAACTACAGGATCGTTGCCTGTGCCCTTCTATGATCTTATTGAATTAATGAGTTTGCAAAACAGCAGCACGATGCGCTTGTGATGTTTATTTACCCATCAATTCATTGATCCATGAAAAAATGTGATGTTTTTAACAAGCTATGTTCCACCCAGCATCCTGGAGATAATTGTCATCTGCTTTGGAATACAGTGAGTTCTGAAAGTCGTATCAGTAATCCTGATCATGCAAAATAAAAACAAACCTATTGTGCAAGGGAAAAGAGTTGATTATTATCTAGTACACTAAGGCTGTGGTCACACCTAAGGTTTAATCCAGCTTCAGTCCACCTTCAGAGTGAGAGAACACATCAGCAAAAGTGATATTTTCTTTCCACATTATTGATCCCAAAGGTGAATGTTCTGGCATGAAACCCTTGAGAGAACTTGCTTGTTTATAGAATCATAGAATCATAGAATCATAGAATGGTAGAGTTGGAGG
>MTQE01000401.1:10134372-10153815 GCA_014337955.1 Aspidoscelis marmoratus | reverse complement strand
CAAATTTTGACACACCGAGCTCAAAAGGTTCACCATCACTGGCCTAGGTGAAGAGGTAAAGCCAATTTTCTTAGGGTAATCAGCACACTACATCCATAGTCCTTGACCTGTATAGCTGTGTTGACACTTAAGTTTAAATCCAGTTTGGGACCACTTTCCAAGTGACAGAATATATCAGCAAAGTGACTAATCATTTTTTGTTCTCTTTATCTAATCCAAAGGTGGCTTTTCCAAGTAAGATAATGCTGGAAGAAAAGAGCTCGATACTTTGCTGATGTATCCTCTCACTCTGAGGCCCTAGTCACACATATATGAATCAGGACATCCTATTCATAATTTGAACTCAGGTCATACCAGCTCTGTTCACACCTAGATCATTATCGTTCTCAGGCTGTCTTTGCTTTGGGCTGCATTGCTCACATCTTTCTTCGTGATCAGTCTGAGACTCCTTCACAGAACTCTTGGCTCTCCACTCCTTTTGCTGCATCAAATCTATCTCCTTTCTTATTGGATGCCATTGTGTTACTCAAGGGAGGCAAGGATTGTGTGTTTGTGGTTCTTTTTTAATCCTGCTTTTTTAACCCCCCCCTCCATGCTTCCGTTCCTTTTTTTATGTGATTTTCTTCTATGTGCAATCAATTATTTTTTTTAAAAAAATACATTTGTGGAAAAACACTAGATAGAGGAATCATACATAAACTGAGTGTCACGTCCCGGATATGTGACCTGATGACTTGGCCCAGGCAAGTAGCCTTGGCAGCAGGGGCTTTGCTGCTTGCTGCTGCACTGCTGGTAACACCGACTTCGTTGCAATAGGTTTACCCAGGTTTTGCCAGCATGATCCTGGAGATCAGCCACATATATGGCTGAACCAATTAGACTAGAAAATGGGAGGGTTAATGAAAAGGCTGGAGACAGGAATCAGGAGGAAATCAGGAGAGCATTTAATCTTGCCAGGGGTTTAAATATGGTCAAAAAGGGGTGTGAGGGAAATGACCTCGAGGCAGCATCTGGGGAGGTGATTGGAGGAAAGCTGGGGTCAGGCAGGTTAAATGTCCTTGTGATGTCACATCCTCTGGTCAATGGTGGGAAAGATATTCAGCCGGAAGAGAGGGACAGCTGTTCTTTTTTTCTCCACAAGGCTGAGAACGCCTTTATGCCAATGACAGGCAGCACAGAGTGAAAAAGAGGGAAATACCTTGGACAGCGCCCAGTGTATAATGTAAGTCTATGGGAATGGGAAATGCCTAGCATTTTTTATCCCAAGGCTTTTTTGAATCAGCGAAAGACCTATAAAGTGAAGGGCTGGAAAAGGAAGCCAGGGTAGGAAGGCCTAATGGTTACTACAACTGAGGAGAGAAGAGGAGGTACCTCATGAACTCTGTGTGTGTCGCCTTCTCCTAGACATTAGCCGAAAGGAAAGACTGGACATTACTCAGCACAGCACAGCTCAGCCTCCTTTAGCCCTCCCCACAGTCACACTGAGGAAGAGAAGATGGCTTGGCATGCCAGGACGGGTTGAGTCCTCTGGAAAAGAGAACTCTGATTAGAACTATCTGACGGGAATACGCTGGCTTGGAAAATGAATTGAACAAAAATAATGTGAGTAATGTAACCAGAAGATGACCTGAAGTCATCTTAAACTAAAGGTGTGACCAGGGCCTGAAAGTGGACTGAAGCTGGACTGAAAACTGTGAACACAGATTATGTCAGTAAGGTGGCCCCTGCTTGGCAGCTGAAAGAATGCTTCTAGTTGTACACACCCTTCCTCCAGTGGTTTTGAAACAGAGGTGTGCCTTCTGCATGCTTCCATGCTCTGATCAGAGCCTACTAGTTCACTGGGAGACCTGTTTAAAAAGGCTTGGCAGTAACCCCAGTCTAGGTAAATGGGATTATTCTCTGTCTAGCATTGATGGAGTGTTCGGGAAGAAGAAGAAGGTTGGCTTTTCTACCTGCTTTTCTCACCCTTTTAAGAGAACTCAAAGTGGCTTTCAAAGCTTTCTATTCTTCTCCCCACAACAGAACACCTCTGAGGTAGGTGGGGCTGTGAGGGCTCAGAAGAGAGCTGTGACTAGCCCAAGGTCATCCAGCTGGCTTCATGTAGGAGTGCAGAAGCAAACCTGGAATTCCCAGATAAGAGTCTGGCTCCTTAACCACTAGACCAAATGGAAGGAAGGAAGGAAGGAAGGAAGGAAGGAAGGAAGGAAGGAAGGAAGGAAGGAAGGAAGGAAGGAAGGAAGGAAGGAAGGAAGGAAGGAAGGAAGGAAGGAAGTGTCCTTCTTCTAAATGCAAAATTGCTTTTTATACCCTTTATACCCACAAGGTTTTGTTTGTTATGTACTTCTATTTGGAGGAAATTTGGTAATCATGTAGCATAAACTAAACAAACTTGCAATACAGAAGAATTACAGGCTTTCAAACGATTCAGCTGTGGTAGAGAGGACAACAAACTCATTATTATGATGAAATCATCTATTCTTTTGTTCAGTGGAATGTATTGCTTGTTCATGGTTGATTGATATATAAGTCAGATTAACCTTTAATTCTGCAGTGGCAGGTTTTAAGGGTCAGTGCTGAATTTCACTGCACCCAGCACACTTCTTAAGCATGCCCACAATTTCTTTTTGTATCAATGCGTCCTGTAGTTGAACTTGATTCTCCTTGCATGTGCTGTGGGGTTTGTTTGTTTTTTTCTTTCCATTTTTTCTTTTTAATGTTTTCAGGTATTAACGAGTACAATATCTCACAAGCTAATTTTGGCAGCCACGGAAGATTATACATCTTGAAAATACAGGCTAAATAATCTGAAATGCAGCATCTACTTAACCTCTGCAGTATTATTTTGCTTTCCAAATGACACTGTTGTTTCCAACATTTAAATCTGATAAAAGATAAATTGTGTTAAAGGTTTATTCTCAGAAGACCTTCACAGCAGACCATCTAAAGAACACAAGTATTTAAAATCCAGCTTAAATATACACCTCCATTCAATGGCAGCATGAGAAAGCAAGGAATGACTGGTGGCCTGCCTTTAAGGTCTTCAGACCTGCATATTGATTCACTGCAACCCTGCTGGTGGGGAGTAGATTGCCGTTGCTGCATTGAGAAGCAAGAGATTCTCCAAATCACAAGGAGAAATTCCATTTCCCCAAAACATGGCCAATTTGCTGCTGACCCCTGCAGGAACTGAAAGAGCACCTTTATCATGCCCCTTGCCCTGGTCACACCTTCACGTCATCTTCTGGTCACGTTACTCACATTTTTATTCAGTTTGTTTTCCAAGCCTCTGATAGATTGTTTTAACAGGAGTCCTCTTTTCCAGAGGACTCAGCCCGTCTTGGCATACCAAGCTGTCTTCTCTTCACCGGTGTGATCAGGGGATGCGGGATGAGGCTAAAGGAGGCTGAACCATGCTGTGGTGGGTGAAGTCCAGTCTTTCTTTTTGGCCAAAGCCTAGGGAAGGGTGGCATGTGCGGAGTTCACGAGGTATTCTCTCCTCAGTTTATGTGTATGATTCTTCTATTTAGTGTTTTTCCGCAAATTTATTATTAATTTTTTAAAAAATTAATCACATGTAGAAGAAAAGCACATAAAAAAGGAAGGGGGCATGGAGGTGGGGGAGCAGGCCTAAAAAAGAACAGCACTCACACAGCCTTGCCTCCCTTGAGTGACACAACGGCATCCAATAAGAAAGGAGATAGATTTGACGCAGCAAAAGGATTGGAGGGCCAAGAGTTTCATGGAGGAGGGTCAGGTCAATCGCAGAGAGAGTTGTGAGTGGTGCAGCCCAAAGCAAGGACGTCCTGATGACAACCTATAATGATCTAGGTGTGAACAGAGCTGGCACGAACTCAGTTCAAATTATGAATAGCATGACCTGTCTCATATATGTGTGACCAGAGCCCCTGTGCTGATGCAGCCTTTGTTATGGTCAGATGACTAGTCCATAATCTTATTCATTCATCCAACAATGCAGCCAAAATTCCTGCATCTTAGTCAAGCCACAGAAACCCAAGAGCTAAGAAAACGGAAATGTTATAAAATTAATGCACCTGTAAAGAAATCACTGCAGCAGGATTGCGAAGGCCTCCATTTTTTGTCTAAACTTTTCTGGAAGGGAAACCCCTCCATGTCACAATTTTAAAGAAGACGTGCCTAAAAACCCTTTCCCACTTTTTGTCCTTCCTGCTTGCATAGCACTACTCCCTTTCTTCCCTGTTCATCTTTCTCATTCTGGTTTAGGGATGGGTGAAAAATATTCATCAGCATCAAAATCTGTATGGATTTGGAGGGGATTCAGAGGCACTACTGGCAGCAGAGGTTCAAAGCGAATTCAAAGAGCATTTGAATCCTAGCACTTTTGAAGTGGCTCCATTTGCACAGATGCGAATTTCCTTTGCATTCACTTCAGTTGGAAGCAAACAGGGAAAAAAAATCGCGCCCATCCCTACCTTGGTTTGCTGTTGCCAGTCTGTTTTTTCCAAGACCTTAATTGGATGGATCTCATAGGAGGCTAGGATTGGCTCCAAAGCCTTGTAGCTTCCCACAGTCCTACAATCAACCCCAAGGCCAACCCTTTCATGTTTGGGAAAGGGACACACAGATAGAGATCTTGGGACAAGATAAAAGTGATTTCCCCCCATATTTTATGTTTGTCCAAGAGTCCCAATTTCAGTTCACTTCATTTAATCTCCTGTGTGAACATAACCCAAATCAGTTTAGGCCTAATGTTTCAGAATTCTGTTTGAGTCCCATTAGGGGTTAACTTTTTTTTTTTTTATCACTAGAAATTTTGCTCTTACTAATATGAAGATCTGGGGATGAAATTGTTGGGACTTTTGACACTTGTGGTAGCTATTGATTTTTTGGCTGGGAAGCAACAACCTAAGCAGACCTGTGAATGAACTGAGTAAAGTATGAATTAACTCAGCTCTTGATTAAATTGCAATGACATGGATAATGACCTGATTATTTCATATTTATTGCCACCCTGATAGGCAGTCCTCCTTTAACTCGGGTAAGAACAAAGCAGAGATAGTTAGCCTTGAGTTTCTCATTTTAATGTTATTTTGTAATAAATCCTAAAAGATGTGTCCAGGAGACTGTTGTTCTAGTTTAGATTTCTGTGTGTCTGCTTTGTGACAGAGCAGAGCAGCATCCATCCTTTAAGCAGGCATAGAAAGTTCACTGCAATTGTCACGAATCACTGAAAGAGAATGACATTGCTGTGAAGGAGCACAATTAGCAAGCAGGTCTTGAACAGTAAGATATTTTACTACTATCCGTATACAAAGAAATTGGGACCACTCATAGTCCTCTCCAGATGTTCCTAGATTACAGACTCTGTTATGTCTGAACGCTAATCATTTGAGAAGAATGACATTGAACTAACCCCCTGCTGCAAACAATTCTCTACTTCAGTACGTTTTTGGGAGTCCAGTTTTGTAGGAAGGCTTAACAGAGACAATTTGGACTTTACTTGCATACATATGAAAACAGCATACTGATAAAAACTTTGGTTTGTATAATTTGCAAAGCCAGCAGATTTTTGACCTCCAAGGTTTGGTTCAGATCTGGACAGGATTAATTTCTCAAGGAAGCCTGCAAAAGGCATTAATTCCTAGGTCAGGGTTAGATTAGAATCCCAAAACATTTTCTTCCCCTGTTTTCTCACCTTGTTCCCTAACTTTGATGCCGGCATAGTGATGTGATGTCCATGTGAGGACCTGGAAAAGACCAGCAAGTAATCCTAGTATTTATTTATGTATTTATTTGTATTATTTATATTTCTATCCTGCCCTGTACCCGAAGGTCTCAGGGCAGGTAGCAACATTTAAAATCAGACATATGTACTGTTGTTGTTTTACTATATGTCTGATTATATTATATATTAAAACATATATTAGGGCCTGTTTGCAATTACTGTGAGGGAATGCACTGTGTGCACTCTGTGCCACCATCTCTGTCCCACAGCTTGACTGGAAGCATCTCGTACGCTCCAGTTTGGCAGCATTCACACCTACACCCACCTGAGGCTCCTATGGACCCATCTATACCTAGGTTTTAGTCCATCTTCAGTTCACTTTCAGAGTGAGAAAACATATCAACAAAGGGACAAACTATCGTTCTTTTGGCATTATCTAACTCAGAAAATCAACATTTGGGTTAGTTATTATGGAAAGAAAATATTTGTCACTTTGCTGGTGTGTTCTTTCACTCTGAAGGCGGAATGAAGCTGTATTAAAACAAGTCTGCGGTCACACCACAAGATAGTCTGCCTTAGAATGGATAGGGAAGGATGTCCCTCTAGAGCCACTACCAAGCTGCCAGATGTGGCAATCGGAAGCTGAGGAGTCCCTGCAAGTCCCTGCACAGTCGCTTCTGGTGGGACAGATGTGATGACTGGAAACTACTGGGAGGCGACTTTGCAGCTGCATCCTGTCAGCCAGTCAAGAAGCTTCAAGACGTTTAGCAGCTTTTTACTTCATTGGAGGTGGGGGGGGGGGAATGCTGCATGGATACTGTAGGCAACTGAAGCTGTGATGTCCCTCCGAAGCTCTTGTTATGTCTACAGGCACCCTAAATGTTTCATTTTCCTTAACAGAGTATACAAGGGCTCTCTGGATGATTTCAGTGAATGCAGTGCCTCTTGCTTGCTTGCTGGCTAGCTAGAATAACTGCTGAACTAGGGTTGTCTAAAAATATTAATCTGTTAGTAGGCTACTACAACAGACACTGTCTGGGGCGGCCCTTGAAGATGGCAATAGAAAGAAAACATCTTTGGAAAATTGCAGGCACTTCGAGGCCACGTGCTGTGATGAATGCTGCTGCAATATCTGTTGAGAAGGTTGCCACAGTGATTGGTAATAATTAGCTGGCCCAGTTAACTGTAAGCTGCTCTGGGATGAAAAATAGTTAAATGACACACAGACAACCGTTTTAATGGATTGCAAAGGGCTTAACAGTAGGAAATAATACTTCATAAGGACCAGGGGTGTTTTCACACTTTCCTTTCCATCCTGTGGACAGGAAAGGTGTGCAATCAAGTAATGCTGAATAGTGTTCGCACTTGTGATCATTAGGCAACATTACCCTATCCCCCACACAATCGATCACTGACCTGCGATCGATACCGGGATAGTCCTCTTCTGGGTGACGCCATCTTGAGTGCAGTGCCCTCCACAATGTTGTGTGGATCAGCACCATCAGCGGCAGCTCCAATGACCTCCCCATCCAGCAAAGGTGCAAATGGTCCCTGCTGGAGGCTTCAGGTAAGTCCCCAGTAAAGGTTAGTAAGCTTGTGGAGCACAGTTTTGTGCTCCATAGCTAGTGTGCAATTAGGCAACTTCTGGGCAGGCAGGGGGCACGTCTAGCATGTAAACGCCTGCCGACAGTGCAGATGTACCTGCCCAGATGTTGCCTCATTGTATAGTAAGGGCCAAAGCACAAATTGGCCCCTGGACATTTGCCGGGTGACTCAGAGTCTCTCCATCTAGAGGTGGGTGAGGAACAAGTTGAGGCACATTTGCAGAGGGAGTCAGTGAAAATAAATAAATGAAATAAAAGTGACACAGAGCTCCTTTGGAGGGCAAAACAGGCTGCCTTGTAATCTGATGCAGAACAAATTAACTATTGGTGTGTTTGGAGATGTGTATTTGCTTTCAGTGACCTTTTGTGTGCATTTGTAAATAAAAACAAATGTAGCACAGAACTCAGAAATCTTCGGTGCCCCCCCCCCGACTCAGAGGGAATTACTTCAACACTCCACGAGACTTACATCCTTCTTTTGTTCTCAGCTGATAGCTTAGGTGAGCTGATTCAAAGGCAGTCTTGGTTGCTTGAAAGCATCTTAACCCTAAATGATAGTTTCCAAATGGAGAAGGCATGTCACTTTCAATTTTCTTGAATCTATTATGTATTTATAGATGTTAGACTAAGCTGCTGTGCTGCGGCCTAAATCAGAAGGGCATTCATTTTGCCATGCTCTGGTGTGCTGTAAAGCAAAGAATGGCTGCCAGCAAGCACTGAGTGGTACTTAAAACTGTACAGCTGAGCCCACAGGCATCTTATATGCCATAAATAGCTAGGTAGTATGCCCCACACCACTCATATACTATGCGCCTGTATGCCTGTCACTATTAAAGCTCACCGGGGACAAGTTCATCAACAGGATGTTGTGAAAGATCCCTAGCTTTATAACCAGTTGAGTGTTTTTGTTTATTATTGCTCTGCTTTGTACCAGTGAAAATATATAAGGTGTATCCTTGGTGTTCCTCTCTCAAAATCTGCAGATACAGCACCAGTTCCTATCAAGTTCTCTTCCCAAATATATTGGCTGAGAGAAGCACATTTGGCAGGGTCAGGTAGGCAACAGTTGGATGATAATCTACCATATGCACAGAGAAAGAATATAGAGACGGGAGGATGGCAGAGCATTAATCATCCTCCTCATAGTCATTTTTTTAATAGTCAAAGAGGCATATAACTTAAGACGTACTGCTCTTCACCAAGTCCACCAGTAGGAAAAGGCATGGATGGTGACAGGAGAAGAGGGAATAAGCTGCTTTTGTTCTTTTCTTCTTCATTCTCGTTGTTTACCACAAGTCTCTGCATTCACAGAAAGCCACGCCAAGGATAAGACTTTAACCCAGTGGGAGGGGATCACAAGCCATCCAGACAGTGGCCCTGTCCCCATGCAAGTTTGGCACGGTTCTGAGCGCAGGATTGGTGCGGTCTGTCCCTATGGGTTTTGGATTTGGTCCGTGAAAAGTGTGCCAATCCCTCCCAAAGTGTGCCAGAAGGGTGACAAATTGATACCTGAAAAAACAAGACTCAGCATGCTTTGGGGGACCGGTACGCATTGCTTGGCAAGCCGGGAACGCACATGGGGACACTGTTCCATTTGCAACCCCCGTTTCCCCGATCTGCAAGGTGATAATAAATAAAGGCCTGATTTTCAGGTTACGGCTATTCTTGCGGTCCCCGGTGGAGCGGAAGTGCACACAACTGCAAAAGCGCCTACTGCCGCTAAACCTCAAAGCAGCTTTCAGTGTTTTGACAACAATTCGGCTGCCGATGAGGAGAGAGGGGGCAGAGAGGAGATGGAGCTGCTCCACCATACCAGGGTTCGGCACAGTTCTCATGGGGATGCCACCATCCACACCCAACCCGTACCTGTCCCGCGTTGCTGGGAATCTCATGGGGATGCTCGAAATGCATTCCCGGTCCCATGCCTGGCCCCTGCGTGCCCAAACAGTGCCCAAAGTGTGCCAGATGACCAGCATGGGGACGCAGCCAGTGTCTACATCAACTCATTGGGCCTCAGGTAGCATAATGGTCAAGGAATATGAGACATCTGGACAATCACAGGTTCTCCACAAGTGATCTAGTCCTATCCTACTTTGCTCACTTTTTCATGTCACTCATCAGAGGACTAAGCAGTGTATCTCCATTTGCAGTGGCACAAGGTGCCCCATGAAGAGCATCTTACCAGAGAAGGGCACAAAGGCTCTCTGAGTGCTTTGCATGAAAGGAGCAATTTTGTACTCTCCTTGAGTGTCTTGATAAACTACCTTTGTGCTCCAAAACGGAGATGTGGAGGTTCTTCTGCTGAGAGCAATGTTGCTGTGAAAGGCTCTGGAGGATCTTTGAAGTTAGCGGCAGACCGCTCTGGAGATTCTACGGAGCTGCTCAGGAGGATCTTCAAAGATTCTCCAGAGCATCTATGGAGAATGCACCCCCTGTCCCCCCAAACACCTGGGGTGACAGGCAGACCCCTTGTGGTAGATCTGGATTTGCACACGGGTGCTCCGGCGTTTCCATAGCAGGCAGGCTAGCACCCGTGGAAACACATTGGGTACTTCCCTTAATCCGGATCTACTACCCATTCCTTAGATCTGGATGTTCTTAGATCCAGATTAAAGGAGCTCAGTGGAAAATCACCCAAAGACGATTTTCAGATCTTGCACAAGGAACAATGGAAAGCACCCATCAAAACTTATGCAGACTTCGTAGTTATTCTTCAAAGCTTATGCCGGCTTCAGTGATAGGGCTGCAGCATTTTCCTTGTTCCAGACCAGGTTCAGAAGTGCCAATGCCTGGACTGGAACAGATAGTATTAGTATGCTTGAAGAGAAGACCTTTTCAAACAGGTCCACCATTAAACCAGGGGACTTTCTGCACTTTGCCCTGTGGTTTGCATGCAGTATGCTCCCAGATGGAACATCTGCCTTGAAGGGGCTGTTTCCAGCTCAGAAACTGCCCCTTCCATGCAGGAGCATACTGTATACAATCTACATGTGGAGCACAATTTCGGGCTCCACATGTGGACTTCACCCAGCAGTGTCCAGTGGTGTCACACCTGTATGGTGCATTGAGGGGCACGTGATGCACCATGCAAGCATGCTAGTGCATCACATGACATGCTGGGGTCGCTGTGCATGTGTGGCACATCACCATCCCTAGTTCCAGTTCCAGTGCTGGTGCATGCACAGTGATGCCAGCATTGCACACCGAGATGGTGGCATTCAGACCATGCGTCCACACTAGGTAAGTGTCTGGATGCATGTGTGTGAGTGTGTGGGTGTGTACTAGCATTTGCAAGTGCAAACACTAGTACATGCCAGTAGAAGTTCACCATTACTATCCCCCATATGGCACAGGAAGAGAACCGTTAGGATGGTTCTGGAGCTAGTCCCATGTGGAAGAAGTGTATTAGTGAGCAGCTTATTCTGGTATCTAAAGCTGATGTTATTTACTGCTGCTGCATGCAAAAAGTACTGATTGCCAGGCAGGGGCTTTTTCAGACTTCCATACTGCATAACAAAGTTGTCTTCATATTCTCTTTTTTCTTCTCTGGCACATTGTGCTGTAAAATCTGCATCTAATTATCATGATGAAATCCTGACTATCAGAAAACAGCACAAAACTCTTATCCCTCCTGGCTGTTAGAAGATTTTGTTTAAGAATCATTGTTTAAGGATGATCTTCTGAGTTTTTACTGCTTTGCTATTCTTTGCTCCATTATGCTGTTAACCCTAATCAGTGTGGGTGAAAAATTATGCAATTTATGAACAAGTTTATTCTGTATCCCACTTGTTTTTAATCTCTGCAGCCAAACAGTACATAATAGTGACCTGATTTCTGCAGGGATTTTTCCTAAAATTGTACTACATATTTTTTTTGAAAAAAATTGTATAAAAAAATACATCTATTCTGTCACTAGGCTAGGATACAGAAGCTGCCCCACCTACACTGAAGATATTAAAATTATAAGAATTTGCTTGTAAATTACACTGAGGAGCTTTCTTAGAGACTGAAAAATCAATCTAAAGATAAAAACACAACTCTTCTGTCTTCTTTGAAACTTTGCTTAGATACTAAGGAAACCTTAGAAGTGTACAATGGTTGGGAAAGTGCATTTGGATGCGCTGATGGGCACATCTGGAATGTTTTTACAGGCTGATCAAAGGCAACACAATGAACCATTTATAGTTGATTTCATTTTGTAATACTACTGCAGAAGTGGAACAGTTTACCACTGAAGGTCTGGCAGAATTATCTCTACAGAGGCAGATTGTACTTCTGGACTTTTAGATGTCACTTTTGCTGGACATTTAATTACTGTGTTTTTGATTTTAGGTATTAGTGTATAGCGTTTTTGTTTTTACTTAGATCTATGGGGCTTTCTGCACTTGCCTTAGATCAGGGGCTTATTTGTACTTAGGCCTCTGGTATGCAATTAAGATAGCTCAGATACACTCTGTTCCAGAGCGGTCCTATTTGCATACAGAGGCCTATGTGTGAATAGGCCCCTGGATTGTGCTCACACCTAAATTTTAATGCTGCTTCAGTCCCTTTTCAGAGTGAGATAATGCATTGGCAAAGTGATAAGTTATTTGCTTTTGGCTTTATACAACTCAGAAAATACACCTTTGGGTTAGATAATGTGAAAAGAAAACATAGGTCACTTTGTTGATGCATTCTCTCACTCTGAATGTGGACTGAAGCTGGATTAAAACATAGAAGTCAATGCACCCCTGGATTAAGATTGAGCACAAGGGCCGCCTTTCTGCACATTAGTATGGAATAAGGGAGGCCCCTGCCCCTGCCCCAGGTGAAGTATGATCCAGATCAGGAGGTTCTTGATCTAGATTGCCAGTAGACCTCATTACCAAGATCTGGATTGTGGAGGCATGCAGCAGGTACACTTTATGTTTCATTTTATAAGTTAAGTTCCCCTCCCCCTATTTCTAACCAAACTTCACTAACAGAGTGGGGACTAACTGTATGGTTTTATTTTAATTTGCTTAAGTGAGCTTTGGATAAAACCACTAAGGGTGTGTCCCCATGCAGGTCTTTTTAGTCCGGTGTTGTCCTGTTTAGACTATTTTGGGGGACTATTTTTAGTCCGAATAGAGTTCTTGTCAATTAATCCAAATATAGCTGTCCCCATACAGGTTTTTTAGTTGTGGTTGAGTCTTGCGTGGACTATTTTTGGGACTATTTTTATACATTAAAAACAGGACTTTTAAATCCCCCCCTCTCAGGCAAACCCTGCCAGCAATAAAGGCGGCAAACCTGAAGGCAGTTTTAAAATTACTTTCTATTTCACACCTCTCCCTTTTGAGATTAGCAGCAAATGTGCACTCAAGCAAATCAGCGAAGGAACAAACCCAGCATGATAAAATGTATCCTTGCAAAGCATTTCAAAGCATTTCAAGTATTTAAAAGCTTCTCACATGTATCTTTTGAAAAAGAGACAAAATGTTTCCATCGAAAATGTTTTAAAAGCCCTTTTAAAAGGCAGGCAGCTCTCCCACCTTTTTGCCTTTTTCGAACCAGGCTCTAGCATTGCGATCCTGGCAAGGGAGGAGGGAGGCTTTGCATCTGTAAAAAACCACACACATCTGGCTGCCATTGACCAGAAGACTAGACCCCCACCCCAAATAGCCTGGTATCACCCAAATGTGGTAGAAAATAAGTGGACTCTGTTCCAAAAAGGGGACTCGGTCCAGTTTTCATCAGGACTTTTTTTCCTCTGGATTTAGGCAGGACAGTCCTCATAAAATCCGATAATAAGGAATTGCATGGGGACACCTGGATGCCAAATTTGGATTAATTACATAAGTCATGGAGACGGTTCTTCCCGAATTCTAAGTGAATTCGGATTAAAGTGCCCATGGGGATGGATTCTAAGTGTTCTTTCTTTTGTGCCTAAAATGGAATAGAACTGTGCCCTAAATATGCCTAAATGAACTTTGGATATCTCTCTTCAGAAGAGCTCAGTCCTAGAAACAGCTGAAGTGTACTGGGTAGGATTCCCAAACTCCCAGGCCTTTGGACAAATACCTAAGATTGAGGTAGACAGACCAAGGATTCACAATTAAGGGATGACAAAAAGAGGTTTGCTTGTTGTTGTTTTTTTAATGAATTTTCTGAAAAAGTTCTGCTTCCTTTAAAATTAGAAATATTGAAAAAAAGATTTACAAAACATGCTTAAACAACCTGTGGACAGCAAATACTTTTATAAAATGCATTGCATTTTTATTCTGAAACAAATAATTATGAGATAGTGCCATCAAAATGTACTTCTTGCTTAGTTTAATCTTTAACTTGGAACTGAGACAAAAAATCTCTCTTAATTTCCAGAGACACAGTATTTTACCTAAGACATAATCATTCAGTTCCATTTTGATAATACAGGGTTATTGATAATAACTTCAGGGCTTCTGGTAAGCCAATTTGGTCTAGTGGTTAAGGAGCCAGACTCTTATCTGGGAATACCAGGTATGATTCTGCTCTCCCACATGAAGCCAGCTGCGTGACCTCAGACTAGACACAGCTCTCTTCTGAAATCTCACAGCCCCACCCACCTCACAGAGTGTCTGTTGTGGGGAGAAGAACAGAAAGCTTTGTCAGCCACTTTGAGTCCCTTAAATGGGTGAGAAAAGCGGGGTAGAAAAGCCAACTCTTCTTCTTCTTCTACACAAGGACAGCTTCCAGACATGCTTGTCAAAAACAGCCATGAGCCCCTCCATTGGACAGCTTAATTTTCTAAATTAGCTGCTTTCTGGGAGAGAATGTAGGACCTTTGGGATGGGGAGAAATAGAAGAGCAAAAATGAAGTTCATTTGCCCTCAGTCTTTAGCCTCTTCCCATCACCACTAACTACAGAAAAACCCACAGAAATGGGAGATGAAGATGTGCAAGTTCCACTAGATTTTTGCTCCTGGACAAAGCGTGGGTGCATGAGAGAGGGACGGGATGCTTCTGTGGAGGTGAAATTTAGGGTCAGTTGTGACACTTAGCCTGATCAAATCTCATCTCTTAGGGTGCTTCCGCACAGGGGCAAAGAAATCCGGGTCTACTGCACCCGGATTTAGTAAAATCGGATCCCAGGGGAACTGGTTTCACCAAATCTGGATCCCTGGTAGATCCGGATTTAGCATGCGGATCTACCCCTCACCCCGTGCCCCCGCACACGTGGCATAGATCTGGATTGGAGGCGGGTGCTGTGCGGACGCACAGCACCCACCTCCCATCTGTGCCCCTGGGCCCTCCCCCGCCCACCATGATTGGCTCGCCGGAGCCAAGCCTGGCGAGCCGGGGGACCTCACTACCATGGCTCGCCCCAGAAGTGGCGGATCGCCACTTCTGGAGCCAGGGCGAGCTTCCCTAAAGCCCACCCTAGCCCGCCCTGGGGGGAGCGTGGCGAATCCCCTCCTTACCTCATCAGCGTCGCCCGGATTCTGAGACGAGGCACCCAGGAGGCAGTGTGCCTGCATCCTGCGTGCCCCCTGAGTGGCTGGGGCTGCTACTGACAGCCCTTGCCCTCAGGAAGCGTTCTGCGTAGGTGTGTTGCCCTGACTAGATGGCGCGCCTGCGCAAAACGCCTCCTGAGGGCAAGGGCTGCCAGTAGCAGCCCCAGCCACTCAGGAGGCGTGCAGGACACAGGCACACTGCATCCTGCGTGCCTCGTCTCAGAATCGGGGTGACGCTGATGAGTTAAGGAGGGGATTTGCCACGCTCCCCCCAGGGTGGGCTAGGGTGGGCTTTAGGGAAGCTCGCCTTGGCTCCAGAAGTGGCAATCCGCCGCTTCTGGGGCGAGGGTGAGCCGAAAGGTAGGAGTCCCCCAGCTAGCCATGCTTGGCTCTGACGAGCCGGGGGAGGGCCCTCCCTAGGCACACTTGTGCCTTGTGGACGCATCCTAAATGGATGCGTTTTCATGGCGCTAGACCCATCAAGCACACTTCAAATGTGGTGCGCAGTTAGCACCCATTTAGCACACTTTAAGTATAGATAGGTGCGGACGCACCTACCGGAAGTGTACTAAATAGACCCCGCAAAAGTGGACGTGCTGCAAAAAAACGCTTTCAAAGCGGTGTTGCTGTGCGGACACAACTCACCGGAAGTGTGCCAAACAGCAACACGTGTGTGGAATGGGAGCACCAGAAGTGTGCTTAATGGGTGTTAAAGGGCCTATGCGGAAGCACCCTTAGAAACTTCCTGCTTAGTGAATGGAAGAGGGGCATGCGTGATTTGATACTGCTAACCCACGGAATGTGTGTGAAGGGCATCTTCAGAGCCTCATAGTCCATGCCATTTTAGGTGTTTTTTTGCTTGATAGGAGCACTTTGGTATCACATCTAGGAAGCAGTGTGTGGCTGCCCTCCCTTAAAGATACTTCTAAAGCAGTCCTAATCAACCAGTGAGGAAAAGACTCAGGGCTTATTTGCATTTATGTGTAGGGGATGGATCAGGATGTTCCAGTACACTCTGTCCACTAGCCAGGCTGCTGCCTCCATCCCAGAGCATCCCAGAGCTTCTTGGATGCTCCAGTCCCCCCTGGCTATGGAGAAGCAAAAACTTCTTCACAGTTTGACCAGGAACATCTAGTATGCTCTTGGTCATTCCTGGACACAGCATTTGCACCACTTCTGGGCGCGTAACCTCCATGGCAAAAGCTAGACATGTGATGGAAGTTACCACAGGCATTGTTATGACAATCTGGATAGTCTGGGACAGACTTTCCACACTGCAAACTTGCAGAGATACGTTGGGGATGGTGCCAATACTTACAGTGTGAACGCTGGCCATAGTCTCCGAACTTAATTTTGGGCCTTTATGCATACATGTCTTCCCTTTCTGGTATCCTGCTAAATCTTTCTAAATAAATATATAAATCAGCTTTCATAATAAGAAAGCTACATTACTTTTTTAAAAAACCTCTTTCCTAAAAGAAAGAGATGCCTCTACATGGACCACAGATCTAAACAGGACCCAATGAGGTTCCAGTCTAGAGTGCAAGAATCTTGATATGAGGTTTGGGCCTTAGATGTGTAGTCTTCATGGCCCACTGGTGCATTGATATGCCTTGGTTCTCACATACTTTTTAAACTTTTATTATTTTAACACTCACATTGCTAAACTTTTAAAAGATATTTTTATAGGCTGAACTGAAATGATGATAATGTAGTTTTACTTTCTGATTTTGGTCTGTGACTGTAAATAAAATTCATTCATTCATTCATTCATTCATTCATTCATTCATTCATTCATTCATTCATTCATTCATTCATTCATTCATTCATTCATTCATTCATTCACAAACCAACCCCCCAGTGATGGGCATGTACCCTCACTGTCTTGAGAGTGGTGTGGGAAAGGGAAAGGCTAAAGCCCTACCGAAATTTGGAATGGAGCTCCAAAAGCAATTGGGTTGATCATGCATCTCCTTCCTGGCAGCTCCTGTAGCCAAGCTGGTACAAAATATCATGTTCAAACTCCTTTGGATTACATCAGTGTGACTCAGAGGGGAACTCTAATGCTT
Organism: Aspidoscelis marmoratus; assembly: GCA_014337955.1. Lineage (NCBI taxonomy): Eukaryota > Metazoa > Chordata > Lepidosauria > Squamata > Teiidae > Aspidoscelis > Aspidoscelis marmoratus. The sequence goes on along the minus strand of MTQE01000401.1, from coordinate 10,136,984 downwards.
CGGCAACTCTAAATTTCCTTATGATGGGAGGGACTATGGAGTCCTACTGGCCAACTGTCTCCCGTCTTAGGCTGGGTACATGGAGCTCAGAAGATGCCCTTAACAAGGGAAACATAAGAAAACAGTCACAGCAGGCCTTGTAAAAATAAAAAATCAAAGACTATTTATGGTGCAGAATTCCATTGCTTGCTGAGACAGAAGGGTAGCAACAACCTTCATGAAAGAACTCAAAAATTTGAATGAACGTGATGTGCAATGCCTAGTAAAGATAGGTGTATCAATGGCTAGTGGAATGGATGCCTAGGTACTGCCTCCAGGCTGGAGAGACAGGCAGGATGCCTCTAAAGGCCATTTGCAGGGAGTTGAGAGCAGGTGTGTTTTCACATTTCCCTTCCCATCTGCTGGATGGGAAAGGAGTGCAATCAACTAATGTTTACTAGTATTCATGCTTGCAAATGCTAATAAACGTTAGCCTACCCCCCACACAATTGAACACTTACCTACTGTTCAGTCACTGGCTGGTCCTCTTCATATGTGCAGTGCACTTGCATGGCAGCTCCGTTGACCTCCCTGTCCAGCAGAGGTGCAGGTAGACACTGCCTGGACACTATCTGGTAAATTGGGGTAAGGGTTGGTAAGCTAGCAGAGCACAATTTCATGCTCCACAGCTAGTTGATAATTAGTCAACTTCTGGGCAGGCAGGGAGTGTTTCTGTGCTATAAACGCCTCCTGCAAGTGCAGATGCACTGGTCCAGATTTTATTTATTTATTTATTTAGAAAATTTATATCTTACCCTTCGATGAATGGTCCCAGGACAGGTTACAATGAGATTAAAACATATCAGATAGTAAAACATAATTAAAAATATAACTCCCTAACAGCATTTGCCCATCCTTAACCAGCAACCATTTTCTCCACCTGCAGCATTTACATAAAAACTACTATTTTCATCCTGCACAAAGGGACAGTGGCTATATATACCATTAGCAAACTTCAGGGCAAAGTGCAAATTGGCCTCTGGTGAAAGTTTTGCTCTTGTCTTCTGCTTGACAACACCTAGAAGCAATTGCTGAGCCAATGTGTGAAACAGGATGCTGGAACAGATGGACTATGGGCTGATCCAGCATGCTTTTCTGATGTTCTTATGACACCCCACCACTGGTTTGCAAAAACATGGTCTTCCTGTCAGAAATGTTTTTTCCCCATTGCTGTCAGGAGAGCAAATTTTGCCTAAAGAAGAGGTGGGTTTGGCATGAAGAATGGCGGGCAGGAATCAGTGGAAAGAGAATTTTTCATCTACTTCTGCTATTCATAGCTTTATAGAATTTACCGCAGGCGTGTGGAATGACATGAAATGATTTTCTACAACAGTGTCATAGGGACAAGGATGGGCATCTGGTTTTTTTTTCCTTTTTTAAATCACTGTTACATTCTGGAAAAAGAATTTTTAAAAACTGATTTTTTAAAATCAGTGTTACATTCTGGAAATAGAATTTAAAAAATGGTCTGCTGTGCTACTAATCTGAGCAGGTAAGAATGTTTTCTTGAAAATTCCAGATAAATTTCCCATGGTTCTGTGGTTTTTAGGTGTTTATTTTATCCTCATACAGTACATGGAGTGGTGGCAGAAGACACGCTATTTAAATTTTATCCATGGTAAAACTGTCATAATGCCTTGATAACAAATATAAACAAGATACTGGAAAACATGGACATTTTAGTTATGGAATATTTACAGAAATCTTGTGAATAGTGGAAGCAACTAGTTTTTAGCAGCTTAAAAGCAACATTTTAAATCAAATAAAAATGCAGGCAAAATTTCAAGAATTCATTTACAAAGAAGCTATTTTGCTTATAGAACACATTTTCCAAGTGCTTTTTATATTTTAAAGCATCAGATAATCTTAATGAATAGTACTAATCATTAAAAAAATTAGGGCCCCAGGGCCTCTCTGAGACTATACCAGTGCGGAAGGGAGGCTTGTACATTGGCCAGTGGGGAATTGCCCATATTGAAGATTTAATTTTGTCTTATGTTTAGATGTGGATTTGTGTATATGAATATCCCTGAGGGAAAGTACAGCATGAAATCTGGCATTGGATTAAGATATAACAAAGCATAAATAGCCCCACCAATATCCATTGAGCTTGCCACTTGTTTCAGTAGATCTAGGGCGAATCCCCACAGCAAGCTTATTTTGAATTCAAAACATTTTCAATCCTCGCAGACCCCACGTCAGTTTGGCTTAACACACTTTCCGCGTGTTAAATCGCCCCAAAGCGTTGTAAATGTTAATCCTCATTTCAACAGGTCTCACTCCGGTTCGTGCGCTTGAAATGTTTTACATTTTTTACTGTGGGAACACTTCCGTGTTAAGGGATGAGAGTTTCCCTCCCCCAATAGCTTGCTTCCAAAGCAAGCTGTAAAATCCACCGCTTAAAGCAGTCATGTCAAAGATACGGCAAATCAATACGGCCCGCGATCGCAATGTGTCTCCCGCAGGCCCCCCCGCCGTGCCCCTCACTGCCGCCTCCTCCTCCCCAGCCTCGCCGTCCCTTATGCGGCCGCGTGTGAGGAGAGACAGTTTCCTGTCACCGCCCCCTCCCCCCG
>MTQE01000401.1:10077858-10117350 GCA_014337955.1 Aspidoscelis marmoratus | reverse complement strand
GCCACCCAGCCAGGCTCTGTGAAGGGGTCCGTTATGGGTGGCACGTTCACACCAGGAGAAAGAGGTCAAGGCAGCCCCCAAAAGCAGCTTTTAGAAAGTAGCCACTTGAGTCCCCCCTTGAGCCACATATGCCATGTACGATCCTCAGAATCCGGATCGAACGCGATTAAGTTGAAAGTAATGGGATCAGGCAAATTCGCGTTTGCATCCGGTTCTATTATTTCGGTTTAGGGAAAACGTATTTAAGCCTGTAATGGGAATGCACACATGAAATTCTTCCTACTGAGGTTAATTTTTTCCCTCATGCATTCAGCCCAGCAGCTCAGTTCAACAATCAAATGGTGCTTCAGCATGCTTTTTACTTAATTATTGAAGGAGGCAACAACGAGGATGCAGTATCAATTTTCCTGGTTAACATAGTACAACAGTACAACAGTAACAGGCCAGAAGCATGCAGCACATTAAAATAAGTCTCTTTAATTCTGGGGTTCTTACCCATAAGAGTGCTAGTCTTCATCAAATAGTGACAATATTTTTATAGTGATGAGCATGCACAGACTTGCACAGTGATCAGGGAAAAATTCATAGCACAAACTTTAAAGCTACTTTCACACACAGAAAAGGCCTCTGAATCCTCTTATTGTCAAATGATGCTGGTATATGTGAAAAATGCAACCCACATGCAGTTATGTTATCTACTGGCTATATATTGTCTCCTCTGTTTTTAGTTTATACCAATTGGAAGATGTTGGCATGCGAGGCAAACAGCATCTAGCACTATCTAATGTGTTCTTGGTGGATGGAGCTGGGAGTGAGAAATCAAGAAGACACTCCTGAATATATTGCTGTATCAGCTGCCACAGGAAATGTCACGGCTGGGATGTATGCAGAGCTGAAGTAAAACATCAAAGAGAGAGAGAGAGAAGCAGGCAAGTGAGAGAGAGTTTGCTTTAATTTTTTCAAAAGCAGATTCTACATGGAAGGATGGGATTGATGGTGAAGATCAGTTGTAGAGTTATAAGTTGCCAACCTATATGTTAAGAACGTCTTTGTTTTTGGAGCATTTGTCCTGCTACCTGATCTAAAGCAAAGTCTGCATGACAGTGGTTACAGTGCAGCAGGTGAAAGTCGTTCCTGCAGTAACTTTGTTCACCACACTAGCAAATGCCGCAGCGGTGTCATGCTGCTTGCATGCCCACCATTGATCCTGGCAATGCAAACACTTCAGTTGAGGAACTTTCATTCCCTCAGCTTTGATATTTCTGCCCAGGGCTGATTTGCTGAACACAGGAAATGGCCAGTGGCCACTTCCTGTGTTCAGCAAAACAGACTGCTATGTTAGTCATGCTATGAAAGATCTTGTCAAGACATTTCCACATGTGAAATGTGCTGGCAGGATCAGAGTTCACACCACTAGACCCAAGGCCAATACCTGCTGAAAAAGAGCAGGTGTATAGTACTCTGCTATTCTGTTTTCTGCTAGAATGTAGACACAATAATATTGTAATACTGTGAGAAAAGGATTTTGTTATGTCAGCTTGACACCAGTAACAATCTTATCTCCTGATTGGTTTAAAGTAACCATGTGATATAGTGTGATTTCTATACTCATGTGTATAATCTCCATATTGAGTTAGTTTTGTTCTGTATTAGTATGCTAGTGTTTAAGCTGTAGATTCATTCATATGTCTGATTTTACTGTTTTCATATATCTATACATTTATTCATCCATATATCCATGCAAGCATATATCCTGTAACTTCTGCATCAAGCAATAAAGCCTTCCAGCTGGAATGTACTGAAGACTCTTGTCTTTGCTCGGAACCTCTAACACAGAGATCTGCTCCGTATGTACAACATACCAAATCTGTTAAGCTGAAAGTCTCAACAGCTCTTACTATCACTGTGCCATTGTAGCATTCTAGGCTGCATCCAGTTGGGGAAGCAGTAGTGCCATTATGGCTGCATGTGTTTTAGCTCTGCTAAATCCCCTCCACCCCAAAATGTGTGATAGCCTATTGTGGGAAAGCCTGGTGCTGGTGCTGTAATAGCAATAGTACTATTACATACTCTGTGGAGGTAGCCACTAACATGACTCTGACTATTGTGCATATGTGGGCCCCTGAAAGAGATGGTGATGCATGCACAGTGTTGGTAATATGCTCTTCTGGACCATTTTGCACTGGCCAAATATTCATATTCACGTGTCACTAAAATATACACCCACAGGGCTGGCCCCTGCTACCAAGCAATAATACTGGAAGAACAATACTCCAGATTATATCTTGCTAACATATCTTGCCAGCACTCAGAGCCAGATCTATTTAATGCTTATGATAGAGTGTGTACTCCGAAGGTGCAGGTGTATCCTGAACTTTATCCTGTGTCCTGTACAGCCCCTATTCCATCAAGTTAGAGCCCTTCGAGATTAAAGGATTAAATCTGCAGTAATAAAAAACTGCCCCATGAAGTTCCTGCCTAACATAAAATTACTACAGCCAGTGAATACAGTTTACTACTTAATCAGGTAATGTAAATGCAAAGCTGTTAAAAAAAAAACCCATAAGGGGTGTGTTCCCACCTGAGCCTCTTAAAACGCTTTAAAAACTAAACAAGAAAAACCCGATGCAAACACACATTCTGGCTGATCCCACCTAAGTGGCTTTAAATCGCTGTCAATGTTTTATTTTTATATGATGTTTTTATTACATTTATTGTTGTTAACCGCCCGGATTGGTTTGCCACAGGGCGGTATACAAATAAATATTATTATTATTATTATTATTATTATTATTATTATTATTATTATTATTATTATTATTATTATTATTATTATTATTATTATTATTATTATTATTATAACCCCGATTCAAGCCCAATTCTGTGCCGGTAGACAAATTTAATTGTATCTAGTGGTGATACTGAATAGAGCTTCTCTAATCTGGATCATGCTCCATCTAATGCAGATAGAGTGTTCCAATGAGGGGCGTGGCCTCACAGATTCACATTGACATGCTAATCTATGAGGTCTAGAAGCTTGTTATATGGGCCCTTGTCCTGACTAAAATTAAGTGCAGAAGAAAAAAGTGAATTTCTTGATATTCTTGATATTCTTCCTACAAGGGCATAACTACCATTGAACCAACAGGGTTTTCTGCCAGGGAACTAGGCATCAGTGCCATCCACATGTTCACCCATGCTGCTATCTTAGTCCCTTTCCCACACCTAGCCTTCTCAGTTAGCTTTCATCACAGATGCTGCTTTCCCCTTGTGTTGTGGCTAGTCTCTGCACAGGCTAAGAACTGATAGTTGTTTTGGTTTGCCAGCTGCAGCTCTTTCTGGACAGAGACAATCTAGCCACAGAAATCTGTGCTCTGGTAAGCTCCAGATTGGACTATAGTGTGGTGTTGCTCTTGAAGACAGATCAGAAACTGTAGCTAGTGCAGAATGCAGTGATGAGACTGATCATTGGTATTGTTCTTTGGACTCACATCATGCTGGCCTTAAAAAAGCTGCACTGGCTGCCAACTCACCACCAAACCCAAATCAAGTTGTTAAGGTTGACCTACAAAGACCTAGATGGCTTGGGACCCAAATATTTATTTATTTATTTATTTATTTATTTATTTATTTATTTATTTATTTATTTATTTATTTATTTATTTTGCATTTTTATCCCACCCTGCGCCCAAGGGTCTCAGGGTGAGTTACAACATATAAAATGAACACATTAAAAATATTAACATAAACTATGGCAATGTCAGAATGTGGGACAACCCTGCCCATATAAACTTGCCCATGTCTTAGTTCTATGGATGATTGTACCACCACTTTCAGTAATTAAAGGGAGGGGATCTAAGATAGGGCCTTCCCATTGGTAGCCCCAAGACTATGGAACAGTCTTCCCCTGAGGTGTGCTAGGCATCTTCCTTATATGCATTTAGAAGACAGATAAAGACACACCTAGTTACCCTGGGTTTTGGCAAAGGAAGCGGTTTCCCCTTCCCACTTTCAGGCACTGTTATTGTCTTTAGTGGGTCCTTTTAATTTTTCTTTACTAATGAAATTTGCCCTGAGACCTTTGGGTGTAAAGCAGAATAGAAATACAAACAGACAAATAGGGAAAGAGCATGGTATTATTTATCATGTCGCTTAACACAACCTCAGGCCATCGTGTGTTTGAAATAACCCCTGCCATCAAAATCAAAGCCAGGAATTCCCTTGCCTCAGTTCTGATGGTAGGGAGAGGGCTGCCCCCACTGATGCCTGTCAGGAGGATCAACACTGGGAACTCCAGCCACTGGGTGCGCCTTCAGAAGGGCTGAATCAATCGTCTGGTGGCCGAGATGGTGGCAAAAAAGGTGGTTGTGGCCAGACTTCAACCGTTAAACGGTAACAACCGTTAAAACAACAGATTAAAACAGAATATATATTAAAATCACTTTTTAAAAATTCAACAAATCTAAATACACAGCATGTCTAAAATGATGGTATCTGTGCTGGGATGGGAAATATAATCATCTCAGTCAAAGGCCAGGGTAAAGAGGTGCGTCTTCACTGCCTTCCTAAATTTATGTAAGGAAGGGGCATGACACACCTCGAGGGGAAGACTATTCCAAAGTCTGTGGGCCATCACTGAAAAGGCCCTCTCCCGGGTGCCCACCAACCTCACTACTGAAGGTGGTGGGACGACCAGGAGGGCCTCACCGCTTGATCTTAAGGCATGGACAGGTTGGTATGGGAGAAGGCGTTCCTTTAGATTTTTGGGGCCCAAATCATTTAGGGCCTTATAAGTCAGAGTCAGTATCTTGAGTTGGGCTCAGTAGTAAATTGGCAGCCAATGCAGCCCTTTTAAAACCGGCCTGATGTGCATCTGGCTAGCTGTTCCAGTCAGCAATCTAGTGGCTGCATTTTGCACTAGCTGCAACTTCCAGACCATCTTCAAAGGCAGCCCCATGTAGAGTGCATTACAGTAGTCCAATCTAAATGTTACCAGAGCATGGATGACTGTGGCCAAGTCGTCTCTATCCAGAAAAGGCTTTAGTTGGTGTACCAGCCATAGTTGGGAGTAGGTGCTCCTGGCTAGGGCCTCTACCTGAGCTTCAAGTGTCAGTGCAGAGTCCAGGAGTACCCCCAAGTTACACACCTGTTCCTTCCAGGGCATTGCAACCCCATCAAGGATAGGGTATCTCCCAACTACATGGACCCAAGACCCTGTGACACACAGCACCTCTGTCTTGTCTGGATTCAGCTTCAATTTATTGGCCCTCATCCAGCCCATTACTGCCTCCAGGCACCTGTCAAGCACTTCAACCACCTCTCCTGATTCAGATGGTACAGAGAGATAGAGCTGGGTATTATCTGCATACTGATGACACCTTACTCCAAATCTCCTGATAACCTCTCCCATGGCTTCATATAGATGTTAAATAGCATGGGAGATAAGATCAACCCCTGAGGTCCCACAAGTGAGTTTCCAGGGTGTCGAATCAGTGTCTCCTACAGCCATTATCTAGGTTCTGCTCTAGAGATGGGAGCAGAACCAGTGCCAAGCATTGCCTCCCACTCCTAAACTCCATAGTCTCTCCAAAAGGATACCATGGTCAATGGTACTGAAAGCCGCTGAGAGTCCAGGAGAACCAGCAGGGTAGCGTTCCCCCTGTCTCTCTCCTGGAGGAGGTCAGCAACCAGGGCGACCAAGGTGGTTTCCATGCCATAACCAGGCCTGAAGCCAGATTGAAACTTGAAGCTTACCACAAACAATTTGGCTCAATTAGGATATTGAAATAGCTTCATGTGAAACATAAAGAACTGAAAAGATTGGAACTAACTTTCCTTGCAAAAACCTGAATTTACATCGAAAGAAGGATTCTATCAAGAAGGGAATACGCAATCCCAAATTTTGCTTCTGTGTTGCACCTACATAACTAAACTGAAAAATGGGAATAACCAGATAGAGACCCATCCTGAAAAGATTTCTTCTACAGTGATACATTTCTTTCACAAGCTAAAGTATAAACTGAATATGGGCTCAAAATAAAACAAAAAATATATACTCCATCAAGTTGCCTAAAGTGATTCTACTTCAGTGGGTTTGATATTGACTACAGTCATGGTGGAAGAAGAAATAAAGAAAATTAGGACAATTAAAGGAGGGAAATCACCTGGACTAGACAGCTCCTCCAAAGCCTTTTACAAGTAGTTTAGTAATATCTTACCACTCTATCTTGTGGTGGTCTCCAATCATATACTAAGCCTGTATGATGGGAAACCTTTTGATAGTGATATTCCCTGAAAAAAGGCCAAATGTCAGACCACCCTGATCTATACTATTGCATCTTCACAGACTTTAAGTTCTTCACAGGCATCCTTGCCAATTGCTTCTCCCTTATCGCTTCCATTATTGTGTATGCTTTTATATCAGCATGACAAACTATGGATCCAGTATAGGGGGCTTTAAACATCTTAGCACAAAGCTCAGTTACAGGAAAACTGCTGTATACTTAAATGGCCACAAATATTTAATGAGAATTTTAATTTGGCCCCAGACATTTAATTCAAAATATGTACACAAATATCTGTGCCTTACTTTTCACTTAAATTGGGGGATGAGACAGAGATGTCCTTTGTCCCCTTTACTTTTCATTTTAGCAATGAAACACATGCTTGATATGATTATATTTAAAGGATACTCCATTAAAGACACTTCTATAAGGCTCAATGCATATGATTTAGTTTTTTTTCTTACCTAACCGATTCTGGTCGTTGCCAATTTTGCTGTCTATTTTTGACATATTTGCGAAGGCGTCAGGGCTGAAATTAACCCACTCAGATCTGAACTTCTCTGCAAGAACATCCTGCTGAATGTACAGCTAGTGCTACAGAAGTCATCTAAATTTAAGCTTGACAAAAAAAGAAGAAGAAGAAGAAGAAGAAGAAGAAGAAGAAAGAAGAATTAGCTGGTAATTCAAGTGTATAAAGATATACCAAAATCAGTTAAGGCAAATAATGTTATCCTCTGGAAGAAAATCAAGGCTGATATTAAATCGTGGCACAATAAAATTTTGACTCTTTCCAGAAAAATAGCAGCCATATGGATGATGGTCTTTCTGAAATGGTTGTTCTTCTTGCCATCGATCCCCATTTTCCCCACCCAAAATATGTTTTTTGATCTGCAATTCAATTTGGTCACATTTGTGGTTAAAAATTAGAAAACTAGACTGTCTAAAGTCCTTATATATCTTCATATTTTGTGAGTTACTTGGTAGCATAAACTAGGGCATATATGTGGTGAGCTGCTGAAATACTTCCATGCTTTCCAGCTGCAACATTTGCTATGGCTTAATGTCATGCAAAAACCAAAATGGGTGGATAGGAGGGCAATGATATGCAGCCTTCCCTCTGGTTTGCTGGAAAAGGTTCAGTGTGTGTGTTTACAAGACTAAATTGTTAGGCTTATAGCAAATATGAGGGAGCAATCTTAAAACAGAACTTCCAATGTAGGAGTAAGTGGCAGAAAGTACTTACACTGAAGATAAATGGACCAGCTGTGAACATCAAGGAAAGATGGTATGTGACACTTTATCAGCTCACTCACTTGATTAAGGAAATACCACCTAGCTGTTGGCACTGCTTGGAAAACAGAGGCATATATTTCCATATGTGGGCAGACATGAGGGAAAGTGGCAACTTTCAAGACTGACATACCACAAAATCTATCTATCTATCTATCTATCTATCTATCTATCTATCTATCTATCTATCTATCTATCTATCTATCTATCTATCTATCTATCTATCTATCTATCTATCTACCTTATTACATTTGTATCCTGCCCTTCACCTGGAGGTCTTAGGGTGGGTCACAGCATATGATATAAACATATTAAAAACATAACTCATCCGACTGACCTCCCACCCTTAAACTTTGTCTGATGTGTACAAAGAGGCAAACTCAGCTTGGAACTGGCTTGGAACTGGAAAGAGCACAAGGGACTGACCCACCAGGTCTGGCACCAATGCCTCGGGGGTAGAATCTCAGGGGATGCACTTTCCTCTAAAACAAGATGAACATGTGGTGTTTGTTGGGAAGTACAATACCTGACCAGTGTCAGCTGCCTTTGAACAGATTGTCTGAAAGACCTGACATTGAAATAGCTTCATATTACCCTAAGCTGCACCACACCTTCATACGATTAATAAAACTGGACCTGACCACACTATTTGGAATCAGGCTGGCACATTAAGCATAGGAAGGTAGAAGATGTGGTACACGCAACAGGCCATTAAGCATGGGTGCAAAGTACTCTGCGTATTATTATTATCTGTATTCTAAAATTATGCAGTTGAATGGACTCTTGTGTCTTATGGTTGTTGAGGTACTTCAAATATTATTGTACAATAATGTATATTTTAAAAAGTTCTGTGGATGACTACTAGAAGGTGAAATGGTGGCAAGAGAAATAACTCCTTTTCATTGCAGCCGCTACCGTGTGATAGGCATAATAATGGTCTCTAAAGTGTGTTCACTGAGCCTCACAGAGGATTTATGCCACCTGCACGCTAGTTGTTAAACCTCATATTTCATTGCTTGTGGCTCCATGGAGTACAAAGATGCTTTATGGGTTCCACACCCATGTCACAGGCATTGGGGAGTAATCGTGTTGATGGCCCTGTGTATTCCTTAATTTTTAAATAATGCATCAACCACCTCCTGCAACTTGCCATATAATTCTTCATTTTTTCTTCTTCCGCTGTATACCAGGTGCATGTAGGCTTAGGAGTTTATGTTTACTGCACGCCACTAATTTGACGAGACACGATCCTGACCCACTTCTTGAGTGTCATTGCCAATCTATCTTTCATTTGGGTTGGTGTTCTAAAGTGGGTAGTCATCTGAATTAAAGAGCCCCTTTCCAGTCCAGTTCACTTACTCCTAAAATATTCCTAAATTCCCTGGGAACCACAAAAATTATTTGAAGCAACTAATATGCTAAAAATCTTGATTTTAATGTATTAATCACCTAAAACATAAATTTATTGACACATTAATCAGTAACAATTCCAAACAAATGAAGAGAGACAAGAGATACTGGCGAGACATTTATTTCCAGTTTGTGAAAGCTTTTGCAGATCTTTGAAAGGAGCATGCTCCTCAGTTCTTCCGTGACATTTAAAAACATAACTATTCACCACATGCCTTGCACAGAAAATCCTATACTGATTAAAACTTCGTCTTGTCAAACATCTCTGGGGAACACGCTTTGCAATGCTGAGATCCCTCCTCTACATATGGTCAGACAGTCATTTTGTCTAACAAGCAACATCAAGCCAAAAATGTGCCTCACAGTGTAAAAAAAGGGAAATTTGATACCCTTACATGAGGTCAATAATGTCATTTAATTGCAGAACTGCACATGCCGATTTAATTGCACATGCCAGTTTTGGGTTAGTTTTCATAAGATTCAGAATTGGGTTGGAAGGCCGCAATCTGAAGAAGGCATTGGGCTTTTTAATTTCCTCTCTTCTTCACTATATTTGATTCCTCTGCACATCTGACAAAATAAAGAGGATCTTGAACTGCCTTGAATTGCCCCTCGTTGCAAGCGCGCACAGACCCACATGAGGTGGAGTCATTATTATGCTTTCTTTTATAGCTATGGGTCTGTCAAAGAAACAGATGTGATCTTTGGAATGTTATCTGGCAGTCCTGCATAGAATATGCTTCTCCTTATCAACTTATTGAAAGCAGAGGGACAAATTACTGAATGCCTCTGCTCCCAACAGGGAGTCTCAGGCATTGGCACTGTGGCAGGTTGGGTCTGCATGTACATGGATGCCTTTTGGAAAAGACACAAAAGATAAATCTGAATTTAGAAGCAGAAGGAAATAAAGCAGAGTCAGCATTTGATAGGAATGCTCAGTTTGATGGAGAGAAAGTCTATATGTAGGATATGTAAAGTCTATTTGGGACTTTCAGGTAGGGATGTTCTCAGCACTAATGTCTAAGCCTAGAAATGAACAGGAAGGCTAAATGTGAATCAGGCCTAGGGTTTTAAAAAAATTGTTATAGTGACTTACTGCAGTTGGACTCCATTTGAACATCTGATCATGTCTGGTTGAACTTGAGCCACCTATATGTAATTTGGGAGGGTTTGGAGCAAGTGACTTCAGCAGAAGGCTGCAAAGCTGCAGCTGAGCACAGCAGCAACCCAGAGATCAATCAGGTTCTTTTATCCTATCTGTGATCAGTAACAGCGGCCTTCCATTGGAAATATAGCTATGGAAGGTCTGTGCTCAAAACTGGCCTTTTTGAAATTTTAAGTTTAGTGTAACGTCACAGTTTGATATGGAAGGTTGAAAAATTCACCCCCAATCTTCAAAAAAGAATCTGGGGTGATCTTGGAAGTTACAGACCAGTCAGTTTAACATTGGTTCCGTGTAAGGTGACGGAAACCACAATTAAAGATAAAATTGTGTAGCTAGCCAGTCAGAGCGGCCGGCTCATGCAGGAGCACAGCACCACCGGCCTGCCGGCCACTTCAGAACCCGGTGAACATGAGGTAAGTGCCTCACGTGCATGTGAGTCCCTGTGTAGGCCTGTGCCTGGGGTGGGTGGGTGCCCAAGCGGGTTCCTGTGGCCCCTAGGAGACCCAATCTGGTCCTCTAGAACCCACAGGAACCGGGGAAGGAATGTGACAGGTCTGCCCACCCCTGGGTCAAATTCAACCCAATGGGGGGCAGGCCTGAGAGTTGCATCCCACCCCCATGCTAGCCTTTTCAGGCTAGGCCACTCGGGGATGGATTCCCCTTTCGTACGTAGGCAGGTAGGAATGTGTGCCCACACGTTCCTTACCTGCCTTGGTGTGAATGGGGAACGCGTCTCCGAGTGGCCTAGCCTTACTGTACTACAGCTGTTCAGCTGTAATGTGAAAAGGCCTCAGATTTAAGAATTAAATGAAGCCAAGGGAATATGGAAAAGATGGTTTGCTTTTTGTACGTTGAAATCTGCTGGAGGCCTTTTTGAGTGTGGTCTGTCATATGCTATAATGTCTACGGGGAAAAGTATTATTTATCTTACCAATTTTAAGCACGGCAAGAGTATCTTTATTGTAACTGTTAAGAGGATAGTTTGTCTTGTTCTTGGCAAAACTTGGTCTGTTAGCCTCATGTGCCTGTTTCATAATTACATATAGAGACAAGAAGCTAGCCCTGCCTTTTCAGGGTTGTAAGAATAGCTGAATCACATATCCAAGCCCTTTTGGAGTACATGAGTAGTGCAGCATAACCACTAAGGGTAGAGATCCCTGGATTGTGATCCATCAGTCACCAGTTGTCCTCGAGTTCCTTTCATGAGATCCATTAGAAAAGGCAGGGAAAGCTGAAAATGTCTATACTTGGCTTTCTAAAGGTGGCGCAGATGACTCTTTACTTCACAGAATTTTCTTTCCGCTTGAAATCATAGCCAAATTAGAAAGGCAATAGTGAATATGATAAAATACGAGTCATGCCTATGTTTTAATATTTGGGGCAAAAATCATGTTACCTTATGTATGAAGTGATATTTGTAATGGGAAGGGAGCGGAATGCTACACGTGGAATGCTCCACTACCTCACGTGCAGATGTAGCTTCTGTTTAAATCTATTTGGATCCATTTCTCCCAGGTTGCAGGCAGTAGTGTTTGCGAATGTCTGGCTGTCCTAAGGATCCTTTCTGCACTCACCTGTCATCAGTCCAGATCAGTGGGTCTGGATTAACCTGGCCCACTGATCTAGATCGCAGGATGGGGTTGGAGGGATCAGCCCATCTGTACTATCTGCACACCCTCATGCCTCTGAGCACTAGGAATGAAAGTTCCTAACCTCAGACCTGTGGGGGATGCTTTTCACTCCCTGGTAGTCCCAGAACATGGGAGGTATGCTTTCTGCATGCCTCCCATATTCCAGTTCAGGGCCATTAATCTATTGGTAGCACCAATTAAATAGGACTACTAGTGATCCAAATTAGGGTCTCCCTAATCCAGATCAGGCTCCCATGAATGCAGAAGGAGACAGACTGGGGTGAGGGGGTGGGGCCTCTGTGGTTCATATTAAAATGTGGATACAGAGGCACAGATGTGTAAACGCAGAGCCTTAATATGGATTAAGGGTCTGTGCAGAAAAAGCCAAGGGCTGAACATGAGGCCACCTTATGCAAAGCGTGTTCTCCAGATTGGTATGTCTCTGTGTGTGTATTCATTTAGTGTGTGGTTTTAGAAGAGTTGGCTTGTGCCAAATTGGTGCAAATACTGAAAACCTTGAATATCGAGGGATCCAGAAAGCATTGCTTCCTGATCCATCTTGTTCAAAAATTTCCTGGAGAGTGGGTATTTTTTTCCCAGATCCGAGCATGCAAAAACATTCAAGGGCTTCCCAGCTCCAAAGCAAACTATATTTGAGGACTTGTTGGCATGCATGTTACAGAGGAGGAGGACCGAAAAGCAAGATTGCCCCATAATCCTTGCTGAGAGAGACCTTTGTTTTTTCATGTCACTTAACAGCATTCGAGAAGTAGAAGGGAAGGCGGGATCAAGCAGGGCTATTTTATTGCTTCTTATATGTGACAACTGCCTTTTGTTCTTCTTTAGCTGTCACCTAGCAGCAAGGTCCTTGAGTTTTTCTATCTCTGGTGGTGGTTACAGGAGCTGTAACTTTAAGAATGGTTTTTTCCCTTTTCCTGTTTGCATATGTATTATATTTATGTTTATTTGCATTAAGAACTGTCTTACCACCTACCATTAACTGTTCTCAGAGACTTTGTTTCCTTAAAGAAAGGCATAAAATTATTAAAGCATGACCTTAACGGCACATTTTCAGTGGCGGCGTGTGTTTCAATAGGCATATCATGTTTTAGTGTTTTCCACTGAAAAATAAGAGAGGGAGAGAGAGACTGAGGGGATGGATATGTTGAATAAAAGCTGAAGCACAGGGCGGGAGAGAATTGTGAAGGATGGTAACACATAGCAGAGAGCAACACGTAAGCCTGGGGTTACAGGAAGTGGTTTACCCTGACAGTGAAGGATGCTTTCCTTACTTAGGCTGCGTTCAGACATTTTTTTTCATTTCCATTTTATTTGTATACCGCCTTTCCAAAACAAAATTTGCCCAAGGCAGTTTACAACAAACAGAAAATATATGTAAAAGAAGAGGTGCCTCAGAGAGACAGTGTGTGGCCTTGTGTTTCTAACTCTTCTCTAATCCAGCTCTTCTAGCACAGGATGAGGACAGGGAGAAGGAGCAGATTGGTGGGTGAACAATCCCACCTCAGACCCATCTGTAAGCTGTCCTAGGCCATGATCCCACTTGACTTTTTAAATATGAATTTAACCTAAATCAAGGTGAATGTGCATTCTGCCCGTTCCCATTGAAAATGTCTAAAAACACACAGAACCCGAATTTTGCCATTTCCATTGAAAATGCTACATAAAACATTTTGGAGAACCAGCATCTTTTGCTCCCCGCCCTTTGTCATTCGGGGTTCCCACCCCTCTCTCTGATTGAGTTTGCTCCCATGGTTAACATCATGATGTGGCCGAGGGTTGAGAATTCCAGCTCCACCCTTTGAACTCACACACAGCCTCTTTTGTGCAACTGCACAATTGCATGTTTTGTGCCCGTTGGTCGGCGAGAGAGAAATTTATCAACCGTAATGCACCCCCATTGCCGGGTGCAAAACATGGGCTAGATCTAGGTTTAGGGGGGTGATTTTTCTCTTGCCCTCTCTCTTTAAAATTCTGCATCCACTTCTGACATCTAAAAAATTAAGATCTCGGGTGATTTTGTCATGGTTTGGTAAATGTACCCCTTTGCTTTTCATAAATCCTAGAACATACCTTCAACCAAATCTGAATATAGATTTACGCTTTACAACCCAAGCACTTGGAAGAGGGCTTTGCCAAAGTGTATATTTCACTGCAAGTGAAGAGCTCTGCCACCAGTGCCCAAAACCAGGGGGGGGGGTGAACAAAAAGGGGGGAAGAAGAAAAAGGGAGAAAAGGACAGGGGAAAGACTGGATTGGGACAAGGGAGAGGGGGAAAAACAGACTGGGGGGGGGCTTTTATGTCCAAATGGATCCTTTATTTGGCAATATTATCCTCTGTTTTGCTCTACCACAAAAGGGGAGGGGAACAATAACAGGAGGGAGGGATGGCAAAGGACTGACCTCCTGAAAGTGAAACCCCACCCAATTACTGACGCCCCACAATGGAGACAGACATTGGACAAAAGGCTATTGGAGGGGCAACCCTAAAGATGCGATCTCCCCCCAATACTGTGGTACTGTTCCAAAGCAAAAAAGATAAAGCACACTAGCAGGAAAAATGGGAGTGAGAGCTATTTTTCTGAAGGTTTTTTAAAATGCATTTTTGTTCGAATTACTCCTCGGAAAGTGTGGGAAGCAAATTTTTAATGGGGCCAAAGGATTTCCAAAACATTTTCAAAGCTCAATAAACCCCCAGTGGGAACGGGACCCTAGAGGTGCTTTTTTTGCTGTGTCTGATCGTAGCCTTATATACATCCTTCACCAAAGTCCAACAATTAAAATCCATAAAATCCTTAGAAGATATTCTAAGGGCCTGTTTGTACTTGGCTTTATTCTGGAATGTATCCCAGAATTCGGGCCTGTTGTCCATATCCTAATACAGGCTACAGCAGGCCACAAGTGAGATCTGCCATAGTCTAAATCTGCCATAGTCTAAATTAGCATGTGGACAACAGAAACCTGTCCTGAGATAAATTCCAGAATAGGGCCAAGTGGAAACAGGCCCGAAATGAAAAAGGGTAGGATCAGCACAGGGCTGTTATAATGCCCTAAAACTGCCCTGACAGTGCAGGGGCTACAAATCTGTGTGCTCTTGTTGCATATCCTGGGGTGCTGGATATACAGGCTTATAACAAAGCAACCTCTCTGCTACAAGTACTAACTATACCACGAGAATGGCAGGGAACTCTTCCTATTGCTCTCCCTCTCCCCTACACCATGCAGACTTACTGGCATAGTGCTATGTTTTGCTGAACACAAGAAAATGGTCAACATCTGTGCTATTTCCTGTATTCAGCAAAGCAGCCAATGGGCTGGCTGCTTTTCGCGCATGAATGCCGCACGTTCCCTGATTGGTCAGGGACCTGCACCTGTGCAGATGGCCAGCTGAAGCAAGGCGGGTCCCTGACCAATTAGGGAATGTGCGGCGCGCATGCACAAAAAGCAGCTGGCTCGATTGCTTCAGTTGCTGTGCGGTGGTGAGCAGGTAAGGAGCGTTCACGCGCGTGCGCCCCCGGGATGGGTTGGGGGGTGTAGGGTGTGGGTCCACTGGCCCTAGAAGCCTGATCTGGGTTCCTAGAGTGAGCGGGAATGAAGGGAGAGGAGGTGCCCGGGCTCTCCACCCCTGACTCCACAGCAGTCAATGGGAGCAGCCCGAGGGAGGAGCGTCCTGCTCAGATCCCGGCCTTTCCAGGCTAAGACAGTTCGGGACGCTTTCCCCATTCACACGTAGGCAGGTAGGAATGCGTGAAGACATGTTCCTTTCCTGTCTACGTGCAGATGGGGAAAGCGCCCCAAACTGTCTTAGCCTAACTGCATTACAGCCGTTCCGGCTGTAATGCGAAAGGGCCTCCTGTACCTACAGTACAGCCTTAGACTGGGTTGGTATAAACAGTAACACTCTCACCATTGAAGTACCACCACAGAACAAACTGGTCCCACATCAGGGCATGTTGTCTAATCAAATTGAATATTGTTTGGTTTAACCAGTTGAATGCCATAGGTGACTCTCAGTTTAATTGCTAATTTATTCAGTACATAATATGATCGTAAAAAACCAGCCAAAGATTGTAGAAGAGCTTATGTTTCTCAGTGTTGCTACTACATTAAAGCTAAAAGAAAATCCTATGCCAAAATGTGTGGTACTTTTCAGCATGGGTGGAGGTCTCAAATGTCTTTTCATTCTACTATATGCTCTGTAAATCATCTTAATTTTTCATTTAAATTGAGAAAGATTTTTATGTACCTGGTGTTCCTGCTTGAAGGTTCATGATGAAAGATTTCTGGAATATTGGCCTCAATCTTTTTTTCCCTAAGTAACTCATCGCATTGTCTAATCATATGTACTTATGGTGCCCCTGTTGCCTGAATGCATGTATATGAGAAATGAGACTCATAAAAATTCCAACTCTTGTAGCATTAGTTCAGTCTGATAGTTCCTCTGGAAGCTTCAGTTGATGTAATGATCAGACAACGGATCTGCAACTCTGCTTTATTTTAACAAATTACAATGCAATCATCTCTTACTTTTCATATTCCTTGGCTCCCGTTCAAGACCATGTTGAAGTGGTGAATGTTAATAATAACTTCTAACTTTTATAACAGAGGTATGGAAGGCAAGAAATTATTGAAGCTGCATAGACTGAAAATTCATGACTTGGATGGTATGTAGACCTATTAGGTCTTTTTCATCCAATAGTGTAATATGTTGCCTTTTAAGATGATTGTGCACTGACCAGAATACTGGACCATCGAACATACTAGGAGCCTGCCTTCTGTGTGCTGAAGAAGAAGAAGAAGAAGAGTTGGCTTTTATATCTCACTTTTCTCACTCTTTAAGGGAACTCAAAGCAGCTGATAAACCTTCTGTTCTTCTTCCCACAACAGATACCCTGTGAGGTAGGTGGGGCTGTGAGAACTCAGAAACAAAGCTATGATTAACCTTTGGCCACCCAGCTGGCTTCGTGGAAGAGGGTGGAACCAAACTGGGGTCCTTTCTGCACTTGGCCTTATTCTAGAACAAATCTCAGAACAGAGGCCTGCTATCCACATGCTAGTGCAGACTATGGCAGACTCCAGATGAGGCCCACCATAGTCTGCAGTAGCATGTTGACAACAGACTCCTATCCTGAGATATATTCTGGAATAAGGTGGAGTGCAGTAAGGGCTAGAGAGACTACAAGATAAGAATCTGATACTCTTAACTGCAAGACCAAACTAGGTGGTATGGGTTAGGGTTAGCCCACATGAAAGAATATTTTGAAGTGTTTAGTATGTAGTTTTCTCATATATGATCTCCCAAATGTATATTTTTCATCCATTATCTCTCAAATAACAATGAAAGATTTTGCTAAATCACCTTTAGACATCATGTATTTTTCCCTTTGAAAAACCATTGATTGCTGCATGCAAAGCCAGCAGTGGCACCCTGGCATCTCTTTGCAGACTTGATTTTCCAGCTCATTTAATTGATGCAGCTTTTGGAGAAAGATGCTCGTGTTCCCAGGAGTTTCTTCCTTATTCTGCTCCTCCGCCACAGAAAGAAAAAGAAGTTTGGAAGGGACACATGTTACTCCAACTGCACATCGCAGATCTTGAAGCATCCTCAGACCTGCCCATTCAGCCCTGCAGAAAGGATGCTTTCACAGGTCCCTAAGATGGATTTAGGCCTCAGCACCTTTTCTGAGATGGCAGGACATGCCAGAAATGAATTATTCCATCCAGTTAAGCTTTCCCACAGAATATTGGTTTTGCACACCCTCAGCTTTTATCTGTTGTGATTAAAATTTTAAAATGTCGATTTTAAGTTTTACTTCAGTTCTTTTTCCTTAAGTTTTGCTTATTTTTCCTACTGTTGCCTACGGTAGATTGTTCCTTAGTATGGTTTCTTAGAAGAGATAACATGCTTCCAAGAATGAGAGTGGAACAAACCCACTTTTCTAGAAATGTCTTGCCACAGCACCCAAAGATAACTGGGTTCCGTCTTTGCTTAAGTGTGCGCCAGTGTAAACTTTGTTCTGACTTTCATTAAATAATTCATATACTGCCTTTCTAGTAGATATACCGTATTCCCAAATACATAATTGTTGTGGACCATCAAGACTTGCTAGGCACATTGACAGCAAAGCTCCAATAAAATTTAGTAAATAAATTAACCTTCATTTCTCTTCAGTGAGTCATCTTCTCCTGAAGATATGGTCAGCAGACTGGGCCTTCAACAGCTGCTCACTTTTTGATGGCATGCCAGTGCCACCAGTAATGATTTGGCATCACTTTATTTCATTTCAGTATTTGTTCAGCTGTAGGAATATTGGGTGGATAGTCCCCAAGTTTTGTTTTGCTTGTCAGCCTGATGAGCACAGAGGATCAGAAAACTGTAGTTTCTTGTGTGCATATGTGTGTGAGTGTGTGCATAGATGTTGTCATGTATTTTAATCTGTTAATCATTCTGTTGCCCTCTGTTATAACATCTTATGTATATGGAGAGATATAAATTATGCAGATTTGCAAGACGAGCTTAAGTAACTAGGAAAATGAACATCTGTTCTGTAGGTGAACAGAATGGCAGCTAATCTTGCATTGCTGAGAAGATGCTCTGTGTCTTTGTGTGCATACTATTAAACTTTTCATTTAACTTTTCTGAATTAATGAAAAATGTTGTCTAAAGCCTAACAGTGTTTGAAAAACTGTGGAAGTAAACTAATGTCTTCATGGTTTCCAATGATCCTTCCCTTCCCTTCCCCAGCTGTCGGTATTGCAGCCAAGGAATTAAAGTCCCCCAGCCATGATGTTAGTGGCAGTGGCAGCAATCAGCATGTCCCTACTTTAAGAGGAGTGCCACTGGTGTACAGCCAGTCAGCTTGTAGAACCTGAAGACAAGGTTGCTGAGAGCAGTAGGAAGTGCTGTTAGAGCTCTGCTCTTTGGACGCTCTAATGCGTGCTTATGGCCACAGTGGCCAGACAAGTGCAAGTCCGAGTGGGTGCTGTTGGGGAGCAGAGGTAGGGCTGTGGAGACTACCCACGTGTGGTGAGTACAGGGCACCATAAAGGCACAGTGCAGATCCTTCTTGAGGCTATGGTTTAATAAGAATGGTGCCCCTCTGACAGCATTTGAAAATAGAAAATGAGGAACCGCGTTCTGTAACATGGGACATGTGCTCCTGCTAAGAAAGATCTCTTTCTCCAGATAAGTTCAGGTAGTAGTAAATGTGTTGTTTTGAAAGGTAGTAGTCTATATGCTGCATTGGCCTTCATAAATATTAATGTATTAGTGTACATTTTCTCATTCCAACACAGAACCACACCCCAAATTGCAAGTTGTAGGAAATTAACAGCAACAACAAAATCAGGCTTGGGGGTAGATTTGGACTGTGGGAAATAGCTTAGTGTTGCATTGTACTATATAATTCCCTGAAGACTAATGCAGACAGAAATACATTAAACTTCGAGTGACTCTGGGTCTTTTCACAGTGAGGCAATCGGGATGGCCTTGTACCCTCTGGAACACTGCATCTGCACACTGTGGTGCTGCCTTTGACCCAGAGTGGCCCAAATTGCTCCACAGCTTCACCAGGAGCATCTAGGATTCCCAGATGAAGCCTTCATACCCATGTCCATTACAAACACTGCACGGGGGTGGGACAGAGTGGCTGTGGTGGCACAAATGCATGTTGTGATTGCTGTAGGAATGACCTAGTGTGTGCTGGAAGTTGCTGTGGCTGTTGTTACGGCAGTGCAGAAGGTCCAGGACAGACAGCCTACACTATGATGGCCACTAGATAAGTTGGGGACTGTGTGGGTACTTGGGGTGTGAATGTTGGTCATTGTTTCTAGACTACAGTTAAGTGTGAAAAGTCCCTCTGTTGTGGCTTTATATAAGTGTCAGTTTGTCTGGAAAAAGATAATGTTTAGATATCAATCTGCCCATTCCTTAAGATCTGAAGGGGAGGCCCTCCTGGTTGTCCCGCTACTCTCAGTAGTAAAAGGAACCCAGGAGAAACAGTCTCCTTCCTGAGGTGCATCAGGTTCTTTCACTGTATATGTTTAGGAAGGCATTGAAGACGCACCACTTTGCCCTGGCCATTGATTAAATGGGAATAGACGATCTCTTCCCACTTTACTGTTTTAATGTATACTGTTGTTATTTTAATATATGTCTGATTTTAAATGTTGTTACCTGCCCTGAGACCTTTGGGTATAGGGTGGGATAAAACACAAATAACAAACAAATAGACAAACAAATATCTGATAAATTTGCTTACATTTAACTGGAGGAACAAGGAGGAAATGCACCTTTTAGAAGTTATCTATTGTAGTATTAATTGCTAATAATTTCTTGCATTCTATTTTTATTGTATTTTGTTGTATGGGGTTGATTTTGATAGCTGCCCTTGCTTGCTTTCAGATACACAGTGTAGGACTGAGTTGAAAGGGCATTGAAATTCATAATAAAGTGTTCTCCTTTTCTCCACATCCAGTGTGAAAGACAAAGACTTGTTTTTAAAAGTACACTGAGGATTCTATCCTGTACACTTATTCCTCAAAATGTGCCAACATTCTTTTTTTAAAAAAAACAACAGCAACCCCCCCATGTACCTTCTTAATGTGAAGTAGGTTCATAGAAGAGATAGCAAAAGCATATTCTGGCTTTGATAATAAATTGCAGTTACTAGAGATGAAAAGGTTGCCATGCTTTTTGCATATACATGGGATCAAACATATGTGCAATTGCTCCTGTTAAGCTCTGGATGCTATCCAGGACGGGTTAGCACTCCCAAGAGTAAGTGATTTTCTCACATTACTGGAGTGTGGAGCAACCTGGCCTTGCCACTTGCTCTGTGAGCTGTTGAGTTCATTTCCCCCTCAACATCTGGATGAAATTTGCTCAGAGGGAAAAGCATGGCAAATCAGCTGTGATTAATACCTTTTTTTAACCCTTTAACCTCATAAGCTTGCTGTGTGGGCTTAGCGGAACTTTTAAGAAGAAGAGAGACATAAGAATTCACATATGCCACACAGTTCTAGAAGATTTTAAGGCAAATTTTGGGAGCCAAGCTGAAACAAATGTTGAGAATGTTCCTCTCTAATTATTGCAAAAAGAATCTGTGCATCTATCCACACTTTTGTCAGCATATGGAAACACTAGCTGCCCATGTTACTGTTATAAAGATTGTTAGTGTTGCTTCTAAAACATTCTTTCAATACCATTGCCTGATGGTTTTCCTGTGGAATATTTAAAAACCCTCCAGTGCTCACTATGTTTTTATTAAAGAGCTAAACTATTTGCAAAACTATGAGAATAAAGGCATCTTTCCTGGACCATCACTGCTGCTATTGGGAGGAGGAAATAGGTGAGCCCAAATTTCTGTTCTTACAGAATATTTGCATTCTCATGCAGAATAGTAGATTATTGATCTAGCTGAGCAACAGAGTTTAGAACTGCAGGAAAATCCCAAAGGATGGGCTGGCCTACAGGACTGCTGATTGTACAAGTCTTACAGGTAGGCTGGCAAAACAGCTGTTCCTGCTCTCAGCCTGGCTAGAGGAAAGTTCGTAAGCTCCCTAATAGTCCAACATATTTAACTAGGTGAGAAGATGTCTGACAGCCTATAATTCACATTAGTTAGCTGTCCAGCTATAACCACTTTGGGATTGTGGGTAGGGATGTAGATGAGGGGTTTTTTTGGCATTTGATTTGTAATGAACTGAATGTTAGAAAATTCGTATTCATTTGACTAGATTTGCTTTGAATGTGGTAGAATTCTATTCAGTACGAATGTATTCGTACAAATTCATATGAATATCCAATACAAACGCATACAAATCCTATACCAATGCATACGTATTAGATATGTATCCTATAGAATGCATGCGT
The DNA here is from genome assembly GCA_014337955.1 of Aspidoscelis marmoratus. Taxonomy (NCBI): domain Eukaryota; kingdom Metazoa; phylum Chordata; class Lepidosauria; order Squamata; family Teiidae; genus Aspidoscelis; species Aspidoscelis marmoratus. The sequence continues at coordinate 10,095,678 of MTQE01000401.1, read as the reverse complement.
ATCAATATGTATCCGATATGTACCCGCAGTTTAACAAATGTACAAACTATTTGTACAAATGTTCCAAAGAATTCGTATTTGTACAAATGGTAATGTACGAATGTTGTAACACTCAGTTTGTGTATGAATGTCCAAATTCGTATGAATTTGTATGAATAACAAATATTATGAATATTCATGCACATCCTTAATTGTGGGTGTTGGTCCAAACTCTTACACACTTCCCTTTGCTCTCAGCTTCCCATTCCACTGCTAAAGTCTACAAGTCTCACCAGTTTCCTGAATTCTTCTACAGTTTTCTGGCACCTATCAATTATGTATCAATCAGAAAAGTCTCCCCTTCTATCCTGGTATAAAAATAAAGTTTTATTTATTATTTTAGCTAGGATTTTCAAGAAAAAAAAATCTTATGTGCAGTTTCTTGCAAAAGATAGTCTAACCTAACCTATATGAGTTCTGCCAAAACAGTGGCACCATAAATGGTAGCTAAGCCTCTAGATTGCCCAGTACCCAGAATAAAATTGATCATTTGATTTAATTGCTTCAGTTTCCTTTATGTTTAAAATTCAACTGATGTTGAATTCAACTGAGTGGTACTGTGGTGCCTTCTAGATGTCCATTGGCCAAACTATGGCCTGCTGAATGTTTTTGAGCAGCATCTCTCACAAACGTGAGCCAGTCTTACCAATGAAAGGCTTGGTGGGAGCTTAGCTGGTCTTAGAGGACCATAGTTTGATCACCCCAGCCCTGATCTAGAAGTTTTGGATTGCCTATCATTAGCATTTGTGATTGTTAGGAAAGGGCAAGAATCATTGGTAACTTCTCCCCTATAGGTGAGAATGGGGTTATGCATTGACGAACACTCCATATGCTCCCCACAGGATAGCCATCCCATCCTGTCCTGCTTTCTAGAAACAACCCCATCAAAATGTTGCTGGGTTCTGGCATGGTGGTTGAGTTGCTCCTTTCACCTACCTTTATGGAATGACAAAAACAGGACCCAGCCTTGTGCTGCAAGGGAAACCACTTTAAAGTGGTATTCTGCTGGTGCACACAGGGGTGTTTTTTATGCTTGAAAGCAGACCAGTTGCAGTGTGGAAGTGGACACCATGCACCATGGAAGATCTGGCCTTCCTTTACCATGTGGTGCCAAGTGAATACTGTTCACTCAACCATGGCTGCATGGTTCCTTGGGCCTGTGCAGAAGCTGCCAGTGTCTGTTGTACTGATAGCAGGCAAAGAGACCACCCACCACAGCACACTTCAGCCTCTTTTAGCCTGTCCCCCAACTCACACTTGAGGAAGTGAAGATGGCCTGAGATATGAGGACGGGATGAGTCCTTGTCAGTTCTCTAAACATGAGGATTCCGGTTAAGACGATCTAACGGAGGTAGACCAGCTTGGAAAATGAACTAAATTAAAATAATGTGAGTAACACAACCTGAAGATGATCTGAGGTTGTCTTAGACTACTTGCGTGACCAGGGCCTTAATGGCCAACACACAGAGTTTTGTCTGCAAGGTCAGAGAACACAAGTTTTCCATTATCAAATTTGCAGGCCAGAGGCATCCTAGAAATGGCTCTGGAAGGCTAGCCTGGCAAAATGTCTGCACATCAGTGCCAGGATCCTAACCTGCCTTGCATGATGAACACTTTAAAGCAGTTCTCTGCTAGAGCACTGCTGGTTTGTGGATTCTGCAACCAGACATACACCAGGAATGGTGGGTATTTGGCCACTGCATTCCCAGCAGACATCTGGAGTGCTTCAAGAGTATTGTGTAGCCATTGCCTATGATGCTGTAGTGTGCATGGGAAAGAGATCATACTGTGTGGCATTAGTGCCTAACTTTTTCCAATGACTTTTGTAATACTGCCATACCCAGGTAACATATAATGAACACGATGGAACAAAGGATGATAAATGGACCGTTATTTCCTTGTCCCTGAAATTGTCTTTTCCTTGGTATTTTCAGTGTGGCCTGCAGAGTGCCTGGAAGCTAAAAAGCTATTTGAGTTGAACTTCTGGAAGATTTATTTAAGAATACATTAAATAGGTCCTGAGTAGCCCAATCCATCTTCTCCCGGGTATTAAATTAAGATTCCAAAGATCCTGTCCCTGTGGACAAGTTGTCCTGAAATCTTGCTTGCTCTAAAAATCTGTTCTCAGTTGTTCTCTTCCTGCTTGAAATGACCAAGAGTTTTATTGTTGTAGGTGTTAAAATATGAATCCGCAGAAAAATATGACTAGAAGAAAGAAAGAAAAAACACACAAACAGCTTTTTCTATCTAATGAGAGAAGCCATTTACAGGCAGAAAATGGGTTGCAGAGATGTCACTTTTTCATTCATTTCATTTCATCAGTTTATTTGTGTATTGCTTTTCTACAGCATATTCAAAGCAATTTACTTGCAGTTATCAACAACATATGAAGTCACAATACAGGAACAAAATATCAATATACTATATAAAATGCAATAAAATCCTAAAACTGCAGAAAAAGAAATTCTTTCTCAAACACAAAAAGCATCTCCTTCCATGCAGAATATTTGAGGAGGACCTCTGGCCACAGTCTAAGGCTGAATTTCCATACATGGCTTGAAAGTGGGTAAAAGGTGATGGCATGTGGACATGAGTATTCCCGTTCCTTCTCTAATCCACATGTAAAGTATATTTTCTGGCTTTTAATGTGGATTAGAAAGACTGGTGTGTCTAATGTGTAACACCTCTAACCTGGTTTCAACCCTATTTGTTAAAACTGAGTGTGGATACAGCCTAAGGCTATGACAGCTGAGGTTGTTCATATGACTGTCTGCCCCTCCCTCTGTCATTAACATTCTAGACTGGAGAAGGTAGATTAGAGGTGGAATGAAAACTCAAGGACCACAGGGTACTGTTTCTAAGGCCGCATCCTCATGCAAACATTCTGATGCGGGACTGGCTTGCTTTTGACCAGGTACAGGACTGAAACCGAATCTTGCCCGTCCCCATGTCATCACAGCTAATGTGGGCTCTATACACCTACAGCCGTCCCCATGCACTTGAGCTGTTTTGGTCCCCACATTTCACCCGGGAACTGTGAGAACACATGGCAAACGGAAAAGGGAGAAAAATCAAGCTTCTGCCCTGTCAGCCAGAAGGGGGGGGGGGTTCTTGCCATGGAAAGGGGAGAAAAATCAAAATCTCTTCCCCAGATAGCCAGGGACCGTCCCCATGCATGGGCTCAGCTCGCAAAGCGATGCGTGCAAAGCCACCATACTGGGTTGAGAACAGTTTTTTCCAGGACCAAATTTGGTCCTGGTTTGGGTGTTTTGGTCCAAGAAAATTGGACCAAATAAAAATGCATGGGGATGGCCCCTCCCGAATCTGATTTTGATTTGGGGCAAAACGTGCATGGGGATGCACCCCTTGTCACCTTTGAGGAGCTTCTTTTGCTATGGGTGAATACAGCCCTTGGCTGTATACAAAGGTGGAAGGCTAGCAGGTAAATGGGAGGAGCTCCAAGGCAGAGGTTCACACTTCTCCGACTGCATCGATTTTCCAGATGAAGAACCTATCATCAGCAGATCAGGATTGGAAGTTAAGCCACAAACCACTTTCACAGCCCAAAATTTCAGAGAGATGTTAAGCTTGAGGATGACAAAGGTGACCAAACTGACCAAGTTGCACACAGGAGAGATTTTCTGAAACTGTGTCTCCACTGTGGGCCTCAGATGCTTCCGATGGTTCTCTAGGGTGACCAGTCTCCATGTCTCACCACCATCACCACCACCATAGTGTCTAGGTATTCATCAAAGGTGCTACACAAGGTGATGCATGAGAAGTAGCACTTAGGTCATTATCTCAGCCTAGTGATAGGGCTTGTGGAATATCTGCATATACACGGAGATTGACTCTGGCCTTCTTATGTAGGCACAGAGGAAGCCCAACATAGTACTGCTCAGCAAAAAAGGAGCCAGGGAGATGTCTTAGTTGATTCTGGCTGGGTTGTGGGGAAACTGCTGTAGTAGAGGTGCCTATTGAAGGCAGCTGCTGCCACGTTAAAAAAAAGTCACAGCCTGAAACACTGAACCTTTTCAAATTTATCAGATTTTGCATGAAGAACACAAAACATTGCACTAGAATTCCTCAATGTGAACCAACATCTTCTTAATGCTAAATTTCCACAAATGGATGTAATTCCTCTGTAAAATAAAAACCATGTCTCAAAATATCATTATTGCAAAATCAGGTAGAAGGACATTCATCTAAAAATTTCATTGTTCCCGGACTAAAATAATCTGGAAATGGACTAAGTGGGAACACACCCCTGGAGAGCAAAAGTTCCAGGGCATTATTGCATGCCAGTGATGTTTTGGAATCAGCCCACAAATTGGCCATTTTGGAGCCCAATGTTGTCAGGCTCTGTAAAAGGGTCTACAGGTACAGTGCTCCTGCATGCCAGTGAGTGCACACATTTTATAAGATATGTTTTTACAGGATCCTGGTTTTATTGAGGTTATAGTCTAGAGCATGCTTAGCATGATCTTAGAGTATCATGGCCACTCCATTTTTTGGGATGGCCTTGTTCTCTGAATCATGCAGTGTGTACTTATTTGTATTAAAATGGCTCACTTATTCCTAAAATATCCAAGTCAGTGTGCTTCATTTCCATATCAACAATTTCAAGATTTTGGTACTGTTTAGCCACAGCATCACATCCAAACTTACTTGTTAGAAGTCTGATCCTCTGCTTGAAGAGCTAGGTAAGTACCTTCAGATCTGTGAGGATGTGTGTTGCCCCTCATCATCTGGAACTACACCTCATCTTGATAGTACAGCCATGTCCTTACTGTGTTCCTGACACAATACGGACATGATTTGCCATAATTCACCCCATTTTAAATTGGTCTGAGGAATCTTTCTCCTTGCTGGGTTGGCTTCTCTCACTCTGCCAGTGTCCAAACCCATATGGCTTCCTCTTCATCTCCTCACTCTCCCTTGCTGACTAGAATAGATCTATCAGGACTTTACACACCAGCTGACATTGTTCATAGAATCATTAGAGCTACTAAGCCCAGGTGGTAATACTCAGCAGGGGTAAAAGTATATGTATTGAAATGTACACATTTTCACACAGATTAATGCAGAAACTAGATAAAGTAGAATTAAGCATGAGCGCCACTGTTATGCACAATAGTCTCTAGGAAGTGAAAACTGAAGATTATGAATGTGTTGATATGTGATATAAAGTCTTCTTATGATTAAATAATCTTATTCAATAGCAGTAGCAGCAGCAGCAAAGGACTAGATTTTTAAAATGTGTTTTGTGTCAATCAATATCTCTCCTATCCAACTTGGAGTAGAGGTCATACTGATGAAGCAGAGTCATGGTGGGTTATTCCTTGGATGGTGTTGTCTGATCAGGAAACAGCTAAGGTTACCCATTCTCCAGCCCCTTCTAGATCCTAAAAAACACAAAGGTCCCAGCCTCCTTCTTTACTCGAGGTGATTCTGTAACGGTGGAAAATAGTTGTGCAGATGACCCAGTGTAGTAGCTGTGGTTTCTGTAAACAAGAGTTTCTGTGTACATCTCGTGACTTTAGAGTGTCAGCCAAGGGTCAGTTAATTAACTGTTATTTATCTCTCTTCTGTATTTTTAAACCTTTGACACAACAGCAGAAGCTACAGATCTTTGTTGGTTTTCTACTTCTAGTATCTTTGTCCATCTTAGTTCCTAATTTGCTGTAGCCAAAACCTAGGGCTTATTCACACTTGGCTTTATTCTGGAATATATCCTGGAATAGGGATTTGCTGTCCATATGCTAGTGCAGGCTTCAGCAGGACCAAAGTGAGATCTGCTAGAGTCTGCATTAGCATGTGGACCACAGACCACAGTGCGAATAGGCCCCTAGTCTGCACTGGACCTTATTCTGCGTGATATCTCAGATTAGAAACTTGCATGCTGATGCAGACTACAGCAAGCCCTGCCCAGGGCCTTCCAGAGATTGCAGTGGCATGGGCCTGTCAGGCCCCTGTTCTGGTCTATAATCTGGAAGAAGACCCAGTGCAGAAAAGGACCTTGGCTGTTATATCAAGGGGTCTTGTGGGACATGCAAGGTGGTTCTAATACCATCTCTGTTACCGATTTGGCTTTCTTCACAGGATGATAGGATTTTGCAACAGATACCTTTCAGGGGTGGCCAGAATGACTGGACTAAATATAGTATTCACTGGGGACTTACCAGTAAAGTCACACACATTAAGCACATTTCCAAAGAAATTTCAAAAACATACCTAATGACTACTGAAGCAATTCCTAACAGGGAATAGTTAATATCCTCTGCCAATTTGTCCATCTTTGAGCTTCTGAACCATTACAGAGGAATTGTATATGTGTCTATCTAGACATTTCCAAACAGAATGAGTGCAAGAGATGAAAAGCTCAGAGGTTCTCTAAGTCTCATCTAATTTTGGTGACTGACTTCTTTGTCTGTGCAATCAAAACATCCCTCCAAACCAGAGCTGGAAGCTAAGAAAGGTCCTTCAGGGGCTGCTGTGTAATTGATTTTCTGATTTGGAAGCTAAAGTGCATAAACTTCTCTCATGAACAGATACTGGTTATAACTTCAAAAAGCCTGATTTGTTTCCAAAGAATGAGCATCTGTTTGACACAGGAAGGTGAATGGGACATTCTGTTTTTGTTCTCCCTTTGAGGATCTGACATTCCAGAGTTACTGTTGCCGCTGTCCAAAGAAGAAGGCCTCTCCTTTTCTAAATTATTTTTTCTGATCTGTAATTAAAGCTTAAAGCTCTAAACAGTGTTCAGCCAGGAAAACCTGAGGTTATGACTATCAATTAAACTGACATCTGAGAATATCACTGGAAGCTTCTCTCTGAGCATACTCCCACTCTGTGACAAAAATAAGGGCCTTTCCACACTTGCCGGGTACACTGGACAAGCTGTTCACTACTGTACTGTGTCCTTCTGGTCCAGATCCATCCTAAAGGCTCCCTATCCCAGTTTATTTATTTTATGTATTATTTATATTTCTATTTCTATTTATATTTATATTTATATTTCTATCCCCCCCCCCTATACCCGAAGGTCTCAGGATGAGTAACTACATTTAAAATCAAGCATATATTAAAACAGTAACAGTACATATTAAAACAATAACAGTGTCTGTAAAGTTGGAAGAGACAGTATATTCCCATTTAACCAAAGGCCAGGGCAAAGAGGTGTGTCTTCACTGGCCTCCTAAATATATACAGTGAAGGGGCCTGACACACCTCAATGAGGAGACTATAGCCTAGGAACAATAACTGAGAAGGCCCCCTCCTGGGTGCTCACCCCTTTTACTACTGAAGGTGGTGGGACAACCAAGAGCGCCACCCCTCCAGATCTTAAGGCACTGGCAGGTCGATATAGGAGAAGGCATTCCTTTCGTGGTGAACCTGTTAGAGAAAGTCTACAGTATAGTCTTCAACAATGATGAATGGCCCCAAAGTTTTCATATTGCAATCCTAAGCAAGTACCACAGATAGGAGGTACAAAAGAGATCTGCTTTTTAATACTGTAGGTACCATGCTGATGGTCCTGGGCAGACTTCCCATTTTATTTCCTTGTCTATCCAGAGAACAAGGCCCTTTTCTGCATGGACCCTTAATGCAGATAAATAACCCATGACACACCTCCTGCAGTTCCACTCTGTCAGCATTAAACAGAGCATGAACCATATAAGGGAGGCCTTTAACCTGAAATGCTAAAGAACAGAACAGCAGCTCTGATCCAGAACATGGAAGTGTGCAGAAGCATGCCTTGTGTGTTTGGGACTACAGGGACATGGGTTTCAGTGGAGGTGTGGGTTGTAGCTATGAAGCTTCTGCAAGCTTTGAGGCTGTAGTGTGGGCTGATTTGTATTGTCCATGGTCAAGATCAGGTATGTGCCAAAAGGGCGAGGGTATAAATAGAATAATTAAAATAAATGGATGCTGTGGTTTCTTCCCCTTATCTCACATCTTTTACTGTTTAGGTAGAACATGGTTATTTTATTGAGAATGTGATCAGACAACTTCATGCTATTTGCATATCTCACCGAAATACCCTAATCAACTTGGTGGCTTGCAAATTGACTGAAAAACTGTGACAGCTCCAGGAAAATGCAAACCAATTTTGCTGCAAAATTATTCCCAAATAAAGAGGTTTCCTCCATTTTTTCCCTTGCAACTACTACAAGCACTACCACTATTCAACCTGAAAAACTGTGGTGGCCTCAGTCAAGACAGTCTTATGACTTTTCTAATTATTTCCCATAACTAGTCCTCATGTGAAGCTGATATTATCTGAGGAAGTCATTTCCATCATAGTCCACCATTATGATCATTATAGGTATCTCCTGATAAGGCTCTCTTGTCCTAATACACCAAGGGTGGATTCCCACTCATGGAATAAAGCAGTTTAGAAACAGTTTGGATCCTCTTTGTCCCCATTACCAATCCGTTTCAGGGGTTTTTTTGAGGAGCATTTGGCTCTAAAATGAAATAAACAATACACCTGGTTTTTTAGGTTTCCACCCTGTTTTTGCAGTTTAAATGCTTTATTCCTTTGGGAATGCTACAGCAGATTGGGGCAGATCCGTCATGAGATGGGTGGGATTTCTCCTCGCAATACAGTCCCTAGCCAGATTTTTAGAGTACCAGGAAACCTAAAGCTTTTTGCCTTCAGAGCACTTCACAGTTTCATTTTCTGGTAATAAGTAACAGTTCATCCAATACACTTTCATTTTCAACTCACGCACAATGGTAACAAAGTTACTTCTCACTCGCTGCAGAGGGGAGCCTACCTGATTAGTATTCCACCCAGCAGAGCTCATGCTGTCTGTCAGCCGGCTGTCTTCTCTCTCTCCCCCCCCCCTCTCCCTGCTTGAAATGCAGGAATTATTTGTGTGTGTGTCTGTGTTTTCGTGTGTCTCTGAGGCTAGGGATGACTGGCTGTTGCTTTGGTTGTTTGGCTTGTGTTTGTTAACAGGCAGGGCTGAGGATTTTGTGAAACACGTAAATGGTGTTTAGTCCGTGGGATCAAACAGGGGCAGCAAAAGCAGGAGGGAGGGGGCTGGGATTCCTCACGTCATCGGACCAAAGCCAATGGGGAGAAAGGGGTGGAAAAAGGATGAGGAGAGGAAAGAATTGCTTTCCCCAATCCATTTTTGGAAGTGTTTGAAGTGTGGGGGCACAATTCAGGGTTGACTGCGATTGCCAGATGCTCGTTTGCTTAGTTTTAAAGCATTTTAAAAGCATTTTAAATAGGGTTTTATTCCATGAGTGGGAATGGGGCTCAAGGGACAAAAGAAATGTAAGTTGCATCCTCATGGCCAGCAAAAGAACCAACTCCTGCCATTGGAGGCCTATTGTTGGGATGAAATCCACAGCATGCAATCACCTTTTTCTCCCTGTGGATTATCCTCTGCCATATGAGCTGGTGCACTCATGTTTATCAACATGGCAAAAATATTTTCTGAAAATGTAGACACTGCAATAATTCCTTTTAGACTAAGGCCACCTCCAGAGAACTAACAAGAAATAATGATCGCTTGCCATTATTCTTTGCTAGCTAGACAGTGTCACAACTACCGTTTGAGTCTTTGGGTTTTTAAAATTAGGCACACTTAAGAACATCAGAGAAGCCCTGCTGGATCACATCACAGCCCATCTAGTCCAGCATCCTGCCTCACACAGAGGCCCACCAATTGCCCATGGGCATCTCAAGCAGACAGAGACAAGGGCAAAACTTTTCCTGCTCTCGAATCCCAGCAAATGGCCTTAGAGGCATCCTGCTTGTCCCCCCAGCCTGAAAGATATACTGTATTTTCTGGCGTATAAGACTACTTTTTAACCCAGGAAAATATTTTCAAAAGTCAGGGGTCGTCTTATACGCCGAGTGTCATCTTTTTATATGGCGAGTATATCCCAAACTCTATATTTTAACTGGAAAGTTGGGGGTCGTCTTATACCCCCAGTCGTCTTATACGCCAGAAAATACGGTACTTAGGCATCCATTCTAGTAGCCACTGATACATCTGTCATCCATAAAATTGCCTAACCTTTCCTTAAAGCCATCTAGGCTGGTTGCTGTTACCACCTCTTCTGGCAGGAAATTCCACAGACCTATGACCCTCTGGGTGATGAAATACTTCCCCTTGTATGATCTGAATCTCCTACCCATCAGCTTCATAGAATGCCCCCTGGTTCTCGTATTGTGTGATAGAGAAAATAAATTTTCTTTACCCACCTTTTCTATATTATGTATGATTTTATATACTTCAATCAGGTCCCCTCTTAAATGCCATCTTTCCAGGCTGAAGAGGCCTAGACGTTGCAGTCTGATTTCATAAGGGAGGTGTTCCAGGCACTTGGGTTTCCAAAGGGCCCGAATCTGGTTGACATCACTTCTGTGTATGCATGTAGATCTGTTTCAGCATCAACGCAAGTGTGCTGGATGGAGCTACAATGGTGGTTCTGTCCAGAAGGCAAGTGGGCAGCCTAAAAAGTTCTAAGGTTAGAAAACCCTCATCTAGCGCTGGGTTGTCCAGCAGTAGCAAAAAGTGCTTTTTTGGGGGTGGGTGGATGGGAAGCAGGGCTGTGGCAGGGTTGCCTATAATATATGAGGCAACCTCACCGTAGCAGCACCATAATGGCACTATTATTCACCCTGTTTGTATGCAGCCTATGAGTGTGATCACAGTAACAAACAAGCAGGTCAAAAGTGCCTTAGGTCGTGTCTTCACGGCAACCTTATTTCACTTTCCCTAAACCGAGATAACAGAACCGGATGCAAATGCAAATTTGCCTGTTCCCATTACTTTCAGCTTAATTGCGTTCAATCCAGATTCTGAGGACGTACGTGACTCAAGGGGGGACTCCAGTGGCTACCTTTTAAAAGCCGCTTTTCAGGGCTGCCCTGTCCTCTTCCTCCTGGCATGAACGTACCACCCATAACAGACCCCTTCACAGAGCCTAGCTGCCTTGCCTGGATGGAGGAAAAACAGCACCAGGCAGGCAGCGATTCTTTTCCCTCCTCTCCCGATTGCTCAGGGCGCGCAGCAGCGGCGGCAAGTCAAGCCCCTTTACAGCTAAACATTCACACGTCTCTCCAAATGGCAGTTGCTTTTGTTTCTTTTCCCTTTTTAGAAGGTCAGCACTTTCAATGGCAAGATGGTTATCAGGTGTGAATTGCTTGTTTGCTACAGTGGATTGCTTGGATTGCTATTCGGGCTGCTGCTGCTTTTACAGCTTGCTTTGGAAGCAAGCTATTGGGGGAGGGAAACTCTCATCCCTTAACACGGAAGGGTTCCCACAGTAAAAAATGTAAAATGTTTCAAGCGCACGAACCGGAGTGAGACCTGTTGAAATCAGGATTGAGATTCATCATGCTTTGGGGTGGTTTAACATGGGGAAATCGTGTTAAGCCAAACTGCCATCTGGACTCCGAGAATTCAAAACATTTTGAATCTGAGATAAGGTTGCCACGAAGACACGTCCTTAGAGATGCAGCATTTGTCTTTCACATTCACATTCCTTCTATGGGTGGTTCTGCACTAGCTGCCGAGAAACAGATCAAAGAAAATCCGTTTCTCAGTGATCCGGTCATCTGGAGGATCCGTCTGAAATAGAGACGGATCTGAAGAGGCCTCCTGCATCTGCACACATGCAGGGAGGATGGATTCTGAGGGTTGGATCTTCTGGGTGCTGTGCGGAGGCTGCAGCGCCCATTCCCAAATGCAGCTGGCCTCCCGCGCCGCCACCCCCGGAGCTGCTGGACTGGAGCATTCAGCTGCGAGTCACTGCATGTTTCCGCCGGTGCCCAGCACACAGGGGAGGCAGACCGACCTGCTTCTGCCCTTCCCAAGATGGCAGCTGCTGGCACATATATCCCCTCGCCTCTCCATGTCCAAACAGATCAAGGTGAGGGGACGGATTGAAGACCTAGTTTTCCAGGTCTTCATGGAGAACGGATTTTTCAGTGGCGAGACCCCATTAAGGTCGGATCTCGCATGCTGATGTGCAGAAGTGGCCGCCTGGAAGGGTCCCTCATCCATCCTCCAGTGTGGAAGGTAAGTTTTGTATGTGATCTGTATGTGTCTTTAATGGGGTTTCCGCGGCCAGTGCAGAAATGCCCTTTAATCCACCTTTTCTAATCTAGAATGTTCATCAGAGGGAGAAGGACAGAGTTACCTGTGAAGCATCTCTGAGTCTCCTCAGAGATGCCTTAAAAACACACACGCACACACAACTGCCTGGGATCACAGCCTGACTGTGACCTTGACTCTGATTACCTAAGATGCCTTTTGTATGGGCAGAAGCTGAGTGCACTGCATCCCATCTCTTCCTGTTTATCATGGTGTAAAATGAATAATCCTCAGGCCTCATAGCACTCTAATGAACATCAGTGGCTAAAAAGCCTGAGGACAGGGCTGCTAAGTCTCTCTCTCTCTGTCACAGACTGAACTGTCTCTGCTTCTTGAGGTTATGCTTGGAGTCAAGGACCGAATTACTGGAAGTTAAACATCTTCATATAAGTGAGTTTACTGCATTTGAGGAAATGAGAAAAGGTAATTAGAAATGTTCCACAATTCCCTTTGCCCCCTGCAGGCACTAAACTGTTTCTGCTTAAACTGACATCCTTCAACAAGAACGTGCTTGCACTAGGATGTTGAATTTCCAGGTGCAAATTGCCTCTTGACCACATGGATCACAAATTTCTTCCATTAAATTTCCATATTCATCAACTTCTGCTTCCTAATAACTACAGCAAAAGTCCCACTCTTTGAGCTGCAAAAGTTTATTCTGACTGGGTGATTTGATTTTCAAAGGTAAATGTACACTATGCAGCGTGCAACAAACTTGGATCCCTGCAAGGAAGACAACTTTCCAAATCGCTGCCGCATTCCTCCTGCTGCTTCCCTGCGTAAGCTGTCATTCACTCAAATCTTTCTACTCTTGAGAAGCCAGGCAAGCTAAAAGTGCAAATTTAATTTCTCAGTTATGGCTGCATCCAGATGGCAGGTGGCAACTACGCAGTATGGCTCCCTGTAGGCCATGGCTTGACCCAATGGCACTAAATTTGCCCTCAGAGATGCCCTGCTGGTAAACCCTGGCAAACTACAAGGTCACTTATCACCTTTTTCCTAGAGAGACATCAGGGACAAGGGCAACCTACCTCAGGCAGTTTCTGTTTAGGGCAATTAAGCACCGGACTGAAACTGACCAACTTCTGTAGCTAATTAGAACACTACCCATAAGAACATAAGAGAAGCCATGCTGGATCAGGCCACAGCTCATCTAGTCCAGCATCCCATCTCAAACAAAAGAGAAAGACAAAAGCTTCACTTGCTCTCAGTTCCGTGCAAATGGCCTTGATGGGCATCCTGCTCAGCTCTCCAACCCAGAGGCAGCACCTAGCCCTACATTCTAGTTGCTATTGATACACTTGTCCTCCATGAATTTAATTCATGAATCCAGTTGCACCAAACAGACACTTCATGACTGTGGAACTTTTGTTCCTAAGCCTCAACATTTGCAAGGACAGGGGGTGTTGGCTGTGTACAGGCAGCCCTTTATGGGGCCATGAAGATGGAGTCTATGTTGGAAGGTACGATATACATGTTTCGATATATGCTGACCTTCAGTGGTGGCTAGTGGCTGATAGGGTGCAGGGGAAGTCAACAGGACTCAGAATATAAGGCTGCTGTGCGTGAAAATTTACCCTATTGAACATACTGGGCTGCAACATGTACATTAGCAAACCCTAAAATGAAGCATTCACAGATGAGAAGAGGAAAGAGCAGAGTTAGGCTTTGAACCCATTCTCCAGTTCACCAGCCACTCCTGCTTACATATATATTCAGGCAGAAATTCTAAGTAACCTCAAGTGACGGCTCTTTAGCATCACACCAGTGGTTCTAGCAGAGGCAACCAATGAAGCATCTTTGTTTATTCAGTTACCAGTTAGGTAAGAGAAGAAAGTACAGCTCTTTACAAGAAGAAATTCCAGGCTGTGGCTTCACCTGGGAAAGAGGCCTCCTTCCTCCTGGCCCTGCCATAGTCAGGCTGGGGTTGGCTAGTGCATCTCGCTTGCTCCATTGTTGCCAAATGAGGCATGGATGTTCATATGTCTCCCTGCCTCTTAAACCAGCCATGGCTTGTTTTGCCACTATGAAGGACTCCATTGGTGCTTGAGGTGTCTGTCCTTGCACAATGACCTGCAGGTAACACTGATGGTTCCCCAGGGCACTGCAACTGGCACTGCATGAGGATGGCAGGGGGCTATCCTGGGATATAATCCAGAATGAGGCCCAGTGCAGAAAGGGCCCTATTTCCACCTGGATCATGATAATGGTGGTGATTTTTGGAGCACTACTTTGGATATTAGTTGATGACGCTCTGTTCGTCCACTTTTTGTAACAGCATTGGTAGGCTAATTTGTCGATTATGATTATAGTTCCATCCCTTCCTGGCTTTGAGAAAAAAACTAACCTCTATTCTCCATTCCTTCTCTTTGCCTATTCATGCATCGTTTTTGTTGGTTTAGATTTTTTCATTGTAATGCAATTCTTAGGCTGTGCATTTAGTCTATTTTTATTCTTATGTATTTGTTTGCTGTACTTTAATATTGACTTTGGTATAGTGCCTTGAATTCTCTTAGAGAAAGGATAAATTACAACCTAGAATGGACGAATAAATATTACCCGCCTCTGAGCCTGTCGTAGCAAGCTTATGGGATTCTCAGTATGCAGAATATTTAAAGTTTTTCTTTTAGCTGTCTCTTGTTCCGTTTCTTATCGATCAAATGGAGACAGATCGTTGGAAGCATAGCTGCTCCAAAGAGGAAGGAAGGTAATCAAATCCTCTGCTGATAACTGCATTAATTTAAGCATTAAAAAAAGGAAACAAGGTATTTCTAAAAAAAAATTATTCTATGCATCATTGGGCAGATGGACTGCTGCATGTGAGCTGCTGAGTGGAAAACGTGGTCTAAGAAGAAGCTATGCCAGTTATTAAAAAGCAATTCTATTCATCACTGAATGAAGTTGGTTAATGGAGGAGATGGTAATGGCAACATTTTATGAATTAGAAGGGGACGTGAAACCTAGACAATCAATTAAGATTAAGGGTTTGCTCTGAGTTATTAAGCTGGATCTAAGCAAGGTTGCTCAGTGCTGTTGAAGAGTTGCCAAGCTGAGCCCTTTCAGGAATGTATGATTCGGATAGGTGCTGGGTTACGGCCTGATATAAGAAAGCTTTCTAGGAGCGTTAACTTCTTAGAGCTTAGGCCTAATGACTAGAGGAGAAGAAGTGATTTGTGGGCTGGTAGCAACAGGCTAGGAGTTTAGGGGGAGAAATGTACAAGCTAAATGGATAATAACAGAGTTGTATCTTGCATGCACCGAACAACAGAGTTGGCAGCGGCTGTGTTTTAATCAGTGAGATTCAGAACCAGAGGGATTTCCGAGAGGCTGGAAGTATGATTGACAGAATCTGAGAATTAGTCTGAAGCCTTAGTGGCTTTGCAGGGTATTCTGAAAGCTCAGAAAGAAGAATGAATAAAGAGAACCCATTGTAAAAATGCCCGGTGATTTGAAGACATCTGATACATAGCTTTTTTTGTTTTTGAACACACTGAATAAACAAGCCTGGAGCTGATTTGGTTGTGCTACAAAACATGGGCTCCCTGAGCTATATCCAACCTCCCAACTTTTTAATATTTCAAATGGTTTAGTGAATCAGCTTTGGTGCCCTCTTTGATATGAGCTGAATTTTTTTTTTAATATTTATTTCCTCTACTTCTGCAAGGAGGCCCAGGGTGGCTAACAAACAGAAGCAAGAAAAAACAAACATAACCTTTAAAAAACCCCTCAATGTGTTCTAAAGAATAATTTGAAATGTAAATGAATCTTAAGCCGTGTTTTAACTGTTGAACAGATGCAGCTTTCGGATCAGGATTGGGCAGGGGAAGACAGGGCGGCAATGGGACAAGACCACCGTATTCGAATACTATATATAATTGAGGGGATCTCTTAGATTGTAAGTAGACATATAAGTTGAAGGTTTCTTTGTTATGTATGTCAATGGCCATGTGTTTATAAAATTGTCTCTTAAGTAAAGCTCTTTGTCCTTTACTTTATATGTAGAGGCCACTGAAGAAGACCCAGAATCCAGCAGAGTTGAAATGCATCTGGCCATTTTTTTCACTCATATAGTAGGTCCCAAGTTCTTCTGGGATATTGTCTGAATGGTTTGAGCTCTGAGGATCCCATTTGTTTTGGATTATATTGTTGGGTTTGCGCAGACATACAGTAGTTGTATAGATGGATTTTGTTTTTTCTTTATATATAGGTTTATATTAAGTATATCCTGTTGTACATTATATTGTATGTATATTATTCCACTGAGATCCTTAGGGTCTTTCTTTTTTGTTTTGCTTTGTTGGGGATTCCTTTTACTGCAGGTTCCTTGTGGTTGAATCTCTGACCAGAGGGACTGTTGCTTTGGGTGTTTCCATCCTGACTCTATCTGGTTTTTGATAATGTTTTAATATTTTGCTGTTTTTAACTGGTTTTGACTTTTTGTGTTATATTGTATACTGCTTTGAGATGTTTAAGAGGCCTTGTAGAAATGGGAAAGAAAGAAAGAAAGAAAGAAAGAAAGAAAGAAAGAAAGAAAGAAAGAAAGAAAGAAAGAAAGAAAGAAAGAAAGATCTGATTGCCTGGACAGACAACAGCCTTTTCCCTTACTGGATGGATTCAAGCAGACATTCAAGAGCCATGTTTTGATATTTCAACATGGATTTCTTCTTAGATAGGAGGTTAAACTGAATGGCCTAAAGAGTCCACTTCAGTTCTTATGATTCTAGAAAGCCTCTGTTCCATCTGTTCAAACATGACAGACTATTTGCAGTTTGTGTTTGTTTGTTAGGGCGATAATCCCAAAAGGATTGTTTCATATTTAGCAGAGTATACATAGTGAGAAGCCCTAACTCCTGTTACTTCGCTGCAGAATTTAGTTGTAGCAATAAAACTTATGGAAATTGTATTCTTAAAGTTAGCTATTTGGTTACATACTTACAGCATTTGGGGGTGATGCATGATCATCCAGGGTTTGGTACAGGCAAATGGCCATATGTTGCCCCAGTACTTCATAGAAGCAAGTTTTTGCCCCAGGAAATCTCACTCTTGTGATGCTCTATCTGGGGGCACTGGAACACTTGCTGCAGCCCTGAAGCAGATAACAGGTGTCCCCCCCCCCACTACACACTGTGGTGCCCACCCATTATCGTCCTGTGTAGAGAGTAAGTGTTGTGTTCAAAGATTGTGAATTCCAGTTATTTACTACATTCCACACTAGGGAGGCACTTTGGAACTGTAGTGAAGGCAGTTGCAGGTAGGCAAGGGGCGGGGCTTACCCAGCCGTCTAAAAGGGAGGCGGGGAGTGAGTGATAGAATTCCACCAGCCAATGAGAGAGCAACAGGCTCAAGATGGGGGAGGAGGCTTTAAAGAAGAGAAGCCTAACGGCACTTAAGGCTAAAGTGGTTTGAATAGTTGAGGAGAAGCAGTTGAAACAGTTGAGGAGAAGCAGTTGAAACAGTTGAGGAGAAGCAGTTGAAACAGTTGAGAAAGGAGGAGTTGGAACGGTTAAGGGAGAGAGCTGCTGGAGCTGTTATGAGAGAGAAGGGGTCGGAAATATTATGAGAGAATTGCAAAGCAGTTGAGGAAGGAGGTGCTGAAGAAAGGAGCACAGTCAGAGTACTTATGTGGCTGAGTCCTATATTACAGTGAAATGTCAAG
>MTQE01000401.1:10054366-10077738 GCA_014337955.1 Aspidoscelis marmoratus | reverse complement strand
TCAAGAGGCGTGAAAGCCTTTGCCTTCAGGCAGTGATAGGCTCAGAGCAATGGGAGGGACCTGTTCTTGGAGATTAGGCAGGGACCCAAAGACTGATCTGGGTAGACAGGCAGTTACCTGTGAAAGGACTTAAGTAGGAGAAACTGTTGGCTCTGGTCCTGTCAAGTGAAACAGGCAGGCAGCACAAAGAATAAAGTTTGAATAGCATAAAGGATTTGTTAGTTTGCATGTTCAAAGTTACACTTGCAATTGAAACCAAGCTCTCCTGAAGAAGTGTTACAAACTAAGAGTTACATCTTAATAAAGTTGTGTTTAAAGTTCTTAAAAGCAACATTGTATCAAAGAGCTCTTATTGACCAAGAACTTCTTCATACATAATAAAAGGGGATTAGAGAGAGGGAAAGTGGCACACTTTGCTGTGGCCAAGAAACACACAGAACAGCTGGGCACAAGAAGCTGAAACAGATGCTACCAACTGAATTAAAGCAACGTTAACATTATACGGAGGACAGCTATGAATTGTGAAACCCCCTGAGCTTATATTGTTAAAATAAAAATCAACCACTTAGCCGCAGCGAAGGGGAGGCATTACACAAAACACCAGCCAGTGGCCTCGAATTAGCAGAGGTGGGGGTGTAGCCGGTGGGGGTGGCATCACACATACATTTACAGGTATGTGAATGTCAAACCTGAAGAACATTTGTTCCACAGCCTCAATGTTGCTACATAGCTGCATTTTGAGACACAGAAAGTGGATCCAGACTTTGGCCATTCCCCGCACCTGCAAACCCAGGCTGGTGTGGGGACGAGACAAGGAAGTGCTCTAGGTGAGTTCCCATGCCAGCAGCCAAACAGTGGAAGCACTGTCAATTTATTATGCTCCATCAGTTACTTTGGTGCATTACTCTGTTCATCAGCTCAAGCAGATGGAACCAAGGCATCCAGTGGACTTTTGCTCTCCCATTCCATAGTCCTATTTGCTGAAATAAGCCAAGATGCACACAAATACGTTCATTGATCTGCCATTACTTTAGTTTTTTGAATGAACAAGACCCCAGTTATAACCTAAACTTACTGAAGGTCAGTTTGTATATTATTGATAGGAGCAACAACTTTCATCACTTCTAATGTAGAGCATAAACAAAAATTTCATGCACTGTGAGATTTTATTGTGCATTTGGGGCAATTTCTAGAGAGCACATAACTCTCCCTGGTAGTGAGAGCCTTGAATATTGGAGCCAAAGGATGGTTTTATTCCATATAAATGTTAATATCTAATATTTATAATATCTTTAATATTTGAAGAGGCTCTGATAGGCAGGAAGACTGTCCCTATGAACTTACTGCCCTAGTATATTGCATATAGAACCAGAAAATTGCATTGGGGTCAAATTCCAAAAGGCGACCTATGTTTACATCAAAAAGATGAAGGGAAATGGGGGGAAGAGGGGGAAGAAAATTTGGTGGCTGGTTAAAGAGGTGCAGATTCACTGTGGCCTTAAAGCTCTGATAGACCACAAAGGAATCTTTCCAGCATGTGTCCTTTGCATTCAGCATTCCTAAAGAAAGCTGTAGTTGCAAAATGAATTTCTTGGATAGCCTATAAAAGTGATTGACTATTTGTAGATCATAGGCTTGATGTCACTCAGGCTGCATTCAGATGTCACTTACTTATTCTGCTCTTTTTGGACATTTTGGAACAAAGCAGTCCTGGGATTATTTCCCTTTGCCCAGACTTTAGTTTGATACTCCACATTATAGCATATCGAGCAGCAACACAATAACTTAAAACCCATGTCTAGCAAATCAAATATATCATTATTGTGAAATCATTATGGGGTTCTGACCCAGTCTGGATCCAGCCTAATTTTTTCCCTTTTTCTGGTTTTGAGAAACACTAAAAAAATAAGATGATAGACTTATCTGTCAGCTTGCCTTTGAGACATTAGAATACTGTTCCTGTGGAGTACCATATTCATTACCGCTATATCTCATATATCAACAATCACGGGAATTCACCTAAAATAACATTGCTCCCATCTAGTTCAGGCTGAGAGGTCCTGTTTTTTGCACTGCTACCTTTTGGGTATGGAGCTCTGTAAAATCCATCTGAATTGACCTGTACTTTTTTTTGCGGTGTTGTGTGCTGCTCATATAAAAAAGGAAGGGAGCTTAAAAGGACAAAGGGCTAGGAAATGTCAAGGGTAAAGAATATGGCCAATAAATTTTCTCTCTTTTTGTCACTAAGCTTTCACATATCGTTCAGCTGTAGAAATGACATCTTTTTGTTTGTGCAAGAAGGAAAGAGCACTGAAAGAGAAACAGGCAAAACAAATTAGTGCAGATCCATCTTCGTGCTTTAGGCAGTATTTATTTAAATAGCATTGACTCCTTAGACGGAACCAGCAAGAAAGCCAACAAGCATGGCATCTTCTTGCAGCTTGCATGTTAAAACAAAATGTTGGACAAGAAATGCTCAGTAGGGGCATGCACCAATATTCGTAAAATTCGATATTCAGATAAATTCGGACTTTTGTATATGAATAAAATATTACAACGTTTGTACATCAACATTCGTATTCGTATGAATACTTTGGAACATTCGTGAACCTGGACACATCTGCAATGGATCCAGAGTACATTTGACATGGATTAAGAGCAGATTCTAAGTGGATTCAGGACGGATTTGATGCTTTCAGAGGGGATATGTTACAGGGGATATGTATCAGTACATATTGGATAAATATCAGATACGTATGGGATACTTATAGGATATGTATGTGATCATATCAGATATGGCTGGGAGCCATTCCAAGACAGAAGCAGCTCTACTGTGTCCTGTCCTGTCCTGTCCCCATCTTTGAAGTTCAAAAAGGCCCACAAACTGGAAAGCAAACCCACTCGGTTCACAGTTGCAAAGCAAATGTCTCTCTTTTCCATCTCCTTTCTGGATGCAGTGAAGAGGGAAGGGCCGGCACATGCTGGTGGATGAAAACAGCTGCCGTTCATTGCTGAACGACAAGGGGGAGAGAACAGGAGGTGTGTAACTATGAACATTTGTATTAGCTTCTAAAGAGTATTAAAGGACTGAACAGTCAGCCGAGTACCCAGCCTCTAAAAACCAGCTCTTTTAAGAGACAGGCATTTTCTGAAGAATGTGTACTGGTGCAAAGGTTCTGGATGTGAACCCCTCTTCTCATTTCACTGCATTGCATCACATCACATCACATTGCATAGCTTCGCTTCACTTCACATCATATCAGTTTATTTGTATACTACCTTTTCAAAGTAAGATGCTCAAGGCAGTTTATAATAAGAACCAGAAACCAATGTAATATAAGAATACAGAATAATAACATGATTGCATTAATAACAACAACAAGTACTACTACTACAACCAATGCATTATTAATTGAAACAGAAAAGACCACAATACAAATTAATTATAAAAGATTATCACATAAAAACCTCTGAGAGTCTGGCTGTGTCTTACTCTCTCAGCCTGGCAGTTGCTAAATGGGCAGCAGCAGAAGGTTACCTGAAGTAAACCCAGATCTTTGGGGAATCCATTCCCTGTAGTTCCAGATCTAAACAAAGAGCCCATATGTCCGCACGGGATGTATAGTGCCCAATGGCAATGGATGCTACACAGGCCTGCTATGTGGACACTGGAGCACCCATCCTAAGGCCCTGAATACGTCTGTGCAGGAAGTGCTGCCCGCAGCATGGTATGATTGGCCCACACAACTGTGAATCAAGAGTCACTTCCATTAACAGCGGGTGTGGAAGGGAGACGGCTGCATAGTTGCCTACTTAGCTACTACATTGCCAGCTACTGGCTGGGTAGCTCCTCTGCATAGTTGTTCTATGAAGAGGGAATGTAGTGGCTACGTAAGCCCTCCCCTGAAATCCAGTTTTACAGGCGCAGGAACAGATTGCAGACCCCTTTAAAGAGGTCTATGGGTAATCCAGATTATGGAGCCCAAAGACCCCATTAGATCCAGAACTATGCTCGTGAGGACAACATGATCCCAGTGCGGTCCTAATAGGGTCTACAGTGCAGAAGGTATGTAGTGAATAAATATCAAATCTGTACCAATCGGTTTCTTAATGGGGTCCACAGGGCCTGTGTTGAAACAGCCAAGGAGCAGAGTCAAGCAGACCTCAGACAGACCCAGCTGTATCCATTGAGACACTCCTGTACATCATACGGCAGAGTGGCAGAATTCAGAGCACATTTGTAGTTTCAGTACTGCCTATGTAATAGTTATTGCTTGCTTTGAATAAATTGTAAACTGCCTTGGGAAATGACCTACTGCACCTAGGGCATGCTTCTGAGTACATCAAGTAGGACATCCAAACCCCTGGTTGTCCTCCTACCAGCCCCTGAGCCTCCTCAACTCCTCAGCTGAAAGCTCCTGGAGATTGATCTTTAAATGACTCCAAGACTGTTTGGTTTTGGAATTCACCTTCTCCCCCTGTGTACATGCACAGAGAAAGGCGAGGCAACACAACAAGTAAATCATCACTTGGAATTGCTGCACAGAGGACCAAAGATGGCAGACTTCTGGGATTATTGCTGGCCCTCCAAAGTGAGTCCAAAACAGTTCAAAGCAGTTTTCCAGGATCTATGGCAAGATGTCCATTTGTAACCCACCCTGGCTGCATCCCCATAGGGACTAAAAGCCGGAGTGGATTTGGATTTGGCATCAAGGGTTCCCATTAAATTCCCCAGTAGTCTGGATTTTAGCCCCCTGTTCCCATGCCAGTTCTCTTTCCCCGGATTTTCCAGGGAAAATCCAAGGAAAGAAAACCCCTGTTTCAACAGGGCTTTTCTGGCTGGACTTGAATTAAAGCCGAGCGAAGGAGGACAGCCAGCAGCTTGGGTGGGTGGGTGCGGGTAGGGTAGGGTAGGGTAGGGTAGGGTAGGCCATGCCTCGGATGCCTGTTTCCCCTTGAAGGTGGCGAAAGCAGCAGCAGGCATGGGAGAGGAGCAGGATCCACTGCAACCGCCGGCATGCTGCCGCCACCACTACCACCCCCACTGCCGCCAGACACTAGACAAGCTCTGCAGAAAAGTTTTGCAAAAATCTCTTTCTTCATCCTCCTTCTGCAGGGCTGGGGGCTTTGGGGCTGGGCTGGGCTGGGCTGGGCCCTGGCTTCCCTTCAGGTGAGAAGGAGGAGGAGGCCAGCAGTGGTGGTGGTGGTTCCTGTACGAAAACCGCTGCACCGTTCATGGGTGAGGTTTGGGAACAGCCCAGTGCTGTTCCTGGCCTCCAGCTTAAACCTGCAGAAGGACCCGGATTACTCCAGACCAGAGTAATCCGGGTTTGCGGTAAGTGGGAATGTGGCCCCTGAGACGTTCGGGTGTATGGTAGGATAACAATACATATAAAGACCTGCTGCTTTGGATACTTCTGTGGCAGCTCCAGACCTTCCACCCTAGATTCCATGCCTCTCAGTCTGCTTGTGGAACGATGATGATGGAAATGTATAATGTATTAAATATGTTCATCTCTGAATTGCTATTAGCTCAGGCCCTTCTCACTAGGCCTTTCCTTCCTTCTAATACTCCTGCTTTTCTCCAGTGTAAGAACTGTGCCTCTTTTGAGTCATTTGACATTCACCACAATTCCTAGCAGCCTTCTATTTCTCAAAAGTGTAATTTCTCTATCATAGGGCATTATGGCAGATAGTTGAAGGCTGTGTTCATACATCCATGAAGGACATCTTCAAAACCATGGTGCTTTGTTGTCATGTGGAAAGGGCAAGTTAGAGCAGGATTTCTCACTCTGATAGAACTCTGTTCTGTTTGGAGGGGTCATCCAATCAGAGTAGTCATTTGGCTGCTGTGAGGATAATTGGGGGGTGGATCCTGGAGTTTGCACATCATGGACAATCAACTGTCCCACACAGGTGGGCCCTGCAAGTCAACTTTATGTAAACATGGCCTAAGACAGTGTTTCTGAGTTACATTTCTCCTGTCTCCAGCCTGCATTTGGCTGATCTGGCTCTGGTTAGAGAAAGAAGATATGGCCAGTACTTCCTGCATTCCCAGAAAATGACATTTAAGAGGTCATCCAAGCACTCATTTGTTGATGCATATTCAGCATACTAGATATCTGCCTGCCACATGGCATTCTCATAGCCCAGAGACAGAGGGATTCTCTTGGCTGTGCTAGTTTGTGCAGAAGAAATGTAGGCATACAAAAGTCATTCAATTCAGTATCTTGCCTTGTGGGTAACTATAAAACCTCCAGATAAATCTTGACTTAGCTAGGAGCTCAACCTCTTGTTTCTGCTTTCCATCTGCACTATGGAGATAATACTAAAGTCACTCTTAGAAAAGTGCTCAGGGAAATGCTTTGACTCTGTAATAGATGTCAAGGTTCACATGCAGAAGCAAGTTTCAGAGAAAGCTAAGAAAGCTCCCTTTGGCAAATTTGGGAGACCCTGGAGATCTGTCATGTATGAACCATGCAGGGGCAGGCTCCCTACAACCCTGTGTCCTCCATGGCGCACCGAGCACACTGGATGAGTCTGGCCACATTCATTCAGCCACAATGTCATTACAGGTATGATTAGACTGCATGAATGACAGAGTGGTCTTAGAGCACTTTTAGTTCTGGTTATTAATTTATTGGGTTAAGAATTTATATCCCATCCTTCACTCAAAGATCCTGGGGTGAATCACAACAATAAACAGATGAAATATATAGCATTACCAAAAATATATCCCTCCCTCCCTCTCTCTCTCTGACAGGACAACACTCAGTGAAGAGTTATGTTTTAACCAAATACTGTATGGTGAACATCCTGTGGGAAGCTGTTCCAAAGTCTGGGGGCCACCACAGAAGAGACCTCTCACACCTCTGATAGAGAAGGATATAGAAAAATATTATTTCCCTGAGACCTCAGTATATGGGCAGGTCTATATAAGAGAAGGCATTCTTTCAGATATCCAGCGCCCAAGCCATTTAGGGCTTTATATGTTAGTGTCAACGCCTAGAATTGGGTTAAAGGTAAGTAAGCAACTAGTGTGGACCTTTAAAAAAATATTATTATTATCAATACAAAAAAAAACCCTATAAAATACAAAATTGTGACTAACATGCATCACCCCCACCACAAGACAACCTCTTTTAGATTTTTCTTCTCTTTTTCTTCTTCTTTAGTTGGTCCAAAGAAATAGTCTTATTATTTTTTCTCTCAAGAATTCTGGTGCTTGGGGTCTCAATGAGGAGTCGTTCCAGTTATCCTCCACCATGGATTGCAGTTTCAAACCTGGGCTTTTAAATCTTAATTCCCTTATTCTTCCAAATCTATATTGTTCCATTAGATATTTATACCAGTTTTCTATTGCCCATTTTGTACTATCCTTCCATCCCAGTACTACTGTAGATTGTTCAGCATCTATCATTTGTTTGGATAAATATTGTTTATCTGCTCTTAGTCTCCCTAATGCTGCATTGAACGGTGCTATTTCTGGTGTTAAAACCACATTTATATTTAAGATGTTAATTTGATTTTGGATAATTCTCCAAAAACTTTTAATACTAGTGCAGATCTTTAAAGACCTTCAAGATATGTGTCTAACCTGAAATTCCCATCAGCAGTCAAGATGCTGCATTCTGCACTAGTTTCAGCTTCTGGCCCATTTTTAAGGGTAGCCCCATAGAGAGTGTATTACATTGGTCTAATATGAAGGTTATAAGAGCATGAATCTCCTATTCCTATCCCAGAAAGGTGGAATCTGATGAAAGAGCGGGAGGTGGAAGTAGGCACTTTTGGGTTCTGCCTGCCACATGGGTCTCAAATGACAGAGACAAGTCAAGGAGCACTCCCAGATCTGTTTGTGAGGTAAAACAAACCCACTCAGAATTGGATGCCCCTTAGCGTCCTGTACCCAGGACCCCAAAATACTTAGTACCTCTGACTTTCTAGGCACAGTTTCAATTAATTGGTCCACATCCAGCCCATTTCAGCTTCCAGCAATCAAGTATCTGAACTACTTCACTTGACTCAGAAGGAACGGAGGGAGGGCACCTGTCACATTTCAGGGGAGTTCATTCCATAAAAATGTCAAGAGCCCAGTAATGAAGCCCAGTCCTAGCAACTTCTCAGACAGAAAGCATTATCAGCGAGGTCTCAAAGCATGAGATGGTTTGTACTGGGCAAGTTGGTCTATCAGATGTCCACATACTCAACTGTTTATAGGTGAGAACCAGCACATCAGATTGAGCTTGGAGTGCTAATGACAGGATTTATTCTCCCAAACTCACATACTACCATAGACACAATGTTTAGACCATCTTCACGATTTGGAGACCACCACAGTAATCCACTTGAATAGCTCTTTGTGGATGCACAACTGAGATTAGGCTGTGTCTGTCCAGGAAGGACCAGAGGTTGGGTACCAGACAAATCTGCACATAAGCATACGTTTTCTTTTTAAATGTATCATCACCACCATGTTGTTTATGACTAGTTTGGTACTCAGAGGTATCAGTGCCGTATCATTATTATTATATACACAAAGTGATATCACAGCTGCCAGTTCTTTTGCTAATTTTGATCTTCATTTCGCATTGAATTCTTCCCAAGAACTTAGGATGTACTGGCATAAGATGTGAGCAGTGTGGCCTTTTGCAATTTACCAATTGAGACTGTCAATATAGAGATGTTCTAAGTGCCAACCAAGGTTTTTGGTATGGCAACCAGTGTGCTGATAACCACTGATATTTGGTTATCTTTTCAAATTCTTTGTCTTTCTCTCTGCTGTCACCAGATATTGCCAGACTGATACATTTATCAACATCATGTGTGGTATTATTATTACGACATGATATCACAGCTTCCATTTCTTCTCTTCCCCTTCCCCTTCCCCTTCCCCTTCTTCAATAATACATTTCAACATTCAGTTTTCATACAATTATATATGCTATAGTGGTGATACAATTTAACACATTACATTTCTGCTTATAAATATATTAACTGTCATTGAGTTCCTACATTTTACATGCACATTTAATTATCCATAACCACTGCATTCCTTTTCTAATCCAAAAATATCATCCCCCCCCTATTAATACAATGTTACTTGATACTGGGCTCCAGGTGTTAAAGAAAGATTTATTCATTGGCATTCCTATCATACTGGGTTTTTTTTGTTCTGTTAAATATTCATTAATTGCTAGTTGCCTCAGCTTACTATACCAATTATCTTCAGTTAATTTTTTGTTTGCTTTCCAATTTTGTGTGAGATCTGATTTTGCGACTGTAAGCATAAATGTTATTAAAGTTGTACATTTTAAGGCTTTATTTTGATCTTTGAATAGAAGTAGAATATGTAACTCATTTGTTATGCATATTTTAGTAATATTATGTATTATGTACATAATAATATTATGTCCATATTAATAGGCTTTCCAGTAAGAGATGAGTATAAGTCCCTTTCCTTTCCAACACACTACTAAATCACTCTATTTTTTCCCAATCCCCCCCCCCCAGTTCTAGTGTTGCTTTGATAATTGGACCCTTTGCTGTTCTCCAATCAAAATTTGATCTATGGTCTAAGCAAACTAACTGTAGCATCAGAATGGTCCTTCTGTCTCTTGCTTGTGAAAGGAAGAGTGAGGCAGTTTTCATGCTAAGCCCAGTCATAAAACCTGAACTGAGATGGACCCATATATGTAGCGCCACACTGTTAATAATCTTGCTCAAAAAGACTAATGAGACAAGAGCTTGATAACATCCCAGGGTAGAGGGGAGGTCCTTTTCAGGTTACCAAACTTCAACACTGCCAGCAACACTCTTTAGATTCTGGACTCATCCAGCCACTTTTTAGAAGCCACAAGAGGCACAGATGTTGGTTAATACATACCTGAGAGAGCCCTGTTTGCATGCATGCACACCTCCACAACTGGATTCCACATTTGGCCAGAGCATGCAGTAAGTACCTCCCCTGGATTTGCATCAGCTACAGCACCTTCTGTCCTGCAAAGGCTTCATAAATGCATTGTATTGCCCCTCGGAATAGTGACATGACTGGTCAGACAGAAAACTCCAGTCCTGAAATTTCTATGGCAAGCCAATCTAGCCTTTAACAGTGATACTGGAAGAGGAGTAGATCGATACACACACCACTGGCTACTGGGTTTCTGTTTATGGAAGGGGAAGGAACAGCCCAGATCTAAGAACAAGCCTTAAATTTCTGCTTCCTGTATGCCTGGGTACTTCTCTACTGTACCTCCTCAATATAGTCCCAGCTGCTGTCGCTGCGGTCCTTTGACAATCCTAACTTCCTCTACTCACCTTAAAAACAATTGTAAATCATGATTAAAAGCCCCCACCCCCCACCCCCATCTAGTACTGTGGGCAATTGCTACCAGCCTGATTTCTCAACACTGAGCTAGGCAGGACAAGGGTCCAGCTCAGCTTCAGCTCACATCCCAAAGTTCACATATTTTCACCTCTTGTTGCACATCAACAAAGCCCTTCTGTCTGTCTCAAGAAGGTCCTAACTTAACAAATGGATTGTGTTCTAAAATTTCACTTGGCAACTGGATTTGACAAACACACAGGGCCTTTCCACACTTGGCCTTATTCTGGAATATGTCCTGGAACAGGGACCTGCTGTCTGCATGCTTGGGCTGACTATGGCAGGCCCCTGTCTTAGTCTGCATTAGTATGTGGACAACAGAGCCCTATTCCAAGATATATCCTAGAATAAGGCCAAGTGCAGAAAGGACCACAGGTTCCTATGAATGATGACTTACTTATATACATGGATCAACACTTGAAAATTGGGAGAGCCCTTGCCATATGTTGCAGAAATTTCCTTATGCAGAGCTTTTTGAAGTCAGAGAGGTTCATAACTCAGAGTGTGCTGGGAATGATTAAAATCCAATTCAGACATTCTCAGTTAAAAGGCTGGAAGATTTTTTAAAAAAAAAGAAGAAGAGAAAAAGTTAACTTGAATCCAATTTCAAGTTACAAACATGGAATCAGCCCCCAATCTCTTTATTTTTGAGTGGGAGGGGCAACCTGGATGCCATATGAGAGAAATACAAGATGAAATGTGGGCTGAGGAGAAAAACCTTTCAGAACAGAAGAAAAAAGAAAAGTCACGTAAAACTCAGTGGGTACTCTGTTTCTTCTGAGTTTGTATGCCCTGGACTAGAATCACCAAAGTCTGTAATTTAGCATATATTCTCAACTCTCTTAAACACCATTGCGGCTTCAGCTTTAGCCAGGACGTGACTGTCCATGGGAATGGGGAAGGAGCATTAAGCATGGGCTGTCCAGGCTGGCTCTGGCCTTGCTGTTAATAAATGTGTACAGTGAATGAAAAATCCAAGACTATAAGTGAACAAGAGAGCCTGTGGCTGTTGCACAGTAATTGATATTTGTTTAGTCTTATATCAGTGATCTAAGAGAGCCAGTATTTGTTCCCAAATACCAGTTTAATCTTAGGAGACTGTGGTATTAAGGAGCATGCATTAAACAAAAAGGATTTTTAACTTACTTTGCTTCCTCCTTCGCTCCCTCCTTCCCTCACACCCACCCACTTTCTTCCAGTGCTTTTAATTTTCCAGAGCCTGATTAGACGGGTTTTGTGCTAGGAAATTAGACTTCTTCCAAGTTGAGTAAGGGCAAGATCCCAGTGAAGTCTATTTTCGTAACACAAGAATATATGGCATATGCATTTCAGGAAGAAAGAGAAAGCTCAGGGAGGGCATGGGATAAGTCTAGTGATTTATCCAATGTAGGCAAATCACTAAGTGGGCATCCCCATGGTAAGGATACCGTGAGGCGAACATGAGTTCACCTCGTGAGAGTTGCCATGCAAAGCCCTAATTCGGGCTACATGAGGGACAAAATCCTCAAAATCGAAACAAAAAACACACCCCCTTTATAAATGTTCTTGTCCCGAATTATGGGGCATGAATGGGTTATCCTGGGGGCATGGGGACACTCCCGGTTATGGTTGCAGCATTAGTGGGTGGGGTTTTGCTGTCCCCGCCGCTAATGCTGCTATCGCAACTGTCCCCCCTTACCTGAGCACTTAATCGCCCAGGTAAGGACTTGATTTACCCCAAACAATCACCTGACAGCTGCCCTGCACTCAGCTGAGCAACTGTCAGGCAAGTATAGCTGTCATGCACACAAGCAGAGCTCCGCTAAAATGATTAAAACAGATGCAGCTTTTATTTTAATCATCTTACCGGAGCTCTGCTCGTGCTCTTGACAGCCCCTATACCTGCCTGAAAGTTGCTCAGCTGGCTGCAGGGCAGCTGTGAGGTGATCGTTTGGGGGTAACTCAAACCCTTACCTGGGCGATTAAGCGCTCAGGCAAGGGAGGGGGTGGAGAAAACTGCAGAATCCCAATGCAAGGATTTACTGAGGTTTTCATGGGGATGGGCGGGTTTGCCTTGAACCCGCCCTGCCCTCCATTGCCATGGGACTCCTTAATGTGAATTAAGATGCACATTAAGGCTGCCCTGAATCCACTGCTAGGCAGGGGCAGCCCCATGGGGATGAACCCTAAGGGGATTTTTCTTTCTGCGGACATGGGATCCTTTTGAAAGTCTTTCCTGAATATTTGGTGCGACCAGAAGTAACAATTGTAGGAGGGAAAAGCGCAAGGACCCAAAGTGTCTTTGGGGAGGGGAAAGGCAGGCTAGGACACTAGGGGCCTTTCTGCACTTGGCCTTATTTTGGAACATATCTCAGAACATGGACTTGTTATCTGCATCGTAGTGCAGACTATGGTAGACCCCAGGTGAAGCCTTCGATAGTCTGCATTAGACCCCTGTCCTAAGATATACTCTGGAATAAGGGCTAATGCAGAGAGGTTCTAGGAAACGACAGATGCCACGATGCCTTGGTAGCTGAAGAAGAAGAGCTGGCTTTTCTACCCCGCTTTTCTCACCCATTTAAGGGGACTCAAAGCGGCTGACAAAGCTTTCTGATCTCGGTACATTCTCCATCCCAACCCGTGGAGGAAACAGCATGGATGGTACGAGGGTCCCTCAGGCATCAGTAGAATCAGGAAAAGAAATAAACCAGAACCAAAACCCCGACTGCCGCCAAGGGCTGTGCGCGTGTATGTGTGTAGGCGCGCTTCTCCTTTTGGCGCAACCCTCTGTGCGATCCCTTCCACACCCCGGCGAGAGGAGCCGGGCCGGACCGCGTCGATTGGCCGCGGGGGGGGGGCAAGCGGTCGGGATCCCTCGGGAACCGCCTCTTCCCAGCTGTGGCGGCCGACAAAGTGTCCCGTAGCGGGAGGAGGCCGCAGAGTTCGGTCCCGGAGGGCGGCGGGGGAGCGCAGAGCGCAGGAAGGGCACGAGCGCTGCCTCGGCACCGGCGGCGGAGTCAGGCCCACGCTGGGCTGGGCTGGGCTGTGTGGCGGGCAGCGGCAGGCTCCTTCGCAGGCGGCGGCGGCGGCGGCGCCTCTGTCAATCAGGCGGACTTCCCTTCCCTTCCTTCCCTCCCGCACGCCTTGCGCTTCCCAGCTCGCCGCCTCCTGGTGTCTCCGCTCTGCTGCTGCCTTCGCTTCGCCAAGCAGCAGCAGAAGCAGCGGCGGCCGCTTTCGGAGCGCTGGAGAGGAGCGGATGCGCTAGCAGGGCAGCAGCAGCAGGGGAAGAGGCGCCGCGCCGCGCGTGAGGAGGCTTCCCTGCTAGCCCGCCGCGGGCGAGAGGGCGGCGCCGGGGGACGAGCGGTCCATGTGGCCGGAGCCCCCTGCAGGCCACTGGCGGCTGGCGGCTGGCTCCGAAGGTCGGGATCGCGCTGCGCCATGGGAGCCCCGGCGGCCGCGCTCCTCGCGCTCCTCGCCTGCTGGGCGCTGCTGCCGGCGCCGGCGGCCCCGCGGCAGAGTCTCGGGAAGAGAGGTAGGTGCCGCCGGGCGTCCCGAGCCCTCCCGCCCCGAGCCAGCCTCTCTTCCTCCCTCCGCTCCCCTCGCCAACTTTCTCTCGCGGCTCCCCTTTGCCCAGCCGGACTTCTGCGCGCCGGCGCCGCTGGAGCCCGCCTGGCCCGGCCGGGAAAAGAACTTGAGCTATCATCGCCCTGCCGCCGCCGCCGCCGCCGCCACGTGTTCCCCTTCTGGCGTGTTATCCTGGAGGGAAAGCGGGGAGGGAGCAGGCGAAGGGAAGAAGCCCTCCGGATCGCCCGTCTGCGGGCTGCGGGGGAAGGAAGCGCGTCCGTGGCGAAAGCGCGGCGCGGGAGCCTCGCGTGGACTCTGCTGACAGCGGAGCAGGGCGGGCGCGTGGACTTTGGGGTGTCGGTTCCCGGAATTCCGCGCGTGGAATGAGGCACCTGGCAGGGAGAGCGAGGAGGCTTCGCTCCTGCTGCTGTTTGAATTAGAGGAGGAAGAGGAGGACGAACTGGGTCAAATGCAGTGGCATCGATTGCTTTTTTTTCCAAATTCTATCACCGCTCTTCCCCCCCCCCGCTCTCCATCCCCCCTTTATCCCCCTTTGAAAGTTCGTCTGTAATTCGATTTGGTGTCAAAAGTTTTCCAGCTGATATGCTGGTAAAAGTCTCCCCCCCTCCAACACTACCTGAAATGCCCCAACTGGAGCATCCTTAGCAAGTCTCTCTCCCTCAACCCCCCCCCCATCCCAAGATGATTTATTAGAAAGAGTTTGGAGTTTCTCCCACCGCCTCCCCATCCAGACAGAAAGCATCCTTGAAGAGGGAACATCCCCGCATAAGTGCTAAGCATCCTTCATGAAATCACTGGAAAGCTGATGGAGCATCCCTCCTGCCTGGCCCTAGTCCCTGAAATTTCCTCTGAGCTCTAGGGAAACCGGTTGATGAACTTTTTCCTAGGGAGAAGATGCCTACTGCTTCAGGCAATTTTGGCATGCGATGCAACCACCCTCCTAAGGGAGAATTCGGAGCGTACCTTTATTTCTTATTTGCCGTCTCTCTCTCTTTTTCCCTAGATTACTTTTTGGAAGAGTTAGAAGATTACAGGCTTGTCGTCCCAACCAGCACTGATTCGGGGGGCAGGTTCCTCTCCCATGTGGTGTCCGGCGCTCCCAAGAGACGCTCCCGGAGAGATACTGGGGCGTTCCCCCAGGATGCTACAAGCGGGTCCATTTTCTACAACGTCAGTGTTTTTGGAAGAGACTTCCACTTTAGACTGAGACCAAACTCTAGGCTGGTGGCTCCCGGAGCGACTATTGAATGGCAGGAGGAGTCCAACCTGACTTATGTGGAGCCGCTCCATGGAAATTGCCTTTATGTTGGGGATATCACCGACTTACCTAACACTTCCGTTGCCATAAGCAATTGTGATGGGCTGGTAAGATGCTTTGTGGTTACGTACCTAAGGGAATAAATGGCTTTCTTTCTCTCTCTCTCCCTCTCCCCTCTTTCTTTAAAAAGTCACCTCGGTTGTTATGCTAATTGTGAAAACAAATAAAGGAAATGTTCCCTTACACAAATTAAGGTGTGATAACAGCTGAAGGCTTCTTTTCAGAGTAGCAGAGGAGCCTGTTCCTTCTGGAACGACACATCGCTGCTGTGATAAATCATTAATTATCAATGTGAAAAATCAAGGTAGCCTTCTGGTGGCTGTTCAGCAGGTCTAAAACCATGATCTCATGCCATCACGCCTGCTGTTTTCCATCTCTGTAATGTGATCTTGTCATCTTCCATTTATCGGAAGTTGTGAAGAGTTGTGTGCATGTGTGTTAAACAGAGGAGAGAATAATGTCGGAGAGCAGCCTTGCTCACAGATTGATTGTTTTGGCTTTGCAGATGAAATTTGTGCGACGGTTGGGCTCAGCCTCTTTACCCTTTTAAAAGGTGCCTTGCTCATTGTGTCTGTCTGGGCTGTCTAGACCGTTGTGGCACGCCTGGAAGAAAAGGGTCAAAAAGCAGATTTCACAGAGCCTACATCTTCAGTGGGGATTTATTTGGCATCTCACGATCTTTTTAGATAGACCTCCATGTTCGGTAACTGCTTCCACTATAGAACCTTATGTGGAAAGGGCAACTGAGTCCAGATGTCAGTTACTTATTCCACTATATTTGGGTATTCGAGAATATCCAAATATAGTGGAAAAAGTAACCAACATCTGGATACAGTCTCATATGCTTTTGCATAAATGCTGTGCAGACCGAACTTTGCTTAGTTTCACTGAGGAGTTTGAACTCCTAATTATATCCAACATCATCTTTTGTTTGAGGAGGAAAGAGGCATGGTAACATGCAGCTGGTACTACTTAAATGCATTGAAGCTTCGATCATGACCTTCTTGTGTTGTTTGAGGTCTCTTCAGAATCTGATTAAAAAGAAAGAGGCTTTGGGGGTTGGGCAGGCACAGTCACTGTGTCTTTAATATTTTATTAACTAATTATTACACTTAAGCGTCACCTTTCCTCCTGGGAGTCCAAGACTCTGTATTTGACTTGTCTCCTTTCCCATTTTATTCCCTAATAACTCTGTGAGGTAGATTAGGGTGGGCCGTGAGCGGCATTTAGCAGGTGATACTCTTGACATTGTTGCATCTTCTGCTACATTTTCCCATCTCAAGCTAGCATTGAAACCATAGCACTGCTGGAAAGTTGGCAAAGGGTTTCCTGACAAGGTTTCCTGCACTTAAATTAGCTTTTCAACTTTTATTACTACCTACACATTGGAATTCTGTAGGATAGGAAAGCCTAACCAGTCATTTTGTGAGGGGCAAGAACATGTCTTGAAAAGGAGACAGAAATGGCGAGGGCATCTCCCTGTGTTCTTTCATCAGATGGTAGCCTCCCAGATGTTGCTGAATCACAGCTTCTCTTAGTCCCAGCCAGTATGGGCAGTGGTCAAGGAAGTTGAAGTTGTAGTTCAGCAGGATATGTAAACTTAAGAGATTAGCTGTCGCTTCTACATCTGACTCCATAAAAAACATTCTGTAAGGCAGGCAATGAGTTTTCTGTACATTCTGTTAAGAAGCAGTTCATACAGTACGGCTAATCTTTGCATTACTGGTTGATATAGGGTTGGTTTGACAATTAGGTTCTCAACCTTCCTAATGCCACGACCCCTTCATGGAGTTCCTCATGTTGTGGAGACCCCCAACCAAGGGGGCGGAGCAGCTGGGAGGTGGGAGAGAAGGATGGTGGGAAACTCGTTGCGACCCCTCTGAAAGGGTAGTTCGAGCCCCAAAGGGGTCCCAACCCCCAGGTTGAGAACCACTGAGGTAGACTGATGGGGTGCAATCATGAGCTTTCTTTTCTCTATCGCACAACACTAGAACCAGGGGGCACTCTATGAAGCTGATGGGTAGGAGAATAAGGTCTGACAGGGGGAAGTATTTCTTCACCCAGAGGGTCATCGGCTTATGGAATGTGCTGCCGGAAGAGGTGGTGACAGCTACCAGTCTGGATGGCTTTAAGGTAGGGTTAGACAAATTTATGGATGACAGATGACGAATGCCTAGGTGCATCCTTCAGGCTGAGGGGGGGGGGAG
Organism: Aspidoscelis marmoratus; assembly: GCA_014337955.1. NCBI lineage: Eukaryota > Metazoa > Chordata > Lepidosauria > Squamata > Teiidae > Aspidoscelis > Aspidoscelis marmoratus. The sequence goes on along the minus strand of MTQE01000401.1, from coordinate 10,060,268 downwards.
GAACTGGGGCGCTTCTAAGGCCATCTGCTGGGACACGAGAGCAGGAGAAGGTTTGTCCTTGTCTCTGCTTGAGATGCCCATGAGCATTTGGTGGGCCACTGTGTGCTACAGGATGCTGGACTAGATGGGCTGTGGCCTGATCCAGCAAGGTTTCTCTTATGTTCTTATGTTCTAAGGAGGCACAATTTAGTGTTATATGAATTGTTGTTGTTTACTGCCAGGAAGATGCTTGTGAGAATATGGCACTAGTGTTAAAGTAACCAGTCTGGCCATGGGATTGGTTTTCCCACAATGCTATTCCAGCTGTGGAACACTTTTTCATTAGATATCTGTTTGTCACTATCATTGATCACATTTAAAGAGAATTTGAGACTTGTCTCTTCCTTCTGGGATTTGGAGTCCTGAAGCTTGGGTGACTGTGGGAGACAAAGTAGTGGTTACTTTTTTAAAAATGTAGCCAATGGTATAATTTACTTGTGCCCATGAGTCTTATGATTTTGTTCTAACTTTTCCTTTTTTTTTTGGATGAAGAAAAGTAGGATGCAAATTTGATGCAGTAAATAAATAATAAACAGTAACCTGCTCCTCAGCCTTCGTTTACTTCTCTGATTCTAGAAATAAACTGCTTTAGTTCAGTCACAATTAGGGATGTGCATGAATATTTATAACATTTATTATTCGTATGAATTTGGACATTTGTACATCAATCGAACATGACGGCATTCGTTCATTACATTCATACGAATACAAATGTTTTGGACATTCATTAAACTGGGGATACGTACCAGATATGTATTGGATAAGTATCCGATATGTATGCTTTCATATCGGATATTCATACGAATTCGTATGAAGACATTTGTATCAAATAGAATCCTACCGCATTCAAAGGGGATCTATCCAAATGAATACAAATTTTCTAACATTCGATTGTAACGAATCGAATGCCAAAAAAGATTTGTGCAATCTTAAAGAACAAACTAGTAGGCTGATTTGTTCTATGCTCATTCGATGTGGTTAGTGTTGGACTTAAAAGCTGACTGCCCACCTGTTGAATTTGCCCCTTAAATGCTTTTCTTGCCTCATTCTATGAATATAACTGCCTACCTGTTACCTATAAGATCCCACCAAATCTACTGCTATGACCAAGGCCATGGCAAGGAGGAGAACAAGAATGAAATAAAAGCAGAGCTCATAGAACCTGCTACTGCAAAACTTGGTTGAAATTTTGCACGAGTTCATTTTCACCTTGGCATACTTCACCTTCCTCATACCTTTGTCTTCCACCACTGTCAAATCAATCTTTTTTTTTTAATTGGATTTCCAGTAATTACATAAAGGAGTCAGCAAACAAGAATAACAAAGGCAAAGAACCAAACAACAAAATAAATTCCAGTCTGTCCCACCTTCACTTGGCAATGCAAAAGGTTTTAAAGTTATTCTTAAACTTACTCAATTGCTGGTCAAATCAATCAGGATTTGTTCTCTCTGATTCACTGTTGACTGCATTCATGTGCAGTAAGAAAAAACCCTCAAAGGTGGACCAGCTGGTTCAGAAGTGATACTGTCTAGATGCCCAATGTGCCCATCCCACCTCTAAGGCACATTGGAAGTTCATTTTTTGGCCTTTAAAGACCTCTAGAAGTGGGATGGGAACACTAGTGCTACATTATCACCTTTAAAATGCTTTGGGGGCACTTTTCCCTATGACTGAGTAGTCACGAGGCTGCGTTTCCTGTGCAGGAAAGATGTGAGGAAAAAGAAGAGTTGGCTTTTCCACCCTGCTTTTCTCACCCATTTAAGGGAACTCAAAGTGGCTGACAAAGCTTTCTGTTCTTCTTCCCACAACAGACACCCTGTGAGGTAGGTCGGGCTTTGAGAACTCGGAAGAGTGCTGTGACTAGCCCAGGGCCACCCAGATGGCTTCATGGAGGAGTTTGTTATTCCAGATAAGAGTCTAGCTCCTTAACCACAAGACCAAACTAGAATAGCATTTAAATGATTGTGTTTTTCTCATTTGATGTCTGGATGTCAATGTGGGCCTTTTTGCACTTACCTTTTGGAGCAATCCAGGCCACTAACCGGATTGCTCTGTCTGCACCTGGCCATTGCTCCAGCTTGCCCAGATTTGTCTTAGCCATCCTAGGAGTGATCCAACCATGGACAACTGAAAAGCAGTCCACAGGCTGAGCAGCAGAGGCTGGGTCTCTCCTGGAATGGCAATTTTACACCGTCTTCTGAGTGGATAAGCTGTAACAACAGGTAGCTCACGGACAGCAGAGGGGAGTGCATTCCAGAGGGAGGTGCTACCACTGGCAAGGTCTAATTGTGCACCATCATAAGATGGCATTCTGTATTAAATAGATCCTGCAGCAAACCCCCTCCCTATGGTCTCAGGGATCTTTCAAGGTTATAACATGGGAGATGTTCTTAAAGGTACCATGTTCCAAGTTTCTAGGGCTTTATATGCTCAGCATGAAACCTTGAACCTGGCCCAATACAATTGCTTAAGATCAATGTGATGTGTGCCTAAGCAGGTGCCTCACTTGACAACCTGGCTGGCACATTTTGCGTCAGTTGTACCTTCTGGAGCAGAAACAAAGGTAGTCTTAAATAGAGGGCATTATAGTAATCTAAAGGTGCGGTTAGCGAGGGATGGCAACAATGGCTAGACTATTCTTGTCACAATCCAGCCTCCAGACATAGAGTTTTTATAGGATCATTGCTGTAAGTAAGTAGGAGGGAACCACTGTAACACAGTGCCCCCCCCACTCCCATCTCTTGGAGGTAATCTGAAATGATACTGTGATCAATGATATTGAAGGCCACTGAGAGATCACGAAGAATCAACAGAGCTGCGCTCTCTCTGCCTCTATCCCCTCAGCAGGTCTGAACCCAGACTGAAATGGGTCTTTATAGATTGTTTTTTCCGAGAAAGCCCAAGGCTTCACAGCAACTGCACTCTCCAACCCCTTGCTCATGAAGAAGGCTTTTGAAACTGGGTAATAGTTGGATCACACCTCAGGAAGCAAAGAGGGTTTCTCCTCCCCCCCGCCCCAAGGTAGATGAACCACAGCCTCCTTCAGAGCTGAAGGCACCTCCCCATCTTGTAGTAAAGAGTTCACTGGACACTGGACCCATTCAGCTATTTCTGCATGGCTTGTACTAATAAGCCAAGATGGGCAAGTGTCAAGGGAGCTTGTGAGATGAACAGTTGCAAGCATCTTGTCTGCATCATCACATCTTAAAAACTGGAAGTGATCCCATAAAATTGTACCTGGTGGCATCTTGGACACCTCCCTGGACCCATATCAAAAGTAGCATTCAGGTCAGCGTGAAGATAATTGATTTTATTCTCAAAGTACCTTGTAGACTTCTCACAGGAGGCTTCTGAGGACTCTAATACTGGAATTGATGGGGCAGATAACAATAGCCCCTCCACCACCCTAGATAGCTCTGTTGAACAGGTACTTGAGAAGGCAATGGTGACTGCAAAAGGAGCTTTCTTTGCTGGCATCACTGCCACACAGTAGGCACAATTATGTGCTCTTAGATGTGCTATGTTCCCCACCCTTGGAAAGCGGAATTGCTGTCATAATATCAAACTTCACCAAATTATGGTCTGTCCATGATAGCAAGGTGACATTAACCTCTTCCCCTCCAATATCCTGACCATCCCTTCCTGCATTCTGAAGCAAAGACCAGATCAAGTATATGACCTTTATGTTGGACCAAGTACAAATCAAGACAGCTCCATAGCCATCAGTGAGCCAAGCCAGAGAGAGTATTCTCTGCGTGAATGTTAATATCTCCCGGGACTGTTGAACTGGGGTTCTTCAGGACCACATGAGAGACTGCCTTCACCTTCTTAGTCAGAAAGGCCATTGGGCAGCATGGTGGTAAAATAACATCATCATCCCCAGTTCGTTTCATTGGCTCATCACAAGGTATGGAAACTCAGATTCCACTGCGACATGAAGAGGTTTTGGGGTAAGAAGAACACTAGATCTATAAACCATAGTATATCTGTGGCACAATACTGAATACCTATACCTGGCACAATACCTGGCCCAGCTGGGACAAGTTTGTTTCACACAGCGCACCCACCCACGTTGCAGTGATACACACCAGGTCACTTTCAGTCATTATCATATCATGAATGAGTGATGGCCTGTTATGAACAGATCAGGCATTCAAAAGCAGCATTACCAGGCAGGAGGAGTCAGAAGCCAGGCCACCAGTTACCTGTCTAGGGACAGAAGGACCTGAGAGAGAGCAGTAATGTGTGACAACCAACCTTCTTTCTCCTGACCCCATGCCATCCCTGACTTGTGATCATTGGCATATAAGCACCCCTTCTTCTGCCCTTCTTTTCCTCTTCTCCAGATACATCGGACAATAATAGGGAAGACAAAATTAAAATCAGATTACTCACCCTAAGAAAAAAATCCCACCTATAAAAAAAATCCCACTTATAGGGCAACTCTTGCCCTCAGCCCCCCTAAAGGGGTACCCCTCTTCGGTGACACCCCTTTGATGACAGATCTGCTATTACAAGCACCTTTCCTTTATAGGCCGGATCCTGGTAGGTCTTGCAAGGACCTGCTAATTCCCTATTTGATTAGGCTCTCATCCTGCTCACAGCAAAGCCAGAGACAGCAGGCAGAAGGCCCACAGATTTATTGCAGTTCCTTCCGTGTCATATCATTTGAAATTGCATTTTGGCATAAAGTGTCCTGTCTTAGGCAGGCTAACGTCTGGAACTTGGCCTGAAGCCCAGTCTTTATCACATCAGCAAGGAGAAACAAAATGAAGGTCAACAGTTTGAGGTCAAAAGTCAAAACTCACTATCATGGGTTCAGGGATAATCTAAGAGTCAGAGTCAAAAGCCAGAATGCAGGTTAGGGGCCAGGAAACATACTGGAAACCGGAGGTTGCGGCCATCAGGAAAGAATGATTGCTATCAACAGCTTTCCTATGGAGCTGCTGCTGCTTGTATCTTTGGATCTTCTTCCAGGTGTACAGTGGGGTAGGGCTTGATTACTTGGTATTTGTTGCTAGTACTGCTGTTCTGATCTGCACAACACAGATTTCTCTTGTCTTTGCTCTGTGAGAGAGGGCCACAGACAATTTTTGTCATGCTTTATAGCTGTACTGGGTTGGATTTCTCGTGAGTATGCCTCTGTGTGATTTACACCCAGAGTGTTCATTTGGATTTGGATTTGGACTTCTGACTTTCCTGCCTCTGTGTGATTTACATCCAGCTCAGCCACAGACGCAGTTTCTGAACAGACAGAATCTGTGCTAGAATCTGAGAGAGCTTGCAGAAGACACAGCTTGACACAAAGTCCCAAAGCACTTGATTTAGATTCCTATACATGATTATGCGTGCTTTGAGACATAAATTAAAAATGCAAAGCTTACCTTCACTGGGAAATAAAGGAGCATCTCCACATTCTCCCAAAACTCTGAAGTAGCAGGGAGCATTCTTCTGACCATGTGGCTAGCCCCTCCATCTCTGATTTTTTTTAAACTTTGGAGCTTTGGGCTTTAATTTACAGGAACGTTGAAGTATTGGACATAAGAACATAAGAGAAGTCCTGCTGGATCAGGCCACAGCCCATCTAGTCCAGCATCCTGTCACACACAGTGGCCCACCAATTGCCCATGGGCATCCCAAGCAGAGACAAAGGCAAACTTTCTCCTGCTCTCGAATCCTAGCAAATGGCCTTAGAGGCATCCTTCCTGTCTCCCCAGCCTGAAAGAGGTACTAAGGCATCCATTCTAGTAGCCATTGATACATCTGTCATCCATAAATTTGTCTAAGCCTACCTTAAAGCCATCTGGGCTGATAGCTGTTACCACCTCTTCTGGCAGCAAATTCCATAAACAGATGACCCTC
>MTQE01000401.1:10038170-10054283 GCA_014337955.1 Aspidoscelis marmoratus | reverse complement strand
GAAATACTTCCCCTTGTCTGATCCACCTCTCCTACCCATCAGCTTCATAGTGTGCTCCCTGGCTCTAGTGTTGTTTGGTAGAGAAAAGAAATTTTCTCTAACCACCTTTTCTATAACATGCATAATTTTATATACTTGAGTCAGGTCCCCTCTTAAACTCTGTCTCTCCAGACTGAAGGGGCCTAGATGTTGCAGCCTGGTTTTGTAAGGGAGGTTTTCCAGCCCCTTAATCATTCTGGTTGCCCTTTCCTGCACCTTTTCCAGTTCCACAATATCCTTTTTGAGGTGTGGTGAGCAGAATTGTATGCAATATTCCAAATGTGGCCTCACCATAGATTTATAAAGAGGTAAAATGGGACTTGCTGACTTATTTTCTATTCCTTTCCTAATTATTCCCAGCACTGAATTAGATTTTTTTGCCACTGCTGCACACTGGGCTCGCACCTTCATTGAGCTGTTCACCAGAACCCCGAAATCCCTTTCCTAGTGCGTTGCAGAAGGCTCAGACCCCATCAGTTTATAGACATAATTAGGATTCTTGGCCCCAGTGTGCATTACTTTGCATTTATTAAGATCAAAGCCACATTTGCCACTTGGTTGCCCAGTCACCGAATGCTAAGAGATCCCTCTGGAGCTTTTCGCAATCTCTTTCAGTTTTTACTATTCTGAATAATTTAGTTTCATCAGCAAATTTTGCTAATTTACTATGTAACCCTTCTTCTAGATCATTGTTGAATAAATTAAAAAGCACTGGTCCCAATACTGAACCTTCGGGGATCCCATTTTTCACCTCTTTCCACCCTGAGTATTGGCCATTTATTGCTACTCTCTGCTTCCTGCCCTTAAGCCAGTCACAAATCCAAGACAGAACCTGTCCTTTTATTCCATGGCTGCTGAGTTTACTCAGTAGCCTTTGATGTGGGACTTTGTCAAAAGCCTTCTGAAAGTCCAGATAGACAATGTCTACTGGTTCACCTTTATCCACATGTTTATTGACACTCTCAAAGAATTCCAACAAGTTTGTGAGGCATGATTACCTTTGCAGAAGCCATGCTGACTGTTGCTCAGCAATGCTTGCTTCTCCAAGTACATACTAATTTTGTCTTTAATGATGGTTTCCACCACCTTACATGGAACTGATGTTAAGCTAACGGGCCTGTAATTGCCTGGATCACCCCTGGATCCTTTTCTGAAGATTGGTGTTACATTTGCTACCCTCCAGTCTTCAGGGTACATAGCCCAATGTTTGGGAAAGATGATATATTTTGGATAGAAGATCAGCAATTTCACATTTGAGTTTCTTGACTACAAGTTCACAGGTGATGCTGCTGCTTAACCAGGATAACTGTATTCCCTGAGGTTCTTTGGCTGGCAGGTAGTGAATAAATATAAAAAATAATTTTTAAATTAAAAACTTGCACCACTATCTGGGCTGTGCCTGAAATGCTAGATGTTAAAAACTGTGTGTGACTGCTGTTAAAAGTTATTTTGGTGTGTGAGAGATGGAGGAGTCTGTTAAACACACATTTGAGCTTAAGATTTTGATTTGAAACTGATGCTCTTTCAGTTGCAATGTGCATATGCACACCACATTTTATACAGCAGTAATGTAAATAGCTGTGCAATTTTGATCCATTTTCTCAGGCTGCAAACAATTAGATCACATAAAGAGCAGACCCTGCCATACTGTTTTTTCAGTCTTGCAGTTCACACATACTGAGAACAAAGTAAACGGCTTTGAGATTTTTAATGGTGCAAAGAGGTACAGAACTGTCTGAAACAACTAAGAGCCACCAGGTTTTCCATAATGTGAACTTGCTCATTACAATTTATATAACTACTGTGGGGAAAGATTAGCACAATGTGGTGGTATAGCTGTGGCAAACAGGATTTCTCCTTCTGTAGAGACTTGCTCTTCATTTAGGATATGCAGGGTAACCTCTCCTGGTAGCTCTGTCACTATCAGCAGTCAGAGGTGAGGTGGCATGCAAAAGGACCTGCTATGTCGCAGCCTCCTATGTTGTGGAATGATCCGTTTTCCCCTACATCTAGACCTATCGTTACAAGCATTCCGGCTTATGATAAAGACATACTAGTTTACCCTAGCCTTTAGCTGAAAATGGAGCTTGCCCTCCCTTTTCAGGTATTGTTATTTGTGGTTTTAATTAATTGAATTTTAACTATATTTAATCTGTTGGTTTCAATGTAAACCCAACCTGAGACCCTAAGGCACAGGGTTTGATGGAAATGAAAATAAATAAATAAGTAAAATGTTGTGTAGGAGATCAAACTGGGCATGCTCTTTAATGGTTTCAGAAAGGGAGAGAGAGAGAGAAAACTCCCAAAAATAATCCTTAAAAGATATTTAGAGGAAATCCAATTTTCTGGCTGTTTTCCCAGATGGTAATTTGCCTAGAAATGCCCGATATAGCAGTAGTGCTGTTTAAACTTCACTAATAGCTGTAGTGACCACAGTACAAGTCACATCTTGGTGAGTTAATGACATTCAGTGCTTCGAGCTAGTCATTAATCTCTAGAAGGGAATTTGTTCTTTGACTGATGTTGCTTGAGGCTTGTGTGTCCAGTGACCTAACAAAGCCCTTTTGGTATGAGTTACGTTTGTATGGAGTTTCCTAGAGTGAAGAGCCACTGGCCCTTTTTGTACTTACCTATATACTGGGACATGTTTCAGTACAGGGCTGTGCTATCTGCATTATTATTATTATTTGTATTTCTATCCTGCCCTAAACCCAAAGGTCTCAGGGTGAGTAACAACACTTATTTATTTATTATTTACATTTGTATCCCGCCCCATACCCGAAGGTCTCTGGGTGGGTAACAGCAGATTAAAATAGAATATACATTAAAAGACGTTAAAAATCCAACAAATATAAAACAATATACAATATGTTTAAAATGATAGTGTCTGTACTGAGGGAGGGAATGTAAGCAGCTCAGCCAAAGGCCAGGGCAAAGAGGTGTGTCTTCACTGCCCTCCTAAATATATATAAGGAAGGGGCATGACGGACCTCCAGGGGGAGGCTATTCCATAGTCTGGGGGCCATTCCCATCTAACCAAAGGCTAGGGCAAAGAGGTGTGTTTTCAGTGCCTTCCTAAACATATACAGTGAAGAAGCTTGACACACCTCAAGGGGGAGACTTCCATTGCCTGGGGGCCATCACTGAGAAGGCCCACTCTCGGGTACTCACTTTTACTACTGAGGGTGGTGGGACAACCAGGAGGGCATCCCCTCCAGATCTTAAGGCATGGGCAGGTTGATATGGAAGCATGCGTTCCTTCAGATATTTGGGACCCAAGTCTTTTAGGGACTTATAAGTTATAATTAACACTTTGAATTGGGCTCAGTAGTGAATTGGCAGCCAATGCAACTCTTTTAAGACTGGCGTGATGTACGTCCAGCCAGCTGTTCCTGTCAGCAGTCTAGCAGATGCATTCTGCACTAGCTGCAGCTTCCGTCTTCAGTGCTAGCACAGATTATGACAGCCCCCCCCCCACACTTTGTCCACATTGGACAAAGCTGTGGTCATCGATAAAGAGGCCCACAACAGTATCAGGGCCTGTATTCTGAGCTATGAAGGCATGGGGCATTTTCACACTTCCCTTCCCGTCCGCTGGATGGGAAAGGAGCGTAATCACCCAACATTAATTAGCATTCACACTTGCGAGTGCTAGGTAATGAGAACCTATGCCCGACATGATCAGTCACAGGGCTGGTCCTCTTCTGGGCACCACCATTTTGATTGTGGTGCCCTCCGCGACTTGGCATGCATCAGCGCTGTTGCCATGATGACGCTGACTCTCTGCACATGTGCAGTCATGTCTATGGTTCTTCGAGGGGCCAGCGTGCCTGCATGGCACCTCAGACAACCCCAGAGCACCGGAAGAGGTGCGAATGGCCGCTGCCTGGAGGTGCCAGGTAAGCTTCTAGTTGGTAAAGTTGTGGAGCACGATTAGGGAATTTCTGGGGAGGCAGGGGGCACTTTGAGGCTGTAGCAACCTCCTCGAAGTGTGGATGCCCTTCCCCAGGAGTTCCCCAAACATGCATTACTGGCTGTAGTGCGAATAGGCCCATGATGGGGGACACTTTTTGGTGGTGCTCCAGACAGCATGCAAAAAGGGCCCTCCTATGAAATGGTGAAGGATGGGAAAGAAAGTTCACAACCTTTGGAGGCTTGGTAGGATGAGCCAACTGAATGTGGATGATCCACTTCCAGTTCAGCAGCAACCTATCTCAGCTTGGAATGGGTTGCTTGAATGTTTGCTCATTTGAGGCTGACCTGCTCCTCAGTATTCTTTCTTCAGTTTTAAAGATGCTTCTGGAGTCCAGCCTGCATGACTGTGGTAGTGATGGATGCTAGTTCTTGTGACTGTACATCTGACAGCATCAAGTAAGTGGGAATTATTGTATGAGTTTGAAATTAATGCAAAGAATCAAAGGCTCATAGTTGCTGAACTTAAGCACCATGCATAGGGAGTACTGATTTAAAATAGCCTCAACACTGTCCCTTTCTGCACTGGCTCTAATTCTGGATTATATCCCAGAATAGGGACCTGCTATCTACAGTACATGCTATTGCACACTACAGCTGGCCCAAGATGTGGCTTGCCATAGTCTGCGCTAACATGTAGATGGCAGGTCCCTATTCTGGGATACTAGCTGGAATAAGGTCCAGTAATACAAAACATAGGAGCCCTTGCATAACACTATACTGTGGTTCCTACAAACCACAGTGTAGAGCAAAACCATATTATGCGAGTGATTGACACCTATGGGAAACTAGGGGCTGAAGGGACCATGGAGGCCTAGTCTACTAATGTAAGACAAGGGCCTAAAGAGGGGAAGAACACGATATAGGGGAGACCCAGTCTGCTAACTGAAGGGTGCTGTAGAGGGATGGCCCAGTTTACCAGTCCATTGCAAGGGATTCTGGGATTGCATTAAACAAGCAAAGGTCACATTTTGCTAACAGTGTAAAAACTAAGCTGTGATTTTTTTTTTAAAGATGTGATACAAGGCATGTCACATTTTACCAAAACTATGGTATGCAAAACTGTCAATAACAAAAATATACATACATATCATACTTCTCTTAATATTAGATTGGGCACAGCTCCAATAGTGATTGAGTTGTCTTTTTATGCTCTGTTTGAATAGTCAAATATCGTCAGGTATCTTATTTAAGGGGCATTTCAGAGGTTTACAAAATGTGGTTAAAATACTGGCAACTTGTTGGCATCCTGGTAAGGCCAGGAGACTGGCCTGGTGCCATGTCAGGCTGCGGGTAGCAGCACGTCCCATTGAAAGGTTGGGTTTATGGAAGGGTGTGAGTTGCTGCACTTCCTTTAATGCTTTCCCATGTTCCTAGTATCTTCCTGGTATACTACCACTTGGTGGGATCTGTGTCAGCCCAATGCCAGCAGAATGTTCAACTTGCTGCTGGTGTGAAAATAACAAAAGGGACTGTGTAGCAAGTTTCCAGAAAAATGATCTGACATTGGTTAAACTAAGTTGTTGGCCTCTTTTTGGTTCCAGTTTGGTCCAGTGGCTAAGGAGCCAGACTCTTTATTTGAGAATACTGGCTTTGATTCAGCCCTCCTGCATGAAGCCATCTGGATGACCTTGGGCTCTTCACAGCTCTCACGGCCCCACCTACCTCACAGGGTATCTGTTGTGGAGAGAAGAACAGAAAGCTTTGTCAGCTGCTTTGGGTCCCCTTAAATGGGTGAGAAAAGTGGGGTAGAAAAGCCAACTCCTCTTCCTTCTTCCTCTTCCACTTCTGCTGAGGGGAAACATTTTGGAACGGACAGTTGCCTTGTGTGGTCATCCTGAGGTCAGGAGAATACCATGATATTATTACAGTTCTCTCCATGAGAGTTTGATCAAAGTATGCTACAAATTGTTCCAATAGTTTCATTGGCATCTGTGCATTTTTAGCATCTATATAGTATGCACATTTTTCAAAACCTTATTACTATAACCAGGCACTCTACTGTTACATCGAGCTAAAATTCTTCTCATTACAGCATTTATCTTTCATGGCATTTATTTGTTAGAAGACGAAACATGAATTTTCTTTTTAGTTTTGTTTGTACAAATAAAAGCATGACTTCTGGTGTTGTAGCAAATTAAACTGGACAAAGATACACATTACGCAGGAAGATATTTAAATGCAATTAATAAAGAATTAGCTTAGGGGAATCAGGGAGTGATGGGTAGGTTCCACTGGAACAACTGGGGCAAAAGGTCAAGCAAGAAAAACCAAATGACATTGGTGGTAAGACTAGTTAGAGTTAATGGCATGAGAGACTCTATGGTAGCACTCATGAATGCATCTAGGGTGCTCTCCCACCAAGCTGAGGAGCAGGGGGTCAAAAATCTGGATGCCACTGGGATTGTGCATTTATGTGAACGTGCCCCCATAAGAGAAGCCCTGATGGATCAGGCCACAGCCCATCTAGTCCAGCATCCTGTCCCATACAGTGGCCCAACAATTGCCCATGGGCATCTCAAGCAGACCTTCACCTCCTGGGCTGTTTCACCACCGTGGGAGAAGACTTACATGCGGGGATGGTTCAGCAAATCTTGGAGGGATTGGCTGCCCCTAAGTGCCCTCCTTCCCCTCCATGCAGAGTCATGGGAGAGAGAGAATGTAACTTACTAGATTTGGTTCTGGCCAGGCTGTTTTCAGATCTGATAAAAAATGCCTGACTTCCTAGGCCATTTTTGATCCAGTGTGAAAACAGCCAAGCCAGAAACTTTGCTTTGGGTCAGCGAGGTGTATGAGATTTGCTTCCCACATCTCTCATTTCAAGGGCATCTCATAGGTGCTTCATGCAAATCACTCCTTTGTCCGTCTGCATCCTGTCCCCATGAGTATGCAGCCTATAAGGCTACTCAAACCTACCTGAAAGTTGGCCTCATTGAACAGAATAGGAGTGCACACATTAACTAGCCCTCAGCTGGACATTGTAAAAGAGAAGGGGAAAGATTTCCCTCCAGCCGGCACCCACCCATCCTGCTGCAAATGTGGTTGCTCTCTTACAGCCTACAAAAGACATAGTTAATAGGCTGCGATTATAGATCAAACTGATTTAAAAAGAAGTAGGCCTTTTGGGGGGACCAGGTCCAACAAGGACTTGTCAAACTGACCTCTCAATTGAACAAAATGGGTAACTGATATAACAAATAGCCAGCCCAACTCCCAGGGAGAAGGGGTGGGGGGGGGTAGAAGAAGAGTGACTATTGTATGTGTGTGTGTAGTTGGTTGGAGAAGATGTATAAATGAAAAAAGAAATAAATAAAAAAGAGAAGGTCTTTTTCCAGAACCAGGCTTTCAGACTAAGTGGCTTCAACCTTTTGATCCCCTAGATACAGTGAACTTGCTACCTGTCCAGCATCTTGATTTTCATAAGCCTGGGCTGACAAACAGAGCAGCTATTCAGCAAGAGTTCAAGACTTCTGCTGGCATGTATTACCCACTGGAAGAAAATATCCTGTTATTGCTGTCAATTCGTAACTTTCCTTTTTGTGTGCTCTGAATGCATCATATTCCCACTAGCTCTTCATCTGAGAATAGGATGGAATAATTCTGTGCGTCGAACAGGTGGACGCCATCTGGACAGAATGTTCTAAGGCAGCCGCAACTGATATGGTAATGTTACAGAGTAAACCTCCAGATAAAGCACTGATATTTGCTACATCTGTAACTTGTCGGGGATGGGCTCTAGTTCTGTGGTATCACAAACCTGTTGACTCCTCAACCACAAAAGAGGTAATTGTCTGTCCAAAGCTTTTAAAGACAAGTAGCATGATTCAAGTTGAAGACATCTCTTCACAGTGTAACCATATCCTCTCTATATTTTTCTCTCCTCAAAAGTGCCCCAGAATAGTAACTGGTTTGAACAAAGTCATAATTACCTCAGTACAGGAAAAAACCAACAACATCCAAATCTCTTTGCCTATATTTGCTGCCCTCCTTAAACTGCTTGGGCATTAGAGTTGGTACTCCTCTTGGTAGCCCAGGAAAATAAACTAACTGAACTGTGGTGTGTTGTGATCTTAATTCCCCCCCCCAATCTATTTTATCTTTATTTTAACTTCTCGTGTGTTGGTTTTTCTTATGTTGTAATCCACCCTGAGACCTTGTGGTATAGAGTGTTCCGGTTTATAGCGAGACCTATTTTGTCAGTGTGCTTTTTTGTGCCATTGAAATCAGTTCCCTGGGGCCTCTGTGGCCAAGGACACTCAACTCTTGGCCATTGGAGCTTGTCCAGCTCCAGGGCCACTGCAGAAGCTGGGCTAGAACATAGGCCTATTCACACTAGGGCTTACAGAATGTGAGTAGGACACCCTGGGACAGAGCATACGCTCTGCTGGGCTGGCGGTTCCATTAGGAACTGCCCTAGCCCATTGCAGGGCAGCCTACTTGCATTCCGGGTCCACGATCAGGTCCACTACAGCCTTCAGGAACCCAGGCAAGGGACGGGACCAGCCTGCCTGCCCCTAGGTCGACTCAGACCCATTGGCGGCAGGCCTGGGAGGGGTGTCCTGTGCCCATGCTGGTCTCTTCAGGCTAGGCCACGCGGGGGCGGATTCCCCATTCACATCTAGGCAGGCAGGGATGCATCCCCACACATTCCTTACCTGCCTAGTTACCTATGAGGAACCCATCCCTGTGTGGCCTAGCCTTCATGCACTACAGCCATTCAGCCTCTTGCCATCACGGTGAAGGCCTCATGCCATCACTGTGCAGATAGCGTTGTTCCAGCCCGGAGCAATCCATCACAGTCTTTGGACAGATTGCTCTGATCTTTCTCTACTACTGTTGATCAGAAGAAGTAAGTTCAGAAGGGCCCTCTGTCTTGGTGATCCGGCTCTGGGTGTGTTAACTGAAGTTTGTAATCCCGTGAACTAGATGGTGTTTGCTGTGGGAATAATTCAAGGTATTTTCCCTCCAAGTAAACTTGCACAAGATTGCATGGCACACCTCTTGGTGTTGTGCATCTGGCTGACCACTCTGCTTTAGAATGGAAAAAGGACAGAATGCCAAGGCTTGAAGTATTCTTCACTGCTGTGAACCCCATCCATCATGAGCGCAGTCACAGACTGCCAAAGGCTGCAGGTTCTGCCAGATGATTCTGCAGTCTCTTCCATCTATCTGTTCTGACATTCCACCTTCCTTCTTCATTTGGGGCTATGCATTTTAATGATAGAGGTGGAGTGGAATATTTGAGAGTAGTTTAATAGCCAGTGCTCAGAGTTTCTTTAAGTGCAAAGTTAAGGCAAGAAGAGAGCAAGTGTGAAGTTGAAAAATTCCTGGCTCAGCTGCCCGGCACACTAACTTTAAATGCACTCTGGAAGGAAATAGGAATAAGTGAAAACACACAATGTATACCTTGGCCATGCTTTACTGGAGTGATAAATATGAAAAGAATGAAAAAGAAATCTTATATTTTAAAACCACATGTCAGATCTTCTGTAGAAAATTGGCTCCAGGATTGCAATAAATTGAAAAGAGGTAGTCTCTGACTTAGTGTGAGCAGAAGGCAGCCTGAACCAAAAAATCCTACCCCTTTTCTTCTTCCTCTTTGAAATGTTGTGCTTGTACTCTATTAAAAAAAAAAAAACATTTCTAGAAGTTTGCAGGAAGGGGCAGGTAAAAGATTTTTTGGTCAGGGAAGACTTATACTCCTGTGGAGCAGACCCCCAACCTGGTCTGATCCTGCAAAAAAGCGTGGTTGTTGTTCTTATCAAGGCAGCTGCAAGGGGGATAATACTTTGGGAAGGGAAAGATGGCTATAGCATGAGCTTATCTTCTCCTGCTTGCATATCATTGGGTACAGCTCAAGAACTCACTGTCATGTATGTGTAAGGCTCTGGGCCGGCCCATTGACATCTCCTCCAGTGCTGGCAGGACATCTCACTGTTGACCTGGTGACTAAGTTGGTGGATGCGTGCTGGTGTCCCCCAAAGCATCCAGTTAGAAACGCTTCTTTTGAGTGACATGAATGGTATCCAATAGGAAACGAGATAGAGGGGGTGGAATGCCAAGGACTCTGTGGAGGAAACCCAGGCCAATCTCTGCAGAAATGTGTGACCAATGCGGCCCAAGGCAGGGATGGCCTCAGGACAGCCGATATCGATCCACCTCTGACCAGCACTGGTATGATCTCAATTCGAACTCATGAATAGGCTGACCTGTTTCGGACTTGTCTGACCAGGGTCTGGGTCATAGTTCAATGGTACAAGCATCACCTGCCTATACATGTGAAGGATCCCAGATTCAGTTTCTGGAGTCTTAAGAAAGAGCTAAGTGGCATCTCTGCCTGAAACCTTGAGAAGCTACGGCCAATCTGTGTAGACTGTATGGGGATGGATGGCCCAATGGTTTAGCTTATTGTAAGACAGCATTCCAGATTCCTGTTTATCTGTGGCTGGCAGTGGCTCTCCAAGCTTGCCTCCATCTTGTGGCATGGGGATGCTTAGGGAGCAAACCTGGAAACTTTAATGTGAAAGTCTGTGTCTTACTTCTGAGGTATGTCCTGTCCCACATGGCAACATACTGCAGAGAAATATTATTTGTGGTATTAACTGTTCCCTGGGGAAGATTTTTTTTTTTACAATATATGATCTTCTGACGCAGTTTTCAAAGAATCCCTGGCAATTTGGAAGCAAGTGTGTTAAGAGTAAGAAACAGCTGCTGTCCGCATTATTATTTGGATCAAGACTCATATACCTTTCCCTTCCAGTAATTTCTTCTCTTACGTCCACACCCAACAACCATTTCCCCTGTTTTGAGAGATAAGCAATTCTTGCTTAGAAAGGAAAGGGTAAAGAACTATATTAAATCTATCATTTGCTTTGGAAACAAAATAATGTCCTTTTTTCAATGTCCTTCGGTCAAAAAGTTGACAGTTAAACAATTTACTCTAACATGCATATTTTCAAAAATCGTTTTACTCTTAACACTCAGAGGGCACTGATTATTCACAACTGTGCTTGTTTCTGTAAAATAACATGTCAAATATTTGGTAGCTTCTGTTCACTGAATCGTCTTTCAAACAATATGTGCTTTTCTCCCCTTATTCAGTAATATTGAATCTTTGTTGCTGTACTGCAGAGCTGACTCAAGGCACACAGATGCAAAACAGGGCTCAAATAGTCTCAGAGTGTGGGGTTTAGCTGATAAAAGTGGGCTTGAATTGAGGAAACTGTTATTCAAAACGTTCACCTCATAGCTTTCTGGATTAACTGAGGCTGGGTGCTGTTTTTTATATTGAAAAGGTTGTTGATAGAAAAGAGCAGGATACTTCTGCTGCCCAGTCATCAGTCCCTTATAGGGAGAAAGAGATTTTTAAAAATAAATAATACTTAATGGTTCCATATTTTATCCTGCAATTTATTACAAGGGTACCTCCAAATATCAGTGAGTTGTTGAACTGAACTATGTGTGATGTCCCAACGGCCATATAGGTAATGAATCAGGTTCCGTCTGGCCTTTCTGTCCTGTGGTCAGATGCATCAGTGTTTGGCACATCTCTGTTGGCAGTTGTCCTCATGCAGTTGGTAAATATGGTTGTGCTCACTGGGATATATCTTTAGAAGGGGTTCACAGAAGTGTAAAATGAACATCTGCCCAGGTCCTCACGTGCTACATAGGGGAAGGGGGCTTTCATGCTACCACCAGTTTTATGTTAAATTTACTTACTTATTTTTATATAAATCTCAGATGGGCTATGGTAAAGCAGTAAAAAGAAAGTAAGAAACCACTAAAAACAATAATATTAAAAAGAACTGTGCTTGAAAGGAGGAGGGAAAACAGTTCTATTAAGTGAAGGCCATAGGGTTAAAAGGTGTATCTTCACTAATCTTCTGAATGTATACAGTGATGGTTGCTTGTTGCATCTCAGAGGAGATGCTGTTCTATACTCTGGGGCCAATTCATACTTCATCCCATGGTTGATAATTAGGCAATATCTGGGCAAGTGTATCTGTACTTGCAGGAGGTGTTTACATGCTAGAAATGCCTCCTGCCTGCCTAGAAGTTTCTTAATTATCAACTAGCTGTGGAGCACAAAATCATGCTCCATAAGCTACTTAACCTCCCCCAACCGCTTACCTCTGCTGGATGGGGAGGTCAACAGAGCTGCTGTGCAAATGTGCTGGCAGCTCTGCTGAACTCCTGATGCAGCTGTGCATGGAGGGTGCCATACTCAAGAAGGTGGCGCCCTGAAGAGAACCAGACCAGCAATCAAATGGAGATAAGTATCCGATCATGGGAGGGGGAACCTAATGTTGACTAGTGCTCCCAAGTCCAAGCACTAGTCAGTGCAAAATCAACTCCCCCTCCCCCCGAGTGGGAGCTATCACTGAGGGGATCTTCTCACAAGTGCCCAGACCTTTAACTGTGGTGGCACAATTAAGGAGGCCTCATCATCAGATCTATATATAACCACAGCCTGAGGTGTGCGCAAATGCACTCACTGCAAAGGGACACACCTTACAGCCTGAGAAGTTATTATTTATTTATTTATTTATTTTATTTGTTTACATTTCTATCCCGCCCCATACCCTAAGGTCTCTGGGTGGGTCACAGCAAATTAATCACAAGATACACATTAAAAACGAATAGATTAAAAACAATATAGGCATTAAATATAGATTAAAAACACTTGAAAGTTCAGCAAAGTTGAGCAGTAACTGATGGAAAAGAAGGGATTTGATTTTTATGGTAAGCACTGTTGGTTATTTTTGTAAGTTTGAAAGTTATGCCCCCAATCAAGTGTTCTGAGAAATTAAAGTTATTATTTTCTTTTATCAAAAGTACATTAGCCCAGTAACTGAAATCCACTGTGTGTTTTCATATCTCAGGATTGCCTGGATCAATTAAACTACCCCCAGGCCTGTAATATAGTATGTGGATTCATTAAGTGATGAGTTATCAACTGGATCATTAACACTGTTCTCAAAAATATATGGGGTTGCTTCCTTTCTGTCTCCTGTCTATGTTTATTTTTCAGAATCAGTATCCGGAGCACTTGATTTGGTCTAATTAGATGTCAGTGTCAGGTTATGTGAAAATAATAATGTAATGGTACTTAACATTTACAAAGCAATGCAAACTGCTCAAAGCACTTCCCCTAAGTAGCTCATTATCTGAGAAAGAATATCTTACATTATAGATTTCAGCCTGTAACCAGTAAGAGTTAAGTTGCTTTGCAAGTGGAGGCCAAGTACACAACAAAACTAGTAAAAACAATAGAGGGAGTGCCAAAGAAACCGGCTGTTGTGAGAACAGAGTACTGGACTAGATAGGCCATGGGTTTGATTAATTTCTTATGTTGTTTATTTGTTAGCATTTTTGTCCTGCCGCCCCCTCCACCTCTATCAGACCAAAGTGAGGAGCAGAGTTTTCTCCTCCTGTTTTATGTTCACAGCAGTTCTGTACAGTGAGCTTTTGGGCCTAAGATGATATTTTAATCCATGTTTCATGAGTTCTATTCAGACCTTCTTGCCCAGTGATGGTGATGGGAGCCCACTGTCCTTTGTATTTTCAGTGAGACATCTGGGGATGATGTCAGGGATCTTCCAGGGTTGTAATGAGGGAAACCTTCCTTAAGGTACCACGGTCCCAAGTTGTTTAGGTCACAGAACCTTGAACTTGACCCCCATAGCTAACTGGCAACCAATACGATTGCTTTTTCACAAGTGTGATTTATGTTCAAGGAGACACCCCTCTCACCAACCTGGCTGCCACATTCTGCACTAGTTGCATCTTCTGTAGTAGTAGTAGTAGAAGAAGAGTTGGCTTTTCTACCCTGCTTTTCTCACCCATTTAAGGGAACTCAAGGTGGCTGACAAAGCTTTATATTCTTCTCCCCGCAACAGAACGCCCTGTGAGGTAGGTGGAGCTGTGAGAGCTCAGAAGAGAACTGTGACTAGCCCAAGATCACCCACCTGGTTTCTTGGAGGAGTGTGGAATCAAACCTAGCATTCCCAGATAAGAGTCTGGCTAAAAGGGTAGTCCCACATAGAGCAGATTACTGTAGTCTAAAGGAGAGGTTGCCAGGGCATGAACAACAGTGGGCATATTATTCCTTTCCAGCTAAAGATATACCAGCCAAAGCAAGTGCCAGACATGCTTGGCCTTAGAAGTCACATGAGCCTTCATAGACAGAGATGATTCCAAGAGCACCCCTGAAATACATTCTTGTTCCTTCTGAGGGAATGCAGTCCTTCTAGAACAAGAAAAATTCTTATATCTTGGACTTTGGTGATTCCTATGGACAAAGCTTCCATCTTGTCATGGTTCAGCCTCAGTTTATTGGCCCTTATCTAGCCCATCCTGCATCAAGGCACCAGTTTAGGACCACTCACAGCCTCTCTTGACTGAGCCGAGTTTCAACAGCTTACTGATGACACCAGCCTTCATTCCTGTGATGGGCTCCCCCAAAGGCTTCATACAGATGCTGATTAGCATGGGTGACAAAACTGAACCCTGGGCACTCCTTAGCACAGCTTCCAGAGCATAGAGTTATAGTTACCCAATATTACTTTATAGGACCATGCCTGAAGAAAGGAGAAGCACTGTAGCACAATGTCCTTGGCTCACACATATGTTACCTCTCTATTTGCTCAAGTGTTGGCATGATTGTAATGAAACTGGCCATTACTACCATATGTGGTGGCTATGTTATAAAGTGAATAGGTTTTGGTCAAGCGTCAAACAAGAAATAGATCTTATCCTTCATGTTAATACTGACCTCTCTCCAGAGTTAGCCTTACTTCATCGTTAGAAAAATGACAATACCAAATAAGAAATACAGTTTTATTGAATTTCTTATTATATGCAGCCAAGCAGGTAATAGCTGGGTCCTAGAAAGAAGCAAAAAAATTAACCATTAAAACTTGGTATAGTAAATTTTGGGTTCTCATGGTCTTAAAACTGATTACTTAGCAAAATCAATTAATGCAAGGTATCTCAACTAAAATATTCTCTGGATATTGAGATTCAGTCTCTAGTTATATAGATATAGATGCATCTAGAAAATAATGTTAATTATTTTTAGCCTTTTTTCTTTCTCACCTTTAAAATTGTTACAGTTAAGGTTCTTTTTGTTGTTCATTACTGTAGTATCTAAAAATGTTTGCTCAACTTAATTGTATACATATTTCTTCTTTGGATTAATAAAGTTTATTGATTTTTTTTAAAATGTCCTCATCTCCTGGCAGTATTCCAAAATGATTCCATGTCAATGATATCAGAGGCTACTGAGAAAGGAATCCCACTTGGGTTTATTTTGCTGTGTTACATAGTTCTGCTTTGAATCCGATCTTTTCATATGGCTGAGATATCCATCTTCAGAGATTATGGTTGCTAGAAGACTCAAATGCAGGTGATGGTTTTACAGACCTTAACACTCTACTCATAGATGTTGGTAAGTGATGTTGGTTGGTTGTATACAATTGTGTTCTTTTGCTCCTGGCAGTTGTTCCTTTATGTGGTTGTTGACAATGAGTCATGAGTTGTTGCCTATTAGCATAATCTTAGGCGGTGTAGTTGTTAACAATGAGTCATTGGTCTGTTCTTGGCTGTTGCCTATTAACATAATCCTAAATGATGGGTTGCTCTTTTGTTGTGTGGTTGCTAGCCTTGGGCTGTTGTGTGTTTCTTCTGCTCTTGAAGGTTTGTTTTGTTTGATTTAGAAGGACTTCCAAGCATTGCTGAGGAACACTCCCTTGTCCCTGTTAAAATTAGGGTTCAAATAGAATTCTGTGGTTTTTCAGTCCAATCCACTACTTGCATGTTTGTGAATCTGCATAAGGTATATATGGGCCTTTCTGCATGTGCCGCCGAAAACGGATCTAAAAGATCCGTTTTTCCGGTGGAACAGTTTTCCCATTGGCCAGCCACCCTCGTGAGGCTTCCTGGGAAATGTAGGCTCCAGCGTGCCTAGGCTCAATGGACGCCGGCCCTGCTGTTCTCACAGTCGCCCCACCAGCAACCAGGTAAGCACCCGAAACGCGACCACGCGGCCACAGGTGGGGTGCGGGGTGGCAGCTGTAGCTTCCCCTGGAAAGAGAAGGGGCC
>MTQE01000401.1:10013439-10038077 GCA_014337955.1 Aspidoscelis marmoratus | reverse complement strand
GGCAGCTGTAGCTTCCCCTGGAAAGAGAAGGGGCCATGGCCCTTTCTCTTGCGAGGGGGAAGCCAGGGAAGGCCCCGATCGGGCCCGTGAAACCCTGGGCGGGGGCGGGGGGCTTCTGCTTCTGCTTCCCATGGCCCCTTCTCTTGCCAGGGGAAAGCCAGGGAAGGTGGCAGCTGGCTGTGCCATGGCCAGCTATCAAACAGGGAGCATGCGCTCTCCCTGTTTGACAACTGTGCATGCACCAGCAATCCGGCTCCCCCCCCCCCAGTGCGGAAGCGTTCGCTTCCAAACTGGTTTAAGGGGGAAAGCCAGATGTAAGACCTGATTTTTTCAGGTCTTACATCTGGGTAGCAACCGGTTTTGCGTGCCGACGTGCGGACGTGGCGTCCTCAAAGGGACCCTAATTGGGTTCCCTATGCAGAAGCCACGTCCTAATCCTTCCCGCATCTGGCTCTAATTCCGTTTTTGGAGCCTGTGCGAAAAGGCCCTATGTCTCTCATGCTTATATTCTCTTTTCTCTATATTGTGAATGGCCATCCCTACATAAACCTTTCTACATTCACACAGTATTTTGTAAATGCCTGGGGTATTAAAGGGGTCAAGGCTGTCTTTGGCTGGTCTCAACATCTGGCTAATTTTTGTTCTTTGAAGACTGTTTTGATTCTTTTTCTGTGTAGTAATTTTTGTATACGATGATGATGATGTAAAAACAGCAGTTACACACAGCAAATAAGATCACTATGCTGGATTTCGTATTATATCACTAGTCGGGCACTTCCCAAGCACCTACGACTGCGTGATGTATCAGCGAATTATGCGAGCAGACCCCAGTAAAGTGGCTTTTTGTAGTTGGCAGATGGATATTTTGTCAATGCCAATGGTTTTTAGGTGCCCACTGAGATCTTTTGGCACCGCGCCCAGTGTGCCGAAGATGACTGGGACCACTTTGACTGGTTTTCGCCAGAGTCGCTGAAGTTCAATTCTCAGGTCTTCATATCTGGTGAGCTTCTCCAACTGCTTCTCCTCAATTTTGCTGTCACCTGGAATAGCAACGTCGATGATCCATACCTTATTTATTATTATGATTATGATGGTTAATTATTAATAATAATTTCTATCCCACCCTATACCTAAAGGTCTCAGGGAGGGTAACAATATTAATCTTAGACAGGTCCCTGACCTCAGGCTTACAATCTAAAGAGACAAGATACAAAAGGAAAATGGTGTGGGAGGGAACAGGGACAGTCGGGCAGCAATTGTGTCCTTACAATGGTAAAGTACTTTTATTTTCTTCTTTTCCTTCAATCCCCACAGGCAAGATAGCTCTTTCACAGCCGGTGTGGTGACAGTTGGGAGGGAGGGGCCAATGCTGGGAGCTTGATGGGACATATACGATCTCTCATCCATTGGATGTAGGGTGGAAATGTTTTCCTTTCCTTTCTTCTTTTTTCTGCTTTGGTTGCTTCTGGGTTATGTTGGGCTTGGTAACTTGCCATATGCCCTATGTGATGATTCAAGTTGGCATTCACATAGTTATTTGTGTGGAAGGTTTTTCTAAATGGTAAGTGTGAGGTTCAGGCTGAAATGGTTCTAGATAATTAGTTTCTCCCAGTATTGCCTGCAATGGTTGTTAAGCTGTTAAGACTGCAGTTCTGTGCAAACTGACCCAAGGACTGAACTCACTGAACTTTGGACTGAATGCACTCTGGAAAATGGTTGCTCCTGCTCACCGCTACACCACGCTAGCAGTCTTACAATTGTCCAAGCCAGTAATCTGACAGCTAAGTAAGGCAAGTAGGATGCAGAACTAGGTGAATCTTTAATCTGATGCAGCATAGCTTCTATGTTCTCATCAAACAAATATTAAACAATCCTGCACAACACTTAAAACTGTGAAGGAAGCCAACTATTCTGCTGGTATAAATAGGTATGTGTCAGCTACCTTCCATGGGATTTCCCTCCACTTGGATGAGCAAAGGATTTGTGCCAGAATCAAGGAGGGAAAAAAATCTAAACACATCTGGGCACCTAGACAGAAAGCTATAATTGGAACCAGAACTCTGAATCACTTCTCTGTACAATGTGACTGCTAGGTTTTGAATGTTGTGTATTGTAAATATATTTAATCCTTAAGTAAGGAATTTTTTAACGGTTGTCATTTTGTGTTCTGTTTCAATAAATGTTTACTGTCAGGAAAGGTATATTTTAATTGTGGACCCCATTTTCTTAAAGACTAATGAGATGCTCAATGCAGGAGAATGTATGTATAAATAAGGTTATGGAAGTGTTCTATAACAGAATGTATGGGTGAGTGCTAGCTTTGGTTATCTTCTACAGGTCCTAAATTGCTTTACCTCTCTTTCCTCCTCTCATGGGTCTTTTCTGCACTTACCTTGGTTTGCTCCAGATAAAGGGATCTGGAATAACTGGACTGACTGATCTGTTTTGTGTGGAGGCATGAGCTGGATTGTGTCTGTCTGCACTGACAGTGTTAAATCCAGCCTATGCTTCCCTGTAGCTGCAGGGCTTGGGGGGATGTTTTTCAGTGTCATGCTGTGGTGTGCTGCTGAAAAGCAGGGTCCCTGTAGTTTCAGGTTGTGGAGGTGTGCCATCTCCATGCCTCCTATCAGTAAAGATGGTTGCTCTATAAACTTTCTTCCATCCATGTGGGTATGTTTGGTAAATAAGCGAGCTGAAGACGAATGCATTTCCCTTTGTTCTTTTTTATTGCCGTAAAAGAAAAGGGAGTTAGTATTTGGGTCAAAGCCCTCCAACCAACTCAAACTCTACACAACATAGCAAGATCTTTGTAACCCTACCCTGGCCGAATGTTCCCTCCTAAAGTTTCTCTATTGGTTAGAATAAACTTTAGTTTACAGCCTTCCCAAAATGCCTTCTTGCGACCTTCAAAAAATTAATTTCCATTAATATATTCATAGTGGGGAGGAGATTTACAGCAAATACAACCACAGTTCAAACAGCGGTCAACTGACTAGTGAGAACCAGTTTCGTCCTGTGAATTTTGCAGACCTGATAAGAGCAATGCTAATTATCAGGCCTTTTGCAAACACAGTTTTCCTCCCTAAAATTCTATACACTCCCTTGGTCCTCTTGTGGATCCAATTAAACAGGTCCACAAGAGATGCAGATTAAGGACCTCTTTATCTGGATCTAGCTCTGTATTGTGCAGCTAGAGCAGGACTAAGGGCGATGGGGCGGGGAGAGCTTCTTGATCCACCTGTGTATGGGAGGCCCTTGATCTGGATTAAGAGGCACCTCAATCTGGATCTAAAATGAGTTCAGAAAGGGCCATGGTCTCTGATCCCGTACTAATTTCTTGCTGTTTAAATGCCTGAACTGTTCAAATATGAGATCAGACTGTCCTAGGCCTGATTAGATGGACCAGTGAAAACAGCGATAGAGAGGGGCCTATCATACTGCTCTGTTACAGCTGTTGTTGATGGAGCACACCATGTGGCATTTGTGTAGCTTGATTTATGGCAACAAATGCACCTTATCACTGCCATGCTGAGTCATGTGCCAGACATATTCGTGATTGAGTACAGTAAGGAGAGATGATTGCCAAAGCTGGGCCTCTGTTGATGGAATGTGGATGAAAGTCTTGAGATTATTTATTTATTTATTTATAACATTTGTATCCCAACCTTCACCTGAAAGTCCCAGAATGGGTTACAGCATACAATAAAACACAAAACACTGAAACATATTTAGTGATTTCAAGATGTTGAACACTGATGCTTGCAGGATGGTATATAGCCACAGTTCTCTTAGCTGCTGACTAATAGACTTCAGATTGTTTCTGCTGGCAACAGTGCCACTACTTGTGCAAGCTTGAAAATTGGCCATTGGATCCAAAGCCTGCAGGTTCTTCAAGGGACCTGTGTTTCTTTGCGCCTGGTGGAATGTAAGCAAGGGAGAGGATGCAGTGTTGGGATGCAGGAGCAAATCCACTCCTTCCCTGGTCTAACAATAGAAATATCTTGCTCATTGCCAAATTATTCATTTGTTTACTGTCTATTTTTATAGAGTTGTCTCACACCATACGTCTCAGTGAAGTTGTGGCTTCAATTATTTGAGAAGTGATGAAATTTTAGGACAATTGGTGGATTGATGGAGGAGCCAAACTTCTCAAACCCTTATTTCCAGAGCCAGACAAACTTCAAAGAACTTTCAAAGCCCAAAACTTTCATTCCCCTCTGTAAACCATTGTAAATATGTGCTGTTGCTGTTCACAGATGGTTTTACTGTCCATATATTGCCCAAACGGTGACTGCCTTATTTGTACGAAAGTTAAGACAATTTTATCTATCTGCCAAGCTAAAATGTTTTCCCCTTTTCTCTATCCACATGGGCATCAGAAGGTGTTCCTCACTTGTTCCAGGAACATCTGGATGCCGCTTTCAGCTCCTGACCCCTTTTACCCAGTCCTGAGTTGACTTACCTGCAGATGACCCATTGGTCATACCTCATCTAGAGTACTGTGTCCAGTTCTGAGCACCCTAATTTAAAAAAGACATTGAAAAACTAGAGGAAGTCCAAAGGAGGGCTATCAAAATGGTTAGTGGTCTGGAAACCATGTCCTACAAGGAATGGTTGAAGGATCCAGGAATGTTTAGTCTACAGAAGAGAAGACTGAGAGGAGACATGATCATGGTCTTCAAGTATCTGAAGGGCTGTCACAGTGGAGAGGGATTGTCCCTATTCTCACTTGCACAAGATGGGAGGACTAGAAATGATGGTATGAAACTTCAAGGAAGTCAGTACAGATTAAATATTAGGAAAACCTGACAGTGAAGGCAATCAGTCAATGGAATAGTTTGCCATGGGAGGTAGTGAGCTCTCCTTCACTGGAGATCTTCAGGCAGAGGCTAGACCTACATCTACCCAGGAAATCCTGGATTGAGCAGGAGGGTTGGACTTGATGACCCTAGAGGTCTCTTCCAACTCTATAATTCTATGATTCTACGACTCTCAGAACAGTTGGTTACCACACAGTAGCTTCTTTCACTAAGTAGAGGGATGGAAGAAGTAGAAAACACCCCAGAGGCATAGTTTGTCACAGTGAACCAAAATGGCCGACTTCCTGGGTCATTTCTGGTCTGGCAAATGGTTTAGAAAGTTGGCCATTTTGGATGCAGTGCGAATCCTCTCTCCAGGGCCAGGAGATATAGGATGTTTGTACACAGTTTTCTGCCCCCACTGCGACACATTACCCCATTACTGGGTTACATCTGAACCTCATGGGGATGCAATTAAGTGAAGAAGAGGTGAGCATTTCAGAAAATGTGAAAAGTGCTGCTTGGACAGGCAGATGTATGTGATGAAAACTGTTATTTGTGGAACAAATGATAAACGAAGGTGAAATCTGATCCAGCTTACGCTTTCTCCTGTAACTTAGGTTTTGTGGAAATTTGGCTGCCTCTTTACCGTTTTTAGTATGGTGTGTTGAGGCTAAAGCAGGACACTTAGCTAAGAAGTGAAATATGGAATTGGAATTTCAAAAAAACTGTAGATATTAACTATTTTCTTTGATTTTCCAGATGTTTTGGGAAACAAACATCCACTGCAGCATTTCAGTGCAGAAGCATAACATTAGCTATATGTTCTCATTTGAGAATTGAGGTAATGGATACAGACTACGTTTGTTCCTACAGTGTGTTTGGCTGCCCGGAAATAATTATCATTTGTATTAGCTTTATGTTCCAAGTCAGGCATAGCAAGGTTTTTTGAAGACTGATATCTTTGCTATTGAAGCAGAATAACAACTTCTGGAATTGCATTTAACATACATTCCTCTGCATGTGTGCAGCTGTATTTCCACATAAACATGTATATGGAAACTCACTGAATTCATAGCCTTTTATGGCAGCTTTTACTCTTTGTGTTTGTACACTTACTGTGTTGCTATATGACAAATACTGTAATATTTTAATGCTTCTGTAAGTCCATATAGGAAATATGTTTTGGATCCAAGCATGGCTCTGAGCATTTCTCTATGGCTGCCTCCAAAGGGCAAGAGGCGAATGCAGGATCTTTTTTATAAGCCCCAGTTACTTCTTGCTGCCCCTACAGGGTGAAATTGTGGGGCAAACCGAGGCTTGTTTCCTTGTCTGGCATTTGCTTTTGTGATGGCATAGTGGGTCATTACAGGTATTTTGATGATGCCAAATATCTGGAAGAGTGCAAGCGCCTCCTCCCATGCTTGTGCAGAGAGTATTTTGCCCTCACAAATGTGTCGGAGCCATTTTCAAGAAGGCGGATCCCAGGAGCAAGAATCCAGACAAGGAAGGACAAGGACTGTTGCCCTTTTATCCTGGGGCTATGCTGGGATTGCTGTTTATATTTGTGGCAATCCCACAATAGTCCCGGGACAATCCCAGTTTTTAGTCCATGCCTGGATGAAGATTACACAGGTTTTAAAAACATATTTCCTTTTTATTCACTATGCTAGCTCACACTATAGAACACAATGAATTCTTTGTAAACTGAATCTCATGTAAATTGTGAAGCAGTAATCTTTTCTTGATGGATGTTTGATTTGGCTTGTTGTCCAAGCAAATGCACAAGAAGGTGAATCAACATCTCAATAAGGAAGAAAATCCACCCTAGTAAGGCCAGAAAAATGGAGGTAGACAAGGTGAAGTTTCAGAATGTGAATATCTTGTCCAAAAAGAGTGCAAGAAGAGAGAGCTCAATTCCATCTGTAAATTGTATATTCCTAAATTACACGTTTTGCACCCGAGCTGGTATTTTGGGTGACTTTTCCCATTTATTTTTGCACAGACTTCTTGGGGCCTTTAACAGAAGTCTACACTGGGGTTTAACATGTCAACGTGGTACATGCAAGAATATTTTAAATTATGCTTCATTCTAAAAACGATTTTTGTCATGCATATTTAGTCTGCTTGGAATGTTTTTCACAGATCAGTTTACTGAAGGAGTTGAGGTTCTGGCAAAATCAAAGCCTCCTGTGATGAGCAAGCTTGGCTAAATTTGCTTCTAAAAAAGCTGGTCAAGACCATTGTTGCCTGGAACATATTTGTTCTAATATTTGGAAATGTTTGGGGTTTGACACTAAAACTGATGTCTTAATTTAGGTTACTGCAATGTCTTGTGGTAGATGAGGCCTTGTAAGCTGAACAGATTTGTATAGTCAGGGAGTATAAATTATCTGTTGCACTATAGCTGGAAAGTTTCAGCTACACCACAGAAGATGAATGCTTTTTGAAATGCAAAATTTTAGACACGCCAAGAATTTGTTTATATATATTTGGCTAGTTCAAATACTAAAGTATTTCAGGCTGCTAAGATTCAAGCTTCAAGTTAGAATGATTTCTACACAAACAATAATAACACTCCTGCCAACTCTTGTTCGCTGGAAAACTAGTATGTCATGGATATTGGTTGAATGTGATGCCTCGCTACATATTAAGGACAGCTTTTAACTTGCTTCCTTGCTCAAATAAATATGTAATTTAACAGTTGCAATGGAAGAAGATCACGTTGTAGGAAACAGAAAAAGTTTTAATTCCTTTAACTTTTATCAACAGCATCTTTTAGGGACCATGGTTTTAGGCTACTGATTCCTTAACTCTACCATTGTAGCTTAACATTTTATATACAGTACCTATTTATATCCCATACTTCTCTCAAAGGTCCCTGGCCAGGTCACAGCATATAATGAAAACACAAAATACTAAAATATATTTTAAATAAAAGCCATTACGATCTCTCCCTCCTTCCCACCCTGGCAGGAATATGTTCAGAGGAACCAGCATCAAAGGCCTAGATGAAGAGGCCCCAGAAACATGTACATTTGGTGTCTGGCATACCTTGACTAGAAGGCTATTCCAAACCTGGGGGCAGGGGGGCTGGTGCCACAAAGAAGGTCCTCTCATGTGCCACAACCCCTCACACCTCTGAGGGTAACAGAAGAACAAGAAGGCCCTTATTTTGTGAACTTAAACCAGTCTGTTTATAGCATGGTAGAGCAACCCTATGGTCTTTTGTTTGCCATTGGATTATAATGCTACTCAGCCACACTGGGTTGAACTTTCAAGGATTCAAATCCAACAATATTTGACTATTTAGGAGGAAAGCTTTCTAGTCTGTAATAGACATAAAACAGACTAGCAAGAAAAAGAATTGATTTATGTAATGTTGAGAAAAATGTAAGGCTTTTCACCACTTGTTTCACTAAAATTGTTAAACATTTGAGGCATACCATTAATATGCTATGGAATCTGGATGCTTGGAGAAAATGGGGCTGGAGTTTAACTGTTTTGCCTGAATAGTGGGGTTCAGATAGTGAGGCAGATTTTTCTGTGATAGTCACTGAAGTCAATGTGTTTTATTTTAAAAACAAATGACATTACTCAGAGGAAATAGTTTACTTCAAAACTTCTAAGCGGGATAGGTAGACATTGGATAAAGCACACTTCTCTAACTGCTTCTGCACTGTCTCCTACTTCACTTCAGAAAGAGGTCTAAAGGGTTTGACTTGTGCATGCTGTCATGGGATAATGCACACCCCACCTCTCCTGGAACTTTCCATCTGCATGGGATAAAGCATAGGGTAGGATATAGTACCCAAAATGGCACCCTATCCCACTCTAGCAGTAGAGCCTGACTTTGAGATCTACTGGCATGCTATCTACTTGTCCTGTTATAGTAGATCATGTGCAGAAAACACACAGCCCTCATTTTCTGGGATACTAAGGGCTTGTTTGACAGTGCTACAGGGTACACTGTCAAAACGACTCATATTCCCAGAACTCTAAAGGCCAGGAATGAAAGTTTTGGAGTCTCCAGCACTGGTTCCAGATCAGGTGCAGCATGTGGAGGTTGTGGCTGTAACTTTCCCAATTTCCTTGGCCCAGTCCTGTACCAGCAGCAACCATTCCAACCTGGGATGGTTGTATGTCCCATGATGGGGTGGTTTGGCCTGTCCTGGAATATGAAGAGGAAGTGTGGAAACAGCCTAACTGAATGATGAATGATGAATGAATTAATGAATAACAATCCATATTACTAAAAAAAAACCCAACAACAGTTAAAGTATAAAACAAAACACCCACACACCCCATTTAGTACAATGACAATGGTGGTGTCTACATATCTTGATGTTAATGGGGTCTTCTTCATAGTATCGGGGAAGAGATATCAGGGCTTCATTGCCAGGATACAATGTAAAGCCATGTTCCCATTACCACTTCAAACTGTTTAAAAACTGTTTAAAAACGGTTTGGATCCTCATTGTTCCCACCCACAATCAATTAAAACTGTTTAAAAACAGGTTGGTTCCTCATTGTCCCTATTTGCAATTAGTTTTAGGGGTATTTTGAGGATTACTTGGCTTTAAAACTGAATAAATAAACACCTGATTTTTCAGGTGTTTTTTCTGGTTTTGGCTTTAAAACGCTTCTTCCTTATTGTTGTGGGAATGCTAGAGCAGTATTTGGGCAAATGGATGGGGTTTCACCCTGCAGGTCAGCCCCTTTCAGTTAAAATGTACAGCAGCCATTTTGTTGTAACGATCCACCCTGTACAGCAGCCGGTTTCATTGTAGCAATCCAACCATTTCACACCTGATAACAATGTTGCAATGTTGCACAATTTTGGCTTTTTTAAAATTCTGACCTTTAAAGAGGGAAAGGGAGGAAACTGCTGCAGGATCTGGGAGATGTGTGTGTATGTTTAAGTGTGTGTGTGTGCAGGTGGCGGCGGCAGCAGAGCGAGCCAGCCAGGGTGCTTTTTTCAGAGGGAACCCCTGCTGGGGATGGTGGCTGTGGAGGTGAGCAGGCAAACGGGGCTTGAGTTGCTGCTGCTGCCGTGCGCCCTGGGCAATGGGAGAGGAGGGGAAAGAATCGCTTTCCCCAGTCCATTTTTGGAAGCGTTTTAAGTGTTTAGAGTGGGGACAGAAAATCTGGGTTGAATCTGATTGTCAGATGCTGTTTGCTTCCTTTTAACGTGCTTTACATATCCATGTAAATCCTGTTGTAAATAGTGTTGTATATAGCGCTTTATTCCTTGAGTGGGAACTCACCCTTAATGAAGCAAAATTGGTAAATGATACCTTGAGTCCCAGTGATCACATGGACTTCCATTAACAAGGCCAGAGTAATAACATTTCCAAGCTGTAGGGCGAGTTCTTAAGAATAATGTTACACTGTCTTTATTGCAAGAACAAGTGAAAACATCTTTTTGAGTGTTTCAATATTATTGAACAAGGAACACAGGGGTTTAAATTGGCTCTTCGTTGCTGTTCAGTCAAATGGCACCGCCTCAACTTGTGGCTACTTCTAATTAGTGAAAGGTGACCTTGCAATTCTGTCTTGGTGGTGGAAGGAGATGATTGAGTTCCGTGCTCAAGTACCTTATTGAACATCTTGTCACATATCTGTCTTTAATGTTGTTCTTTCTAGACAAAAGGCCAGACCACATCCATTTATACAAACCCCAAATTAACTAAGCTTAAAAACAAACTTCATATCCTTTCATTGGTTACTCGGCGCACAAGGCTTTTAGCTTTAGCTTGGCACAATAAGCTGGAAAATGCATATTTGCAGGAGGAAATTTAATCTTCTGCACATTTCTTTGAATCTGGTAGATAATGATGAGGAAGCCGGTAATTCATTCTTAGGCAAGATCCACATGGACAAATCAGACCCGCCTGCTAAAAGGGGGCTGTCATATGTCTGCTCTTGAGGACAGAATCCATTCTTGGCAGTGGGGAGCAATCCTTTGCAGAAAGGTTAAAAACACTCTGCAGGAGGAGCATGATCCTAGAATCCTGCTGCTGCTAATTCGAATCAAGCTAATCTGTATTCATTATTTCAGATCTAGTCTGAAAGGGCACAGAAGACCCATGTGTACAACATGGCTGGAAGCATTCATGAGATATAGACCAAACAGTAATGTAAGTGTGATCATTTGATACATGAAAATTGTGGCAGATACCCAAATTTGTCTGTGTGAACATTACTACTCTTCGCTGATATGTGCTGGAACTTTCTGACATCCTTGAGATCTTATTTTCTTTCTCGTTACTTTTACCTGGAAACATCAGATTGGTTGCCTGAGAATATAAGGCTCAGGAGGAACTTGAAGGCTGGTGTCAGAGGTCCTGAGCATGCTTTGCTGCATGTCAGACTTGGATTTCCTGGATGCTGGATAGTCTCATGAGTCCAGGCTTTCTGAGAAGCTCTGTTAGCTGCTAAAACATGCGCTCCCTGCTTTTTCACTAGCTGGAAATACTTCTTTCACTGAAAAAGAATGTATTGTGGTTGCTGCAGAGCAGCAAGCAGAGCATTTGAGGTGCCAAAAATATAATGCTTGCATGGGTGGTTTGGAGATGGAGGAACGATGGAAAAGAATTTAAAGATTAGCATTAAGAACGTAAAATATTTGGGTTCATTAGTAATTGTGATTGCCAGGCCTAAAGAGGAAATGAACTTCACTTAGCCTCCAGAATTTTAACTGTTTCCAGACCTTTACTGCATCATTTATGAGGACTCAGGGCAATTCCACACTGGCCGGTGTACTGGTCCACTGAGCATACAGGGAACCTCCCTTCCTTCTGCATGCTACATCTTGAAGTTTCTTTGGACAAACAGAAGATTATTAATGTGAAATATAGTGCAGTATAACTAAAGCGCTCTCTGCTATATACTTCTAAGCCTTCAGTACGATTTTCCTTCAAGCCTGATGAAGGCTGGGTCTCCATGTGACATGGGGGCTGGGGGTTGGTGCCTTGTGAGAGGTGTCTTTGGTGCCATGTTTAGAGCACCGCTGTGACTGCATTGCAGAGCATGAAGGTGCATGAAAAGGTGGTGATTGAGCCAGTTTTCTGGAAAGCATGAAAACGTACCTTTCACTGAGGCAGTGTGCTTGTTGTGGGGTTCCTTATGTCACTGCAAGTGGAAATGCATTAATCTGGTCAGTAAAATGGAGATATGGCATAGAATAAAAAATGGCTCCAACATAAACTCTGCCAGTGGTCACATTCTGGAAGTATCTCAGATTTGTCAGTGTTCACAAAGTTCCCTTTTCAGGCTCATTGGCCCCCAAAACAGCTAGTTCATGTTCAATGCTTTGAGAAATTAATTAGCTTAAGAACTAGCAAAAGGAATTTAAAACATTTCTAAAAATGTATTTCTAGGTACTTCTGCACTCACACACTTGCACACACATTCCTATCTAGCAAAGCAGCTATTATATCTGGCTTGTTGCAGAGTTTGGAAACATAATTAAGGCTCATTACCAATCATTGTTAATTGCAGCATAGACAAAGTTACAGTCAGCTGTTCATCAGCATCTGATTCACATAATGAAGAGTTACATGTAGTTCTATCTAATCATATGCAAAATATTTTGAAATGGTAGAATCAGAGTCACCCAATGAAGCTGAATTCTGACAGATCAGCCAGCACATAGCTAAACTTCTGAAGATGTGGTATTGGCCACCAGCTCAGATGGTTTCAAAAATGGTTCTAGTATTTTGTGAAAGAGAGAAAACATTTTCCTTTAACCATACCATACATAATTTTATATATTTCAACACCATGCCACCTCTTACTCATCCTCTTTTTAGATTAACACTTGTTCCTGAAGGCCACAAGCAGAGCAAGTTGTGTGATTGTGTTTGCTGGTGGTTGCAGCTGATGGCCACAGTGAGAGGAGGCTACTGGGCTAAATGGGTTGCAGGTTAGACCCAGTTCAGTGCCTCCTATGTTGTGAAAAAGATTGGTTGTGAAAAAGACTGTGTTGCCTTTGTGCCCTATTTGAGTATGGTGGCAGGGTGACTAGCTTGAGCATCTTGCTTGTGGATTGGTTTTAAATACTGGTGTGGTAGGATTATAGTGTTTCTTCCCTGCTGCCTTGCTGCCTCTTCTGGTCCCCTGCTTTTTATCTGTAATTTTGTTTGCCATCTATTCATTATTCTGAGAAAATATTCATTCCTCTTGTCAGTGTCATGACTCTTCAGAAGATAATGGATCTCTTAGCTTAAAGTGCAGCAATTCCAAAGTCCTCTGTAAGCAGAACTTTCAGTGTCAATAGTTTTAGAATTTCTGCTGGGCAAACTGATTTCATAGAGGTTCCTACGTATTGGGTATATTTTCTTAAGGCCAAGTTCTCAGTTAAATGTGTTCCCTTTAATTTTCATCTCATATTTATTCATGTCCATTTAACTTCTCAACTGTAAAACTAACATCAGATATATAGATGGGCTATGTGCTTGAAATATTGTCTTGTGAATTTCAGGATTTTTTTTAAAAAAACTTTCTTGCAGGATAATACATTAAAAGAGAGAGAGAGGAGTACAATGTTTTATGAGACCCACAACTGGAGTAGTTGCATTGTGCACAATTTAGTATGGAACTGCATTTTTGGAATTCAGGGTAGGCCCATTTGTATTATCAAACTTTGGCGTGGGGGCACTTCTCTATTGCTATAATTTATGCAAAGAATTCTTCCATAGTAAATGAAACAAGAATTCTGAGTTGGTTCCTCCCTTGTAATACACAAACATCTCTCTATTTTAGTGATACTCAAATTTAGTGAAACAGAAATTTTATGGTGAGCAACCCTGTCACTGTCAAAGTCTGGAACTGACATAGGAATACGCGAATAGAAGGACCAAGATAGGGTGGCATTTTGGGCACCATCCAAATATAAACACCCTCCAATGCAGACATATTCTAAAGGCAGAACTTTTGGGGGGTCTCAAATATTTTTAGTGTTCCCATTGCTGACTTTATATCACATGTATAATCACTTCATATTAGTAGTGATTTTCATAGACCGTGATCCTGTTTGGAGATAAAAACTTTTGTTTCACAGGTTTTGCTTTAGGAAGTCAGGAATGAACATTGGGTTTGGGTACATCTTGCTTTTTCTTCCTTCAGTGTACTAACTGTGATATTAGATTTGACAATCTCTGATTCCGTAAGCTGTGGGTTATAAAGCTTAGGACCGTTACATCTAGACATATTTGAATACGAAGATGGATGCTCTGATATCTTTATGCAGACACTCTATGGATATGTTTCACTTCATCTGTGACATGAATGCATGGAGAACTGAAATAAAAATGAATACACAAATTGAATATATAGTGGTACATGCAAAGAATCATGTTAGTGGTTGACTATAATGCTCAGGTTTCTGAATTGTGTAGGGAGGCTTGTAAATGTACTGCTTTATAATTAGAGTGTCCAGGGTGATTGGTTTGAACTAGTGGGATAAGAGGGTTAGATTTTGCTTGCAAGTCATAATCCCCCCCAAGCTATACATAGTGCACATGGGGGATATTCCCAGATGGAGCATCTGCACTTGAAGGAGCCATTTCTCCACCAGAAACAGCTCCTTCTGTGCCAGAGTATTTCCTGTGCAAACTACATGTGATGCACCTCATCCACTAGCACCAGAGCCAGTAGAGCTTTGGATGCTCCATCCATACACCTACCTGTTGGAAGACATAGAGGAGTTGTCACGTGTCTGTCATTGCATGTGCACTGATCTAGTGTGTCACCTGCTTGCCCTGGTGTTGAGTCCACCTAGGTGCACTGGGACTAGGGACACCTGTGGTAAAGGTTATGTGCAAACTTGTCTGCAAGTGAGGATGCTTAGTGCATACTTGAACCATTCCATCCTTTGCTTCCCAGAGATGGGAGGCAAAGTGCAGAAAAAGGCCCATATGTTTAATCAGTGAATGATTAATTTAAAGGGATGGAAAGAGGCTTATAATAAAAGTGTCTTCCTTTCATCATTATTTGTTGGAACTTCAAAAGGTAACAGAGCTTGCATGTGGCAAATGCACAGCAGATAGCATATGAGCTTGGAGTTCACATGCACAAATAGAGACTTAGATGCATTCCAAAAGGAAGGTTTATTGCTTTATGGTTGCAGAGTATGTACTGAATAAATGCATGAATATACTGGTTAAATGCATGAAAAGAATACAGGTAAACAACTTAACCACTAATATATGAATACAGGTACGCTACTATATCTTCTACATCATTTCTCTTTTGCTATACCTTGCTATACATTCTAGAGGAACAATTATACATGTGGAATAGCATGATGTCACAGAACTGCAGATACCCCATGTGGATACATCAGACCTATCCTTATCGAGACCGTTCTTCTGTGCTGTATGGAGTCCTGGTTCTCATAACACCATTCACTTCTCGCAGGAACTTTACTCACTGTGTCTCCATTACAAGATTACAAGGCACCTGGTGGTTTGCAGGGTGAATGTATGCAATTTTCATTGGGAAAAGGTGGTATGACATTATTTTGTAATGCAGTTGTGGTCTTCCATTGGGATGGAATCTTCATATATGGTAAGCTTCCAGCATGTCCTATGTGGAATGGGAGATTATAAATTGCCACATTCTTCTGCATTTTTGCTTCAAGTGTTGACCAGAAAATGCAATGCAGTCACAAGCAGTGAGTGAAAAAATGGCCCAATAAGATAGGAATCAGTACTATCAATTGATCTTTTAAGCCAATTCTGCCTGTAAATTAGTATCTCTTTGAGGAATGGAAGAAAAATCTTTATTTCCTTGTTTCAAGATACAAAAGTATCTTGCTTTAAACTTTAAATTATAAAAACAAGTGGCAAGTTGTTCCTTAAAAGAAAGGGAACTTTTCTGGCTATATGTTCTGTGCTTGTCTTTCAAAACACTTCAGGGCTGAGCTAAGCATGTTTGCACAGTGTAAATAGTTGTTGCGTATCTCCATAGAAACCACTCATCCTCACATTCCAAATGTGTCGATATTTAGCAGACGACTTTTAAAACTATAAAGCTTAGAGGCATATGTTTAAGTACTAAAATACAGAAATGGGAGAAATGGATGCTGAGCTGCTCTGCCAGAGAACAGCCTGGTGGCTCTTTTTTCCAGCCCCTCCGTTCTTACCAGGCACTGAGTTGAAGATAGAATAGTGACGATTTATGGGAGTTGTTGAGAAGTTAATAATAACAGTAAAGTATTAGTGCTGTTTTATGTATGGTGCCAGTGTGTGATTATAAGTCTATCCAGGGTCCTTCTTCCCCACAAAATTTGAAACTCTATGCAGTAAGTCCTTTGTACATGATTGAAAAAAAAATAACAGATTGTTTTTTCTTTAGATGACAGGCTGCTATGTACAAACTGCTTTGAAAAGTCCCTCCTGCTCTGGATGGTCTTATGAAATGTATGACATTCTTTCCTTTTGTCTTAAAAGTCGATGTCTGCATGTAGGCATAAGTGTCGCTCAGGGGAAAAAGTTCTGGATTTCAGATTCAGTTTCCTAAGCTGAACACCCATATCCCGGAAGACTAAAACCATCACCCTTATGTCCTATGCCTTACTGTGGTGGAAAATATTTGTGGAGAATTTTAGGCTTGCCTGCTAATAAATTGAAAGGGTGGGGGCAAAAAAGAAGAAGATATGACTATGATTTGGACAGGAGAACTTGTGCTGGCATACTAGTAACTTGTTATTTGTGAAGCCCATGTAAAAATAAACAGGGCAGTTGTGAACTTCGAATGGCCTTGTCTTTTTGTCTTTTCACTTTATTATAGTGTTACACACATACACAAACACCCCTACACAATTTAGGTAAAATTTGTTTAGTTCGGTATTGTTGTGCTTAGAAACTGTCGGTGTGAAACCTGAATCAGAGTTGGTTTTGTCTGGCAGGAAGTGGCTGCTGACATAGAGACAGGAGGGCAACCTTCAGATAGGCAAAATTCTGAAGCACTTGTCCTTATTGCCCAGTATCTTTCTGTGGTCAGAAACCATCTGTAGAAGTTAAACTCCCTAACTGGATGTTTGAAATGTATCTAAAAGTTGGACTGCATCCATTGTGCATGACTCAGAACTTCAGGTTTATGTTCAGTGTTGAGTATCATGATAGATGTCACCCCTATGCTGAATGGGCTGCCATAGGTTGAATACTCTGCAAAGAGGTTGCCCAGCGGGCCCTAAATGGGAAATATTTCCATCTGGCACAGGGCCATATGAATGCTCACTTTCCTGGTAGACTTCAGGATGGCCATTTTTGCACATATGGACTCAGCGATATGGACCTAAGGATCAAGAGCACTTTCTTTGTCTGGACGCTTGCTCATGAGATCCACCAGAGGCATTTTCGCACTACATCCATTCCATTTGGAACGGGTATAGGACGGGAAGCCTAAGACACTTCAGGACGCTTTGACCATTCACACATAGGAGCGCAGGAACACGTGTAAACGCATTCCGGCGTGCCTGTGTGTGAACGCTCAAAGCATTCTGAAGTGCCTTGGCCGGCAAACGCCGGCAAGGGGCGGGGAGACGGCTGCCGAGGCTCCTGCAGCCAGCAAGGCAGGCAATCAGCTGATTGTCAGCCAGCGCCGGCGGGGGAGGCGAGCCCGCGGCTGTCAGGGAGAGAGAAACATGAGCGAATGCTTCTCTCCCCGAACGGCTGCGGGCGCTTCGTCTGCACCGGAATGGATGTAGAGCACTTTAAAGTGCTCTACATTTCAAACACGCGCAAGACAGCTCCGGACGCGTCGGAGCGCAAGCCCCGCTGCGGCAATGCGTATGCCGCGTTCGAGGCTGTCTTGCACGTGTTCAAAAACCCCGTGTGCGAAAACGCCTCATGTTAGGAATGGCCACCATACTTGTGTAGGGCCAAACCAAGACAATAATGGTGGCTGTGCATCCATGCAGGATGGTGATCACACACTTCTGGGCATTTCATGTCATCAGAGTACCCAGATATATCCAACATGTTATTGCAAGAGCAAGTGCCTGCACCAATAAGTACCGCCACTTGCTCCATGCTGTCGCCCTGCCTTCTTGACAACATGTTATATTTCTGGAGACACTTTACTCCGGAATATCATGAAAAACCAAAATAAGCAAAGCATGTTTGGAGATGGTCTCTCTACAATTCTAAAAAATATAGAAATCTTTGTTATACAGTCTGCTGATCGTCTGTGAATTCTTTCACTATGTATTTATCTCTAGCTATCTATATTTATTTTAATTAAATACTATCCCCCTCAATCAAAAGATGTGTGTCAGCAGGATTGGGGAATCCCAAAGCTTGCAGAACTGTAACATATATATATATATATATTTGGGAGGGAATAATAAACTTGTAGGGGGAAAAAACCCATACCGTCTGGTGAGCCCTGGGTATGCTTCGTGACCACAAAATAATGTTTTAATTTTTCCCTTCAGTAGGTTTATCAAAACTGTTAGTGAAGCCAAGTGAACCATCCACATCTGGAAATTATATTGTGTATCTGTGAAATGTATTGGGACAAATGGTTATTGCCCTCATGTTATGCATGAGTTAATCTGCTATTGTTTGTTAATTTTTTTTCTGTGAGTTGTTTTGAAAAACAGTTCTGCTTTCTCCAAATAAAAGGCTACAGGATACTTTATAAAATTTCCTGTGCAGATTCCTGCAAGCATTTAATTTTATCTTGGAGGGATAAGATTTGCTTAATGAGGTGCCCTGTGGGCGAATTTGAGCCTGTAAAGAAAGATGTATCCTCCCTACCATCACTTTACTCTGTCTCAAAGTCTGAGAATGGGCACCTCATTTGGGATTTCATAGCACCAAAGGCGTCTCTTTCTTTTAGTAGGATTGGGGAGTGAGGAGTTAAATAAGCACAGAGGTGGACAATTAGCCAGTCAATGCCTTGCATTGAAACATTTGCTGTTTATATTTGGTGTTTTGTGAAATAAAAGGTCATTTCTTTTATATGCAAGTAGTAACGATTAGCCAGATAAGTAGCTATATTTTAATTGTGTTTTAACTCTTATTACTCAATGAAAGCATTCAGAATGCAAGTTGATTCCAGATGCACAAAATAGCAGTTTGAGGGGAAATCTACCCCAGGAAGGATGTTTGGAGGATGTAAACCTCTATCAGAAATATGGAACTGTTCCCTTACTGCGTGGGCCCTAGGGACATGATATGGGTGTTTGGGGACAAACCAGTTTTTAGCACAATGTTGATGATAATGGCTTTGTATTTAAACATCTACTATTCGCAGTTGCTGCTTTCTGCAATAAAAGGTCTAGTAGTTAGGGAGCCAGACTCTTATCTGGGAATACTGGGTTTGATTCCGCTCTCCTTCATGAAGCCAGCTGGGTGAGGTTGGGCTAGTCACAGCTCTCTTCTGTGCTCTTACAGCCTCACCTACCTGTTGTATTCTGATGTGGGAAGAACAACATCTGGGTACTTCTCCCAGTTAGGGATGTGTAAAATAGGATTCGTATTTGCAAATTCAGTTGTATTGCAGATTCAGTTGACATTTGCATTGGATTGAAAATCCAGTTTTTTTGAGTCCTCAGAAATTTGATTGAAATGAACCAGTCTCCTGCTTGTGAAAATGAACAAATTTTGCTTTGATTTTGGTCTTGAAAAAGTCTTTTTCCATGGGAGAAAATTTTGCATGTGTGAAAAAAATGAACATGACTCTGTTTTTTTAATTTAACAATCCAACTATCAGATTTTCAATTTGACGGCAAAACAAATGTGATTTTTTTCATGCGCTTGCCAACGGCCACTTTTTCCAGGAGCCAATCTCAAT
Organism: Aspidoscelis marmoratus; assembly: GCA_014337955.1. Lineage (NCBI taxonomy): Eukaryota > Metazoa > Chordata > Lepidosauria > Squamata > Teiidae > Aspidoscelis > Aspidoscelis marmoratus. The sequence goes on along the minus strand of MTQE01000401.1, from coordinate 10,018,470 downwards.
GTCAGCAATTACCACCAACCACAACTGTTGCATTCTGTATACTGTTTGAATTAACCAGCCAGGAAGGACTCTTTATAGTCAGAGAATAAATAGTAAGGTGGAGTATCATCTTGTAATATAAGCACTGTAAAGTCATGTAGGCGAAACGATGGAAGAAAAAACCCTTTGGAAAACACATGTAGTAAGTACCGTAACATAAACAACAAAGATGCCTGCATGTCTCCAAAGGCCAGCTGCTGGGAGACTATAGGCAGAGCAAGCTGTGTGCTGGTAGACTTCCCTGTGCAGCTGATGGGTCACTGTGAGAACAGATTGCTGGACTAGAGTTGCTGTGGGTCTGGTCCAGGGGGGCACTTCTTATGTTCCAAAAGTGCAGTGCAGCCAGGCAAAACCACAATCAATCTGTTTTTCCATGTTTTCCAGTTTTTTTAAAGCACACAGTCTGAGAAACACACAGTCCCACCACAGTCACACAACATACCTGTCAGCCTTTCTTGCTACTTAGCCAGGAACAAGAAAAGAGTGTTGGGAGGGCTTACAAGAGCGATTTATGCTGTTGTTAGTGTGAAAATGTTTCTTTGGCCCTTTCTGCACTGGATCTTATTCTGGACCTGCTGTAGTCTGAACCAGCCTCAATTTTGGCTCCATCAGGATACTTCATTATGGCTGCTATAGTGTTGGCTAAGGGGCGAGGCACCTATAAAGTCTCATGCCTCTCACCTCATCATCTGAAAGCTAGGAGAAAGTACTCTATGGGCGAATCCCCACAGCAAGCTTATTTCGCTTTCCCTAAACCGAAATAGTAGAACCGGATGCAAACGCGAATTTGCCTGTTCCCATTACTTTTAACTTAATCACGTTCAATCCGGATTCTGAGGATCGTACGTGACTCAAGGTGGGACTCAAGTGGCTACTTTTTAAAAGCCAGTTTTTGGGGCTGCCCTGCCCTCTTCCTCCTGGCATGGACGCGCCACCCATAAGGGACCCCTTCACCGAGCCTAACTGGGTGGCTGGGTGGCTGCCGCTTGCCTGGATGGAGGAAAAATGGCAGCGGGCAGCCAGCCAGCGATTCTTTCCCCTCCTCTCCCCATTGCTCAGGGCACACAACAGCAACGACAACTAAAGCCCCTTTGCTTTAAACATTCAGATTCAGCTGCTTTCCTCCCTTTCCCTTTCTAAAGTCAGAACTCCAAAGAGCTAGAATTGTGTAAATTGCAACATTGTTATTCCAACCATCAAGGTGTGAAGTGGTTCCATCGCTACAGTGTAGCAATCCCTGTTAGTTGGATTTTTTCACTGAAATTACTGTCTTTGGAAGCAAACTATTGGGAGAGGGAAACCCTAAACATGGATTTTCATCTCTTAAAACAGTACTGTCCACACAGTAAAAAATGTAAAACATTTCAAGCACACGATCCGGAGTGAGACCTGTTGAAATCAGGATTGAGATTCACCACGCTTTGGGGTAGTTTAACACGGGAAAAGCTTGTTAAGCCAAACTGCCGTGCAGACTCCGAGGATTGAAAATGGTTTGAATCCGAAATAAGGTTGCCGTGAAGACACGGCCTCTAGGTCAGCTGGAGTACTTCTGTAAGCCAGGAGAGAGTACTCTGGGGTAGCCCCCTTCAGAGGATTTGATATGGGATCTTTGGATGAAGAGCAGGATATAAATACTTAAAGAAATAAATACATTTTCTGCCCACAGAGATGTTCCAGGGGGCAAGGAGGGCCCACCTCCCCCAACCCCCATGCTACTTCTCATCTGTTGGCTCTATCTGGTCCTGGTTGGGACTTTGGAAAAGCCTTCTTGTTATTAACTTTTATACCTCTCAGTTCTTACTCGCATTCATCATTCTGGCATAGTCTAGTCTAGTTTAAAGTTCAGTACTGTCCCTTCTCGGGTTTCTGGAGAGTTTCTGGTATGCCTCATCAGCACTATTACAAAAAGTAATTTCCAAACAATTGTTGCAAGGAAGTAACTTTTCAGACTGTCTCTTTAATTATGATCGATCATGATTGTTCCATGATAATAAATGATGCAGGAAATAAAAAACATTCTAGCAAACAATTGTGTTCTTGCAAAGTCATTTCTATTTCCCCATGACTTCCAAAGCCTCTTTCAGGACACGAACTCCAGAGCAAAAGTGTCTTTAGATAATAAAATTTCAGCTCTCACATCTGTCTTCTCCCTTTTAACTCCTTCATGGTTGGCAGAATAAGGCACCCTGTATCATCACCCTGATGAATACCTCCCTTTAGTTCTTTAGATGTGGGTTTTTTTAAAAGCATTATTTTAATTTTACAGACAGATATCTATTTTTCCAAAAAGGCATCATTTCAATGCATTTAATTTAAACAGTATTCTGTCTTGGTATGTCTAAATCAAGATGCTGTGAGAGAAATGTACAGGAGCCCAGTAAACCTAATAGTACCATGTCATCCATTTCTAGTCATTAAAACATCTGTAGCTGATAATTTATTTTAGTTTAATTAGTTAGTTAATAACCTCTTTCTCTTTGAAAGGGGATAACTAAACTTCTGTCCATTGAACTGACTGCTCACTTCACCTACTTTTTTGTACTTTAGTATACCATGCTGTTATGAGCCACCCTGGCCTGGAATATGCAACCTGTTTCAGGCTTGGGTGGTTGGCCACTGGTGTGAGAAACTCCCGAAGGAGACCAGATTTTTTGAAAATGCGGCCAAGGAGGCATCTGAAAAAGAAAGGCTAGTTATAATGAAGGACTTCAACTACCCTCACATTGACTAGGGAAGATTTTGTTCAACTACTGAAAAAAGTTCATTTACTATGGAATCCATGTTTCCTGCAGAGTTATTTTTTCCTGCCAGGAAAGTACATTGGTTCTTTCAGAACATGTTCAGTTTTAGGTATTCTAGGGGCTGGACAGGGGTGTCCCTTGGGAAGGTGAAAGGTGTCCCCATCTTTCTTACTCTGGAGGGCAGGGCCAATTGCTTCCCAAGGAACATCACCTGAATACTTCAACTTTTTAAACTTCTGCTTTGCTTCATGTGTGTGGAAGCAAGAAAAGATTAGGGTGTGTGGGAAGGAATAGAAATATTATGGAGGAAAAGGTTTGATAGAGGAGAAGCACCTAACACTCTTGCAGAAAGAAGGCATGGAAATGATCGTACAATGCGGGAAAAGTGCTGGAATGCAGAACATAAATCGGTTCTGCTTTCTGGAGTGCAAGAATGTAAAGGAACAGAGATCAACAAATTATGTGGACTTGCATGGATAAGGAGGAATTTCAGATGATGAATTGGGGAGAGCAGAACTTCTTCCTGCTTGTTGGACAAGAAAGGTGTTTTAGGCAAGTGTACTAGATGTGCATTTTTTTAGTTGTTGGTCCCTTTCTGACAAGGTTGAGAAGCAGATTCCTTTCTAACTTGGAGCTAAAGAAGAAGAAGAGGAAGAAGAAGAGGGCTTTTCTGCCCCGCTTTTCTCGCCCATTTAAGGCGACTCAAAGTGGCTGACAAAGCTTCCTGTTCTTCTCCCCACAACAAACACCCTGTGACGTAGGTGGAGCTTTGAGAGCTCAGAAGAGAGCTGTGACTAGCCCAAGGTCACCCAGCTGGCTTCATGCGGGAGGGCGGAATCAAACCCGGTATTCCCAGATAAGAGTCGGGCTCCCCAACCATTAGACCAAACTGAACTACATGTTGTTAGGCTCTTAAAAGCTATGTTAGATGTTCTTAAGGAACATTTGAGCTTCTAGATGCTTGGTAATTTTATCTTTAATAATTGTTTTCATGATTTTCCCAGGGAGAGATGCTAAGCCATCAGGCCTGTAATTTCTCAGGACTCGCCTTGAGCCCATAGCTAAGCTTAATGGCAAATTGCATTATTTTAGTAAACAGTACAAAATCTTACCTTTGAGGGTTTAAAAAAATAATTCTTGGATGAATGTCATCCAGGCTAGGTGGTTTGTTGGTTTGTAATTTATTAATAATGCCTACCATTTCTCTTGTCAGAACTATTTCTGTTCCTGAACATTTTTTTGCTGAGTCTCAGTAATGTGCTCCATATTTTGTATCACAGAACTGCTTGAAGTTCCTCTCTTTTACTAAATATATTTTTTTACATAGTAAAATGGTACATGTGGTTCATTTGATGGTGCAAGAAATGTTGAATGCCCCTTCTTGTGTCATTTGTAAGTTACCACAGAAGTTGTAGGCGGCGGAGAGCAGAACTTCTAAAAGGCACTGTAACCTGCCGTGGGACCATTTGGTGAAGGGTGAGATATAAATTTCTTAAATAATAATAATAATTGCATCCAAATTATCTTGTGCTTTTTAATTGACTAGACTTATGAGGGTCCAATGCTACTGATTTATATAGTTCTAAATGGACATTGACTAGCTGCTTATCTGTATGTCACTAGTACAGTGATATAACTGAGCCTTGGGGGTTCAGGGTCTGTTTGACCCCTTCATCCTCCTTGCTCAGGCAGTGTACTGTCTAAGGCAGTGATTCTCAACCTTCCTAATGCCGCGACCCCTTAGTGCGGTTCCTCATGTTGTGGAGACCCCCAACCACGGGGGAGGGGCAGCTGGGAGGGGGGAAGGAGGGGCAGCAGGAGACTTGTCGCGACCCCCCTGAAAGGGTAGTTCGACCCCCAAAGGGGTCCCGACCCACAGGTTGAGAACCACTGGTCTAAGGGCATTGTTTAGACAGACCTGTCTACACAGCCAGTCCCCATCCCACAGTAAGTGCTTGGTAGAACACTATAAATGCTTAGTGGAGTAAATGCTGCCGCAATACTTATTCTCATTCTTCCAGTAGCCATGCCACTCAGTAGACCTACCAGTCAACTGTTTTTGCTGCCATGGGGCCTGTGTCTCTGACCAGGGGGGCATTTCCTGTGTTTGAAGAGCCTTAGGAGATGACATTGCAGCCAGGAAAGGAAAGTTCCCCTGCTGCAGCGTTTGCACAGCTAAGAAGAGTGACATACAGTCAGGCAGTTATCATAGAATCATAGAATGGTAGAGTTGGAGGGGACCTCCTGGGTC
>MTQE01000401.1:9999293-10011798 GCA_014337955.1 Aspidoscelis marmoratus | reverse complement strand
CCTTACTCTCTCAGTGTTGATTTTGTGTCTTGATTCTCCTAGTCCTTCAATAGAATCATAGAATGGTAGAGTTGGAGGGGACCTTGGCCTTTTGGCTAAGATCAAGTGTAGTGTAGGCAGTTATGTATGGGAATAGATCCATATCCTGCCTTTTTCAGAAGAGTGAACAGAATAAAATTGATTATCAGTAAAGATACATAGTCTTGTCATATAAGCAACTCTTACAAATAGAAATGGAAACAAGGAATTATAAGAGGTGGGTTACAATTAAAGCCTCTGCCTTATGCTATCAAATAGTGTCAGGATTTTCACTTTAGCAGACGATGAACATCATAGCCAGGGCTTTGACAATGAATAATATCTTGGCTACTCCAGTGATAGAGTGAATAATGAATACTCCATACTGCCAATGGCTCAGTTAAGGATTGTCAGTGCTTAGACAATTTCTGTAAAAATGAAGAAGGATCTAAATGAAAAAGGTAAACATTTTAGTTCTCAATCTGCAGAAGCAAAAAGCTGACAAATTTCCTTAATGATAATAAAAAAAGAAAAATTAAATTGGTGTCTGCAAAAGGCTGTAATTCTTTCTGCATAAGACATTTTCCTTGTGTTTCCCAGTCAAGGCTGTCTGCACTTATCTCATTCTTGGCATCATCCCATTTTCAGCTAAGACGTGGCAGTAAAGTATTCTGAGACAGTGCCAAAGAGAGATTGTTGTAGGAAAAAATGTTTCTTGTATGTTAAGCTGAACTCTATAAGCTGTTAAAGAATCAGTCTAACACATTCATGCTGGACATTTAAGGAAGGTGGCTAGGTGACTAATAAAGAGTAAACTGGTTGCCGGGAGCAGGATAAAGGTATAGTAGAGGCGTATAGCCAGAGAAAAGCAAGGCTATTTCTGAAACAAAAAACTTATGTTCCAATCAGCTTTACAGGAAGAACACAGTAATAATGCCTCAGTGTTGATCTGGCCAGGAGTGATTGAAATAACTGGTCACCAAGGCTCTTTCTGCATTTGCTTGCTATCGTGAAACAAATGGCTCTCCAGTATGTTTTTGTCCAGATGGGACTAATGGTAGCTCTTTCTGCAACCTTCTTAAGGAGTTCCTATCTTGGATTAGCCATAGACCCATTTGAAGATGTCTACAACCACCCCACGTTGTCTGTTTCAGTCCAGTCATTGGTACTTCTGCATCTGGTCCAGAACTAGCAAAGCAGGGATTGTTTCACCTCACAGTGCCTGTGTGTCACTACTGCAGTCCTGTCTTTGCAGCCCACACACCTTCTCTGAAGATCAGCACTGGAACCTTGTCACAGAGGAATGCCTGCTGCTTCCAAGACATTGACAAGACTTTGAAGACTGTTCTGTTCTGCTCCACCCTTGTGCATTAGGCATGACATAGGAGCAACTGTGGCCTATGAGCCAGTTACTGTCTGAGGTGGCTGATGCCTTGGGCAGGGAATCAGTTGTGTGGAACAGAACAGCAATGGTACAGAGTGGACCCAGGATAGTTGAACTGCTTTAAGGGAGGTGAGTGTAGAAAGGGCCCAAGAATGAGGCAGCATTTGGCTACATCCAGATGTATGATCAATAAATTGTCACTTTGTATGTTAAAGAGAGAAGGACTGCACCTGTGTCACTGTTTTTGCCATCAGAGACATGTTCTTGGCATATTTCCCCCCTCTTTTGATGGCACCTGGCTTCTGTCTTTGTTGTTGCCACACAGCAATTAGTTGGTCATCTGTCCAGTCCTGCCCGTATTCAGCCCACTTGAGGAGGAAGTGGGGGTGGTTCCTGTTGAAAATTCTTATGTTTGTCATTAAGCTTCTATCTTCCTTATCCATCCCATCTTAGAAATCCAAAGTGAAGCTAGGAAACAGTGGGAAGGGGACAGAAGGAGAATAAGGATATGTTGAACACATTTGGTCCAAGCTGATTTGAATTGACTCTGTTAAAAGTCTGTGGTTTGATCAAAAAGTCTGGGTTTTGGTCTGAAAAATCAAACCAGGACAAATCCAACAGATTGCTGGTTTCATTTCCCCTCACATGGCATTCTGGTCTCTCCACCTTGTCCTATTGCACCTGCTGCTTACCCAGATCACGCTCTGTCATAACCTTCTTCCTTTGCACCCTTCCATCCACAATTGTACCCCACCATCCCACATTGCACCCACAGGCTCCTATCTCTCCCCTTGAACCTATGCAGTTTTGCTATTGCTGGCTGCACAGTTTTGAAAATGTTGCATCCATTGTGCTCTCTTTGTGCTGTAGTCGGTCTTCAGTGGCAGACTACAACTCTTTCTAGGACACCAAGTGTGTGGCCTACACTTTGGTTACACACTCAGACATACCTATTGTGGACATATTTGATGTGTTGCTTCCACTGTGGTTTATGAACTCAAACTGCAAATTTGCCTTCTTATAATCCCGAAGTAGAGTTGCTGAGTGAGCAGACCAGACACAACCAGCAGTTGATTTTTAAATGCCTGGGCTGCACAGTGAAATCTGATTGGTCAGCTGCTTAAACATTCCAGTGAGTCTGAACATTAGGGCAGAGGCAGGAATCTTGCTCTTCTCCTTCCAGAGCAATGTGATGAATGCTGTAAATGCACACATGGAGAGCTGCGTTATAGATCGTGGTCTAGACACATGCATTATGTTGAGAAATTTGCCTAGTCTGACCATGAACCCTCAATGAGATCTTTACCACTTAGGTCTGAAAAACAATAAATGGGGAAATACTCGATGAAAACCAACATGCAGCAAGAAAACTGGGGCCAAAAGCAGTTTCTTAATACAGAAAATATTTTATTAAGAGAGCAGCAACAAAAGAGAAAAAGGCACTTTTGGGCAGATGCTGTGCAGAGCACTAGAGATCAAAAATACAACAAAGGGAATCCCAGTAATGATGTGGGCCCAAGGCTTGACCAAATAAGGAGCAGTAGCTCAGCACAAGAAAAATGATCAGTGAAGGGATTATTGGAGGTGGCTTTGGCAATTAGGAGGACAAGGAGAAAAGAAAGGGATAAAGAACCTATCCTAGGAATACTCTACACTACTTAGAAGCTTAGAACCCAACCAATAGCAGCTGGTTCTCACCCTCGCTGATGCGAAGAGGATTTGAGACTGATATTCCTGTAGATGATGAAGCTGAGGCTTTTCCGCACTGCAACGCGTTCCAAACGGAACGCGTTCAGGCGGGAAGCTTAAGACAGCTCCGGGTGCTTTCACCGTTCACACACAGGCGCGCCGGAACGCGTTCCGGCGCGTCTGTGTGCGAATGCTCAAAGCGCCGGCAGCTGTCTTAGCCGGCAAAGGCCGGCCAGGGGCGCGGAGACAGCCGCGGAGGCAGATCGGCAATCAGCTGATTGTCAAACAGCTGATTGTCGAAGCCGCGCCGGCGTCGGAGGCGAGCCCGCAGCTGTTCGGGAGACAGAAGCAGGCGCAAATGCTTCTCCTCCCGAACACCTGCGGGCGGCTCGTCCGCGTTCGAACGCATGTAGAGCACTTCAAAGTGCTCTACATTTCGAACGCGAGAAAGACAGCTGCGGACACGTCGGAGCGCAAGCCCCGCTCGGGCAATGCGGATGCCGTGTCCGCAGCTGTCTCCCGCGCGTTCCAAACACCCCCGTGCGAAAACGTCTCTGGACTGGGGAAACTTCTCTGCTGGAGCTGCAGAAATAGAGTTCTGTGCAACTTTGAGGCAGCGGACCTAAAGAGCTTCAGTCTCAGTCTGAATCAGTGCAGCAGTATGGCTTTGAATTGCTCTTGCTTGAAGAAGTGGAAGAATTGGCAGAAAAATAGCAAAGGTAGCAGGCTGAATTAGGAAACTTCTTCAATGGCAGCAATACGGATCAGGGCAGGCTGGAACAGTAGGTAATGAACATGTGGAGATCTTGGAGATACTGTGAAGATGGTGAGAAAAGGACCTTTGAGGTGACGAGTGAAAAAAAATACTGGAGTGCTCCCAGTGTGCTATTTTTGTACATCACTAATCTGGGGGCAGAGACTCTGTTCCCAAAGTCCAGCCTAGGGAAAGGGGGGTCAGGAGTCTCATACAACTCAATGACAAATCTAGATGGGAAAAAAGGCTGGAAAACCCATTGGGCAAGAGCTGAAGGTTCCATTCAGGTGAATGGAGAAAGAGGGGCTAGATAAACAAAGGAGGTGTGTGACAGAAGAAAATCCTTGATTGCACCATATCAGATTTGATGGTCTGGATTCAGTGCAAACAAGGATCTAATCAAAATTAATCCACTCCAGATAAATATATCTTCAGATATTTTCTGTAGAATAAAAGGTCAGTCTATATTGTCAAATAACTTCATTTCTACCTTTTTTTAATATAGAATTATTTCAGCAGTAGCCAGATTTTTAGCTAAAAGGATTATCTTCCTTCCTTGGTGGATCTCTTGTAAATGCATATTTCTTCAGCTCCTCCTTCCTATAAACCAGTGGTTCTCAAGCTTCCTAATTCCACGACCCTTTAATACAGTTCCTCATGTTGTGGTGACCCCCAACCTAACCCTAACTCTAACTCCCAACCATAAAATTATTTTTGTTGCTACTTTATAACGACCCCTTTGAAAGAGTAGATTGACCCCCAAAGGGGTCCCAACCCACAGGTCAAGAACCACTGCTATAAACAAACTATTTTGCAACCTTTATCCTCCTTCAGCCAAGGTTTAGTTAAGTTTTTTTATATCTTTTAATATGGCCTAACAGAGAATTCTCATGTTTTATTATCATAATTCTGTATTTGCAGCCTAAATGCCAATAGTATGCCAATCACATAGTTTCACATAAGGTCCAGAGTCCTGCCTTTGCTTGGGTGAGGGATTCTGGGAAGCATATGGCTAGAACTGTAAATACCTCACTTTTCTTCTTATGGTATTTTTCCATCACTGAGACTCTTGGACAGTGGCAGGAGAACAAATGTGTGCTGCACTGCAATTGCCATAGTAACAGCCCAGCACATTCCAGAAGTTGCCACAGCCATTGATATGGTGATGTGGGCTGTCTGGGACAGACTGTCTGCACTGCAAAGCCCCATAGATAAGTTGGGGGCAATGCTAATGCCAGTAGTGCAAATGGCAGTCACCATCCCTGAACTTAATTTCAGAGGGATAGTATCCTACTTAAGTGCAAGAAGGGCCTAATCATATTCATATTCTGCTAATTCAAGAAATGGATTACAACAGATTCAGGGAGGACAGGTCTATAAATGGTTACTAGAACTGGTTGTAGAGAGCCAGGAGCAGGGCCCTTTCTGCACTTGGCCTTATTCTGGAATATATCTCTGGGTTGGGTTTACTAGCCACAAGCTAATGCAGACTATGGCAGGTCTCACTTGGGGCCTTCAGTAGTCTGCACTAGTATGCCAATGGCAGGTCCCTGTTCTGAGTTATATTCCAGAGTAAGGCCAAGTGCAGAAAGACAACAGGTGAAAAGTTTGCCTTTGTCTTCTGCTTGAGATGCCCATAAGCAATGATCCACTGTGTGAGGCTGAATGCTGGACTATATGAGCTGTGGCCCAGTTCAGCAGGGCTCCTCTTTTGTTCTTACGTAGATTATAAACAGTAAATGGTATTTAGCTTTGTGAAATTCTTGTCTCGTTTCCAGATAATATATGTCCTTTGCTTAAGATAACAGTTCATGGATTTGTTTTAAGCAAAGTAAAATGTGGTGTTACGTTCTCGTACATTATCCTGTGTATTAAATTATCTTTCATGCTAATTGTTTAAATGAGTTAAAGGTGAGATGGTTAAGTAAATATTGCATTGATCTGGCAGCCTTACTTTTAAGTTTCCAAGATTCTTTTTAGTGACCCAAACCTCCATTTTTCTTCAGTTCCACCCATATGTATTTATTGCTTTGGGGTTTTTTTTTTGGTTCCTTTTTACTGTCATATATCTGCTTTGCTTGTTAAGTGGTGAGGTCAACTTTAGACTAATAAACTTTTGGACATTAATTCAAAGTGCACAGCAGGACATCAGATCTGCTGTAGCAGAGAAAGTATGGAAACTGGAAAGTTAAAGACAATTTCTGAATTCATGTCTGTGCTTAAACGTAGGCGTCTATAGTGTACAGTGTTTTCATTCTTGCTTTGTAGCCGAGGAATAACCTCTGATTCTCTTCCTGGCTGCTGATTTTAAATATAAGTATAGTGTGACAGCCATGATAGTTGGTTTGTTGAAGAGGTGACTTGATATCTCACAGTATTAACTTGGGGGAATGGAGCTGAATTGATTTTGTGTCATTTTAAGAAAGGGTCATACCTCTTCTTCTGCATGGTCTTGCTTATAAGCCTGTCCCCATAAAGTTGCCAAACATAGGGAAATACATATTAATTTAGGCAGCACCCAGAACAGGATAAACAGTGGATTTGAAGAGGTAATTTTCCTCCTAAAAATAGCACTAGCTAATAACATTCTTCTCTGGTATCTTATTTTTAGGGATATTAACTGCTTTTTTACAAGGAGCTTTTCTATATTTGTCAATATACTGGTCCAGCGTGAGGTGTAGCCCACTTCTAGGCCTCTCTCTTCTACACTCTCTGTGGATTACAGAGACCCTGCCCTCTGCTAAGCCACTCTGTCTGCAGTGGATAGAGCGTAGCTCAGTTTAGGTGGCCAAAATGGCTGCCTAGACTGGGATGCTGGTAGAAACTGTTGGTCCAGGGGCCTATGAAATGGATCAGGGACAATAGAAGGGTGCACACCTGCAGGGAGACCCATTTCAACAGTGCACCAAATTTCACCACCAAAATGGGTTCCGCCAGGGCTCTAACTCCTGGTCGTCAGAGCCCTCACAGCAGGCTCCAAATCATGCACAAGCTTCAGAATGGGATGGTGTGTCCTGTCTTGGAACAAATCATCTAAGTGTGGATGGTCCTTTTCCAGAAGAGCTGGGCCACTTCAGCAGGGAATTGGTTCAGCTGGAGTGGTCCAACTCCCATAAGTGTGAAAATGGCCTATGACCTAAGAGTCCAATAACTAAAGGGGACTAACTGGAATCTAACCTCCTGGTCCAGGCACTTCTGTTTTGGTTAACTGCTGAGCTAAATGTCTGTGATCTCAGTCTGCATTATGTGGGGGTGGATGGGTGGGAAGCATCATGATTTATTGCCAGGGGTTCATTCCCCTATCCAACATTCTGAAGCTGCTGTAACCAACATTTAAGCAGATAATTGTTCATTGATCTTTGCTGCGTGTGCCCAGTCCACGGTCCAGAGGAAATAGATCAGGCTGTGACTGAGTTTGCGTGATCAGTATCTATAGTTATCTAGCCTCAGCATTTAGGCTACACCTCACTGCTCTTGGATGTTAAGCATGGCTGGACCTAGTTAGGACTTCAGTAAGAGCCTAGCTGGAATATCATGTACTGTAAATGAGACTTGGAAGCTGAACAATGTCTTGGAAGGCTGCAGTGGCCAACCACATCTGTATTGCTGTCCAAGTAAATTGTGTTGATTTGCCAACTCACCAGAAGTCAAACTCAGCTTGAGGATATCTTTACCTCACATTGTCTATGTGTGATCACTTTCTTTAGTATTCAGCTTTCTCTTCAGTTGTGCACCAACAGCTCTCAGTTGTGCAGCAGTTTGTGCAATGGGAAGTTCTTCCTCCTACCATTTTTAGTAGAAGTACTTTTGCAGAACAGCAGTATAACAACCTTAAGGGCAAATAAGTAATTAAATTGTAACTAATTGAGGAGGGGCCTCTTGAAAGAAGCCTGTGCTTAACTAGTTCCTATGGCAGAGGGCAAAACAAGCATTGAGGTTATATGGAAGAAGGCATTTGTTCCTGGCCTTCAGAAGTTCCAGTTGGCACTATACTTAAGCAATGTTGGCCAAGGTAGGGGTGCAGCTGGTGCATCAGCTGAAGTTGGTCGAAGGCTTCTGTAGCCACAGCTACTACTTGCAGGAGCTCTGAGTCTAGCAAGTTTCTCTACCCACTGCTCGTCTAAGGACAACCCAATCATGGACCCACTGAAGGTTCAAAAACCTCACCTGTCTTGAAAGGACTGGGTTTTAAAGGAAATTGAATCTGTCCAATTTCTATCTGAACCAGGGAGCAGTGGGTCTAGAAAAGAATAAATCTCAGATACTTGTACCGAATGGGAAATTTCATCAGATTTTGTTGGGCGCATTACAACCTGCACCTACTAAAATACCATCTTTTTTACACAACTACTACAGTTATAGGTGTTGTGTTCTCTTTTCTGCATGGCAGCCGTAACAGTAGCACATAAGGACACAAGAAGAGGCCTGGTGGATCAGGCCAAATCTAGTCCAACATCCTGTCTCACGGTGACCCACCAATTGCTTTGGGGCATTCTCAAATAGAAGATGAAGGCAAAACCTCCACCTGCTTTCAGCTCCCTGCAAAAGGTCTTTGGAGACTTCCTGCCCATTTTGTAATGCTCAGAGAGGGATGGAAGCAAGGTGTGTGCTGACATTTCCTATGCTGATAATCTTATCTGGTAACCTTGCTGTCTCACCACCACCACTGCCACTTCTGGAGTTGTCTATGTGGAAGGATATAGTAATTTCTGTGTATCTTTGGCCTCTGGACTAGGGATGTATACAAATATTCGTAACATTAGTTTTTTGTACAAATTCATACAAATTAGGACATTCATACATGAACCTAATGTTACTATATGCGTATATTGACATTTGTATGACTACAAATGTTTCGGACATTTGTACCAATAGTTAGGACAGGCATTAAACTGGGGACATGGGACATGGGAAAGTGGCTGCGCCAGGCATCCACAACGGATTTAGAGTATATTTGACATGCATTGAGAGCGTATTAAAAGTGAATTCAGGTCAGATTTGGTGCTTCAGATTTGTTATGGGATATGTATTGGATACATATTTGTTCGTATCGAATATTCGTACAAATTGTTTGTAAAAAATATGAATGTTCGAACATTCTATTCATTATTAATTGTCTAATGAGATACTGCCTGTTGATGTTTTATTGCTTTCTTTGTTTTTAACCAATTTTTACTTTTTATTTTATTTGTCATCTGTTATTATTATTGCTGTTTAGATTGTACGCCTTTGGCAGGTTTTTGATATATATTGTTTTTGGTACACGTACAGCGCTATAGAAATAAAATAAAATAAAATAAAATAATAATAATAATAATAATAATAATAATAATAATAATAATAATAATAATAATAATAATAATAATAATAATAATAATAATAATAATAATAATAATAAATACCTGAGAATTGAACTTCAGTGACTCTAGCAAAAACCAGTGAAAGTGGTCCCAGTCATCCTCGGCACACTGGGCGCGGTGCCAAAAGATCTCAGCAGGCACCTAAAAACCATTGGCATTGACAAAATATCCATCTGCCAACTACAAAAAGCCACTTTACTGGGGTCTGCTCGCATAATTCGCCGATACATCACGCAGTCCTAGGTGCTTGGGAAGTGCCCGACTAGTTATATAATACGGAATCCAGCATAGTCATCTCATTTGCTGTGTGTAACTGCTGCTTTTACACAACAACAACAACAACAACAACAACATATGTCAGGAACATCATATGTCAGGCTAAGATAATTTCTGGAAGTGGCCAAAACTTGACTGAACCTTTTGGTTTACTTCTTCTGGGCTAAGGAGTCAGGGAATTCAACTTTGCCTTTCAGTGTTCACAGGCTGTGCTGCTTCTCAATGTTCTCCTGCTTTCTCTATGAAGAAGTCTTCTTTCCATCTGCCAGAGATGCATGGTGAAATGGCTGCACAGTTTTGGAATCTCAGGATCTCTAGTCCCAGAAGAGCTTTCTAAAAGACTGGGGTTACGGTAGTGTTGGACTATTTTCTTACCTTTGTGATGATACTGAGACTGGAGGAGGTGTTTAAGGAAAATCTGAGAATGCTGAAAATTATTTTGTTGCATCTCTGAGCTATCAAAGAGGGACAGAGAGTACAGGAGCAAGGAATGTTGGCACTTCAGCACAGGGGGTGTTTTAGGAGTGATCGCGTCTGTGAAGGGCAGCCAGTTTGGCATGAGATGGTTATCTTTCCCCTTGGTCTAGCACACCAGTGGAGAGATCCATTTCCCCTTGGGAAACTGGAGAAGAGGACCCTCCCTTGCTGGGAAAGCCAAGAGCTCAGATAGGGTATGATTTCCATTTTAGCATTTGGTTAACAATGTTTATCTTTCTGTCACCAAGGCTCTGTCTGCTTTTATAAAAGCTGTTCTGGTAAATCTGTGAATCATGTTCCTAAGCCTGACAGAGACTGCAGTGGAGGCTTTATGCTATCTCTACTTTGGATCAGTTTGTGGGCTCTGGGGACCCCCTGGAACACATCCACACTATGGAGTGGTCTACTGGGAGGCCAGGGTTCTTGGTAGATCACATCATTCACACTGGAGAAGGCTGTGATGCTGGCAAGTACTGAATAGAAGGAACCATGTTTGAAAAAGCCTAACAAGTTAACTCAACAACAGTTTGTTTATGCTGATTGTACTGAGCCTTGTACAGTCACTCTACTTATATATTTATAGTCTGTGTAGTGTACAATCAGTGGGAAGGATTTTCCTTCTAAACAGGATATCTGGCTAATGATACTCTGAAGTCTGCCCAGCAGCAGTTATTGCCTGCCTGAACTCTTCCCACTCACTGGACGAGGTCAGGCATAGTTCATGACAGGAATGCCATGCAATGTCATACTTGACAGAGGCATTAGAGTAGCTTCAGAATGAAAATGGCTCCATATCCTGCTCCAAGCATGGACACTTGTAGACCAGATCACCATATCAAGTGCAGAAAGCAGAGAAAATGTGGTCCAGTATACTGCAGCTGAGTTGCCCAGTGCCATTTTGGCAGTCCTGGAAATGTACTACTTCTGGCCAGCTGATCAGAGAAGCTCTGGCTGGCAACTTTGGAAGCGAGGAATGAAAATTGTGCTGGGATGGATCATCTAAATTTGGGGCTGGGCTGAGTCGTTCACAATGCAGATGCCCCTTGATGTGGGTTGCCTGAATCTGGGGCCTATTCGCACTTGACCTTTTTCTGGAGTATATCTCAAGATAGGGGTCTGTGGTCCTCATGCTAATGCAGACTCTGGCAGACCTCACTTTGGGCCCACTGAAGCCTGCACTAGCATATGGACAGCAAGTCCCTGTTCCAGGATATATTCTAGAATAAAACTAAGTGCAAATAGGCCCCAGGACAATGCATGTTGTGTGGAAAAGCTCTTAGTTCTTCTCCTCTTTTCTCAATGTACTGAATGAAGATCTTAAAGATATGGTTGTTTGTACAGGCATACCTTTTGCGTTTCATATTTTTGCACAGGCTTAAAACTTTGACAGTCAGAACAAAGCTGCGAAGTTTGCTGTTTAACCAGTTGATGCAGATACACCCACACACACAAAAAGTACTTTGAGGTGGACCTTTCCAGCTGTCAAAGATGGCAGAAGATGTTGTCCAGCAACAGCAACAGCAGATGGCCTTGAAGTTGCTTCTGTCTTATTTAACAACTCTCAAATTCTCTACTTTTTCTTAAGCCTTGGTGAAAGTAAAGCAATACTGTATAGACTAACCAAATAAATAATCTCTTATCCACTTTCTAGATAGGCTAGGCTGAGAAGCAGTGGTTATGAGAACTTGAGACACTTAATAACTAATGTAACTTCTGTGACTAAATGGTCTCCAAGGTTCTAGAGCAGGCATGTTCCAACTGTGTTCCACCAGATATTTACTAAGAGAGTCATTTGTACTTCTTCCAGTCAGGAAGCCAAGTGTGAAAAGCCCCAAAGACTTTCTGAGTTCTATCTATCTGTCTGTCTGTCTGTCTGTCTGTCTGTCTGTCTGTCTAGAGGTCTAAGGAAGTGTTACAATAAAATCATAATAAAACACAAAAATGAACTGCCTGAAAGGGGAGAGAAAGCTGCGTCTTCACCCAAAGGTTAGAGTAAATAAGTCCATCTCAGCATGAATCTAAACATCTATAGCAAGGGAACTAGATGCAACTCAGAGGGAAAGTTGTTGCACAACCTGAGGACTACTGTGAAGAAGGCCCTCTCTCACGCTCTTGCACCTTTAACTGTTAATAGAGATGTCACAACCAAGAGGGCCTCTCTTGCTGAACTTAATATCACTTAATTGTGTTTGTACAAGGAATAACCTTTGGAAGGGCATCCATTCTTGATTGAAAGACTGCAGTTGGTGGGGAAATGTAGAGTCAGTCCCAGTGCTTAATTGCTGTTCTTGCTAACAAAATAATTAGACCTGGGGCCTGTTTGCACTTGGCTTTATTCTGGCATATATTCTGGAATCAGGACCTGCTGTCCACATGGTAGCACAAGCTACAATATGCCCCAAGTGAGACTTGCCAGAGTTTCCAATACCATGTGGATCTCAAACTCCTATCCTGAGATATTGTCCAAAACTTGGCCAAGTGCAAACAGACCCCTGGTTTCTAATTTTTATTTATTCACTTTCAGTCTATATATATATATATATATAT
>MTQE01000401.1:9979189-9999176 GCA_014337955.1 Aspidoscelis marmoratus | reverse complement strand
ATATATATATATATATATATAGTACCATTTCCATTTCCAGTGTTTTGCTCTGTTAAAGACCCTTTCTGACTGCAACTTGTGGGATAAATCCTGCAAGAAGGGCCTGTTGTTTGCATACTAGTGTGGACCCCTGTCACATTTTGTTCACTTTGAATGAAGTGAAATCATGCCCTAGCCTTAGCCCATTATACCTGTAGACTTCAACATTGTGTGTTGTATCTCAGGCAGGCGAAGGCAGTGAGGCAAACTCATGGCAGTCTGTTGGGGGCTTGAGAGAGGTCAGCATCAGGTCACTCCAAAGTCAGGGCTTCCAGAGGTTTGGCAGAGAGTCATAGCAAGATCCAAGAGTCAGTTTCACAGGCAAGAACATGGGTGGAGGTTGCACAAATGTTTTGTCTGCAACACCAGACCAGCCAGTGTTGCTGAGTTAAGTAGGTGAGCCATCTCCATGCCCTTTGTGACACAGCTGGGCAAAATGCTGGGATCTGCATAGCACCTGCTTCCCCTGCTGGAGCAGATAAGGGGAGTGGCACACCTGAGGCTGGCTGTCCAAACTGTCCCCAGAACTGTCTGAGTGCACCCTTAAAACTGGCCCCTGGCTCTCAAGGTCTGCGCTATTGTGCTCTGGTTGCTGCCCAGACTGCTGGCAACTGGAAATGCTCCTTCGTCCTCAGAGGAGGGAGCTGGACTGGCATGACAGGGCATGACGTTGTGATCTACAGTTGGCCCAGGGCCGGTATATCATGGGGATCCATTTTGACTGAGCTCCAGTAAGTGCCTCCGGAAGTGGATCTGGCCTGAAAATGTCCAGGCCATAAACTGCAAAGGCCAAGAACCTTCATTTATGGCCTTTGAAGACTCTCTGGAGGCAACATCTGGGACTGGAGCAGAATGGGCTGTTCAAATGCAGAAATCCCTATTCTCTCCCAACAGCAACCCATCCCAGCACAATCCATCCTGATGCCACAATCCAAGTGTGGGTCTGTTTGCCCATTGAGGCTTGGACATGTGTGAGAGCCAGTCATTTTCATGATGTTCTGTGAGATTAGTTAGTATAAGAAGCAGAACTAAGTAATAAAAACATTTTTCCGCAATTGGAAATTCTGTCATATATGTGCTTCTTGGGGACTACCTTTTACATCAACAGAAGCATTTTTCTGGTTTTTCTTTTAGTTGTCTGATTTATGTGACATACTCATGGGTGATTATTTGATAGCATGTAAAATCTGTCTGTACTACTTTTTTGTGATATGTTCCTGAGCATAGATGTTGGAAACTTAACTCAAGAGTCTTTATTAAGTGGTATTCCACTTCTTGGATTCTTTATGCAGCAGTTAGTACCTTATTAAAGCATTACAAGCCTTCCTGCAATTAGTCAGAATAAACATACTGGAATGTCCTTAACTGCAGCTGTTCCTTCTCCACTGTATTTTCTTTTTCCAAAACTAAAATAAAATGACTATGTGTATCACTAGAAAACAGTAAGGAACAACTAGGGACAAGATGAAATGTGTATTATTGCAAAACAAAGATGGGCGGATGTGGACTTGATGGCGTTGAAGTGAAAGGATTTATATACATATTAATCCAATGTTACTGAATACAATTTAAATTTGTCTTGTAAAAATAAATATTCACAACTCATTCCAGAAAAGCGAAAATGTTTGTATTAGCTACATGTCCACAAACTGCCACATCTGCTATTAAAAGAAGCAACAAAAAATAATAATAATATTTTACTTGACAGTACAGGGAAGAGAAGAGGTGGAATGCTGATCTACCATGCTGTTAATTGATTGCCAGTTCTATTTTATAGTTGTCATTCTAGCAACTCATCTTACTGATTAAAAAGCTGGTAGAATGCTGTGCTGCTACTGTGGTCTGAAGTCCCTGCGCAGTCTCTGTGCAGCTTTTAATCGTGTCTGGAGGCACCTTTTTATTTAAGTCCTACCTTATTGTCATACTGAGGATTTGCTTAATGCTTATGATTCTTACCCTAAGTAGGAGTGACATTAAATTGATCGAGTTGCTCCTTTCAAAAAATGGCTTGCCTAGGTTGTCTGTTCATTCCTGTGTATGTTTTCAGGCAGAAGAAAGCATAATACAGTAGGGTGAAATTGCTAACCAATCAGCACTGTATTTCTCACACATGAATGGCAACGTCTACACATATCTAAGGCATTCAGATGTCTCCCACTGGCTTCCTACCTCAAAGCTCCAGATCTCACCTTCAGGTGGTGGAGTAACTTAGTAATAAATTGGGATTTCTTGCTCTCAGAGTGACTCATTGCTTTGAGTCAACACCCAGTGGCCATTTGGCTATTTGTTGTGACTCTTGGCAGATACAAAAGGCAGCAGCATGGCCATAAAGAACTGGTCCAGTTGCTTACAATCTCCTCCATGTCACACCAGTCTGGATCAGCTACTCCATAGATGGTATGCTATTCCACTGATGGTATGTATAGATAGAGCCTATCAATTTGTAAAAAGGAGACCTAGGAATAGAAAATTCCAATTTCAAGTATAATTGCTATACTAAATAGTCTGCAGTCTAGCTTCCAAATGTTATTCATTATTAGCTCAAACTGTCCTTCAGAAAAAAATATTTTGAATATTAGAACAGAAGGGCTCGATTGAAAAGGTTGGAGAATGGCCACATTACAAAATACTGGTTTCAGAAACAGGAATCAACCAAGGTTGGATGTGTCTGTAATGTGTTATGTGTTTGTGAAGTCTGCCACCTATATGCCAGACACTGGAACATTTCCATAGGGGTAGTCTTGAAGTCCTGAAGCTTGCGTTAAATGAAAATCTAAATAAAATTCTATTGAATGTATCCTCCAGTTTGAGACCAATATAAACTTAAAACTGCAAGAAAACCAATTAGAACAAAAATAGTAAGATGAAAAATTCAAAATACCTCAGTCTGGGAGAACAATATTATTTATTAGTTGTACATACTGCAAATCCCCAGAGACTATATATGGTTTACAAGGAATACAACAAGAAACAAACATTTCAGATAAAAATGAAGAGTGGTTATCCAGTTTAAAGGCAGATGTTAAACAGTGTGTTTTTATATTGTTTTATTCATTTGCATTTTTGTCCTGCCCTATACATGAAGGTTTCAGGGCAGGTTATAACCATAAAAACAAAATGTAAAATGACCACACTAAAAAACCAAACCAAACTCCACACTGCCCAAAAGTGGGGAGGTGGGGCTGTTTCCTCAGCCAGTTGCCAGGGTAAATAGATGCCTCTTCCTGAATGTACATACTGAAGGTGTTTGGTGCTCGTCATGATGGGTAAAACTATTCACTAGTCTATGGGCTACCACTGAGAAAGCCCTGGTCTGGGTCCCAATCACTTTAACTACAGAATGTGTTGATGCAACTAGGAGGCATCCCTGCAGACCTTAAGGCATATGCAGATTTTGGAATTTGTGGTTCAAGCCATTTAGGATCTTATAAGTAAAGTTAACACCTTGAATTGGATTCAGTAGTGAACTGGCAGCCAGTGTAGCTCTTTTAAGACTGACATGATGTGCATCCAGCCAGCTGTCCTGCTCCAGCAGTCTAGCTGCTGGATTCTGTACTACTTGGAATTTCAAGCTGTCTTCAAGGGCAGCCTCATACAGAGTGCATGACAATAGTCCAGTCTGAATTATGGTGTCCAGATAATCTGTGAACCAGCTGTAGCTGGAAGTAGATGCTCTTGACCACTGCCTTCACTTGAGCTCCAAGAGTCAGTGCCTGTTCTTTCCAGGGCAGTATAACCCCATCAAGGGCAATGTGCCTCCCAGTTTCATCAATTCAAGGCCTCGTGACACCATCAGGCCCATTTCTGCCTGAAGGCGCCTGTACTTTTTCAAAAGATATCAGTGATAGTGCTACTCAAATTTCACTTGGTAGAGAACTCTAGAGAATGGGGGCTGCAACCAAAAAGGCTCTGGCTCCAGATACAACATGAGGGCCAGGTATTCTGAGATGGAGTGCACAGGACTGGTACTGATTGGGTGGGATAGATGCTGAACCCAGTAGGACTCAGTGTTCTTAAGAGAGGGTAAAATGGAAGTACCCCCAGGGATACTTCCTCTTCTTCAGGGATGCATTCAAGCATCTCACCTCACTCCTAGCTTCATGTAGTAGCCAGGCGGGATATGGATAAAGTACACAGGCTGCTGAGCAAAGACAAGAAGGGATGCTGTCCACATTCTCAGTCTCTACAAATTCAAATTCATTCCATAAAGAGTCACAAGACCTCATTTTTGTTATTTCATTGGACTCTACTAATAAGAAGTCAAGACGCATAGAAGGGCAAGCGACTTTATCTGCCAAAAACTCAGCAAAAATGTCACAGCAGCCTGATAGAAGATCAGTTAAATTATGCTCTCCACAAAGCGAATGAGCAACCATAAAAAATAGTTGCTGGATATGAGTAAGCAGATGTAACAGAAGTGGAAAAATAAATGCATTTTGCTGCTTTTATTGCCAGTGAATACTGGTCCAAAAAATCTCATTTTTTGGGCATCTCCTTTTCTGCTTTATTTCCCAGAGCTACCTGGAAAACCAGGAAGCCGAATGGGCTCTGTTCAGGAACAATAGCATCCAGTGCCAATGAGTGCTTCTTTTCAGTGATGCAACAGGAAACACCATCAAAAGCTCCAATGCTGAGTTAAGGCCTGGGTTTGGTTGCATATCCCAGTTCAGGGCATCCTGTCCTGGACCAAGGTACTAAAGGTGAAAGTGAAAAACGAATAAGACCGCATCCTCACATATTTAAAAAGCAGTTCAAATGTGGTTTGGTAGACAGACGCTCATTTTCCCATTTCATCTGTAATCCTCATTAAAAGCCAGAAAATGCATTCTGAAAATGGAACTAGCATGCAGACACTTAACACTCTAAGATGCTAGACTGTTACTTTTAGGTCACAACTTTTTAAAAAATTTTGTGTGGATGCCGTCTTAAAAAACAAACGAGCAGTCAGGAAATATGCTTGCACATACAGCAATTTGTGCAGGTTGCTGAGCATTTTAGTTTGTTTTTAACAAATGATATAGGTTTCATTGTATAGTAAAGTACTTTCCTCTATCTGCTCATGAGCATTGAAGAAACCATTGTGTTAAAGAAGTAGGCTGGTTTTCTTTTCATTTCAACAGCTGTTGTTTTAGATGTAGAGGACATTGACTTCTATGAAAGAAGGTGTGGCTGTATTAAAATTGTAAAGGGCTGTTGTGGCTTTGTTAAAGCTTCCAGTTTACCCTCTCTGCTTATTCATATCATAGGACAGTAGTTTACTTTTAAAGGGGATGTGCCCCTGCAGGGGAGGATGGAACAGGACAACAATCTAGTGGCAAGACAACTGGATCAATTGCTAATCATATGCATAGTAAGAAATTGCTTATGTAATTATGTTATCCCATTGCTTCCTCTATAGCAGCAGTTCTCAACCTTCCTAATGCCGCAACCCCTTAATGGAGTTCCTCATGTTGTAGAGACCCCCAACCACGGGGGCGAAGCAGCTGGGAGGTGGGAGGGAAGGGCAGCGGGAGGCTCGTCGCGACCCCTCTGAAAGGGTAATTTGACCCCCAAAGGGGTCCCGACCCCCAGGTTGAGAACCACTGCTCTATAGGAAGTTAGAAGACATGCTGTATCCCAGCTTGTGCTACTGTGTCTTTTAATTTTTTCTGCTGTCAGACAGCTTTAAATATACCACCCCTTGTTGCACTGAAATCTAAGGGTGCTTCCACACTTACCGGGGCAAATTCGGATCTAGTAGATCCGGATTTACTAACCCCGGTTTGGGGTAGTTCCGGATTTAGTAAATCCAGATGAAGGTAGATCCGTATCTGTTAGATACAGATCTACCCACCCCCCATCCTTCCGCACACGTGGCGGGAGGACAATTTAGATCCGGATTTGAGGTGGGTGCTGTGCGGATGCCCTCCCCCGGCCCATCATGGGTGGCTCCGCCAGAGCCGAGCATGGTGAGCCGGGGGACTCCCATTTCGCGGCTCGCCCTCGTCCCAGAAATGGTGGATCGCTTCCCCAAAACCAACCCTAGCCTACCTGGGGGGGGGAGCACATGCGATCCTCTCCTTACCTCTTTGCTGTCACCCCAATTCTGGCCACAAGGCCCCAGGAGGCTCCACACCTGCGTGCTGCACGCCTCCTGACTGGCCAGGGCAGTGCCTGGCAGCGCCTGTTGTCAGGAGGCTGTCTGCGCAGGCGCGCTGCCCTGGCCAGTCTCTCATGGGTACCGCTGTGCGGATGCGGTCTACTCATTCTGTTCTTAATGGGTGCCACTGTGTGGATGCGGTTTCCCACATGTGTGCTTAATGGGTGTTGCTGTGCAGACGCTGATTAGCCAAAGCGTCCTTAATGGGTGTTGCTGTGCGGATGCAGGTTTCCACATGTGTCTTTAATGGGTGTTTAAGGGCATGTGCGGAAACACCCTAACTATCTTTACTTCTACCTGCTCTTTATGACTTTTAAAACTGGAATGTGAAATGCACAGATTTTCAACATGAAGTGTTGCAATGGACTACAGAAAACCATTTGCTAGATCTCTTCTCCCCTCCTTCTTTTGCAATTATAACATTAAAGTACTAACACATTTTAAAAATTAATAGTGTGCAAATCAAAAGGTTCTGATCTTTTCTTTTTAAAAGCAGTGACTGTGAAATGCTGTCAGTTGTTAAAAGTATGTGTTTTTAATTGATAGAGGAAACAGAGACCAAATGTGGGAAAAATCAATAAGATATGGATTTAGCTCATGAAAATAATATGGCAAATGGGTTTTGTTCTCTAGTAAGACATCTATATTTGTAGACAACATCACTTGATCTTGAATCCTTTTGCACACAAGCTTAGGCTCTGGAGTTCTCCTTAAGAAGAAGAGTTGGCTTTTCTACCCTGCTTTTCTCACCCATTTAAGGGGACTCAAAGCAGCTGGCAAACCTTCTATTCTTCTCCCCACCACAGACACCTTGTGAGGTAGGTGGGGCTGTGAGAACCCTGAAAGAGATCTGTGACTAGCCTAAGGCTACTCAGCTGGCTTTGTGGAGGAGTGAGGAATCAAAGCCAGTGACTGTGAGATATGAGTCTGAAACTCTAACCACAAGGCCGAACTGAAGCCTTCCACAGAAAGTTCTGCTTAATGTTCTGATTTTACCAAATGCCCTTAATATTTAAGAGACAGGTGGGAGGAGAGAGGCCTGCAGGATATGGATGGATCTGTTTGAAATATGTCTTCTGTTGTGAAAAAACAAATGGCTGTGAAAACACAACATAATGGAGGAATGAAATATTACATTACTCATTCAATCCTATCTGTTTCAACGAAAAAGTGACTCCAGAACCTTAGGGAGTGCACTTTAAAGGGAACTGGTGTTATTTTCCATAAGGCCATAAAGACAGCCGGGGATATAAACCTGGCAATTTTTTATTTTCATAGCCAGATTTAACTAGTATATCATCACCACTCATAGGACAAGTCCAACAGAAGCATTTAGGTTTAGTGCTGCATTAGAGTGCTGGCCAGTGCATCTCTTTTTTCTTCCAAGCTATTTATTTTGTACCTTTTAAAGAATCAAATCATTCCACAGTAACTTGTCTCCTGGGGCTAGCTTCAGATGTCTTGGGGCTGTGCCTCTTAGGTGTGGCTGATCAAAGTGATTGTCTGAAATTTCCACAGTTCTGACTGTTCCCTTTTTGCAAGGCGGCGGGGGGGGGGTTGTGGGAGGGCAAATCAGTTCATACCGTGTCTGGCCTTTTGGCAAACAGACAGACCATAGTGACTCATGTGATCTGGCTTTCAAAAGTTCTCAGCTGTCTGCTTGCATTGGACACTCTCATGAATCTAATGCTTCTCAACACAATATTTCTTATAAATGCTGTCTCTCTTCAATGTTTTTTATACACGGCATTGTCCCACAATACGTTTTTTCTAAAATCCGCAGCCAAATCAAGGGATGAGCAGTAAAGGGCTCCATAATGGATCTCAAAGGGGGGTGGATCACAGCGAACGGTCATGGGCTCTATTTAACAAAGTTCAGTCCTTCATTAGAAAGACTGTTGCACCCACATGGATAATTAAAAGAAGTGAAGTTGTTTCCAGGTATGCTTAAGATGTGGTAAGCTTGGCAGACTGCCTTGATGTCGTGTCAGAGTATTGTGTAATATAAGGACCTCAAAGGCGCCCTGCTGGGTCAGGCCACAGCCCATCTAGTCCAGCATCCTGTCTCACACAGCAACCAACATTTACTTCTGGGAATGCTCAAGCAGAAGTCAAAGGCAAAACCTTCACCTGCTCTCAACTCCCTGCAAATGGCTTTTAGAGGCATCCTGCTTGTTCCTACAACCTGGTGGCTATACCTGGGCATCTGTTCTAATAGTCATGGGTACATTTGTCTTCCATGAATTTGTCTAACTCCTTCTTTAAGCCATCCAGACCAATGATCCATTCAGAGAGAAAAAAAACCTTCCCTTTCTTAGTTCTAAGTCTCCTGCCAATCAGCCGCACAGAGTGTTCTCTGGTTCTACTGTTGTGCAATAGAGATTTTTTTCTCTATCCACTTTTTCTACCTCATGTGCTGGTGACTAGAATGTATAGTAAGAAAGACCTCTAAGGGAACATAGGCTTGCTCCGCTTTTAGATTCCTAGCCTCAGGGTCGGGTGGGTGGACATGAAACGTACCACTGAAAAGCACCTCCCACAAAACGACACCAGTCACTTTTGACTCTTCCAAGAGCAAAATCCCCTGAAGATGGATATCACAGCTATATCTGAAAGCTTAGGTTCTCCGAATAAACCTGGAACATGGCGTAACAGTCCCAAAACCGCTACAAACGAGATTGAATCCAGCCGTAAAAGCCTACGTATGACCACACTAGTCCCAAAAGATAGAAGTGTGCTGTCTGCATGCTTTCCTTAGTCTCTACCTTTAGTCCCTCTGATAGACATGGGGTGTTTCTGCACTGGCCCTTGAGACCCCATTAGGGACCCATTAAGGACCCATGCAGGACAGATCCTAAAAGATCTGCACAGGAGGCCCCATTATGACCAGATGAGGGAGTCGTCTTCCGCACAACGACCTCCCAGTTCTGGCACTAAAGGGGTCTTCAGGGCCCTAAATCCAGATTTCCGGAAGACTTAAAAAATTGGGTCTACAATTCAGTTTTCAGGCGTGAAACAGGATTATAGACCGATGCATCTGCACACTTATTGTGCAGATGGGGTCTTCCAGGTCCAGCCTTGCAGGAGCAGAGCTATGTGCACAGCTGGTGCCAGCTCCACCCTGTGACTGACATCAACAGAGGCCTGCATGGCCTCCACAGATGTCAAAAGACCCGGTACAGGCTTCGTAGCAGCAGCTACTAAGCTGTGCCTCTCCTGTGCCTCCGCTGCTCTGGGTGATGGTTGAGCGAGCGTCACCTGAGGGGTGGAGGCAGCAGCAGCATGTCCTACTGCAGCCTGATCCGAGCACAGTGCCTTTCTAAGCACTCATTCCAAATGGGTGCTAGAGGGCCTGTGTGGAAGCAGAGGGGTCTCCTGAACATCCAGACCTTCAAGATCCGGATGTCTGGGAAGACTCCATCTCAAACATCCGGATCTTGAAGATCCAGATGTTTGAGAGCAGTGCGGAAACACCCTCAGTGAAATAGGTCTTCCAGAAATCCAATTAAGAACTGCTTAATCTGTCTTGGTCTTGTGCAGACAAAGTCAGACCAGCGCTGGTGGTGGGGTGGGGGGCTCCTTTATCCACACTGATATGTGGATGGGAGGCCCAGGATCTGGACTAAAAACTGGCTTATTCTGGATTCAAGGTAAGTGCAGAAAGGGTCACAGAGCCTGGTCCTAAGAAAGACAAGATTCTGAAGAAAGGTTTTGTTGATATTAACCCTTACTGAGAAGGTTTGAGCACTTTTCTTAATAAAATGTTACTATCACTGTTATCAAGCAGCAGACAACGGGGGAAGGATGAGGCTTGATGCTTATAATGGAGCAAACTCGTCTGAGCAGAGCTGAGTGAAATTCACTTCTAAACAGTGACGCTAGTGTTTACATCATAAACAATTCTCTTTGGCAAACAGTTAACTGAACAGTAGCCACCTGGGATAATATATAAATAAAGGGTACTTCATTCCATTAAGATCAGGGAGAATATAAATGTCCTCCAACTTACTCTGAATCCATCCCCTCTCCCCCACAATAGATACAGCCATGTCTTTTTAGTTCATAGACACATGTTGGACATCAAGATAACAGTAGTTGAGTATTGTTCAAGCTCTTTCACGAGCAGGACAGCCTAAGATGCATTCTAATTTTTAGAGGGCCCATGGGGAACCACTAGGCAAAAGAGACAGCGTAGAACGTCATGCCCCTACCATTTTTTTAATGTGATTCTTTGCCATCAAGGTAAAAAAGGGGAGCCAAAGGAAGGTTCCATCAAGTCATTGGCTATGGCGAAAGAAGCAGTGGCCAGGATATAATGAATCCAATAGGCTGAAATGTTTCAGTTCACAGATGTTTGGAGGACAACTGGAAAGCTAATTCCATCGAATAAAGCCAACATAAATAAGTGTGTGTTGCCAATTCCTTTCCTATTTCCATCTTGATCATACAAACTATCACAGAAACTAAGCACAAGAGGCTTGTATTACATTAAGAGATACAATAGCCATTTCCACCTCAACATACATAGGAGAAATCAGAGAACAGTCAGATTTTAAAGCCTACAATAGCATAAGGCCAAGCTATCTGCCAGAAACTAGCTAATCGTACTGCTTTTCAGTTATCCAAATGAGCTTTCTCTTCCTTTGTTCTGCTTTTAGTTTATAAGAGTAGTGCCACCCAAGCAGATTTAAATCAACCAAACTTGAAATTTTGAAACGCAGCTCCTTGTTTCTAAAAAGAAGGAAATAGCAATTTAATGGATCTGATACTCTTAAAGGGAACAAAATCACTGTAAGAGGCTAGGCTGTTTCTCTATGTTCTAAGACAGCAAGGGAAATAACAGGCCTTTTCTCACTACAGCCAAATGGCTAGGACATGCGGGGACACTTTCCCCATTCACACATAGGCAGGTAAGGAACGATACTCAACTACTGCTATTGTGATGTCCTACCTGCCTACGTGTGAATGGGGAAACCGTCCCCGCATGTCCTAGCCTGACAAGGCTGGCACGGGTGTGGGACCCCACTCCCAGGCCTGTCTGCCATTGGGCCGAATTCAACCCAGGGGCAGGCAGGCCTGTCCAGTCCCTTCCCCGGATTTCTGCGGGTTCTAGGAGACTGGATTGGGTCCCCTAGGGCCCGCAGGAACCCACCCGGGCACCTACCCACCCAGGCCTGGGCCTATGCGGGGATGTGCATGTGAGGTATTTACCTTGTGCCTGCACATGCTGGCCACTCTGATTGGCCTTTGGGTATAGGGCGGGATAGAAATTAAACAAACTCCACCCTCTGTCTCCTTAAAGACAGGGTCAGTATATTTATACAAGTTTCCCAATTTTTCAGGCCTTAAATGCCCTGCAAAACCTTTTGTCCATGGCCTTGTTGAACTTGGCTCATTTTCGTCATACTGATGTCCTGATATGCTCCTCAGTGCTTTTTTGGCCCTGCACTGCTGACAAAGCATTACATTGATCTCCCTGTTGCAACCCTACCTATGGTTATGTAGATCTGAGCTTTATTGCCTTACGTTCCTCTGAGACCCAAAATGGTAAAGGAGAAAAGATTACTGGAAATCACCAGACCTATCAGCAGCGTCAGGATACTTTTTAGCTTTTTATCTGGAATAGGTTGTATATACATTATGTGGGACACTGAGGCCAGTTTCTATTACTCTCAATGGAGAGCAACTGTTCTGAGGGCCCAATTAAGGTGCCTTTATCTTAAAACACAGCCTGTTTTGCCCACAGGTTTGTACTGGTGGCCTTGAAGGGCTTTGGAACCTTGGAGGTGTGGGCAGCCTTCTCTCACCCTGGCAGCAGCTTCCAGCCACTCACAAGTTGCCGCCTTGCAGGGGTGAAAGCCTTTTCTGCACTTAACTGTGTTGTAACCCAGATCAGTGGGTCCCACTCATTCAGATTGCATGGAGGTCCACTGATCCGGATTACTTTGAAGTGGGTGGTCAGATCAGTGGCATCTGCACTGACAGTGCTGATTCAACCCACCCCTTTTCAGCCCTCCCGTGTCTCCAGATGCGAGGAATGAAAGTTCCTAGCCTTGGACCCTGGCGGGAGTGCTTTTTGGTTGTGAGCTATGATGCGCTGCTGAAAATCACACCCTGGCAGTTCCAGATCATGGAGGCATGCTGTCTCTAATATGTGGATCAGAAGGCTTGTGATCCAGATTAAGAGGTTCTTTAATCCAGACCACCAATGGGTGCAGAAAGGGCCAAGGTCTTTCCTAGTGCCTGCTTGATATTTTGAACTTCACCTTCCATCAATCCCAGCTGACAAGACATGTGGTTAAGGAAGACTGGAACTGTAATCAAACAGCTTTTGCAAAACTTCTGTCGGAGGAATGTTGTAGCAGAGAACATTTGGGAAGCACGTTGAGGGCCAGATAGCTAGATGCAAGTGAATTATTTTTTCTACCATATACAGAGTCTGAATATATAATAGTGCTGTGAAATGATTGAACAAATTGTATGGTGTTTAATATTAAAACTTTTTTTAAAAAAGTTCATTTTTAAAACACCATTAGATTTTCAGACTCTATATGGTAGAAAAAATAAGTTGCTTGCGTTTAACTGTTCGCCCTTCCGCATACAAAGCATGCTAGAAGATACTGAATGGAGCAATGAATATTAAATCAAAATAGATTCAGTAAAACAGCAAGAAATAGGACTGAAAATGTTATGCAAGTGGCCTTGCATACCAGTGCATATTATGCTTTATGTCCAGTCCTGTTCATCCAACCATTGTCGGTGCAAAGATAAAAAGGGAAACTTCTTCAACACCTGATGGGAATTTTGTAACATAGTACCTCAAGAAATAACATAATTGTTATCTATAATGTTTTTATTAATTATTTCTGTTCTGCCCTATACCCAAAGGTCTCATGGTGGGCCATAATAAACGTACCTCTTTGCCCTTTCCCTTTGGTTCAATGGGAATATACTGTCTTTTCCCACTTGTTATTGTTTTAATATATACTATTGTTGTTTTAATATATGTTTGATTTTAAATGTTGTTACGCACCCTGAGACCTTTGGGTATAGAGTGGGATGAATGAATGAATGAATGAATGAATGAATGAATGAATGAATGAATGAATGAATGATCTTCAGTAAAACAGTAACACCAAAATAGTAACTGAATGCATACAATGAGGGTGCCTAATGTACCTCAGAGGCAAGAATTTTCCATGACCTGGGGGCTACATCTGAGAATGCCCTTCCACATGTTGCCACGCCCAACTGGTGAGATCTTAGGTAGATCTGTAAGCGACTCTTTAACTAAATTTCTTACTTTTATTTTGAGGTGCAAATTTGCAAATCCCACATAAGAAACTGATTATATTCGTGTTAACAGCAGCACATTAACCATTTGCAGAGAACTAGAAAATAATTTCAACACTCAATACAGAAAATCAGTATTGTAAGTTATGGGATCTAGCAGCAGAAGAATATATCCCTTATTTATCTTACTAGGATATAAGAAATCACAATCTTTTAATAAAATTGTTATCTGTTATGAGGTTTATGGGTTCTCTTTGACCTGGAAGGAGAAAGTGCCTAATTTTGGGGTGCTCTCAGACTCTGCAGTGGCATTTGTTGCTCTGGCGGAGGCAGTAGACAGGAGTACCTATTTCCAAGTATGGCTGGTTTCCCAGCTACGGCCTCCTTGGACAGAGAAAGTCTGGCCACAGTGAGCCATACTCTGTTAACTTCCAGAGTGGACTACTGTAATGCACGCCCTTGGGACTGCCCTTGAAGATGGTTCAGAAGCAGCAGCTGGTGTAGAATGCTGCAGTTAGACTGCTAATTAGTATTGGTGGCTGGAAACACATCACGCTGGTCCTAAAAGAACTGCACAGGCTGCCTATTTGCTACCAAGCCCAGTTCAAGGTACTGATGTTACCATATTAGGCCATAAAAGGCTTGGACCCCAAACATCAAGAGGGACACATTGTCCCATAGACACCTGCCTGTGTCCTGAGATTTGCAGATGAGGCCCTCTTGGCAGTCCCATCACTTGCAGTAGTTAGGAGGATGGGAACACTGGGTGAGCATTCTCAGTTGTAGCCCCCAGATTATGGAACAGTCTCCACACTGAGATGTATATGTTCAGAAGACAGGTGAAGGCACATGTCTTTACCTCAGCCTTTGGCTGAGGGAATAATATCCCCTTCCCATACAGGCACAGTCATTGTTTTAGTCATATTTTTTAAAACAGTTTTTATTGTGATGTTATTCTTACCCACCCTGAGAGCTTTGAGTGTTGGGCAGAATAGAAGTATAAATAATAATAATAATAATAAAAATCAATCAAATAGAAATAATTGAATAACCAGTACTCCCCAGCAAACTAATTTTAGATTTGTCTGTGTACGGGGGTATGATTTACTCAAGTAATATGTATATGTGGGATTATCCACACCTTTATTCAGTATGATGGTCAGTTCAGTTCTGGTATCAATCAGATGTGAATCTGGAGCTGTGGTAACGGTACCAGTGGGCATGTGCAGAGTCATTGCCATGACAACAAAGCAACATTTGGAAGAGGTGCAAATGGAACATGCTGGGCTTTCCCAGCCTCACACACAGAGCTACTTCTGGAGAGTCCCCATC
Source organism: Aspidoscelis marmoratus (assembly GCA_014337955.1). NCBI lineage: Eukaryota > Metazoa > Chordata > Lepidosauria > Squamata > Teiidae > Aspidoscelis > Aspidoscelis marmoratus. The sequence continues at coordinate 9,984,373 of MTQE01000401.1, read as the reverse complement.
TTCACCATTTTGCCTAGTGTGAAAAGACCTTCTGGCTTTGGTATAGATAGGAATATAGGTAGAAGTTAATAGATATTGATTGATTGTTTGTATATATTTTTATTAAACTATAATAGTACATTATTAGGTTTGTGTTATTATATCGTTGTCTTTTCTAGAAGGTTGCATTGGTTTGTACTGCTCTTTTCATGGCCTTCTTTCCATGCATGATGAATGCACAGATTGTGCTCACCCAGCTTGTCCTTTCTGAGCTCCCAACGTTGCTTGCCTGGGGGCTCAGGCCTCAATATATATCTGTGGTTCAAATGCAGACTTTGGTCCATATAATTAGGGAGCCTGCATCCTACAATTCATTTTTTCCTGAGTCAGTGTAAATAGTTGGAGGGTGGCATAAATAATTCTTGTTGTCCTAGTGAATGAAATGAACAAACAAACAAGCAAAAATTCTCACCCTACGAAAACAAGTACAGTAATTAAAACTGTGGAATGTGATACTCTGGCAACAGAAATAAATGAACGTCTAGAAAAATGGATATGAATATGTAAATGTCAAGTGAAATTGAAATAGCAAAAACGAATAGGCAGTGACAGCGGCTTCCCTTTCAAGCCCATGGATATATATCTTAATGAGATGACTTCCTCTTCAGCTAGACAATAATTAGGTACTTTAAGTAAGAAAGTCTGGGAGAGGAGAAAAAAACAGAGGGGTCTATTTGCTTTTTTTTTTTTAAAGTTTTTGTTGCTTTTGCTGCAAAAAATAATCCTAAATTGGATGCTTACAATTAGGACCTTATGGAAATTATAACAGAAATACCTTTTTTCCAGCTTTGCATTCTTCAATTTGTGAAAACAATGTTGGTCCAGGCTTTGTTTCATTATGATGGAAACCTTAAAACAGAGTATTGGTTTTACTGTACAAATTTAGAACTTGAAAATTTGCCAGGGAAATATAAAACTGAACCATTTACAAGTTCTGAATTCTAATTTTGGCTTGATTTCTCAACCTTCATTCCCCTCCATCTCTTCAAATTCATCTTGACAAGTAAAATTAAAGAGTCTTCTTGCCGAAAATGTTGCTTGCTTAGCTTTGACTTGGACGGTGACCAGTGAAGCTTTGTGTCTCTCAATATAAATCTGTATATTTTGTATCCTTTTTTTTTAAATTAATTATATTTTTAAATCATCAACTACAATAAACGAACAGTAACATCAACATACATATAATTCTGAGGATCACATATTCTTAAGAGGTTAATCAAGGATCAACACAAGCAATTCAAAATGGAAAATCTGGAAAAAAATTCACTATCATTTGTTTCAGGAATGACATTGAGAAAGACTTTGATGGTCAAAGAATAGGATCAATTTGTGCACGGGAAATAAATGGTCACCATTTCACCAGGAATCGAGCTTGTTGTTCCTGGAACTGCATCTTGTATTGTTGCACTGTTATAAGTTCATTTATTAACAAAGACCATGTACTGATCCATTTGTCTATGTTTAATTGACCCACGGACTTCCAATGGAGTGCAATCTCCGCTTTAGGATCAAATCTCTATTATAATTTGGGGCACCTTGTTCTTTAAAAGAAAGCAAAAACACCAAAGCTGGTGAAAGTTGAACATTTTGTATCCTTTTTTGAGTTAAGATTCTGATTCCTAGACCACTGCCCTCTTTGAATGGTGCTCAATGTATTCATTCATTTCATACTTATATTCTGCCATATCACAACATGCTCCTCCAGATGGCTGACCACATTTAATATATTTCAACTAAAATATCAAAGAATAATAAGAAACTAAGCAACTAGAAACTAAGGCCCATTCTGCACTTGCCTTTGATCCAGAATAAGAAGCCTGGATAACTGTTTTGCTGTAAAGATGAGTACTTATGAACTAATATTATAGGCAAACTGCTTTAGGGTGTTTTTCCACTGTCAAAAGTACCCATTTTTGCACCCATTTAGGACCCATTTGGGTGGATGACCCCATTTCCACTACGGCACCCATTTGGGACCCGATTGTTTCCACTGCCGCGGGGAAAATCCAAATCTTTTTGGCCTTTAATCCGGATTTTCTGTAGACCCCATTAATGGGGTCTACAATGGGGTCTTCTGCCAGAAAATCCAGATTAAAGGGAGCCTGTTTCCACTGGAAACAGGCAATGGGGTCCAAAGGAGGCTAGGGGGAGGGGATGCACCTTTGACCCCCCCAACATTTGCTTCAAAGTCACTTCAAAGTCACTTCGAAGTTGACTTCACATTCACTTTGAAGTCACTTCGAAATCAAAGTTGCTTCGAAGACTGCCCCCCCTGCCCCCCAAAACACCTGGGGTAATGGACCAACCCCTTGTGGGTTGATCCAGATTCCCCAGATGGGTGCAAAGCTGTTTTCACAGCAGGGGTGTTAGCACCCATTTCTAATGGGTGCTACACCTGTGGAAACACATTGGGTGCTTCCCTTAATCTTGATCTACTAGATCCGGATTAAGAAATGTACCCATTCTGTCTGTCCATCTGTCTTTCAGTCCATCAGTCCATTGGTCGGTCGGTCTGTCCGTCCATCCATCCGCCTGTCCGTCCATCCATCTTTATATCTCACTCTGGTTAAGTCACAGGGTGGGTTACATCAAAGCCAATACAGTGGTACCTCAACATACAAGTGCCCTGACATACAGGTGTTTTGAGATACAAGCCGCCGAGCGAGTGATATTTTGCTTTGAGATGAGAGCAAGATTTGAGATACGAGTATGTAAATGCAGTACAGTACATAACAAAAACAACTGAGGTGGTGTTTTGGGAGCTGGAATGGATTAATGGGAAAATTGCTTTGAGATATGAGCGATTTGACATAAGAGCAAGGTTACGGAACGAATTAAACTCGTATGTCAAGGTACCACTGTATTAAAACGAATTTTAAAACAGATACACAAAAACAATAAGGAGTGAGCTTTTTCTGCACTTACCTGCTTTTGTTTCAGAACAATGGGTCTGGAATAGCCTGGGCCACTGATTCAGATCACAGGGAGGCATGGGCTATGAGATCAACATCATCTGCACTGATGGTGCTGGTCCAGATTAGGTCACACTGTGGCCGCAAAATGGAGGGGGGACATCTCTCTCTCAATTTCTTCTTCCCTCTCCTTCCAATTCTCTCTGTCCTTCGCATGCCTGCAAACCATGTTCTTTCTCAAGTTCTTCAACAGATGCTGGTCTGGATAGAGAAGAACTGGCATCCAGGGAATCAATTTATTTATAATGTATGGACTCCCGGGAGTAAAATTTGAATGGCCTATATGTTTGACACATGCTCTGAATTATCTTGAAGACCTAAGCAATGTTCTATGATAATGACCCTTTTTTATTTTTGCTTTTCTTAATGCTTGAGAATAAATCCTCAGAGTAGTATGCAGAGGTTTATCCCTAAATCCCCCTACTGACAATTTACCTCTTATGGCTGAAAGCTTAGCATTCATTTAAACAGCTATAACAAAACCTCTATTTTACTGCTAGACAAACATCCTAACTGTGGAAGGAAAAGGGATAGAAAAATTCTATGTTGTTGCTTCATGATTGCTAACTTTCACTAGCAGTACAGATTCATGCAGTTTTGTCAAATATTCCTGATGGATTATTTCAATTATTTGTCAGTGTAGATATAAACTCTTTTCTTGGGTATTTTTACAGCAAGATGTCATCTCTGAATTCATATACATATATATAGAGTGCAGAAGTAATTACCATTGGAATTGGTTTGTTATGTTTGTACAGCAAGACATACATCAGACTACAGGACTCAGAGCAACATATTTATGTCCTGAGGCTCAGTAGAGGTAGTGTCAAAAGCATGTTTAAGCTGTTATTTTATTCTTTTAAATAACAGCAGCCAGGTCACTTGCTCAGGATTTGGGATATGAAACATGAAGAAAAAGAAGACGGCTTTTCTACCCTTCTTTTCTCACCCATTTAAGGGGACTCAGAACAGCTGACAAAGCTTTCTATTCTTCTCCCTACAACAGACACCCTGTGAGGTAGGTGGGGCTGTGGGAACTCATAAGAGAGCTGTGACTAGGCCAACATCATCCAGCTGGCTTTGTGGAGGACTGTGGAATCAAACCCGGTATTCCCAGATAAGAGGAAAGAAGTTTTAATTCTGTATCTGTTACTATGGCCCTCTTTGTGCTTAAATGCATGAAATGGAATAACTATACCATTCCACTGCAGTTACATTAAGGAACAGAGGGCTGCATTTTCATCACGAGCACTGATGCAATTCTCAGTTTTACTGCCAGTGCTCATGGTGTGGATTGCCTGTCCTGGACCAAATGTATTGTTATGGTAACAGCTGCGGCAGCTGCTACCACACACCTGGCTATTATCATGGTGATTGTGAAAAGGCTTGCATTTGCACAGCTGTGCTGCACCACCCCACCACCCCATGGTGCTCTACCCCCTTCACTATCAGAAGAAAGTGCAAACACTGATCCAGGAGCTCCCCAACAGTTCCTAGTGAAGATGTGGAGATCCTTCAGAGAATTGGGGACAGTCTGGGATGCTCTGCGATGGAGCCAATGACATGAGAATTGCTGATGAGAATTGCTTCCCAGTCACTGGCTCACATAGCAACTTTTGACTCACACAACACATCTGTTTAGGTAATGTAAAGAGGTGAAGCTCTAGTTGGATGCTCCTCTTTGATAAAAATGTGGCTTGTTAGGACCAGGTTGAGGCTCGTTCCACTCTGTGTTTCCCTCATGATCCCATAGGCTCTCCTTACAGGGGCTCCCTAAAGTGTTGATTGCAGCTTAATTTAGAAGAACAAACAAAATAACGTTAAGGGAAAGAAGTATGTTAATGGGTTTTTGATGCTTTCTTTTTTCTACACACCCTACCTTCCATCAGAAGATAAGCAAACAAGCAAGGTATATAATAAAGCTGGAAGGATAGGTTGCTGCCTCCATCAATGGACCAAACTATTGTTATTGGGGGAGGGGGGAGAGACAATGGAGCACGATCTGAATGAAGAAGCAAGGTGGATGGAGGCAAATGGGATGAAATTATTAGGATTTCTGAGTATTCAAGACCTTCCAACTGATATCTTCATCCATTTTGCTGCTGCTTCTGAGTTGAGGATCAAGTCAGTTCCAGCTTGGGTGAAGTGAAAGCAGGAGTTTTTCTTAGAGCAC
>MTQE01000401.1:9946112-9976421 GCA_014337955.1 Aspidoscelis marmoratus | reverse complement strand
TCCAACTCTACCATTCTATGATTCTATGATTCTATGATTCTATGACATCAAAGTAACAAAATCAAATCAGAAGATTTTATTGATTAGTCAGTTGGCCATATCAAGTTAAAATGAACACCTAAAACTAACATTAACAGAATAAAAATACTGTACATGCACAGAAATAAGGATGTGTAAAATTCAATTCACATTCACATATTTGAATATTCATATTTGCAGACATTCACATTGAAACAAAAACTCTTTTTTTGCATATCCAAAACTTCAGTTGAAATGAACCAGTCTCCCGGACAACTGAAAATGAACAATTCAATTTAACATTTGTGTTTTGCTGTATTTTTGGTTGTGAAAAAGTATTTTTTTAATGGAAAAAAAGTATTTGCAGAAAAATTCAAAACAAATGAAAAAAACAGATTTTCAGTTAAGTGATCTGACAGTTAAACAAATTAACAGATTTTTACTTTGACAGTGAAACAAACATGCATGGTTGATTGGTAGAAAAAGGAGGATGGAGGCTTTGGGCTTTCATGGAAGAAATAGAATGCCAATGCTCCCTTGTGCCAATTATTATCAAGCAGAAGCTGACACATCTTTAGGCTCGAAAATGTGTTTTGTTAGTGTGAGGCAAGCAAAAGGAGGGGAAGAGAACAAACAAGGTGAACTTTCTTAGGCTGTAATAAACACATGCCAAATTCATGAGCATTTGTCCATACAATCACCGGGAGCCATCTCTTACTTATTACACCTAACCATGACAAGTGTTGTAAAAGATTGAACTTTCCAATTTATGTAGTTGTGCTACTCGGCTAAATCTGTGTGACCTTTCCATTTGGGCTGAATATTAGTGCATTGCAAAAGTTGCTCCATTCACATATATATTTCTCTGTTGAATAATGATAAGGAATCTTTCACAATGATGTGATTTCATGCAGGCTTTAAATGGAAAGAGAAAAATTGTTTTACTTATCTCTGATTCGTGACAAACATTTTGTACATGCCAACTATATGAATTATTTTTGTTATTTTATGTTACTTACTGAACAGATAAAATAATGGATTTGTTTGTGGTTCGGGCTTGAGAAAGGAAGGAAGTAATGTATACAAATTCCAATAATCATAAGCTTTAGATAAAAACAACATCAGTATTAATCAAAGGTTTATACAAGAACTGCACAGAACTCCCATTTCTAGTAATACAGTGATCCCCAACTTTTATTTTCACTTGGGCCACATCAGTCACACCTTTCTCCAAGATCGACCTGAGCCTCCTCTTGGCTCTCTGCCCGTTTTCCTGCATCAAATCTATCTCCTTTCTGATTGGATGCCGTTCTGTCACTCAAGGGGGGGGCAAGGGTGTGTGTTTGCAGTTCTTTTTAAGCCTGCTCCCCTCCTCCATGCCCCCTTCTTTTTTATGTTTTCTTCTCCATGCAATTAATCTTTTTTTAAAAATAAATTTGTGTAAAAACACTAGATAGAGGAATGATACACATAGGGTGTTTTTCCACTTAGCACTAGAGTACCCATTAAGGACTCATTAAGGGCCCATTAAGGGTCCTTAATGGGTACTCTAGTGCTAGTGGAAAACCTCCCAAGAACTGTTGGAGAGCAAGGGTTTTTTTCCACTTGCACTAGAGTACCCATTAAGGACCCATTAAGTGCTACGTGGAAAAACACCCATAAACTGAGGAGAGAAGGGGAGGTGCCTCACGAACTCCATGCATGCTGATTGGCCAAAGGAAAGACTGAACCTCATCCACCATAGCACAGTTCTGCCTCCTTTAGCCCATCACCCTGCTCACACTTCAGGAAGCAAAGATAACCTGAGATGCCATGCAGGTAGAATCCTCCTCAGTCCTGTGAAAATGATGACTATGGTTAAGATGATCTAACGAATTAAATTAAAATAATGTGAGTAAAATGACCTGAAGATGACCTGAAGTTGTCCTAAACTACTTGTGTGACCAGGGCCTTGGAGGCAGCACCAAGTCTTTGAAGGCTGGGAACCTTTGTTTCTGGCCTTTGGAGTTTCCAGTTTGGCTGTCTTGGGAGAAGATTGTCTTTGGGCACCAGTTTATGGAGTATCACCCCAGTATATTGGCCATGGCCGGTTGTAAATTTTCATGTTGAGATCTACAACTATAATGGCCTAGAGCTATAGCCTAGTTCAAATGTAGTATGATTCAATTCAATTCAAATGAAGTATGATTGGGGGGATGGAGCCTCTGCTGTCTGGTATTAGCATGCAGACACCAGAGGCCTAGACTGAACCATTGGTCTGGTTTACCAATGTGGAAAGGGCCTTAGAAATCTAGATGACAAAAACTGGACTTTCTGCTAAGTTAACTAAGTTTAGGAATGCAGTATCAAAATGCTGCACTCCAGCATACTACTTTCCATACCTAATGGGATGATTAGCAATTCTAATTCATTACCAAAATACAGATCTACCTCTCGTGTTAAAAAGTATAGATCTACTCTACTTCTCTATTTTTAATTATGGATGGCTACGGACAATGGTATAAGATTTGTTACAAAGCCTGCTTTTCTATTTGTGATGCAGCTCATGTTAATAAGATTATTAGAAGGCAGTGATGCTATGAGTTCATAATTAGCTATGAAACTTCATTATTACTTATCTCTGGAGAAAATCTGTTGATAATTAAAATTTAAGTGGATTATTGTAGCTAGTCACTGTAAACTTGTAGACCTTTTAAGATGATATGCTTGAGTGATCAGTATATATAATACTGAAGGTACAAATTTGGGAATTTCCATTTCTCTGCCTGTATCTTCATTATGCAGTAAGACACCCTCAGGACAGCTGGTCTCCATTGGGAGTAATGGAAACTGGCCTAAATTACAGTGTAGTTGCTGCATAATGGTGACACCACCTCTCTCTCTCCATTAGATGTTATTTATTTTAATTTTATGAGGCGCCTTACACTTGGGTAATAATAGAAATTGAGGAAAGAAATTGAGCAACCAAAGAACTGGCTCTGTGTCTACCTAACCCTAACCCTAAATTAGGCAGGAAGTGAAACTATTGAAAAGAGTAGGCATGGATTATTTTACACTGATACAGGCACATTCAATTTGACAGGAACATAAACTGTGTATTGGTTCTTTGTGTCTCATCAGATTAGACATGTTTTATTGTCCTCTCTTTCTGCTATATAGCTTAGAGGCTTTATTACAGCTGTATATATACACTTGCCCCCTCCTTCGGTCACCTGGTTGTTAATTATTTTATTTTTTAATTTTATTGGCTTGTTTTATGTATTTGTACAGTTTTAAAGGAATTCTAATGCTTGTCTGCAAGCTGCTGAAAGAACATCTATATAAATTTAGCAAATATCTAAAAATGCACTATAATCTTATATGCTGTAACAGTTATATGGCCAATATAGTTTTCTTTTGGAATAAAATAAGTCTCCAATAAAGACATAGGTGGCTGGTTAACATCGTCCCTAACCTCCTCAAAAATTCAATGTGGCTCAATGGCATAATAAGAACAGTTTCTGAAAATGGGATTAAATATGATAGATTTTATTGTTCACAAACAGTTATGAGGACAAGAATAAAGATTGGCAAAATTGATAAAACAATGGAAAGTTGTAGTTTACACCAGTTAGAAATAAAACACTAGACTTCCCATGGAAAAGCAATAGAATGCTTAGTAGATATATACTTTTTGTGGTGTGATCAAAGGGCTTTTTAAAATACAGTATATTCTGGAGTATAAGACTACTTTTTAACCCAGGAAAATCTTCTCAGAAGTCGGGGGTTGTCTTATATGCTGGGTGTCATCTTCTTATATGGCGAGTATATCCCAAACTCCATATTTTAACTGGAAAAGTTGGGGGTCGTCTTATATCCCCAGTCATCTTACACGCCGGAATATACGGGTTATCCATTTTAGAAAAAACACCCCATTCCTAGATGTACAGACAAAATAAAATTGTTCAAATATTTGATTTTTTTCACACTGACTAGGGATGTTACCCACTGATTACCCACTGATCTTCTCATGGCAGGAACCGCCACCTCCTTGCTTACATAGGGCCTTTCCGTATTGGTCACTAAATAACCATTAAGCACCCATTAAGGATGGATTTTAAAAACCTTGTCCACACTACAACACCCAATAGAGACCCATGCGTCCACATTGGCTCATGTGAGATGTGTCTCTAATGGGTGTTAAGAGGTAGTCTTGGAGGTAGTCTTAATGGGTACTTAATGGGTACTTGTGCAGTGAGGACACATCGTCTTAGGATGTGTCCACACATGCACAAGGGTACTTAAGTAGGCCCTCCCCCCAGCCTCCATGATTGGCTCCTCTGGAGCCAAGCATGGTGAGCTGGGGCCCTCCTATCTCGGGGCTCCCTCTCTCCCCAGAAGCTGTGGATCATGGCTGCTCGGGCCGGGGGGGCTTCACCTACACCCTCCCTACCCACCCAGGGGTAAGCATGCGTGATCCCCTCCTTACCTGCAGGCAGCCAGGCTGATTCTGGCTGCCGGGGCCCGGCGTGCTTTGCGCGTGCTTTGCGCATGCCTCCCCGTTGGCCAGCCACGTGCCCAGCTTCAGCAGGCCCTCTGTGCAGGCATATTTCAGAGGGCTAGTGCGGAACCACCCATAGTCCTTTCTGCACTGAGGCTTATTCTGGATTATATCTCAGAATAGGAGCCTGCCATCTTCATGCCAGTGTAGACTACAGCAGGCCCCACCTGTGATCTACCATAGTCTGTACCAGCATGTACCAATTGTGGCTTTAATTAATGGTGTGAACAGAACACTTTCCTTCACTATCTGTTTGCATGATGGTGCTCAGGCCTTTTATTCCATTCCCCAACAAAGTACAAGGACATAATCAGACCTGATTGGTTTTTTAGGGCTTTGCCTCCCGAGCTTATTTTCTGTTAAGTAAGCATTGTTTTATCTTTGAATCTAAAATCAAATACATCTGTAGAAGTACAATGGAATGCGTTGCAGTGATGTTTACCCATATTCGTTTCTTATTAAATGTATATGGGAGATAACAAGAATCCATGCACATAATGAGGAAAGTTTAAATGTAGGTAATTCCTGCCCCCAACCTCATCAGGAAGCTGTTCTAAGGAAGTTCAGGTGGGAATTATTTATTGTTTTAAGCTTATTCTGGCATCCTTTCCATAAAGTGTTGTCACTCAAATTTTGCTGTATTTTGAACTCTGCCTCCGACTACTTCAAAATGAAGTGCTGTCATCAAAATTCTTCCTGGGTTTGAAATTCTTTGAATTTAATGAAAGTCTATCTTTGTGCCACAGTGAGAATTGGATCCAAGATGGTCTTTCTATTAGAATTTTACAAGGATACTTGTGAACTAGGGATGTGCACAAAGACATTTTTCCCCATTCACTTCAATGGTAATCACCTTTGTGCAGATGAAGCCCTCTGCAAAAGGGGAGCTTCAGCTTTGCTACAAAGGGAAGTGGAAGACCGGGTCAGGCAAGAGGGACGCATCCTTTCCCTAGCCAGTGATGAGAAATGCCCGCTGCTGGACTGAGAGGGGTAGCTGAGTGGCCACATCCTTTCCCCAGCCAGTGGGATCGTTAGCAGGAAAGGGGCCCCTGTGACCTGTGCCCTTAAGCTGTTCAGGAACTGTGGCTGGCCACTGGGTGGCACCACCGTGAGATATCCCAGTCATGGCCAGCCCCTCCCCCCCCCCAGGGTGGGAAGCAGCCACCTTCGGATTCTAGTGTCTCTGGAGGTTAATAGGTGTGTGCTTTGCTGTCCATCTGCAAATATTGTGGAGCTTTTTGCCAAAGGGCCAATAAATTTGTTTCATGCGTGAAGACTCGCCTTCACCTTCATGCTATTCAAATGAACAGCGAAAGTGCCGAATATTTTTGGCACACTGCTATTTTAAACTGAATAACTAGTCTGTTCTAGGGATGTGCATGAATAGTCGAAGACATTCAAAATTCGATTGAATTCATCCGAATTGCGACATTCAAATTCGAATTGAATGTCCATAAGTTCAAATTTAAACATTCAAACAAATTTCAAATTTTTGAATCTATTCGTTTGAACTATTCAGACATTCATATGTGTATGGGTTCATACACGATGCATACTTGCATGTACACATCTTTCCTGCAGCCAGTGGGGACCTGCCCGGCGACCACCAGTGGCCAAGGGGGTGGATGGCCTCCCACCCCCCAGCGCCGCACTCAGCTGTCCTGACTGTTGGTCCGGTCTGGATCAGTCCCCCATTCCATCTATATATGCTATATATTGAACTAGTTGTGTTTCTGTAGTATTCTGTGATTATTGAATTTTGATTTTTCTTAGCCACTTCGGACAACTATCGAATACAAAAATAATTGAATTCTTGTTGCGCTTTTGTTTTCACAGGGCTGCAGGGGGGAGGGACGGTAAAATGGCAAGTCAGGGAGATGATGTGGCAAAAAGCAACAGGATTGTTTTAAAAGTGGCTAGGCTATCAGAATACTTAAAATAGCAATTTGATATACTCTGATTCTCCCTTATTAAAAAATGGAAACCATGAACACTGTTGCTTTTAATCTTAAAGGTAGCAACAAACTGCTTCTGCAGCCCTAAACACAACTACTGGAATCAAACATAAAGTAAAAGGTCTCACAGATGAAGTGCTGAAGTTTCAGCAGCAAGTGATGAATTACAGAACTCCTCATGGCATTCTAATATTAGACTTAGAGGGCTGAAAGAAAACACTGAAGACATAGTCATGGTGACTTTTCTCCTTAATTGAAGGGCAGAAATATTTCTGAAATCACAGTAAGAACTACTGCTATACATTATGTTTACAGGCGCAGTAGACCTATCCCTAATGGAACAAATCCTCCTAGGCGCTTTCTGCACTCATTGTAGATCCAGATTAAAGAGCCTTTTAATCTGGACCATAGGCCTCCCCTCCTCACATTGATGCAGACCATGGAGGCCCCACTCCTCATTAGTCCTTCTCTGTGTGCCCAAGAAAGAGCTAGATCTGTATTCAGAGGCCTTTAATCCAGAGGCTAATTCACACTTGACCTTGTAGTTTGCAGTAGATTAACATCTGGGCAGGGGCATCTACACTTGCAGGAGGCATTTACAGCCTATAAATGCCCCTGCCTGTCCAGATGTTAACCTATTGCAGGCTAGTGATGGTGCATGAAAACGTGCACCACATGCAAATAATCCTTACCTAAAACTTACCTGGCATGTCCATTCACACCATTTCCAGTGCAAGGGGTCATCTGAGGTGTCGTGCAAGCACACTGGCACCTCAGATGACCCCAAATACGACAGAGTACAGAGTGAGATGTTGCCATGGTGATGGTGCTGGCAGACACGCAGCTCTGCTTGACATCTCAATCAAGATGGTGGCACCCTGTGAGTGAGACACGCGCACGGGTGGAGGTAAGTTTCCAGATGCGTGGGGGCTAGGCTGACGTGTATTAGCATTTCCAAGTGTGAATGCTAATACATCTGGAATTAATGCACTTGGAAGCTAAGTGCAGAAATGTCTCAGATCTCTTGTGGACCCATTTAATTGGATCCACAAGAAGACCAAATGCTTTGCTCCAGATGACAGGAAACATGCAAATGACACACCTCCATGATCCAAAACTGCAGGGAGGTTGCTTTGTAGTGGCATACCATAGCATGCTGCTGAAAAACACCCCCCAAGCCCCAAGGCTAGAAACTCTGAAGCTCGCACAATCTTTGCAACCATGGAGAGGCATGGGTCAGATCAGCATCAAGCTTGTATATCTTTTAAAGAAATCTACCCCCACATATTAGCACCATGTACTTAGTAGACTGATAAAAACATCACAAATGTTCTTCAGAACTTCTGATCTGTATTTTAATTTCATGTAATTTTAATGTTCTTTAAAACTTTTAATCTGGCATCAATAGATGGTAGATACTGGTGTTGGTATTGCCTTCAAGCAGATTTTAGGACTTTTCCTTACAGGCTTTCAGAACACCAAAACAGATTTCTGAACAATGTGATCTTGGATCTTCATCATTACAGACTGTCAGATAATAAACTCCATGGCTGTGTTTGATAACACACCTAGTGGAAGGAGAAAATTAGTAAAACCAGCAGCTATTAAAAAATGAACGGCTCATCAACTGGCATCAAATAAATCTAGTGGGTGTGTCCCAGACAGCTTGACAACTGGAGTTGTCTGTGCAATCCAATTTGCTTTTAGATGAATGACAAATTGTTTAAAGTTGTCTCATCAGCTCAACAGTCCACCCTAAATATTCACTTTAAAGCTTTTACATGCAATTCCTTTTGGCAGTTTCTTATGACTCCATCAAGAGAAACCTCATTAGTTGTGATCCCTGCTGTTGAGTATGGTATGATAACAGTGTGAGAAATATTCTGTGGATTTCCGGCATTAGAAATGCGTCCTTAGCATTGTTCAGAGATCTCCATTTCTCAGAATATTTCAGTCAAGAAATACTTCTTAAAGGATTTAAAACAAAAAAACAAACAAAAAAACTTGCATAAGCCTTGACCAACACTGGGCTAGACTTCACTAAATGTTTTGAAGACTTCTTCCTCTTAGGATAACTATGTGCCAAGAACCGAAAGGCATGAGTGATGAATTTCACAAGCCTGAACTGAACTTATTGACTTCCAAATTGACTCCAAATCCCATTAGCTCCAGCCAGGTTGGCCAGCAGTCAAGGATGCTGGGAGATGGAATTCGGCACTGATTAGCAGTGAAGTGAGGGAAGTGGTGGTAGAACCACAGCCATCTGGCTACCACCCAAACCTCAGACAATAATGTCCTAACAGTCCATAAGTGAAAACTGAGAAACCAAGGGAGAATTTTATGGAATTGTAGTATCCCGATGTTTTAGTAAGTGCTTTGATAAAAACTGCATATGGAGCATTACAAAATTATATAGACAGCACAGACAAGCCCTTGCTCCCAAGGAGTTTACCATCTAAAAGAGTGGGGAATTAGCCAGGAGAAGGGAGGAGGGAAATGTAGGGCCAGACACTGTTGTGTGTAATATCTAGGACATAGTCAGACTTACTTCAGCATTATGTCATGCTTCCAGATTTGTTTAATGCAAGAGAGGTCCCAGTCCCAGTCTGAAGCTTTCTCATACCTAAGCTGCAGGAATATTCATATTATTAAATTCACTATATGAAGGCTACCTGATTTTTCCAGAGTCCCCACTATGACGTGACAAGTAAATAAGGTTCACCATGTCCTTGGGTGAAACTGAATTTGGGAGTGAAATGATAAGGCAAAGAAGACACACACACACACAAAAAGCCAAAGTCCTAGGAGACTTGAAGAGAGGAAATGTTTTAGGGAGACAATTTCAGGAAGAGGACATGGTGAAAAAGAACAAGTACAGGAGACTTCAGCCAAGAGTAGTATAGCTGGAGCAACGGAGATCATGGATGGTGGTCAAATAAGAAGGAAAGACCTGTCGAAAGGATGTGAAGTAAGGAGGAGGGCTTTGGGGGAGAGGAATAAAAAACCACTAAAAGGAGAAGAAAGAAATAAAATAGCCAGAGAAACGGCTTTGATGTTACTGAGAGAACCAGATCTTTGGGAAGGTAACATGAAAGTTCTGATGGTTAAGGTGGAGAGATGATCAAAGCAGCAATATATTTTTAGGTAAGAGAAAAACAGTGGGAGATTTGGCCTGCTGTGCATAAAGCAAATAAAAGTAGAATCAAAGATGAAGCTGGATCTCTATGCCTAATCAATAATGCAAACGGTGATTTTTGTGGATTGCTATGGAAAGGGACCCATGGAATTTAACCTAAGACGTATTAACTTTGCAATAGTAAGAAGATGAAGGAAGTGACTTCTGGGGTAGTTTGGGTGTCACCAGCAGCGGAGTATTCTTAAAATCTGTGGAATTTAATGAGGTCATCGAGGAGGTCATTGGGATTGTGATATTCTGTGTACTTCTCAGTAGACCTTCTCAATACAAGAGCCTTTACCTAAACTACAAAATGTGGATGAAGCTATTGCAAGTATTTTTTGGGGGGAAAGGCTGTTCCTATGTAAAGTAGTTTTTATCTGCTCTCTTATACAACATTGACAGCTGTGCTTGTAGTCTCCAATTGCCATTAGACTCTTAATTCCCATCAGCTTCAGCCACCATGGCCAATAATGAAGGACAATGAATTCCAGGCTTCTTACCTTTGAATGCAAGGTTAACCTGTAGCTGTTTCAGCTGTGCCTTCCCAGTGGTTTGGTTAATGCTTTAAATTAACACGTGGTACCTTAATCTTCTCATGTACTTTAATCTTGGGTGTTTTTCCACTGTCACTAGAAGTACCCATTTAGTACTCATTAATGGGTACTTAATGGCATTTTTATACCCATTAATGGGTACTTAATGGGTACTTCTAGTGACAGTGGAAAAACACCCCTTGTGGACTGCCCTGAGCATTCTGTATCAAGAGGGCAGGGTATAAGGTTAAGAAAATAAATAAATAATAAATAAATAATGGCAGTTTGCTTAATTTCCTCAGGGCTCTCACATATACTTTTTACCTGAATCTCTTGGTTGTAGAGAAGCTATACTTGAGGCAGGAACTACGCAACAGTCTGCAATCTTTCAATGCCATTTAAACCAGCTGAACTGATGTAAAGGTTTGAGGGCCTCCAGGAGTGGCAAAGGAAGGGCACAGCCACCTGCTCAACTAAATCGGCTGAATTCACTCTTGTATTCAGCTTTCCATTCAAGGGTGAGGCAGAAGCAGGAGTATATGTGACCAAGGGAAAGGACACCTCAAACTGTTTGCTCATGAATACTTTAAGAGAGGTAATTATGCTCATGAGTACCTCAGCTCCTATAAAGAAGCTTTGGGGGGGGGTGCTAAATGAAATAGTGCTGCAAGATTTTGCTGTGATTGGCTTGGAAATGTCAGCAGAACATTTGTGCCTTGGAATGGTCTTGGAGCAGTTAAGAGTATGAATTCAAAGGGCGTGATCACATAGGGAGTTCTTGGATGTTCATTTGCTGGAATCACCCCATTTGTGAACACCATACACACACACACACAACCACATCAAAAAGATTTAAAAGTAGACAGCTTACCTTCTCTTCCTTCTTTGTCATTGCTTTCCTTGTTCACCTCCCATAGACATGATTGGTTGTCAGCTGTAGCCGGCTTGTCTTGGCTCTGGAGTCTTGTAGCCTCCCACGCCATCGTCCCAAACTCTGTGTCACCCCATGAGTGCTTATGATACCCCTGCAGAGGGATGCACAAAGAGACCTCTGGATGTAGTAAAGAGGTTTTTAAATATATTTTATGTTGGGTCTCTAGGGTCTCGAATTTGCCCTGGGGCATCCCTACACACAATGCCTGAACACACTCAAAGCTTTTGTATTTGTTTATTCATCAAACATGATTTGTAGAGCAAGTAAAAAAAAAGTAACATAATATGCATTCAGACTATAGCCGCGCATTTCTTAAAAGGAAGCTTAAAAGTAGCATAGAGATGGTAGCATGCACAAACTAATGTTCTCACCCCACCTTTACTTCACATTAAAGGTCTGAGATTGCATTTTGGAAACACTGTACATTTTCAGGCTTTTAATGTGGATTAAGGTACTAGCATAAGGATGCTCCCAACTTTACACTGGTCTTCATCCACTTTCTTTTTTTAATAACTGTGTCTGGATGCAGCCTTAGGGGAAAATAAGCAGGTTGCAAGTATGAGGCTGTGCTAATTACAAGGTGGTACGTTGTAGCTCAATGGTAGCACAAACCGCCTGGAAAGCAGAGGGTTCCTGGTTCAATCCCCGGAAGGAGGCAATGTCAAACCACTTCTGTATCTCTGTTAAGAAACCTTCACAGAAGTGCCTTTGAAGTCAATGGGATGTCAGCCACAACTTGATTGTACCCAACAACAATTAGTTCACCAAGTGATTCTCTCAATAATTTAGATTTTCACTGATCATATTTTGAATACTAGAAGAATTCTGCTGTTAGTGAATTTACACCATTAGTCTTTTAAATTCTACACTACTATTGGTTATTAAAAGTGAAAAAAGACATTTCTCCATTTCTTCCTGGGCATTTTATATTTTAAGGCTGCCAATAAAAGGAAGTGAAGGAGTAATGCAGGCCTGCAAAGGACTTGTTCCTTCATCATAAGTGACGATGGCAAAGTACTAGTTCTCTTTTCTGCACATACAAATATGTTAACAGCTGCTTTGAGTGGGAATTCTGAAGAGGGACATTTGCCACCTTATACACTGAGATTACAGAGGAAGATGATTCACTTTGTTTCTCATCCAGGAACCCAGAGTCCCAGTGAGGTTGATGAGCAAGGTCAAGTGCTAGGTCACCCTAAACAGAAAGCTAAGAAGGCCAGATGTTCACTGGACAGATGTTATTCTGTTTGAAAGACTGTAAGAGGGCTGTCATCTGCTGGAGTATATCCATTATTTGTGGTCTAAATCTGGTTGAAGAATGGAATTTACATACCCAGAGTTAGGAACTTGGCACCAGATTCATTATTCCCTGCTAGCCTGACAGCATGCATCAAGGGCCCTTTTTGCACTTGTCATTCTGGAACATATCTCAGAACAGGGGTCTATTGTCCACATGCTAATACAGGCTATGGCAGGCATCATCAGGGGTCTGCCATAGTCTGCACTAGCATGTGGATAGCAGTCCCCTGTTCTTATATGTTCCAAAATAAGACCAAGTGCAGAAAGGCCCCAGGTATTCAGCCAGTGCACCAGCATCTCCATACACGCATGGATGGCTGTTTTGGCTTCCATGCATGTGCTGATGTCTGAAGTTCAGGTAAAGGCCATAGCCAAGAGTGTCAATTTCCAATTATGGATGGTTCGACAGCTAAGGCCCCTTCTGAACACAGATTTGGTCACAGTTATCCAGGCTCTGGTAACTTCCAGACTGATCTACTGTAATGTGCTCTACATGGGGCTGCCCCTAAAGATGGCTCAGAAGCTGTAGCTGGTGCAGAATGTAGCTGCTAGGTTGCATCCCCATTACAACCTTATTCTGATTTCAAACCATTTTCAATCCTGGCAGACCCCACATCAGTTTGGCTTAACACGCTTTCCACGTGTTAAATCACCCCAAAGCGTTGTAAATGTTAATCCTCATTTCAACAGGTCTCACTCCAGTTTGTGCACTTGAAACGTTTTACATTTTTTACTGTGGGGACCGTAGGGTGTTAAGGGATGAGAATCCGTGTTTAGCTTTCCTTTCCCCAATAGCTTGCTTCCAAAGATAGTGATTTCATTGAAAAAATCCACCCCTCAAAACAGCCACTATAAAAATCCACTCCTTAAAGCTACACTGTAGTGATCTAGCCACTTCACACCTTATAACAATGTTGCAAATTTGCACAATTATGAAAGTTCTGACCTTTAGAAAGGGAAAGGAAAGGAAAGCAGCTGGTTCTGTTTTAAAGGCTGTGGCTGTGAAGGGGGCTTGAGTTGCTGCTGCTGCTGCTGCTGTGTGCCCTGGGAAATGGGGAGAGGAGGGGAAAGAATCGCTGGCTGCCCCTGCCATTTTTCCTCCATCCAGGCAAGCGGCAGCCACCCAGCCACTCAGCTAGGCTCCCTGAAGGGGTCCCTTATGGGTGGTGCGTTCATGCCAAGAGAAAGAGGGCAGGGCAGCCTCGAAAAGCGGCTTTTAAAAAGTAGCTGCTTGAGTCCCCCCTTAAGTCACGTATGCCACATATGATCCTCAAAATCCGGATCGAACGCAATTAAGCTGAAAGTAATGGGAACAGGCAAATTTGCGTTTGCATCCAGTTCTATTATTTCGGTTTAAGGAAACTGGATTAAGCTTTTACTGCTGACTGTAATGACTGGCTGGATGCACATCATGGCAGTCTTAAAAGAGCTGCACTGGCTGTTGATTCATAACCAAGCTGAGTTCAAGGTGTTAACCTTAACCTTTAAGGACCTAAATAACTTGGGCCCCAAATGTCTTTTATTAAATTAGGAAGATGAAAAATATCCTGGAAGAAAGCAGTTGCAAATTATATCTGTGCTGTTTCCAGGAAAACTGCAGCAGTTACCCATTGCTGCCATGGCTCCCCAGTTCTTCCAAATCTTCATTTTCACAGAGAAATCAGCAGACATCCTCTCTTGCTTCCTCTTTTGGTGGTGCTCTTCTTTTTTCGGTCCTGTAAGTGAATCTTTAACTGGTCACATGACCACATGGAGAAGTGACCACAAATAGCCATATGGGCCACATTAATCTTAGCGGTCAGAATTATTCTTCAGAATTCAGCTTCTCAATAAATGCTTCTATCTGGACAGACTTCCCAGAGGCCCCAGGCTCTCTTCAAAATAGCTTTTAAATACTTCTTTAGTGTGATTTTTCTTTACAGCTACGTCTCAGAAGATTGTGCCTTTTTTTTTTTTTTGGCAGAGACAGACGCTCTTGGAGCAGACTTCCCTTAGGCAGGGAGATCACTCATTCTCTAAGGTTGTATTTCTATACTCTTCCAAACCTTTCACTCTTTTCTTTGTCATTGTAATACTATGCTTGTTTGAAAAAAAATTCTTTAGATTGTGCAAATCTCACTTATGCATCTTTATGAATATAAAACCTCTACCTTTCATCCCTAGTTCCTTGTTGTAACACGCTTCTCTTGTGTGTCTTTCTCTGTGATGTTTTAGGGTTTCTATCTGCCCTGCAAGCTGATACATGACATTAATCATACGAAGCATCCCATAAGGTTTTTTTTAATGTGTTCTTCTTTCTAAAGCATATGAGTTTAAGAACCAAATTTTGTTTAAGGAGTTTAAAATGAATTCAATATTTCTCAAGGCTTTTCTTTGTTTTGTTTTTTTCTTCAGAGAGAGAAAGAGAAGCAGGAACCTAAAAGCACAGCAAGCCTATGTCCCCTTAGCAGTCTTAGGTCCTTTCTGCACTGGCTGGGCCTTAAACTAGATTATATCCCACAATAGTGACCTGTCATCCATTTACTAGGGCAGAATATGTCAGACCCCACCTGACTCTGCACTGTTGTGGATGGCAGGCCCCTCTCCCAGGATATAATCCAGACTGAGGCCCAATGCAGAAAGGACCTTAGTTTTATTCATTGACCTGAGCCTTATTCTGGATTATATCCCAGAATAGATACCTGCCATCCACATGCAAGGGCAAACTTCATATGCTGGGGCCCAGCATAATCTGCACCATCTTGGAGATGGCAGGTCCCTGTGTTGAGATATAGTCTGAAATGGGGCCCAGTGCAGAAAAGGGTCATTTGAGTTCCCTGCTGCATAGTGTTGAAAAAGTGGATAGAGAAAAATTATTTATGATTCAACAAGAGAACCACCAAAGGACAGTAGCCATGGCTTTCATTAGCTTCTTCTGGTTTCATTGCCTGGCAGTTAAGAGCACCGATGGCCCTAAATCTTCAAGTTCATTCTCACTAGTTCTATTCATTTGTTCCTTGTTCTGAGAAGGTGAAGATGTGGTGAACACCAGCTGTCGATTAGCCTGAATTCAGTAGCTGCTGCATAGCAGATTACATTTCATCCCTAAAATCAAATGAAGAAAATCTTTATGCATTCAACCAGCCTCTTGAACTGCATGTATGTCCATGTTTGCTATACCAATTGCTCTGTTCTGCTACTCTGTGCTATGTTTATTCCTTTATAGCAGCAATAAAGGCCTGTCACAGCCATAAATGCCATTGCGCCTGTTATAGTTGCTTTGCAGCACTTTTACAGCCATGGCAAAGCTGAGGAGCCTGCAGAGAGCTGCCAAAAGTGCTGCAAAACAGCTGTAAAGAGCCACTGCAGCCTACTACAAGGACTTTTTCTGGTAGATCAGCAATATCAATGTGGTTCAGCGCACCCTTGCGGTGAGTGGGAAAGCCAAGCTCAGTTCAGGCAGGGGATAGCTGGTAAGCCAGGTTGTCTTGCTATGAGCTCCGCTAAGCACACCTCTAAAAGCAAGGGTGTGATCAACTGGAAACCATCCATGAATCTAATGAAGGGTACTATAAGACCACTTCTGCACTGGGACTTATGCAATATTATATGTGAATGGCAGTTCCTACTCCATGATATAATCCAAAATAAGGCCCAGTGCATAAAGGGCCTATATACCCCATAAGAGATACTGTGGGCCAAGCTCTGAATTGTAGTTTGGCAATATGGAGGGTCATATTCTCTCTAAGGTTGTATTCACACCTAGGTTTTAATTCCGCTTCATCTTCAGGGTGAGAGAACCCGTCAGCAAAGTGACCAGTCATTTTCCTTCTTATTGTCTAAATTAAAGATGGATAATGCTGAAATAAAGCAGCCTGTGAGTTTGCTGATGTGTTTTCTCGCTCTGAAAGTGGACCAGAAGGGGACTAAATCTTAAGTTATGTGTGAATGCAGACCAAGAGACAATAATGGAAAGCAAACTTGAGCTCTTGCAACTTTTGTTGTTATTGCAGAATCTTCTGCAATACAATTTTTAAATTTCAGATTTTGTGATGTTTTTATCAGTTTTTGCCCACCTCTTCATTTTTGAATCTTAAAGCAGGTTACAGAACATATAAGCACAAGATAAATGATTTAAAATAGAAAATATGCAATGCGAAAATCATATGATAATGCCAAATATGAATCACAGAATGAAAAAGGAGTGATCAAAACCCAGCTGTTCTCATAAAGGGCTAAATCAGCTCTAGCCTACTGGCTAAAGGCTAAAGAGCTCTTTTTTTTTTAGCCTGTTTCAAAACACAGGGGAAGAGACCAGAGCAAGAGCTGTCTTGAAGAAAGATTGGAGTTTGAATTCATAGGCGGCATCTGTACCAAATGTCTCAGGATGTGATGTGGAAATAGTTCTTGCTTCAGATAGCTCTGGGCCAAGAATGGAGCAGGCCAAGCAGGGCATGCCAGGGGACACCACATTGCTGTGACCTCTGTCCTGTCTTTCTTTGGGGAGTGAGGAACAAAAGTTCTCCAGCTTTGGAAACTGTAGGCTGAGAGGATTTTGGTAGCATGCCATGAATGGCCCGTTTCCTCATGCTAAGTGGACCATTCCATTCCAGTCATCCACTTGACAGATGGCTGAGATGGCCCATGACCCAGGGACACTTGAGACACCGCTTTAAAGTAGCCTCCCATTGAAGTGCTATCTGGTGTGGTATTTCTACAGGAAACTACTTCAGGTAAAACACCTGTGGCCAGCATAGCAAGTGGATGTCATGTTCCCATGTGGCAGCTAGCACAATCCTAATGCACCATGCAAAAGCTGCCATATGTTCTCCTGTGCTAACAATACCATCAAAAACTATGGTTAGAGACCTTAAGGTGGCTGTGGGATCAATCTGGAGGTGTGCTAGCTCACACCTCTGTGGCCAAAGAGCCTTTCTATGGTGCTGGAGCTGCAAGATCCTTTGCCTTTAGAGAATCCCTTGCACTCTTATTGCTTCATTGACCATTGTAAAGGTAAACTGCCGTGTAGGCTCTGATTGTGCTCTGCAGCGTTATACCAGTCTGTGCTGTTCAGATATATCTGTTGTAGCACATTCTTCACTGGCAAGCACAAGAAAATGGCTGACTTCAATAGCCACTTGCTTTAGCCACAAAAAGGACTCCAGGTGGAAACAATGAACAGGGGAACAAAAAAATCCGTATTTCAGTGTTCCCCTCACCTGAAGCAGTGGCAGGTGTGTAAACAGCATGCCAGTGCCACTGTAAGCAGTGGACAGACCAGGACTGATTTCACACTTCAGCCCATAGTATGCAATTAGTCAACCTCTGGGCAGGTATATCTACACTGTCAAGAGGTGTTTACAGACTAGAAATGCCCCCTGAATGCCCAGAGGTTGACTATTTGCATGCTAACTGTGGAGCATGAAATCATGCTCCACAGGCATACTAACCTTTCCCAGAGACTTACTTAAACCTTTCCAGACAGTGACCATCTGCACTTCTTCCAGTTGGGGATGTCATTGGAGTTGCTGACATGACTGCGACTGTGCAGGGCTTCAGCACCATCATAGCAACAGTTCTGATGCACATGCAGTTGTGGAGAGCTCCTCACTCAAGATGGCGGCACCCAGGAGAGAAGCCTCCTGGTGATCGAACATTGGTGTGTGTTCAACCACACGTGGGTTGGGCTGTTAGCGACTAGCGCTCGCAAGTGTGAGTGATAGTCAAGGTCAGTTTATTGTGCATCTTTCCTGTGCACGGGGTGGGAAGGGAAGTGCAAAAATGCTGCAGGTTCCATTGTATCCTCCCTCCCTTCTCTTCTGAGAGAAACTTTCAGTCATCCTGATAATTCTGCCCTAAGAAATAATGTTTGGAGATAGCTCTACAGCTATTCCCCATCCCAAAGGCATGTATCACTGCATGGTATCATATATGTATTAGGGATGCGCACAAGTGCAATTTTTCATAATGAATAGACTATTTGAAAATCCACATTCGTAAGAATAAAGAAAAACGGATGTCTGGACATTTGAACCAATACAAATACATTCTTATCTATTCATATGAATATTTGATACCTATCCGATGATATGAATCTCGTATGCATCCATATGGATCCATACGCATCCTGTTTTCATCCCGTATGCATCCTGTATGTATCCATACACGAACAAATGTCCGAATTATTTATACGAATAACTTGAAATGTTCGTATTCGTATGAATACTAAAGTTCAAATGTCTGGATATTCGGTTTGTACAGGAATGTCCAAATTTGTCCAAATAATGAATATTACAAATATTTGTGCCCATCCCTAATGTGTATGTAAATTTCTTCTGCATGTACCTAAAATCTAGAAACATGAAAGAGGATTCAGGAGATGTCCCTTCTCTAAAACCAAGGGAATACTGCTCTGTTTACCATTCGTTACAGCCTTTCTTTACAGGTTTGAACTTTTTCTGTTTCTGTTACAGTTGTGGATATCACAGCAAATCCTGCCCAGTGTCTGACCAGGCTCTGTAGTCACACAGGGGACAGGATGTATGTTTTTAGAGATGCTGAATGAGGCATAGCACTCATGGGATCCCACTGTCATGAAATCCAGTATGTTTAATACGTTATTGGTTTTAATGTGTTCATTTTATATGTTCTAACTCGCCCTGAGACCCTTGGATATAGGGTGGAATAAAAATGCAAATAAAACAAACAAATGAATAAAATGTACCACTAGACATCCTGTATTCTCCCAAGTGGTGAAACACTCAAGACGGAGGCTAGGCATGTTTCATTTACTTTAGATGAGAGCCCCCTGGAAACTTAAGCCCTGTTATTTTTCTTGTACGTATGGAGATATGTATGATGTATTTCTAGCACTTATATCTTGCTCAATTACGTACTTCCACAATAGTTATAAGAATAAAGGAAAAAGCTAAATTACAGGGAAAATGAGTGTAGAATCGATAGTAAATATTAGATTGTAAAAGCAAAGCAAATTCTCTCCTAGCAGTTTGAGGCAAAGTTGCTATAACCTCCATGATTTTTCTGGAGCTTGCTTAGGTGGCCACTCAGGTCTTGGCTAAGCACTATCTAGTATTTATTTCTGTGCCAAACAATAAGCCGCAAGTGGTCTAGTTTGCATTGGCTACAGTGTGATATACAATTTTTATTGCAAATGTGTTTTTCAATGGTTTTCTCCTTTGAGTCGCTACTCAAAACAGAAACATCCCTTTGTGCACATCTGTCACTTGCAGCCAGGTGCCTGGATTATTTTAGGGAACCACATGCAATCTGATATGGAGGAAGAGGACAGCTTTGGGTGGTCTCAAAAGTTTAAATTTATACCTCCTATGGAGTGTTATGTTCCATTTCAACATGGAAGCAGAGCAGGTTCATATGGTATGTTGTATGTTTTGGCTGGCCTAGAAAGAGCTATGTAAAAAAAAAAATACCTTGCTAAGAATAATTTCAGCTTGTGTGGAGAGATGAAATGCTATAGCTTCCCTATAATATAAAGTTTATTGAGAAAGAAAGAGTTTGTTACACATCCCAGAAGCAAACTTGCAGTGAGCTGGTGAGACTTTGTAAGCCAGACTAAGGATATTGTATTTTGATACCTTCCTCACCTAGGAAGCTTTGGAACAGTATATTTTCTCAAGAAAGGCAGCACAGTTTATTTATTATTATGTCAGAATCTGGCAGAGAGGTACGTTAACTTCTTTCAATTGACACCTGATTATCACCACTACTGCATGGCATGTGGCACTGAAGTGGGATCTGATGAGAAAATTATGCTGGAGCCCATTTCAAGAGGAGACCACTTTGCAGGAGTTTCCCACATGTTCCCTAGTGGGATACTGACTCAACCACATATGTGCAGATGGCATCATATTGCCTGGAAGTGATTTTGGAAGAAGGCGGCTTCTGGGCAATCAGCTAAAAGCACCCTCGCCTGTGCAACCACTGCAGCCTGGTCAGATCTTAGCCTCCTGCTAGAGTTGGGATGGGCCTTACCCCCTTAATGCAGAAGGCCCAAGGGCCATGCTGCTGGCTACATCTCCAGTCCTGGGCCAGATTACTTGGTCTAGCCCATAATTGGCCCAGCATAGTGTGGGACAATGCAGTCCATTCAGCAGTCCTTTTTATTTTGTTTTTGTTATTTTCTTTGTAAAACTGCATTACATTCCAGCTATCTAAGTCACAAGCCCACACAAAGTACAAAAATGAAATAATTTTAATGGTAAGTGTCTGATTGCATTTGGACTAAGCTATCATTTACTAGCATTTGCAAGTGTGAACACTAGTAAACATTAGTATTCCTTCCTGACAGGATGTCCATAAATAGCCAACAAGAACTAAGCCTGCAGCTCATCTCCCATTGGCTGCCCAATCCCACATGATGTGCGCCTCACCATATGTGCCACGGAAGTTTCGCAGCTGCCGAGGAGAAAGCTGCAGAACTTTATTTTGAGTGGGGACAATGCAGTGTGACTTCACAGTCAGATAATCTGTGAATTTACTAATGACTGTGGATTTTTATCCACTAGTCTGGAAGGGACCTGAAAAGTGACACTTTCCAGAAAGCAATTCTGAGGAGATGTTAAAGAGCAGCCAGCCCCATCATAAGTTATGTAAGCTAATTTTGTTGGAGAAATTTACCACAAAATAAGCTCATGATTTAAAGGAAGCTGAAGCTAATAAAAATAGAAGAAAAACTGGTTTAATATCAAGCAGACCACAAATAATGAGGATAATAAGCCAGACTGCTAGAAAAGGAAAGGCAAAATTATATAGACAAAGGAATTATAGTGTCTAGATTTGTGTTTGTTTGCTTGCTTGCTTGCTGTTACATATATATTCTCCAGGCTACTTTAATTTGCTTCATTAGAAAAACATGAAATCATGACATTGCTGTTTTCAGTTTGACTCTAGAAGTGGCCAGGGTGGGTGGGGGAGGATTGACATTCAAGATTCAGTGGTAGAATATACCCTGTTGTTTAGGGTACTGGTGACTGGTGTCCCATTGAAGTTAGTGGAACATAGAGCAGAACAACTAAGAGGAAGTGGTCCAAGGTGATTAAAACAGGTAGAGTTAATGGTAGATGAGACACTATGGCAACTCCCCCATGGTCTTTAAAGTTGCAGCAGTCCTTGGTGCTTGAGACAGCTCTAAGGGGAGACTGCTCTAAGGCAGAATCTCCTCACTGTTCTTGGCTGTAAGTGTGCCTAAGGGACATCCTGAGCCTGGCACCATTTCACTGGGTTCCCTGAAGTGACCTCAGAAATGGGGCTGGTTCCACATACTTACTGAACTCTCCACACATTCCTGGGGAAAGGAATCAGAGAGAGAGAGAGAGAGAGAGGTGCCCATGGCTTGAGCTCAAATTCACATGTGTGACTCTGGGCCACAATATGCGTGGCTGTAACTTGCATGCAGTCTAAAGGCTGTATGCAAACAATTTCTTGTATGCTGGCCTAGACATTTTATTGTGACCTGCCCTGAAATCTTTGGGTATAAGAAGGGAGAGAAATACAAATAAATAAATAAACATATAAGCATTTTTTGTCAGGCAAACTTTTTATTCAGAAAAATTATTGGTGAAATGCTTTGGATGTATAGGTGGTACATGTATAGCAGGAGAATCTGTGGTATGGTTACGTGATGCTTCTGTCTCCCAGATGAAAGTGGAGCTGATCAGAATGAGAGAAAGAAGTTTTTGCTGTGGAGGGAGATCCAGAGGGACAAGTCAGATTTGTAATTACATGCAGTATCTTAGGCCAGGTGGGACACCACAGCCTGGGATACACAACCTGTCTGAAACTGGGGCTGGTTGCTGCTGGTGCAGGAAGGGCCATCTGCCATGGGACAACCTGGTCCATCTCAGCCACTGCAGCTGTCTCTGAATGCTGGGTCAGTTTCAGAGCAGAGTTGGAATCTTCATTGTTCTTAGCCCCCTTGTTTTGGCAGTAGTCTTTTGCCCTATCCTGGAAAAGGGGACCAAGAGCCTTCAGATCGTGATGAGTAGTATGCCCTACACCTTGTAATCGTGGTCTACCAGGAGAGCCATTTTGAATGCCCTATCTTTTTCTGGTGTTTCCACCATGCAGACAAAGCATTCTAGCAGAGAATGGGCCCCTCCCATCCTGCACCAGCATGTGGAGGGGAGTCTCCTGGACCCTTTCCTAGCACAGGATAAAGCCCCATGTGGAAAGGGTCATTGGCTGTTCCCTTTGTCTGGACATCTGCATCTTCTCCTTGCCACACTGCTCTTTGGTCGCTGCCCACATATAATTTAATGAAAATCTTACAAAAGTGCCATAAGTCTACAATGATCCTCTCCAGCTACAAGCCAAACCCTTCTCTGGCCTCTTCTTGTAAGCAGGAACACATAATGTATGCTTTCAAGAAAGAGATTGAGACATTTTTCCTGGTGTTATGGTGGTACCTTCGTGCTTCTTGTCATGGTTGTTGTCCAAGGAAAGCTCAGCAGATTTATGCACGTTCTACGGGAGTAAAGACAACTTTGGATTCCAAAATTTGTTTACTTTGTGGAGGACCAGTTATTTAGTATTTGTGTCATAATATTTCCTCCAGGCCATTTTCTTTCTTGTACTTTTTCTTATGATGACGTCAGATTTAATCGGCTTTGGTTCAGCAAGCTGCTGGACAGATGTCTGCATGGTTTCTGGAAATGCATACTTTTTCCAAGGGCTGAAAACCACATTTTGAAAATACTGAAGTATATTAGCCAACTTTTATATAAACATGGCTGGAGGAAACATACCAGATCAAATATTTACGTCTTTGTTTAACCCAACATAACCTGGCATCCTTATTAGCAATTTTAATTCTACCTTGAAAACATATTGTGGAAAAGAGGGGATTCGATCTATTAGATTTTTTTAAAAAAGTATTTCTGCTTAATTCAGTTTTCTCCATCTCTATTTGCAAGGCAGGTTTCTGCATTTTCTTCACCCAAAAGCCGTGTGATGTAACAGTAAGGAAAGTTATTTAGCATATTTAAGTATCTCAGAATGAGGCAGGAAAATATGGTTTCAGATTTTTTTACTCAGCTGTTTATTTTCCTCCTAATTTTATAATGCACACTCAATGACCTAATGCATATATTTTGCTACTGATTAAAGCCCCAGTGAGGCTTAATTCTTGATCTTTTGAAAAATCCTTCAGAGAAGCAGGAAAAAAATTGTCACTGGAAATCATTCTACTAGAAAGGGGAGAGACTGGGAGGAGGTGGAGGAGGAAAAAGAAGAAAGGAATAAGTTGAACGATTATCTCTATTCTCATTGGGTTACCATTATTTTTTTTTATAAAAGGTTCCAGGTTGGAAGAAGGCAACAGCAAACCATGTACATATTGTTGCCAGATTAAAATTTACAGGTGTCGTGTCTCAGGCAGGCTGGGTTGGCGATGCAAACACACAGGCTTGCTCACAGCAGACTGCAGGGGCACAAGACATAGCAATGTCAAACAGTCCAAGGTCAGATGAATCTAGAAGTTCAGCAGGGTCATTGTTTGCAACACTGAGCCCAGTGAGGGTGGAACTTAAGTAGGCGACTCAGCCCCATGCCCTTTTCGGCTCAGGTGCGCAAGATGCTGAGATCTCCTCACCTGCTGCTTCTCTTGCTTGAGCAGACTGGGAGAAGGGCGCACCTCAGGCTTGGTGTCCAAGCTCTCTTCCAGATCTGGCCCCTGGCTTCAATGTCCACGCCACTGTGGTCAGCTTGCTGCTCTGCTTGCTGCGTGATTGGCACCGCTCCTTCGTCCTCAGAGGAGGAGGCTGGGCTGACAGGGCAGGCCATGACACCAGGCTCCTTATAGTTATCAGGAAATTATCTCAACTTGATAGTATATTTCCCTGTTTTACCTTTTATTGAGTTGGAGACATGCCCATAGAAGGAAACCATCTCTATGCAAAGATTTACTTCAGGGTTTTAACCAGTGATGCCTAATGCCCCAAATAGGAATTACTTCATCTACTTCATGGCTTTATGCAGCAAAATGTGTTCATGGCTTAACAGGCAGGCTAGGGACCTAATTTTTACTTTGTTTACTCACTATTAAATGATTAATGGGAAGCAAAGAACTAATGAAAATATTATTGCCTTTTGCCAATTATGTGTGAAAACCACAATAAATACATTTCTTATGCTTTTTTTAAACAAAAAATATAGGTTTTATTGACTTCCAAAGGAATTGTAGGTAGTATTTAGCTACAGAAGAAGGTTACTACTGTACCTTAAAAAATAATTTGCTATCTGCATTTCTGTATTTCGCTTTCCACAGCAACAATGTCTGTTCAAAGGAAAGTTCCTCTTGGAAGAATAAAGACCAAAACATTTGCTATGATATCAGCCATCTTTGGACTGATTTATTTTGCCAAGTGAATTATGAGACAGAATGTTTAGTTCACAAAATATACATTGTAATATATTTGCTGGTGTTTTAACTTCCTTGAAGTCCTTTCACTGTTTGTTTAGCAAATCAATAATTATACCTAACCCTCTGTAAATTATTTCCTGGAAGTTCCTCTTCAGTTGAGATTTTCCATGGTCGATTTAATTCCAGTTTCAGGTGCTAATCTGCTCTGTTGTGGTTGACCATGCTATATCAGCAGCCTGTAGATCAAGCGTGTGAGGCTCTTTCTGTGTGTCTGTATGGCAAAAAAGTGCATCATCCCTTCACCCATGCATTTGTCCAGTTTTTTATTTTTGATTGACCAACTGAAATTTGTACCATTGCATTTCAGCATCATTTACCATTAACAGACAAAATGTGAATTTTGGCCATTGTTCCAAGATAATACCTACCTCATCCCCAAATGTTTGTTTGTTTCTTTTTTGGAATTCCAAAACTTCTGCTTTATCTAAAACATGAGAACCTAAGAGAAGCCCTGCTGGAACAGGCCACAGCCCATCTAGTTCACCATCCTGTCTCACACAGTGGCCCAGCTATTGCTTCTGGGCATCTCAAGCACAAGATAAAGGAAAAACCTTCACCTGTTCATGACTCCCTGCAAATGGCTTTTAGAGGCATCCAGCCTGTGTCTCCAACCTTGAGCAAGTCCCTAGGCCTCTAATGTATCAGGGGTCAGGGGCTCGACGTGAGTGCCTTGCCTTATGAAGCGGCTGTGTGCATGTGTGCATGTTCACACATGTGTGCTCACGGTTGTACCTTGGCTCTCTCATGCAGAGATAGTGACAGATGAGATGTGTCTACCCCCAGGCTTTGGCTGATTCCCTGCTAGATACAGTATTCTCCCTGGGCAGAATATGACTTGACTCAGTGCCATAAGTGTGCTGTCAGAGGAAAAATATGTAGGGGAAAAAACAATTCCTTAAATTTTCAGTTTCCTTTCCCTATGCATGCCTTCTCTTTGATTTTAAGCAAGGCAACCAGTTTCCTATCTCTGCTGCTATTTTGCTTTGATTACTTGCCTTTTATTTTGCCTTAAGCTTCTTTCTTCTGCTCTCCTTAGGGCTACAGTACAGCTAATGGATGCATAAATCCACCTAATATGCATCCTTCCAAAAGTTTAAGGAGCAGTGCTAGGGGAGCTTGCTTAGCACAAAGGCTCAAAGCACAGGGAGGAAAAGTTGAACCTTTAGTCTCTTTGCAGCCAACTAGCAGATTTTGGCTGCGCCCCCAAGCAATAAAAACCCTGCTAAAAAGCTTCTTTTGCCTCTGAGTGCCCCCAGGCCCGGCTTTTCTCCGAGCTTCCAGCGCCACAAAAGGAGGAAAATCAGTGGGGAAAAAAGTGCACTTTAAAGAAGACTACCAGTGCACTTTTTGGAAGCCGCAGGTTTTCCTGGCAGCATTTACCGTGGGGACGCTCCGTGGCAAAAGGGGCAGGGATTGCTGCCTGCACACACAGCCATAAAACATTCAGACATCTCCCAGAACTGCAACAGCTTCCCTTCCTTTCTCTTTCTAAAGGTCAGAACTTTCAAAGAGCCAGAATTGCGAAGAATTGCAACACTGTTATCAGGTGTGAAGTGTGTGGATTGCTACAGTCACCGCTGCTATATGGGGTGGATTTTGACAGAGATCAGAGGGAAAGTGTTGAGAGTGAATGAGCGAACAATCGTGTGGCCGATGGCTGCAGCCACTACCTTTGTCAGCACGGGAAGCCATTTCGGGGGGTGAAGATCTGGGAGATGAACAGAGAACTGATGGCTATTTTTCCTTTGGACTTGTCGGGGGTTTCTTCCTGGTTGTGGCCGCGCAGAGCGCAGTCCCTCCCCATTCCCGCCGGCACCCTATCAACAAGAGAGGGGGCAGGGAGAAAAAAATGCGGGCAAAGAAAACACGCTTCCATGGGGACGGTAGGTGTGTTTTAAACACGCGTTTTGTTGAGCCTCATGCGAATGCTTATTCCAGAATTGAACAGCACTTTTAAAGTCTGCTGGAATAGAGGGACGGTAGAGGGAAACTAGAGAGGCAAATAAGTTGCTTGTGGATGCAGCCCTTAAGTGTAGTAGTATCCTCTTGATATCTGGTCTTTAAAGACTACCTTCAATATTTCCATCAATGCAGTCATAAAAATTAGTGGGAACTTTGTGGCACTTATAGTCTTATCTAAAAGGAAAAGGTTTGTAATGAAATTACTAAAATAATTTTGCATACCCACTATATTAATTTAGCATCCAAAAATGTGTGTTTTTATATTTTATTTTTGCTGGAGCTCAGCACTGATGTGACCTTATTGTCATTACTAAAGCCCAGCTAAGAATGGTGAGCCTGTCTTTTTTTTAATTTAAATGGGAAACTTTACCCACAAAATTCATTGCCTTAAGCTGCCAGCCAAAT
The DNA here is from genome assembly GCA_014337955.1 of Aspidoscelis marmoratus. Taxonomy (NCBI): domain Eukaryota; kingdom Metazoa; phylum Chordata; class Lepidosauria; order Squamata; family Teiidae; genus Aspidoscelis; species Aspidoscelis marmoratus. The sequence continues at coordinate 9,949,161 of MTQE01000401.1, read as the reverse complement.
CAATCGATGTAAGTTTATTGATTTTAGGAAAAAAGAAAAGCTAGAAATAATATCCTGTCTTGTTATAAAATTAGGAGTACATAGTGGTTTTAGATTATTTTTTATACTTACAATGTTTATGACAGCTTTTCTTTTGACAATATTTTTATGTTCCTTTTAGTCATATTGATAATTTGGGTTTTTCCCCCTCTTCTTAAATGTGTTAACTACACAAGAAGAGCCATGTTGGATCATGCTCCACCCTGTTCTTGATCCAGTTCAAGTAACTGGCTGGCACATTGGGTGTCAAAGTATGTGGTGTGAATGCTCCTATTGAGTATAATGTTTGATCCATCTAGGAATAGAATCTTCCAGCCTATGCTGAATCATCTTGCTCAGTATAATATTATGATCACTTTGTCACATGCTTTGATAAGATTAAGCTTTCCCACAGTCAACTAAAGGAGTTATTAGAGGTTGGGGGGGAGGGAAGGAAAAGTAGAAAAGAAAGGAGAAGGAAGGAAGGAAAGGAAGGAAGGAAGAAACACTGAAGAATGATGGAAGTTGTCAGCCAGCAAAATTGGAAAGACTTGGAGAATGCTGGTCAGCAATCCAAGCTCCTTCCTTCCTTCCTTCCTTCCCAGATAATAAGATAAGCATTTCACCTCATTCACTCTCTTCTCTAAAATATATATGTGTGCTTTGTGTTAGCTTTGTTTGTCACCATATTTATATGGTGAAAATGCTGTTGGGCCTTGATTCTGTGGGCTTTTGCTTCACCAGTCAAGAATCAGAATTCTTTTTTTCCTTATTGTTGCCATAGAGCAGATGGTGTGTGTAAAGCTGTGTGAAAATGAAATGAGTTATTTCTCCTCCTGAGAAGACGTTCTTCTAGAGGAAATAAAAAAATGAAGAACTATAGAGAACAGAACCTGAAAATTGGAGAGCAGTCCTCTGGATTCTGGAATTACATTTCTTTATATACATCTGAGGTGAATCTATTTAAAAATCTATTAATCTTGATAGTATCAGTAGATAGATAATGCTGATAAGAATCTGGATTTGTTCATACAAAAACATATTTATATGATTCAGCCTTGAATTTATTTTGAGAAACAAATCAAAGTATAAAATCACTGTAGAACACATGATCTACCCCTTATATAAAATCCAGTTTTGATCAATTGCCTTGTCCAGTGTCTCTGCTTGAAGGTTTGTAGTAAAGAAGAGACCTTCTGTCTCTGTCTTAGTGAGCCAGGGTGTCTGGTGGGGAGAAGAATAGAAAGCTTTGTCAGCCACTTTTAGTCCCCTTAAATGGGTGAGAAAAGCGAGGTAGAAAAGCCAACTCTTCTTCTTCTTCTAGAAAATTACATGCAAAGTCACAAGAAAAAGAAATCACAAAATTACAGAAGTTTAAAACAAATCTACATGTGGAAAATATAATTTATGCATTTTCATTAAAATAGCAAATTAGACCAAATATGCTTAATTGTGTTTCCAACATCTTTGTGCTTCTTTACATTTGCCTCTTGAAGCAGCAACTCATCCTTGAATTCCACCAACATCTTCTTAAGAGCACAAAAGAATCAAGAAGAATCAAGGCTGGAGAGACAGGCAAGATGCCCCTCAACGCCATTATTTAATAGCCAAGCCCCCAAATCTGTTCTAATTACTTTTTAAATCTTATTTCCCTTAATTTCCTCTCTTTCCTCTCTTTTATCAAATATAAACAATTCCCATTAATAATGTTTTCATCTCTCCATTGGTTTCTCCATTTTCTGCAGCTGGCCAGGAATCCTTGTTCAGCCTCAGCTTGCTGTACGTTTTTCCTCTGAGTGTCTGCTTTTCCAAATAAATCCATCAGTTGCTCCTATTCCTATGCTTGCATGGTCTCAGGATCCAGGCCCCATCCATCCAGGGCTCTGAATTGTTCGGCAGTCTGTGTGCAAGGGTCTTCATTCCCCTGTTCCTGGGGTGCAAAATCTGTAATGGGTGGGAATCCTGGTGGGGTGTCCAATTTATTGGACCCAACTGGGTTTTGGAAAGAAATTACCCTCTCCTGTAGATTACTCTCTTCCATATCAGTTATACAGTGTTACCAATTTGGGGGGGGGGGATATGCAATCCAAAGTATCTTATTCCTTGGTTAGTTGTTTTCAGTTCTATCTTTATTTGTATTGCCTTTTGTATCTTACTTGGAATATTTTAGCAACTCTAAATTTTCCAAATTTGCTTTTAGCCATTCCTGGGCAAGATAATTGAGAGAGTAGTGGTGGAACAATTACAAGTGTTCTTAGATGATGATGCTGTTCTGGACCCTTACCAATGTGGCTTTAGGCCGGGTTATGGGACTGAATCTGCTCTCCTGGCCATCACAGATGATATCTGGAGGCAAATTGATTGAGGTGGTTTGGCACTGCTGATGTCTTTTGACATCATGGACCGTGACTTCTTGGTCCACCGCCTCGGTTCTCTCTTGGTTCCCTTCATTCCGCCAGTGCTGAGTGCAGTGAGCAGCTTTCGGGGGGGGGGGGTCAGAGCTCCCGGTCCCCACTTCAGTGTGAGGTTCCCCAGGGTGCACTGCACCCCCCAATATTCTTTAATGTGCCCCTTGGCTCAGTTAATCCAGAATCATGGACTGATCTGCCATCAGTACGCTGATGACAGCTCCTCCTGCTGATGGAGGGTCAGTCGGCTTCTGTCCCAGATGTTCTCTCCCATTGCCTGGATGCCATTGCAAACTGGTTAAGAGGTAGTAGGCTGAAATTAAATGCATCAAAGATGGAGGTCCTCTGGCTGGGCTGTGGGGCTGATCCTAGTGGCCTCCAGCTGCCTCTTTTCAGGGAGAGTCCCTTGTGTACTCTGCCCACCAGCAAGAGCTTGAGTGTCCACTTGGACTCCAAACTTTCTATGGAGACCTTCTTCTGTCTGAGGCAACCTTGGCAGTTAGCCCCCTAGCGACCATGATCCATGCGACGGTTACCTCCAGGCTAGATTACTGCAACTCCCTCTATGCTGGTTGTAAAGGCCGCCTCTCAGCCCTTATCTAATTCATATATATATTTATCTT
>MTQE01000401.1:9932349-9946012 GCA_014337955.1 Aspidoscelis marmoratus | reverse complement strand
CATTTGCTGACTCTGGTCATCTGCTGGTGATCCTTGCTTGACACACCTTCTGCACTGGTTGCAGATTGAGTTCCGGATCCAGTTCAAGGTGTTGGCCTTGACCTTTAAGGCCTTATGCTGCTTGGGGCCCTCATATCTGCAGGACCGTCTTGCCCTCTATATGCCCACGAGAATATTAAGGTCACCTGTGGACCTTAATTGGTTACAGGTCCCTGGCGTCAGTGAGGCCCACCTTTCGGCCACCAAAGATAGGGCATTCTCATGCATCACCCCTACCTGGTGGAACACTCTGCCTGGAAATGTTCAAGCAATCCAAGAACTCTCTCGTTTTCAGACAGCTTGGAAGGCAAAGTTGTTCCACCAGGCTTTTGGCTAGCTTCTGGTTTAAGACTGTTTAAATTGTTTTAAATATTATTTTGATTTTGATTTTATATAATCCATGTTGTATCCTGTATTTTATGTTTTGTATTGTGAGCCGCCCAGAGGCTCACAATACAAAACACTCATGGGGTGGGCCGGGTACAAATCAAAGAGTAAAGTAAAGTAAAGAAATATTAAATATCTTTCCAAATTTTGCCATTGCGGTACAGGGGTTCTACATAGTAATTATAATGTCATCTGCATACAGATGTATTTTAGTTTCTATTACTCCATATTATACCCTTTTGTAATTTTATTTTCTCTTACCACATTAGCCAGTGGTTCCATTGCCAGATAATGGAGACAGTGGAAATTTTCTAGTCAGGAAGTTTGAACCCATGGAAGTTTCATTGTCCAGTTTTAATGTGTGGGTTGGTGGAAGGGTGAGAGTCATACAGGCCCTGTGCCCTCATGGGGCATTGAAAGCAACAAGAAAGCTGTGCAGACTCTACCTTGGCCTTTACTTTGACAGACATAATAGCTCGTTTGTTTAAAAAAAAACTATGAGGGCTAATTATTCTAGAAAACCTGGGGTTGAGAATAGAACCAGTACTTATTTGTGAAACCTGTTTGATTTTGTTTCATGGAAGGATATCTATGCATTTTGTTTTCTGTTATGGGCAACATTCATCCAGATTGAGCCAACTTTTTTCCATCTTACTCTTTGAGAGGAAGAACTGCAATTATTTGCCCAGCTTGCAGCAATAGTAATCAAGCTGTGGTCCTTTAATACTGAACAGACTAAGTGTCACATTTATCATTTTCATTTCTGACAGTTGTTTAATTTCCCCCCCACTCTTTTAACATCCAAGACCTGCATATTACTGGTGAGGTAACAGGGGAAGTAGTTGTTAAAGGTTGTTTTACCTTTGTGTGTCTCTCTGTGTGTGTGTGTGTGGTGGGTGGGTGGATACGTTATCATATAAAACCTATTATTTAATTCTCCAGAAACCAAAGTTGGAATGTTTCTTGGAAATAAGTGCTTTTCAGCACAACAAACACAATTAGGATCATACCAGAAATTTTGCAGTTTGTGAACTTGTAACAAACAGTGTAAAACTGTTTTCCATACTATACATAGTAGCCAAAAATTGTTGTGTACTACATAGCCATTTCTATACTGAGTTGACACAGTGGGCCCTCTAGAATGCCTCATTCATTCTATGGACTGGTCTACAGGGAGGCCACACCTCTCGAACACCTTTGTCCACACTGGATGATGTGTTGGAATGGACATGAAAATGGCACCATAGCCCATTCTAGTCATGGACTGTTTGTGAGCTGGTACACTGAACCAGCAGCTCATGTGCGGACAACACACAAGCGGCTGGTCCAGTATACCATGGCCAAGATGCCTGGCCAAAAGGGCCCCCACCAGTCTGGGGGACCTTTGATCTGCCATGATGTGCTTGTGACTTTGAGACATGAGGTATGAAAAGACAGGCCGAGTGGCAGTGCCCATGGGACATGGTGCCATATCTGTGTGGGCCCAGAATGGTGTCTTTAATTGTTCCTAATATTTTGAGGCTGTAGGATTTAGCTTTCTATGAAACAGGGCTGAAAGACTTTGGCTAAGCACCTCTCCAAGCTTATCAGCCAAGAATAAGCACGTCTCCAAGCTTATCAGCCATGGAGTGCTATGGCCCACATATGCCTGGAAAGTCTAGTTCTGCTGTCACTATTATTTACGGAGGATGAAATATTGTCAAATGACTAACAGCCCATGAAGCTTGTGCTGGCAAAGCATCCTGAGGTTTAGATTACAAGCTACTAGGCTATTCTGTCAAAACTATATTGCTCCTAAAAGCACATTTTTGCAAGCGGTAAAGATGTAGCCTAACATAAATCATATCAGCTCATTTGCTTGGGCTTTTCCTGTGTTTAATGAAGAAAGTGGGCTTAATAGATCAGTGCAATGCTACCTGGAAATGTGTTTATAACATTCTCTTTCCCAGTCCTAATGGGATTCTAAAAATTTAAGCAGCATACGTTTTGAAAGGTTCAGAATAATCAGCTTACAGAATTTTAAAGAGAACAAAGAAGACATATGGCTTAAGTTTAAAATTTCCTTTCTGTTCTTCTCTCAGATGGAGCCTGTTTATATAGTTATTGCTCTTGGTTATTAATGACTTACAGTATATGGCAGGATATTTCAGTGATTTCCAATATTGTTTCAGTATCCCTGAAAAGGAAAAATGACATAACATTCTACACAATTTATTCTAGGTGTTAAAAAACAACAAGAACAGAAATATATCATTATGCCTGTTAGATAAAAAAGTAAGAGGAGCCCTGCTGGATCAGGCCTCAGCCCATCTAGACCAGCATCTTGTCTCACGCAGTGGCCACCAATTGAGAATTGCATTCTCAAGCAAAAGGCAAAACCCTCTTCTGCTCCGGCAGTACCTAGGTATCCATTCTAGTAGCCATTGATACATCTATCCTCCATGAATTTATCCGATCCTTTCTTAAAGCTATCCAGGCTGATTGCTGTCATCACCTCTTCTCCTGTCCTTAAGTAATATTTAAAGTTGATGGGACTCTGACCAGAATCAAAATTCTTTATTGAATAGTCTAGAAGACCCCATCAATTTATACAAAGATAAAACAAGAAAGAACAAGTTAAAACAAATAGCAAAACAAATGTAAGTTATAATTACATCAGATTGGATTGGCACCAGCACAGGGCACTCCGATTGAGCAGATATAATATGTTCTTATGCTGGAGGCATTTAATATATACAAGGCAACTCCAACCCTTATATATTGGCTCATATGGATCATGCAGGGGTGAGAAGGTGACTCCAAGAATGCAGTTGTGGTGGAGATCACCCTGCTGGGGACTTAGAACTACAGGACCAGTCTGGCTGCATTTTCAGTTCCCACATGTGAATCTAGCTAGGATTTTCACTGTTGCGGACAGCATTCCTCCCAGTTCTGCTTGCTGTTGTGACCTTTCAGCTTTGGCTGATATTCTGTTGCCCCTGTGGTAGCTAGCACACTCCCATCCAGAACTGAATGGCAGTTTGGATGCAGCCTTGGGACCTTAAAAATGATTTTTGGGATGTCACAGACCACTGTGAGACTTACGTTGATTCAACACTGACTGCTATAACAGGCCACCAAGCATACTAAGGGCTTCCCTGTGCACACTGTTTGCAAAGAATGGACTAAAAACCGGCCCAGGAGGTCCAAAATAGAGCTTGGTAAGGTCTAGCAGTAGAGTTCTTGTCGAAGTCTACCACTAAAGGAAGGGGGTGTTATACCAGACATGGAGGCATGTGGACACCATGCCTTCAAGGTCCGGTATAGCATGGGACCTTGTGCTGGTGCCACTAACCACTTTGCTGCAATGGATCCCCTGAGCCCTTAGAGCTTTAGGAGCCCCCCTCCCCCATGCCAGGTCTGAAGTTGGGGCTGTGAAGAAACAGGGTGTCCCAGCGCAGATGAATGTTCTGGTCTACGGACCATTCATCCCAGCGGGGGCCAGTCAGTCTACTTGGTCCAGTCTGTTAAAGGTAACTGCAAAAAGATCCTTAATTGCCATTTTTGGAACTTGAACCATGTTTGGGATTATACAGTAGTGTAGGGAATGTTGAAATTTCTGAGTGGAGGCAGTAAACCTGTTCACGCTTACTCAGTTTTTCTTGGGTGCTTTCATTTCTGGAGTGCAGACTTGATGTAGAAGGCACACTTCACACTTTGTTCATTTTCACAATGCTAGAGCATTTACTTCAGAATATTTCAGAATTCCCAGTGATGCGTCAGGTTCAAGCCATGTGGAATTTCAATTTATTGTACAGTTTGTGCATGAGTATTCCCTATCCTGTGATACCGGGATAAGTATAAACAGGCCTGGTGAAGTAACATTTGACATTTGGAGGAGATAATGAGGAGACAAAATGGGATTTCCAGAGGGGAATGTCTTTAAGAAATTTCTAGTAACATTTGCACACATTCTAGAATTAATCTGGTATGAATCTGTTTGGACTATATTTTGGAGGAGTTGTTGTCCAAGGTGATTACCAGTAAAACCTAAAAGAGTAAAAACCCTAACCCTACATCTACATTGTGCATTTACTATGTCAAAAACTATGTCACAGGTGTAGGATTGGGCAGCATGCTTATTAAGTATCTTCAGTGAATTGGTTTCTTTGGCTATGTCTGCACTGGGCTATTGATCCCTGCAAGCAGCCCCCAAGGAATGTGGTATCTGCATGACAGACCAGTGTACTAGGAGGTCATGTCTGCATGGGACCAGGTCTTGGAATGACCAGTGGCACCAAACTTGGGCCATCGCCTGCTCCAAGGAGAGACCACTTTTGGAGCAATGTTCTGGGCACTCTCCAACAGTGGACCAGGCTAGTTACTTGTGTACAAACTGTAGCAAGTGGCTGGCTGAGCCAGTCTATCCAGGGCGTAGGGCCTAGTGCTATTTCACTGTGTGCAAAAAAAGAATCCCGGAAGTGAGCCACTTCTGGACACCTGGTTAAAACAATCCCAGCTAACTTTGGAAGCTGTAAATTTTCATTTCCAGCCTCCGAAGTTGAGCCTGGTTGGACTCCTTCAGTGTGACCAGCCCTTAGCCCATGCCACTGGCCACCGCTCCAGTCATAAGACCAGATTGATTCCTGTCCTTACTGTCCTACAGCCCTGAGTGAGAATACATTTGTTAAATTCCTATATTATATGGGGGACTACTAGAGTAAAATGTGGACAAAGGAGGGAAAGTACATGTGGCAGTGGTCACAGAGAAACATTTCATCTTAGTGCAGAAATGTTCCACCCATTATTCATGGAGGTGTCATATGAAGAGACTTATGTGCTACTTCGAGTACATCCAAATGGTTAATAAAGGGTGGCATTTGTTGCCCTGGAAGCATAACTGCCACCTTTCACCCCTATATTGATAATCTGTGGTGAGAGCAGGTTTTCCCCATATAAATAGTTTCCTCAGGGTGCTGTCCTGTTAGCGAGGGGGGGGTGGGGGGTGATATTTTTAATTATTATTTATTTCTTTTTATATATTTTATTGTAAGCCCCCCTGGGACCATTTGGTGAAGGGCGGGATATAAATTAAATAAATAAATAAATAAATTTTGCTCTCTGTGGTTGCTGCTTTCTGGCAGAATTGACATTGGGTGTTCCAGGCTGGGTGCTGCGTATGCAGCTGGATTTCTGGTCTCTCTCCCCCTCCCCCAGGGGCTCCTGCTGCTTCTGCAATTGCATATTGTCTGCAAGTTTCAGGAGCTGCTTCTGTTCTTTTCCGGAAAAGACATCTGGCCACAAGCAAATGTCTTTATTTTGAACATGTATTTAATGACAGTAACTATGGGTATGAGCTAATTAAAGGAGTCTCCAAGGCAAACATCTAATGTAAACTTTCCCAAAGTTTAAATTTCAAAAACAGCACATTGAAGGTGGACTTGAACTTGAGTGTAGACAATACAGTAGTTTAGGTCATACTCTAGACCTTTTAGCCGAGGACACTAAATTAATCTTACAGTTCTGGCTTTAGTCCAGATAAGAACGGCAGCTGGATTCTTAATTGCTTTAAGGACTCCAAAGCAGCATCCGCACAGGGAGAGGGCAGAGCCCTTGAAGTGTTTCTCTCTCTCTGTCCACACTAGGAATGGTATGATGCACAATTCTTAACATGGTGGTGTGCTATATGAAGGTCTCTGCTGCTACCTTGCTTGTTGAGACCTAATCCAGAGATACCTAGCTTTGATCATGACAGGTGACAGAGGGTGCTACTTCCCCACTCCCCTGCCACAACTGCAGCCAGGGGATTCCTGGTTTTGATCACAGGGGCCGGGTGACCCTCCCTCCTCATTCCCACTTTCAGAATTGAAGCAAAGGAATCCCTAGTTTTGATTCCGGTGGGGGAGCTTCAAACACAGGGAAAGGCTTCATGGGCCATTTTCTGAATTTGAATACAAAGAGTGATGCTGTTAGTCACCCAGAGCAGTAGAAGCATCTGGGCTGCAGCCGCAAAGAGAGTAGGACAAATGGTGCCAAGAGATCTTGAACTTGCTGTATAGTGGAAGAGCTAAAGCAGTTCTTGGATCAGCATAGCAGGGGGAGAGTGCAGCGTCTGTGTGGACCCTGCCCCATCCTTGCACATGAAATGTGCAATGAGGGGCAGTGTTGTGCAGACACTGTGCCCTCATGACACATTCAAAAACCATATCTTATTAAGTTCCTTAGGACCTAGAATGGACTTGTGCTCTGATATATTATGGTTGAGGTTCTGCCTTCTCAGCTCACTGGTATTTGCTTGATGCTCCCCCATAGTTACATCAATATAAATCAAAGGCAAGCTTTATTTCTGTGTGTGGGTGAATGTTCAACTGAAGGTACATAGGTAGTGCTCCTAAATGCCATTTTGCATAAATAAGTGATCTTTCTACTTGGTCTAATCCTTTTAAGGTCATCCTTCTGAATTAAATTCTTATCGGACCTCATACAGTTCCTTGCCATGCTGCATGTGCTAAAAAGTAAAGGTATATCTCTGCCTGTGTAATGAGAAGGGGTGAGCATATTACACTTATTATAATGAGGAGAAGGGTAACATTAATTAGAGGCAGGGCTTCAAGATAGTTCTAAACTCTGGAGCATTTGAGCGGCAGCTGTGCTAGCCGCACAGGTTTACTTCATTACAGGTCTAGAACATGAATCGTGATCTGAATGTGAATGGGGAGACAATTAAAGCACTCGCTGAATGTTCAGCCAGAGGAGACATTTAATTAGCTGTAGGGCCTCAAGCTGTAAAACCCAGGGATTGCTGTCAATTCCAAATACTCTGGCAAATTAAACTTTTGAAGAAAGCTGAGCAAATTCAAGAGAAATTGATAGTGTATTTGAAGGGACTCGGGGAAAGACAGGTGCTCTCTTGCTTTGTTTAATGTGGCAAATTGTAGCCTTGATCCTTTTGGGTAGAAATGTCTATGGAAAAAGAAATACTTTAAAACTGAGGAGAGGAGATGTGCCCTAGCAATGGAGAGGGGGAGAGAAGTAGATTTGCAGATTTGGACCACTTGCCTTGGCAAATCTAAAGATTTCAAGTAGTGTTTATACTTCACAACAGCAATGTAGGTAAGTATGATCAGTGCTACAACCAGGTACCAAAGTTGAGATGTGGAAATGAGAGCCATTTGTAGGCCATTTTCTCTGATACGCTATATGCGTCATTCTTTTCCTTCAGCATTTATTAACGCTATATGCTAGGTAATAGGAAACTGTCCAGTTCTGCTCAGTAGGTTATGTGTTCAGTACAGATGATTAAACAGGATGCCACAATATACTTGAGGAATTGCTTTTCTGCTTTGCTGTGAGGAACTTGCAAAATCTTTAAATGCTGCAGTTGACCCTCTTCCCCCTGCCTAACAACAGGAGGAAATCTCACGATAATCATGGGCTCTTATCTCATCTGTTGGTTCTTTGCATTATCATGGCTCTTCAAAAATAAATGGATGTTAGCCAGCACTTTCCCACTGTTTTGTTCTGTCTCTTGCTAGCATCCAGATATTTTGGAAGATGAGTGATAATGCAAAGACCAAGCAGACCGAGATAAGAAATCAGTACTTCGGAAACCCCAGCATCTTTGCTGAATTTTCCATAATGCCAATATACAGATTCTCAATTGATTAACTCAGTACTATATTGGGATTGCTGTGGTTATGCGTGGCAGTCCCAATATTGTCCTGGGGAAATTGTGGGACTTTACTCACATCTATGCTGGGCAATTTGAGTAGCAGAGGTGCCATAGCCCTCTTTCTCTCTTTCTGGATTTCTTAAAGGCATTAAGTAGGCCATTGTAAGAAAACATCCTCCTTGCTATAGATTGTTTCCTAGGGGCGGTGGGATGAAGCTTTGAATGACCAAACTCTAGCCATTTTTTCCTTCCTGTACTTGAAGATACTGCCAGTTTTGCTTTCCATCTGAAGAGAGCAAGGGCTTCTTTGTACTTATCTGCCCAGTTCCATACTAGCAGATATGGGCCCTTTCTGCACTTGGCCTTATTCGAGAATATAGGGGTCTATTGTCCACATACTGTACTATTGCAGACTATGGCAGGCCTCATGTGGTGCCTGCCCATAGCCTGAATGAGTATGCTGACAGCAGGCCCCTAATCTGAGATACATTCCAGAATAAGGCTAAGTGCAAAAAGGTCCTTGGACTGGCTGCCAAAATGGGTTCCCCCGTTGCCTGCCTGCCTCTTCTTCCTTCTCCAGATTCCTCTTAACATTTGTCTTATCAGCCCTCTCATCTTTTCACCTGCCTGTCCAAATTCCTCTCTCCTTGTCAGTGAGACAAGTCAGCCACATGTCTACCTTGGCCTTTTCTTGCTTTGATCTTCCTGCCCCTTCTGCTGAGTAAGATCAACTCCATCTGTGTTCCTTTTTTCTTTTCTTCTGCCCAGACAACATCTCACACTGAGTAAATTAAACACTTTTTTTTAAAAAAAAACCTTAGTGTTGGTGTTTTTTTAAAAATGTAATCTTTTATGGCTCTTTTCAGATAGCTTTCTCTAGTGCATTCCTGTTGGTTCTCCTCATGGTTGATTATGGCCCAAATGCTCACCTGAGTTGAACACTCTGGTTTTTATTAATGTATTTGATGTATTCATTTTAAATTCCCTCCTAGACCTGGTGAATTTTTCTGCACTTATCATTGATCACGAACAAGAGCACACATAGTGAGCTTCTTGGCTTCACTGGTCTGCACAGTAGTGTCGACTGACAATGAGGTGTACCTCTCCCTTGCAGGTACACATCATTGTCCACGCAGGTGCAGTGAAGTTGGCAGCCATGATTGATTGCTGATTTCTGACATGACCAGACCATTGATCCCTGGCAGTGGCATCTGGTCATTGAATCGCAGGAGGGGCATTTGATTAGCAATCGAGTAGTGGGCACTGTGTGCTCAATCACAAGGGCTGGTGTGATTGGCCGAAATATGTCCCTCTGCTTGAACGTGCCTTTCTGCAATGGCGTCTGAGCATGTCATGGATAAGGGATGCTTTGGGGAATCTTTCCTCATGCCACGTGCAAATGGTCCACCTTAGGGATGTGCACAAATATTCGTAACATTTGTTATTTATATTAATTTGGACAAATTTGGACATTTGTACATAAATCGAATGTTACAGTCTTCGTACATTCACATTTGTATAAATAGTCCAGATATTCATTAAACTGGGGAGGTGGGAAAGCGGCTGTGCCAGTCACATCTGCAACTGATCCAGATTGCTTTCGACATGGATTGAGAGTGGATTAAAAGTGGGTTCAGGTTGAATTTGATGCTTTCAGAGCAGATTTGTTACAGGATACGTATCAGATACATATCGGATCCGTATGTGTTCGTGTCGGATCTGTGATGGATCCGTATACGTTTGTATTGGATATTCGTATGAATATATTCAAAGGGGCTCTATTCATATGAATACAGATTTTCTAACATTTGATTTGTTATGAACTGAATGTCAAAAACCCATTCGGGCACATCCTTAGTCAACCTTTACCAGACATTTACCAGCCCTAGTTCATAACAGCCTAATCAGTGCAGAAAGGCCCCTAGTCTAGACTAGCCTTGAGCATGCCAAACATATGTGCCTTCTGCATGCTTCTGTGCTGTGGATCAGGGCCTGCTGTGCGCCACCGGGTAGACTCATTTAATCTAATCTACCAGTATTCCTGATCAAGACCTCCCTGCCTGGGATCACACTTCATCCTGTGCTGATGGAGCATATTTGTGGTTCAGCTAAGCCTGAAGCTCACTCTGTGGGCTCTTGTTCCTGATTAACAGTAAATGCAGTAAGAGACAATTAAGTAAGTCTGTCTTGCATACCTTGTACTTCAATATTTTCAAGTGATTATGTATTTGCTGGGCAATAAATTTTATTGCTGCTACTATTACGGCTACTAGTATTTGCGCCATGATAATATGCAGGACAATTCATTAAAATGAAGATTGCATAATACTATGCCGAATAAATTGGTAAAAAAGCAAGAGTGCGTGTAATTAGTCAAATTTCTCTTGGGAATAAAAAGCTTTCCAGGAGTGGAGATTGGAACAGGAAAACCATAGTCTTGCTATTTGCTTTTTGGAAGCAATAAAAAAATTTCATTGGTGCTCTCTTGATGAGCTAGAGGGAGGAGCTGATTCGGAATGACACCAAAACAATGCCTCAGGTCTCAGCAGTACAATTGATTTTTCTCCCTTGATTTAATTACTGTCTGTTATTGATGGAATATCCAGATGAAAACACCTGTACTTGCAGATTTTCCTCAGCTGTCCTCCACCTTAATTTCAGCAACTGGGATTTAAATGATCCAAAGTACAAGGATGATTTTAGTTTTCTGAAATGATTTTATTTTGGGGGGGGAGGGGAAAGAGTCACCTTATTAGCAGTGAAAACCATAGTATGTCTTCTCTGTTTTAGTCATCTAGAAGTCATTGTAATGAAATTGCTACAACTTTATAATGAACTGTAGTGATATTTGATCTATAAGCACTTTTTGTCTATTGTTCTTGTTTCAAACAACAGTGCGACAAGTATGGAAGCAGTGAAGGAAAGAATTCCTCATTGTCGAGGGTACCTTTCTGCTTCAGTTTATACTTGGCCACACCTGTTAAGCCACTTGCTGCATACAGAACTTGGTTATACCATTAGCAAAATTTCTCGGAAAGTTCTGCTTTATACTGGAGTATTAAGGTTGCCCAAACTTATTTTGCTGCCTGAGGGAATGTAAGAGAAGCACTTTTCTCCATTCCAGGTACCAAATGTGGATTAAACCAGACCATTTTGGCACACCCGCATCCATTCCATTTGGAATGATTTGGAGCTAGGCACAATGACAGGAAAGACACGTCAATATCGACATCTGTGGCAATGTTACTGTCCCTGCCCCCCTGCCACACAAATGGTTTTTGTCTTTCAAAAAATTCCAAATCTTCTCTATCACCAGCAAATGGATTTCTTCCCAGTCCTCTTGTTGAGAGAATTAGTGAGCAAATCAACTAGCAGGTTACCGCTGGTCCAGTAGTAGGAGGTCCTGCTGTGAGTTCCTCCAATTAGTGAATGTTGTATTCTGCACCAGGGCTTTCTCTGTGGTGGTGCCTGCCTGCACTCTAGGGGTGTTTTTCCATTGTCACTAGAAGTACCCAATAAGTACCCATTAATGGGTACAAAAATGCCATTACATACCCATTAATGGGTACTTAATGGGTACTTTTAGTGACAGTGGAAAAACACCCTAGAACACCTTCCTCTAATAAGTGCGAAAGGCCTACTTGTCTTCATTCAAGCATTTCTCTTGGCTGTGAATGCATGTCTATCTCCTTTTACCACCCAGCTTTTAAAACTGCTTTTAATCAATTTTATTGTTTTCTATTGTTTAACTTGTTTGTAAGTATACGTGGAGGGACCTATGGGGCTGCTGCTTTCTGCACACTGATTGGGCCCCACTCACTCCTAGTACCTTCCTAGGCTGGGATCAGAAACAGCCAAAAAAAGAGAGCATCTCTGTGGTGTCTTGGAGAGAGCTTCAATGTGGGATTGTTGTTCACAGACCAGCCTGCCCCTCCCCACTCTCATGAACATTCTGTGCTAGAAAAGGGGGGTTAGAGAAAACTTAGGAATATGATTGGCACATACTGTCTCCTCTGGTGCCCCTTTGGTTATGTCTGAATACACCCCTAGTCTGTACTAGCATGCAGGTGACAGGGCCCCATTCCAGAATAAAATCCTTAACAAGGCCCAGTGCAGAAATGGCCATAAATACAACCCGTGAAGGAAGCAGTGCATTCAACTGCATGATGCACAGAGGCACTAATAAGAATGGAAAGAAAAAAATGTTCTTTTTATCTGTACTCTTTCCAAATAGTTGACATGATGTGCGTGAGCACATGCTGAGCTTGAGATTTGGGTTCCTTTCAGTTCAGTAATAAGATGTAAAAGGCAACCAGTGATGCTTGAAGGGTGATTTTTTTCCCCCCCTGCATCTATTCGATGAAAGATTTTGCAGAAGGATAAAGGAAAATTTGTGGAAGTCCTTTATTAATTGATGGAGCAGAGATAGCACAAAGTAAGTTTGTTGTTTTTAGCTGCCCACTAGTCATAGCTTTTCACTGTTTTTCATTGTTCTTTATTGGTTCATTAATTTATACCAGGGGTTGTCAGGACCCTTCTACGCTGAGCATATATCCCGGAATGTGCTAGTGCAGACTACAGCAGCCCCCACAATCACACTTCATCCACATCAATGAAACATGATAACTGTATAACGGGGTAGAAAAGCCAACTCCTTGGGCTCTTCAGAGGCAGTAGCCAGCCATGGAGGCCCCTGCCCTTTCACAAGAGAGGAGAGTGGAGAAAGGGAGTAGGCAGAACTGACAACAAGGCCTGGGAGAACCAAAGCAGGTGGCTACAAACAGATCTGTGAGCAGCTCTATCAGAACCTGGAGATTGGAAATACTTCATAATCTAACTTACTCCAAAGGAACATCAGCACTATGGAAGTTATGATTTTAAATGGCACATGTTTGGACTATTCTGTAATTTTCTCATGTGGGCATGAGCTGCTCAGAACAATATTTGCCTATGCTTCTGCAGTAACCAACTGCTTCATTCATCCTGCACAAACCTGCACATTTTCAAGACAGGTTCACAACCCCCTAGGGAGCAAATGATGGTCTGCTTGTCATAGCTGCATTTTTGGATTTCTGTTCAACTCCCACCTTTCTTTGTATACTTTGAGAGTTTTAGTTGTTTTACATTTTTGTTCTACTTACTTTGCTATTTTAAACTCCAGAGCAACATTAGGCTCTGTCTTTGAATCTTTGCATTAATGCTCTCAGGAAGAATCTCTGAAGATGCCAAGGCTACAGATGGAAAGTGAAGATCATTTATGCAAATCATTTAAAGTCAAGACAATTTGATTGGATAGGAGCTTTGGAAGCCTGTTGCTGTCACACATTTGTGGCTTGATAATGAATAGGTTACCTGAAAAACATTATGAAAGTTGAAAAATGTTTTCCACTGTATATTAGTGATCCAAGCCTGTTATGCACAACATATCAACACCAATGAGATTATCCAATTATAAGTGTGTTTCATGGTCTGTCTACATAAAGTGAGCCAGTTTGGTCTAGTGGTTAGGGAGCTGGATTGTTATCTGGGAATACTGGGTTCTATTTCACACTTCTCCATGAAGCCAGCTGGGTGACCTTGGGCTAG
>MTQE01000401.1:9921414-9932339 GCA_014337955.1 Aspidoscelis marmoratus | reverse complement strand
TTCTTCTTCTTCTTCTTCTTCTTCTTCTTCTTCCTGCAGCTGAACCTAAGCCTAAGTATGTTCCAGAATCCTTTTCTTCCTGAGTTCTTGACAGTTTTAGCACAGGTAGAGGTCCCAATCAGTTTGGAAGGAAAGTCGCAGAGTCTGCGGCCGTTTCTGCTCTTCCTGGGGACGGGAGAAGGGGAGGGAGTGTTGCAACTGGCATGACTCCTAAGGAATTGTTCTCAGCTAGAGTGGTTCCACTGTCCTGAAACAGGCTGTTCCCAACCTGGGATCTGGCCTGGACATTTGTTGCTGGGATCCTTCTTGAAGAGGAAGACCACCACACACACATGTGGGTGAAAGTGAAAGTGTATGGGGGAGTGGCTCTTGCACACTTCTGGGTATCTTGTGCCAATGAAATACCTGGAAGTATCCATTGCTCCATTCCGAGGTAACAGACCAGGATTGCTGTGTGATTTTGCCCTCACTGACAGGGCCAGCAAGAGGAAACTGTGGAGTTGTGTAGAATGCACCAGCATGCAGATGACAGGTCCTTATTCTGGGATATAATCCATAATAAGGCCCAATGTACAAAGGGCCTAAAATTAGGGCAGACAAATCCTTTTGCTGGATGACTCATATATGCTAACAGTGTGGAAATATGTTTCTTACCCCAGCCATATATAATTCATTCCTGGGTATAGCCCTAATTTTTTAATGTGATTATAGGCAATTCAGAGTTTTCACAGATGACATTCTAATGTACTTAACTCTTATTATCAACAAATATCTCATTATGAAGTTTTTCTGATCATGCGTCCCTTTTCTCATATAGCCTAATCCCAGTCCTTATTAATTAGATTCCCAAAGAAGTCCCTTCAGTCTTTTGCTTCGCTGTTGCCCTTCCTTGTCAAGTCACGGCATTGCTGTGGTGTTTTCTTGCTCTAATAAAGAATTCACCTTGCTTACTCTGTGCCTCCTAACTGCTCTCTGGGGAGAACTAAAGTGTGCTTAAGCATATTGTAGAGGCTTATTCAAAATGTCTGCTTGAATGGGATGTAATTTGAAATGTTCAATCTTTGCCCTGTCACTTTAGGCCGGCATGATTCGCACAGACAAGGACGAGTTCTTCATCGAACCTCTGCAGAAGGGGAAACAGGATGAGGGAGAAGGAAGGACCCATGTGGTGTATCGCAGGGCAGCTGTCCAGAAAACACTTCCCAGGCAGAACTCAGATACTCAGCACAACAAAGGTAAGGCTGAGATGATCATGACAAATGGTGTTCAAAGCTCTGAATAAAGCACGTGACCAACACCTGGTAAAATAGTTAAACCTCTCCGGCATCCTTGGTGGGAGAAGTCCTTTCTCCTTACTTCCCCAATCATGCCATAGATTTTATGTCTGGATGTGGCTGAAGAGCTGAAAAGAAAAATGCCCAGGTTCACACAACACCTTTGTGGCAGTGTGAACGCACCAAGAGGACACAAGGATTGCATCTTTCTCCCCTCATGGCACACTGGGTGGACAGTATTAGTGTGGTGCCTGCATGGACCCACACTCAACCAGCCACTATATTGCCATAATTGCTGGTTAGAGTGAACATCAGAGTAATAGGACAAGCCCTGCAGCTTTTCCTACTGCTTGCCTTTGATGGGCCTGCCACTGCCACATGGCCACATGGCCGCAGTGCTACCACTTGAGCAGACTTACTCCATGTCTCTTGGGTGGTCATTGGGGTCATTTCCTCTTTCAGTAACCTCCCACCAGAGCTGTCAACATTATTTTAATATGCAGAAGAGTTCTACGGCTTACCATGCAAATCCTCTATATAAGATCAAGAAATACCGCAGCAACAAGCAGTTCCTGATGCTGTCAGTGTCAAAACAGGCAGTGTACATCAATCATGAAAAGTCATTTTAAATGGAAAATAAATTGGCAAGGTAAAAGGAAGCACTAGGGGGTTAGGGCCAGTGCCTCTGAACAAATATATATGTATCATTCTGGGCCCTTCTACATTAGCAGATAATCTACACTAAAAAGATGACCTTCTGTAGCCATATATATATTTAAAACCCTCCAGACTCAAGGGCATGGAAATGACACAGAGGATAGTTCTCCTGAAGCTTAGGAAGCCCAACACTGATTGTGATCTGAGCTTGATTTTGGCTGACATCAGCCTCTCCCTGGAAACCTTGCTTGGGAAGCCAACAGGAATTGGAAAAGCCCACCCTTCTCTCCCTTTCATCGAGGGACAGTCACAGGGTGCTGCTCAACAGTTAGTCCTTGCTAGCAAACTGGAATGTGTGCAACTCTGTAAGAGGCCATGTTGAGATTTCCACACTGTTTGAGGCAACCCCAACATAATCCTGCATTGTCTGGGTGAAAACCTGCTATATTTTGGGAAAATGACCCTGAATGCAGGTTTTCCCCAAACAGTGCTTTATCCTGTCAGTCTGGACGATACTGCTGGAAGTACTATCTTATGCATAATGGTTGTGCTTGCTTGGTGGAGGAAATTGCACATTTCTGGGTATTTCATGCCATTGCACCTTCTCTAAAATATACATTTTTAAAAAGCAATCCGCATTGCAAAATTAAATGAACTGCTATTTTCTGAGAACATTTAGGTTTCTCAGTAGTATGTTATCTTAGACAAGCTCCTTGTAACTTAGGGATAGTCAAAGCATATCTTTAATATGCAGAAGAAGAAGAAGGCATCTGGATAAGAAAAGATACTGATCCATCTAGCTGGAAAGAAAAAACTGGGACCTGTTTCCTAACATCCTGAAAAGCAAGGCAAGGAATAATGGGCTTAAGTTGCAACAAAGCAGATTGTGGTTGAATATCAGACACACAACCACACCCCAAGCCCTACTTGAGAGCAAAGAGTGGCCCCATCCCATGGTGGAACCTACAGTGGTGGAACCCATCTGCATGTGCTCAAGAAGAAGCTGAATAGCCAAGTCACCTGTACACCGGAACAAAGCAGGAGTTTGACTTAAAGGTCCAAATGATCTGTCCCACCTCATAAGTTCCAATATAGCAAGGCTGACCCTGGATACCATATGGTGTCCATAGTGGGCCAGGCAATAAAAACCAGTGCAAGTGAGTAGAGGTAGAAATTCCTCCTCCCCTCACTGCATGCTGGTTTGTAAGGATGAAGCCCATACTGTGGTGGCAAATTGTCCTCTGATCCTCCCTTCAGACATCACAGTGTTGAATAGAACTGCTAGCATGAATGCTTCACAGATTTCCTTGAATTTGTTCACAGCACAATACACTGGGGACCCTAAGGTAACAGGCATGTAACCATGTAACAGGCACTTGCTTTAGGTGTTGTTCTTTGATTGCTCTGTTAATAGTATGTTTGTGCAGACTATCTCAGTGTTGGGAAAATATTTAACTGTCATGTTTTTCTTCCTGAAACAAAAGAGCTTGAATGGAATTTCACACCTTATGGCACAATTTTTTAAAAATCTGTGATGTTAAAATAAATATTCCTTGTAATATTTCTGACAAAGAACAAAATTCATTCAAATACTGGTTCAGTGGGTTCACTTCAGAGATGTACTCTGTGGCTAGAACTATGGTTGCTATAGGGCAACCATATAAATAAACAGATATTTTAGAAATAATTAATTGCAGTACATGGTACAGACTACTCTTGTTTGGATGCTACTTATAATTAGCTTTTATTTATTTTATTTTTTTTAAATGCCGTACTACTGAATGATGGTTGAGCAAAGATGAGTTTCCAGTGTAGACGGGCTAGAGTCAGGTAACTCAGCAAACATGTTTTATTTGCCACATCACTGGGCACCTATGCAGCTTCATTTTGGAGCATGGAGGTGCCCCATGATGCAGTGAACAAAATGTTTTCACTGAGGGGGTCTTACACTGGAAGGCATCTATGATGGCAACTGCATCCTTAATGGGTGATGTGCTTGCCACAAGGCATCTCTTCCTGCCCCAGGTGCAGATGCGGCAGGTGAAGATCCATCTATGGGCACCTGAGGTGAGTGGAGACATTGAAGCAAATGTTTTCTTTTCATTGTTAAGGGACACCATCTGAAGTCAACGGAACTGCAAAATTAATGTACTATATTTTAAAGTTCCTGATAGGAGTGGCTGTAGCTCAGTGGTAGAGCAAACTGCCTGGAAAGCAGAGGGTTGCTGGTTCAACTCCCCCAATCTTTCCCTAGAAGTAGGCAATGGCAAAACACTTACTTGGGCCTTTCTGCACAAACCCTTAATCTGAATTAAGGGTCCATGTAGAACACTTCTATACTTCATAGTCCACATATTAATATGGATCTATGAGGCCATACTCCCTTTAGTCCTGCTCCATGTACACAAGATGGAGCTAGATCTGGATTAAGAAGGCCCTGAATCAAGGGGCCTTTCTGCATTTTGCTTCCTGTCTGCAGGATGGGAAAAGTGCATCCCCACTAGCACACACTGGCATATACACTTGCGAATGTTAGTACATGCCAAACCAACCCCCCACATGCCTGGATGCTCACCTGTATCTGGTTGCGTGTCTGGGTGCTGCCATCTTTTTTGTGCCAGCTGGTGCTACTGCGCATGCGCCATCACCAGGACAACAATGATGCATCACACACACGTAGTCGTGTTTGGAGTCACCCGATGTTCCAGCAAGATTGCGTAGTACATCAGCTGACCCCCAATACCCAGAAGAGGTGCAGATGGTTCCATGGCTGGCCACCAAAGGTAAGCTTTGGGCCAGCTTTGGGATGTGTGTGGTGCACAATTTTGTGCACCATTGCTAGTAGACACTGGGGTAGCTTCTGGGAAGGCAGGAGACATTTCTGGGCTGAAAACACCTCCTGCAAGGGGAGATGCTCCTTTTCAGAAGCTACCCCAGTATGTACTCAGAGACAGTGCTGATCTGGATTAACACTAGTCCTGGGCAGACAACGCGAACTAAGTGGCTTTTTGATATGGATTAATAAGCAAGTGAAAAACAACTTACGGAGCACTAGGGAGTCCTTAATTCTGGGTTATGTGACAATGCAGAAAGGACCTTAGTGTTTTCATTAAGATATCCGCCACATGAGTAATTGCTACTTCAGCCACTGTGCAAACATACACATGAGATGAGTCATTTATTTCTTTATTGGATTTTTATTGCATCCTATTAGGGTAGTATCACAGTGGTGTAAAATAAAACCAGTGAAAGAAAACAGAAAAGATAAAGACCGTTTCCTCACTTGCGTGTTATTCTGAACAAGCGGTTCCCTAGTATACTTTATCCGCGTGTGTCTGGTGCTATCGTGGTCCACATTAGAGAGAAATCTTTAATTTCTGTTTCTAAAAATTGGGGACCCTTTATAGAATTCTTTTTTAAAAAGGGCAAATTATAGGGGTAGGATTTGAGGAACAGTTTCTCAAAACTAATATTAATCAATGAAAATAGAGTTAGAAATAACCAGAACCACAATAAAAACATATTTTTAGTTGTTAAGGAAGCAACTGGAAGTCACTTTTAGATCTTTTACTTTTCATTTATCATTATTTTGAATTGATTTATGATTTTATGTGCATTTTTGTTGTTTTAGTTTTTCTTTCCCTCCTTTAATAAAAATCTATTATTTATTCAGTTATAAAGTATTACAATGATAAATAACAATAAACACAACATATAATAAGATTGTTAAAAGGCACAATAAAATAAATAATGGTGTTACCAATATTTAACAAGATTCAACAACATAACAATTTATATTTAATTCAATCCAATATCAGATCAAATGCACATGTAATGGGGCAGGTATGGATAAAATTCTGGCCGGCCTTTTAGTGTCTTATGGAAATTTCAGTAAAACTTATCAAAGAACAAAACAAAGAATTCCCATTCCAGATTAGCTACATACTTGTTTTGGAGAGGTCTACTACTATCCCAAGCAATCTTGTTCTGGTCCAGCTTTTGATGCTTCTGCACCCAGACTAGAACAAGGAAAATGCTGCAGTTCTATCTCTGAAGATGATGTAAGATTCAAATATCATTTTGGAAGGCCCAACACAGAAGTGGGCATCCTGCCTTCAAAGACATCCTTGTGTTCAGTCCCATCCTTGTGCACCAAACATAACATATAAGTAATGGGACCTGGGGCAGTTGCTGTTAGGGATGGGTAGTGCTTTGGGTGGGGAGTTGTACATGCTGTTGCTTCTAATCCATATTAAAGTTCCAGGAATGTGGTTCAAAACTGTCAGGCCTTTAATATGAATTGAGGTGGGTTAGGAACACTAGCTTCTACACACTACCATCCCTGAGCCACTCTTGAGCTAGTTTTTAAACTGTGTGTAAATTAGAGTGGCACAGTTTCACTTTCCTCAGTGGAATGGCAGAATCAGCCATCTGCACTTCAAATGCTAGTGCAGTCCTCCGTATGGATGGCCCAGCTCAGGGCCAGATCACTGGGTGTGGCAACATCCAGCTTAAGCCTCAACATTGCCATGGCAACTGGTCCACAGTACGTGACTGCACAGCCTCAGCAGTGCCACCCCTCAAACACTGAGGAGGCCTGTCTGCTGCTGTGCTGCTCCCAGCCAAGTTATGGATATGATTTTACTTGTCCACAGCTAGTGAAGACTGTGGGTGCTGAAGCGAGCTCTGGCACACGCCAGGATTCTCCAAGACAGTGGTGGTGGTGTGGCATGCAGACAGACATCCCCAAGACCAGCTAGAACCACTTATGCAGTCAGAATTCTCAGCCATTGTGTTGTGCTTAGTGATAATGTTAATCATGTTATTTGGGGTTGTTGAAGTTCTCTGAGCAGAATTGTCCTTCTGCAGACATTCTGCTACCCAATTTTATCAAGCTGGGTAGCAAAAAGGCCAGCAGTTGGAAAATTCAGCTCAGCTCTAAGCAACATATATTGTAGATGAAGTTATTGTTATACCTAGGGTACTAGTTGCTCTGTTTTGAAGACACCAAAGGTATGAATCTTTAAAGACAGTTGGCAAACAGAACTTTATTGATTGAGAGTACTCTCCAGAGCGTCCAAATGATTCCTATTTTTTTGTGTGTGTTTGTTAAATTGGAAGCAGGACAAGACTATTTTTGTTTCAGTGTTGATCATATTCTTTCTTATTGTTTCAGTGTTGCCTTCTACACTTATCTTAGTATTTTCTCTATCCAAATTGAAGAAGTGGTAGGGGGTGCTAAGTGGAAGTTATTACAAGTCCTTTAAAAAACTACATTTGATCTATATAGTCTAATATAGGACTTTATTTTTTTAAAAAAAAATGTCTTTGGTTCTCTCTTCTCCTTAATTCTGGCATCAGAAGCAAAACTTTGAAATCTCCAAAGAAAGGAATATTTTCAAGCACTGACAAATAAGAACTTACCCAATTAAGTTCCAGATACATGTCAAGTATCCATACCATTTGCCGCAAGTTACATTTTGCCTTTGCCCTCACAGATTCTATCCAGCTCAACTGAATTAGGATTCTATTGTTAAGGAAAAATCAATTGAAAGGAAAAGTCAACAGTGCCTGTAAGCGCTTACCTCAGGGCTGGTCTACAATAGTCTACCTTCTAGTACACTCCCTCCACATAAGATGAAGAGTAATCCAAATCAAGGAGCCCTTGATTTAGATTACTGGTAGACCTGATTAAACAGTTCTACCAGTGCCCCAGAGCTCCAAACCTTTGTTCCTTTTGAGCCCTCAGAGGTTGGTCCCAAAGCTTGGACAAACTTTGGGGACAGCATGAGGGCTGGTTTGGACCAGTGCTGTTGTGTAGATGGCACTATTCCAGATCATGCTGTGATCTGGATCAGCAGGCCCAGTTGGCCCAGCCCCACTGACCAGATCATGGCCTTTGAGTGCAGAAAGCCCACAGGCACAGTACTTGTAAGCAGGGATGTTTGTGAATGAATTCACAATAAACAATTTGATTGAAATTTTGAATTTGCAAATTTTTGCATCAAATCAAAAGTATGGACATTCAAATGAATCGAAGAATGCTTCCAGCTCACAAATATGGCAATTCAGTTGAATTTTTGTACTTTTGTAGTATTTTCCTACTGAAAATAGGCTTTTTTCAATGAAAACAAAAAGCTGCAGAAATATGTTTGTCCATGGAAGTCTGATTGTTTGAATGATTCAATGAAGAAATGAATTTTATAGCATTTGCTTCAATTGCAAATTGAACCTGATTTATTCATTCACGCACATCCCTACTTATACATGAAGAAATTGAATTCTGACACAGTTACCCAGTGTAGTGGCCTGAGGGGAAGGTGGTGCCCCAGTAGTCTCTCTGGCACTGACAAAGAGTTCAAGGCCTATCACTCATGCTTGAGAGAAAGAAATAATTATCAGGTAGTTGTGGTTGGAGGAAGCCCCCAACGTTCTGAATGTATCCACAAACTTGCAAAAATTGCCAACCCGTAGTATAGTCCTCAATAGACATTTTAGGAAGCAATAAGATAGTAAAAGATAGATGATCCAAGGTTGTTACGTGGCATGGTGCCGTGATTTTCAGAAATGTGTATGAAAATCCTTTTTCTGAGCTATTCCCAGTAGGTTCCTAATATTCCGCACTGCGTTAAACTGTGTTTTTTCTGTTCCGAAGCATTTAGGCTCTTATGAACACTACAGCTATCACAGGAACCTTTCCTATCAACGTCTAATAGAGGATTTTGTCTTTTAAAGAAATGGAATGTTCTCAGAAAGAGCATATGCTAATAGCTTGGTACAAGATTTTGTCAGGCAAGAAATAATTTCAGGTTTTAATCAAAATGTTTTATGAGTTAAGGAGAAAAGGAAATGCTTCTTGGCAGGCTAATCTGTATTTGGTTTAAAGACTGTAAGAGAGTAGCAGATATAACATTTCCAAGCATTCTTCATTCAACGCTGTTTTATTGATGATCTGAAGAAATTTGGACTTTCCTTACTAAACAATCATTTTTATTAATAGTGTTTGCATACCAAATGTGAAGCTACATGGAAAACTAAAGTGGAAATTACTGTAAACTAAAAATTGCAAAACAGATGGGTTTTATGTATTCTTATTGTTTGTTTCCCTTTGTAGCTAGAACCATTATTAAAAATAAAAAATTAAAAATTAAAGTTATTTTGGCACACAGAAGCTCCCAGTTTTTGTTCCAGTCTCAGTGTGGGAATAGCTCAAGCCCCTTTTCGCACCTATTTTTAGTATCCCAGGTTAGGACAGGCTGCCCTGGTCTGGGTTATGCAACCCATCTAGGCTGGGATGGGTTCTCGCCATTGCAAGACAGGGCTGTCCACATTGGAATGGCCAGTCCTGAATCAGCCCCCACCCTGGCTCAAAGGCTGCACCGGCTTCAAACCCAGTGCTGGAGCTGGGGAGGGGAGGCATTACGGCAGCGTATGCTGTTGGACCAAATGCCCCCCCCCCACATACTATAATGGAACCATATGTCTTCTGCACACAGCCCACTGTTCAAGATCAGGGTGCTAACACATCATTTCGGTTGCATTCTGAGCACCAGACCATTTCTGTTCCTGCCTAGAAATATGAATGGCAAGCCTTCTGTTCTGTTACTGGTGTTAAGGACTAGGTGAAGAGACATTGTGTCCAGTGCGCAGGGGCAAGTCTGTGAATTGCAGGATCTAGACTCTAGGATTATTTGTATTCTGTTACCAATGTTATCTGAGAATCAAGTCACAATTGAGCATCTAGGACTAATAAGCATAGCTGCTGAGAAATTTGGTGCAAAGTAACACAACAGTAGCCTTCCTTCCTTCCTTCCTTCCTTCCTTCCTTCCTTCCTTCCTTCCTTCCTTCCTTCCTTCCTTCCTTCCTTCCTTCCTTCCTTCCTTCCCTAAGATAGCAAGGCATAGAAAACAATCTGTTTTCCAAAGCCTATTCTGCTTCAGGAGATCTTTGTAAGAGTCAGAGAAATGTGGGAATTAAATGTCTGTACAGGTTTTCCTTTCTTGTCTCCTCATATAGAATGTTCTGCTTATCAGTGTTAATATGTCTCCTCTATATACAATCCCTGAGTGATTGTTCCTGCTGCCAAGAAAAAGGCTTATGATGTGAACTGATAAAAGGGAATGGTATTTCTAGAAGAAAATTCCCAGGTAAGGGTAGGACCTTGCGTTTTAAGCCCAATCAAGATAGCCAGAGACAACTATTCCTTGTATAATGCTGTGGTTTGATCCCCATAAACCACTGTGTGAGGAAGAACTGTGTTATACAAGTGATAACTGTATAGGGGAAACTGAAGTTGGAGAAACGCTGAGGCCAGTCTACAAATGTAAGTCTGTGACATCACACAGATGAGCCCTAGTAAACCCGGGACAGGTTAGAGTGGTTCCAGTAGTTGGACTGCTCGTACTGTCCCAGAACAAGCTATCTGCATATGTGTGGCCGTTCTGGAACAGCTGCTGCACTGCCCCCAAATATCATGCAATCTTCAGAGCCAGCCTCACCATTCTCCAGGAGGGGGGAACCTTTCAGCACTTGGGGGAACCATTTCAGTGGTGCAATTTTGTGTGCTGCTCAAATGGGTATCCCTGCTAAACATTCCTATGGAGAGGTACACCCTTCTACACAACGCCTGAGTCAGTTTACTCAGGAGTAGAATGGTGAGTAGACTGCTGTCCCAGTCTAGGCAGCCATTTGGATAAAGGCTGGGGGGGGGAGCCCTAATATAATACGTGTTAAAAGAAAACCCATTTAACAAGTGTACTACATCCAAAATAAGGGACTAGCATGTATTATCCTGGGGTCATGTGGACGCTCCTGGGTTATTTGCGGCGGAGCTTGGCAGCCGCAGTTTTAGCAAACATGGCTTCGCCTCTGCTCCCTGTTCCAGCTGTGCATGCTGCGATCAGACCCTGGGAATCTGTTTACTGTTAAGCCACATAGTAGTAATGAAATTAAAAGACTTTTCCCTCCTTCAGGATTGGTTGATCTGAAAGTGA
>MTQE01000401.1:9910210-9921044 GCA_014337955.1 Aspidoscelis marmoratus | reverse complement strand
TCTGCTTTTAGTTATGCTTTTAACTAATGTTTGGTTATGCTTTTAACTGTGGCGGACAAGGAAAGGAATGATCTTTGTGTTTGTGGAGGTGTTTGCTTGTCGCTGCTGCAACTGTTTGCCTGTCATCGCTGCAGCGGGCGGGATGAGTTATGGTGACAGCAACCCGGCTTCCTATCAGGGGAGAGGATGAGTGGGGAGAACAAGATATGGGTTCACGCTGCAGCTTCCATGGGGACAGGCATGTACAAAATGGACTTTTATGACCCATGTCACAAGCAAAGCAACTGGCTTCCATGGGGACGCGCCCTATGAGGGATACCAATAAGTGTGGAAAGGCCCTTTGACTCACATTATTTTCTTGTTTGACAAAGGAGCACCTGCTTACATGCAAAGCAAGAATATTTGTGTTAAGGGATATTATTATAGTGTGATCAATTGTTTGAAAGTCAGTGTATTGCATATATGCTACTGCATTATTTTTTTTTAGTTCAGGGAAATAAGTTGTCACAAAGTTATAAAAATTGAGATGCTGTTTTGTAAAGCTCAGAGATATTTAAGGTGGACTCTTTCATCTGTTGGTCAACTTGATAACCAGAACTAGATTTACATTAATTTTAAGAAACCTTTTTGTGTATGTTTTCATTACCCATGTCACCACCTACTTGTAGAGGCACCTGTAGGCCACCTGTGGTCAAGAGTACCCATTTTTGACAGCGTGAACTACCTAACAACCTCCTAGAGCAGGTGGAAGTGAGAGAGTAAAAGATAACATGGAGGATAGGGGCCTTGGCCACAACGTGATTGATAGGCCAGTCTCCCCAAAATGGGGAAGATGTTCTGACAGGGGTGCTTGCTCCAGGTGCTTGTACTAATTCAAACAGAGACACGGCCATTTTTTCTCCAAGATTTCTAAAATGACTTATTAATTGACCACAGGCTGGCTTGAAGCCATTCTAATTTAAAGAAACTCAGCAAGTTACCTTTAGAAAGAAATTGCTCCATTAGAAAACCGACTTGTCTTCAAATTGAGTCGATACCTCCTTTTCTGTGTGTTCTTTAGTGATTAATGAGTGTTCCCTTACTCTGCAGTCAGTAAGGCAGCAATGACCAATATTTTTCATCTCCTTCCTGTATTGTATGTGCATGATAAATACGTCTGTCTTTCCCTGTCTTCCCTCTTTTTGAATTTCACTTTTCAGATTCAGAGCCGTTTTCAGGGTTGAACTGGATTGTGAATTTTACTGTGATTCAGCTCTGCTCAATAAGGAGCAAGGTTATGCACTTCTGAGGAAATGATGAGTCCCAAGGGATTGTTAGGCCAATGCCTGTCACTATTGCTAACCACCAAGGTAGCTGATGAAGCTCCTTTTCCTAAAAAAATAAAATAAAATAAATAAAGGGAGGCTTTGAAGTGGCATTATCACCAGCAATTGGATACATCAGAAGGGTTCTATTTTCACCGTCCCAATAATGTGGCATGATGGATTGATCATTAGGCTGTTGCTGATTTTGGTTTTTCATCCTTTCTTTGTGTGTGCTGTTAAAATCAGTCTGTAGAAGTCTTCATTCTTTTCATTTTAAGAAATAAACAGTTTAATACCCAATAACTTTATACTTTTGGCAAAACTATAAATAAATGGTGCACTGTTTCACAAAACGAATTCCAGACTTGGCAAGTAGGGATAGGCGTTGAATAAAAGGCCCTTTTTGCACTTAACCTGATAGACAATAACAAAGGAGCTCTGGAATGCTTCATTTACAGCTGAGATTCGCTGCAGCATTCCCAAAGTGATTGGCTCCATCCCTGGTCCTATCTTGCAGTGGACAAGTTGAAATTAGTTCACAAGCATCCCTGAGGTGGCAGGGACGTTCTAGGAGTTGTGCTTATGCACTCCTTCCAGGTGTTGCAAGATGATGGGTAGTGGGCTGTTTAGAAACCAGACATAACCATCCAGTGTACAGACATGATCCTACAATCTTGACCCTGCAATTTCCGCCCTTGCCCTTATGCACTAAGTGTGATGTCTCTTCACCCAGTCACAGCTGGGGTGGGGCATCCAGTGTCAGGATTTAACACCAGGAATAGTACAGAAGGCTTGTCATTCACATTTCAGGATAAGAATGGGAATCACCTGGTGCTCAGAATGCAAATGGCCACAACCATCCTTGTTGTTAACTGGCCTGAGATTTTCTTCTGATACCATGCTAAAAAGTTAAGGCTGTGTTCAGACGTAACAAAAGGTGTGCCTCTTGTGTTCCCAAGCCTTCTCTAATCCACCTTTTCTAGCACAGAATGTTTAGGAGTGGGAGAGCAATCCCGCCTTGAAGTCCTCTCAGAGGTACCTGAGAGATTTTTAATTGTTGTTGTTGTGTCTGATCACAGCCCAAGTGCAAATTTGGCCAAATTTTAAGAATTCATAACAGCATATTTACCAGTAGTAAATGCATGCAAGACATCCGTCACCTGATATGGACTTTAGTATGATGATCCACTACCCAGTTTGGATCTGAAGTAAATATTTTCAGCTTCAGATATTGCCTGTAAACAAAGGGAAAGAAACATAAGAAATATATAGTATGGGTCTGTTCACAGTGTGGCAATCAGGATGGCCTGGCAGGTTCCCGGTAAACCCCCAGAGGCAGTGTTCACATTACTTCCATATGCAAATGCTTCGTGGGGGCAGCACAGCTGTAGCTATGTAGTTGTGTGCTGCATTGCCAGTTGCCATAGCAATGACCCAGTGCTGGGTTAGGCTTGGGATGGGACTAACACACACAATGCAGATGCCGGCCACTGTTCTTCCGTGCAGTAGTATCCCACAGAGGTTAAGTGTAAGTATGCATAAAGCAATCATAGAAATGAGGATTTTATAAAATAGATGTTTTCACGAAATGTCCATGAAACAAAATTTACATTTTTCAGTACTTACCAAACATTTTGATTGGTTTGTGAACTTCCTTAGTATTAGGTGTAGATTAAATTTGTAGCTTATGCAACTTTGGAGAAATACAGTACATTTTATATTTACAAGCTTTGAGGAGTATTGCTGTTTCTTTTTGCTCATTTGAATATTTTGCAGGCCTATGGTATTTCTTTTAACATATTCTTGAAATAATGTTTATTATTTCTGCATTAAATGGTTGAAGTGTAGAACCTAAACGTGAATTTATTGTGTGACCATACAATGATTCCAGTACGAAGCACATTGAACTCTTTATTTCCATTATGGTCAAAGGAATAAAGATTGGCAAAAGAGTATTTCCAAAAAACAAAACAGGTTTCCTTTTTTTTTTTTTAGCTCCCATGGTGCAGTTCCTTTATAATGCAATTAAAAAAAAAATCATATTTGCAGTCATCTCTCCAAGTCATATTTCCCCACATTGGGATACTCATTATGGCTGCATCTGCATGGCATGCCTTAATTCGGTTTAACGAAACCGAAATAATTGAACTGGAACGAAACTGTCTCCACCGGCTTTCAACTTGATCCATGTCAACGGCATCCCGCCGGCAACCTTATCTCGGATTCAATCTTCAGAGGCCCCACGGCAAGTCCTCCCTGCCCATTGGCAGTCATGATGGTGCCCACCCCCTCTCTGATTGGTGTTCCCTCAGAGATCAAACCTCTCCCCCGGCTGCTGGGGATGGTTGAAAGGGGCGGGGAACGAGGTGAAAAATGAACCAGATGTATTGGAAGGGAAATTTAACAAGAGATGTGGGGGGGGGCTGGAGGGGACCTAGAGGCTTTTCCATTGCTCAGCAGCAGCAGCAGCAGCAAGTAAAGTTCTGTGTGACTCCTGCTCCTAATTCCAGATCTAAGGGAGGAGGGGGGGAGAGGTATTTGGGAAATCCTCAAGGAGTGGCCCCCAAGAAGGTGGCGGAGGAGAAGAGAACTGTGCTGTCTAGTCTGGTAGGCATTTTGCATATTTATGGAGAGAAAAGAAACCATGAAGACTCAAGAGTAAAGCCAACTCTTGTGGTCACACCTAAGGCTGAATCCAGTTTCAGTCCACTTTAAAGGCAAGGGGAAACATCAGCAAAGTGACTAATCATTTCCTTTCCACATTATCTGCCCCAAAGGTGAATTTTCTGAGATGTCTAACACTGAAAGAAAGCAGCTTGTCACCACTCTCACTCTGAAAGTGGACCGAAGCTGGATTAAACCTTAAGTGTGGCCACAGCCAATGTCTCTTTTTATGTGGAAAAGATGAATTTTGGAGGACGGGTAGGTAAATAGAGCAAAGCGTCTGAGAAGGGAGGAAAAAGAAGAGAAAAGACTGCTTCCTTTCACTTTCTAAAGGTCTGAACTTGCGCAAAATTGCAACATTGTTAATCGGGAGTAAAGGGGCTCCCTTGCTACACTGTAGCTCTGCTGTGTGAAGGCTGCTCCAAGAAGTTCAGGCTTGCAAGAGAAGCGATCCGAAAAGTTTGCTTCAGATCAGGCAGGGAAACACCCCCCCCCCAAATGACATGCCCAGCATACGGACAGCCATTGGATACAGTGCGATTGGGGGAGGGGCACCCTGAATATGGAATCTCATCCTTGAAAACGGTACTGTCCACACAGTAAAAACTTAAACACGTTTCAAGTGCACGATCCGGAGTAAGACCTGTTGAAATCAGGATTTATTTCAAAACGTTTTAACGTGGTTTAACACGGAAATAGCGTGTTAAGCCGAACTGCCATCTGAACTGGGAGAACTCAAAACATTTTGAATTCGAGATAACGATGCCGTGAAGACGGGGCCTATATGTTGTTAGGCCTTTTCCCTTCTGTGGGTTGATAATGAATAGGTTACCTGAAAAACATTATAAAAGTTGAAAAATGCTCAGTGTTTCCCACTGTATATTTATTTATTCAGTAATCCAAGCCTGTCATGCACAACACATCAACACCAATGAGATTAACCAATTATAACTGTTTTTTACATGGTCTATCTACATAAATTGAGCCAGTTTGGTCTAGTGGTTAGGGAGCCAGGCTCTTACCTGCGAGGACTGGGTTTGATTCTGCAGTCTTCTTTGAAGCCAGTTGGAGGACCTTGGGCTAGTCACAGCTCTCTTCTGGGCTCGCACAGCCCAACCTACCTCACAGGGTGTAGGCAGGGAGAAGAATAGAAAGCTTTGTCAGCTGCTTTGAGTTCCCTTAAATGGGTGAGAAAAGCAGGGCAGAAAAGCCAACTCTTTGCCATTCTGTAGTTCTTCTTCTGTGAAAACAGTGCCTGTGAAGCCTTGGAGGATAGGCCTGCATTGCAGGCAGCCTCGGCATAAGGATGTTGTACCCCTATGTGCTTTCTACCACCCATGTAGATGCTGAATAAGGCAGTGATCAGATATAGGAAAAAGGCATCTTTGTTGCACCTCTCAGAAGGCTTTCAGGTGAGATCTTTCACACACCATCCTGTGCCTCCTCCCTCTCCTGAACATTTTATACTAGAAAAGGTGTATTACCAAAGACATGAGAACATGAGAGCCACCCACTACTGTCTCTCTAGGGCTGCCTCCAGAGTTGCATAATACATCCACAGTTAAAGGTAAAAGCGCAGGTTACCAGCTGTGCAGTGACCTCCTGCCATCCTCACTTGCTAATCAGCTCCATAGCTTCCCATAGGAAACTCTGAGAGCTGAGTTGGTGCACGCAGTCATGTGGGTTGAGGCAACCAATCAGATTTGAGCTGCCCTTCTGCTCTTGTTCTACTCTTATTGCCTTTCTGCCTGGATTGGCAGGGCAATTTGAATTTTGTTTCTACTGTGCAGCAGGTGTCTTTAGATCAGCATTAAAGGTAAGTGCGCAGTAGCGATCGGATAATGTGACGCCATGACAATGCATCAATGGTCATCTGTGATGCCCCAATCGTGACTGCGCACTCTGCTGCAAGGTATAAACAAGTCTGGATGCTGTATGAGGCGTCTCTGAGGTGCCCCTTTTGTTACGTTTGAATGCTACTGAAGCTTAAATAGCGCCACACTATCTGACTGTTCTCAGATGGCCTATGAGAGCTTTTTTGAGTAAAGAAATCATTAGCTTTTTCCATTTCCATGCTGAGCAGGCACTCAATTACTTATGTTCACCATGAAAAAGCATGTTCTCATCTAACACCAGAAGAGGCTTAGCTGAAGGTGACTTGCCATGGTAACGCCTCTGTTTTTGTTTATGCAATATTTTGACTCTTATTGGGGTTTCTGCAGTTCAGCCCATCCTAGTTTTACCCCAGTGAAAGAACTTTTCATGCTTGAAACATGATGAAACAATTTAATTAAATGGAGTTGTTTTTTAAAAATATTTTTGTTCTTTTGACTAAAAAATGGACCAAAAAAAAATAATGTAGCTCTGAGAAATTTGAAAACCAAAACATTCATCTTCAAAAGGGAGATCTTACAATGCAGTACTAACTCATGGAAGAAGGGGAAAAAGGCAATGCATACTCTGGTATAGATATTGAGGTCCTTGGAACAAGCAGCTCCCTAATACATTTTGTCTGCATGGGCCTAGCACTATCCTGGTCAAGAAAAACTGTGCCATATGTTAATAAAAAATAATAATATAAACCGTCTGGTTTTGAGGATTTGCGGGTGGATGATTGCTTGTTGAAGGTACGCTGCTGTTAGCACTGTTAATATATCTACTGTGCTGCCATCATCTCTTTCTCAGGGCCCTTCCTCGCTGGACCTTATTCCAGATTAATCCCAGAATTCTGTCTGCTTGCTGGTATAGACTACAGCAGGCCTTGCCTGGGGCTTACCATAGTCTGTACTGGCATGTGGTTGGCACATCCGTATTCCAGAAAATAATATGGAATAAGGGCCAGTGGGGAAAGGTCCTCAAACTCAGCCCATCTTTGTTGTACTATGGTTCTTTAGTGTATTTGCTGATAGCATTCTGCTGGGAACTTTTACCCCGCTTTTCTCACCCATTTGAGTGGACTCAATGGGGCTGACAAAGCTTTCTGCTCTTCTCCTTACAACAAAACACCGTGTGAGGTAGGTGGGGCTGTGAGAGCCCAGAAGAAAGCTGTGACTAGCCCAAAGTCACCTAGCTGGCTTCATGGAAGACAGAGGAATCAAACCCAGTATTCCCAGATAAGAGAAAGGCTTGTCAGGGACTGGCAGGCAACACACCAGAGTTGTATTCTAAGCAAAATTCCCTCCCACAGAAGGTTTAGAGAACATGCAAGTCAAGAGGTTATATCTAAAAGATCAAGAGACCCAAATTATTGCTGGCTCTTACTGGATTTAAGGGCTGCTCTGCACTTGCTGGTGGCCTGGATCAAGAAGTGGTATATCAGCCTCCCATATTCTTGTGTGGTTTAAAGGAGAGTCCACCTTCTCCTGTTCACATAGAATAGACCATAGACTGGACTAGGACAACCAAAATAGTATCCTGGTAGTCTGGGCTTTGGAAACAAGGTCCCTTTCTGCATGGACCCTTGATCCATTTTAAGGGTTTGTCCTAGTATGCATCTAGGCCAGTGATGGTGAACCTTTTGAGCTTGGTGTGTCAAAATTCGCAAGAAAACCTAGCTTAACTCGGGTGCTGTGTCAAATCTAAAAATATCCATAATTTTGTGAATTTTGTAGCTCTAGTAAAAAAGTTATATTTTTGATATATGTATTTTATTAAAAGCAAAAACAAATAATTCTTTACATTTGCTAAATCTTCAATTGAAAGTTGGTATTCCGTACACTTCAAGAACAAACAAGCATTATGCACCCAGGTGCCAAGGTGACCATGTGTGCCACCAAAAAGGGCTTGGCGTGTCACCTGTGACACACGTGTCATAGGTTAGCCATCACTGATCTAGGCCTCTGTTATGCTCACATTAATGTGGATCATAGGAGCCCCAGCTCCTGCTGGTCTGGCTCTGCAGGTAAGTGCAGAAAGACCCTGGGTGGGGGGTAGGAGAGAATAGAATGCTTGATAGATATTCTGAGTTGCATCGTTCACGTTGTGTGATTTTTTTTATCAGATAAAACTGGAAAACATAGCTGAGCCACTTCTGCCCATGTTCATTATATGAGGCCTGGGGAAGTGATTCTCACAGCTGCTTGGAGTCCAGCCTAAAGCAGACTTTAATGATGCTCCATTGGTGTCTGCTGTACTGGCGGTGGTGGTGGTGACATTGACAGGGCTGGAGGTTAATACCATCTGCAGTATAGAACAGGGCCAAGATTTAACCACCAATTAAACCTTCGTCCTTATTGGCTTTGGGAGGCTAGTAATGATTTTGCTGGTAATAAATGCTTGTCTAATAAACTGTTTTCAATGTTCCTTTGTATTGAAACTTCAGACTTTTAATAAATAAGGAATCTCTGCTTTTACTTCATATTATTCATTTATTTACTTGTATTTCTATCGTGCTGTATAGCCAATAAAATAATAAAATAAAATTATAATAAAATCAGTATAAAAACAGATAAAATGAATTAACTAGAACAATGAGAGTGCTTGCATTGGGGGTGTGGCATACTGTCCCCTTAATCCAAAGGCCAGGGCAAAGGAGAGCCAGCAGAACAACAGCAGTTGAATCTGGGAAGAAGGAATATTGTACACCTTTCACTATTTCAAAGAAGAAAATGGCCCTTTCTGCACTTGGCCTTATTCTGGAATATATCTCGGCATAGCAGTCTCCTGACCGCAAGCTAATGAAGACCATGGCAGGCCTCACCTAGGGCCTTCCATAGTTTGCTCTAGCATGCAGATAGCAGGTCCCTATTCTGGGATATATTCCAGAATAAGGCCAAGTGCAGAAAGGCCAAATGTGGATACACATGTCTTGATTGCTCACATACCAGCATCTATCAACGTCAGTCCTGTTATTCTCCTGTTGATGGATGTTCTCTGCTAGCTGTAATGCAGTATTTGTGTATTCAGCTTTATACTGTATCCTCTTGCTTTCTGAAATAAGGAGTGAAATTGCTGTTTCAAACATTGTTTTTTAAAGAATGCCAAAGCAAGCTAGAATTACCATATGGCATTTTGTGGAACGCCTTATAGTGCAGGCCCCATTTTCAGGAACATCGGAAAAGAAAGAAAGGCATGGATCTTGCTTTCACTATTGCTATTTCTTGATGTTAATTTTGGTGGTGTCAGGCCTCACTAGAAAGGCATATTTCTTCCAGGGTGTAGTTTCAGAAACTGTGGCTAGGGGAATTAATTGTATTCTGTTAAGGGAAGGAGGGGTGGATCCTGCTTTTATACTGAATTGTGAATGAAGACCAAACTAGTATGTGTCACTGTTAAATATGTCATTGGCCACTACATCAGTTGAGAAAGAAAAGTTAACAACAGGCATGGAATCCCTGAATTGGGGGGACCACTGGGCAAGGGAGAGGAAGGGGTGAATTAACTTTTAACAAAGACTGTTGTTAACTTCTCTTTTCCAACTAATGTAGTTGACAGTGACATACATAACGGAGCAAGATTCCACTCCTCAACTATAATTAGGTTGCCAATGAGATGCACAGTGTCACATCTTCTTTCTGTGTTGTTTACTTGTCTAAACAGAAACTGCTAGCTGTTCCCAAGATCCAAAATGTTGCAAGAGTGGACCTTCCTGTGCTTGCCAATGTGCAGGTGCACTAAGAGCCTCCCATTTGCATGGGAGGCCTTTGATCTGTATTGCTGGTACACTTCAATATTGAGATTTGTTGGCATACTGGTGGGCTTTAATCTGGAACATGGAGGCATG
Organism: Aspidoscelis marmoratus; assembly: GCA_014337955.1. NCBI lineage: Eukaryota > Metazoa > Chordata > Lepidosauria > Squamata > Teiidae > Aspidoscelis > Aspidoscelis marmoratus. Next base: position 9,911,354 of record MTQE01000401.1, on the reverse strand, counting down.
CAGAAGGTGCACACTTCCATGTTCCAGTTATAAAGTGAGCCATTTTGGCCTTATTGCACCATCAGAATGTGTCCACACGGCTCTGTGGTCAAGAGTTTTCACTCCTGTCCGTTGATGGAGGCTGGGCTGGAATACACAATTGTCATGCTCCACCATGCAGATGGCATTGTCCCAGCTAAAAGAGATCTTGATTCCCAGCCTGGGGGGTTGTATGGTAAGTGCAAAAAGGCCTTATGTTTGAGTTGCAGAACATTGCTGATCCTCTGAGCTGCTCCACAGCTTTCCCAGATGCAGTATTCTGTGCAAATGCTGCATATGCCAGGAGTAGGGTAGGTTTTACCACATTACACTCATCATGGCAACAGCACCGCACCCACACAAAATTGCTGGGGTCATGGCCAGGTCAAACCTGATCATTCACACTTCAAGTGCTGGTGGTCAATTTGAGGATTGCCCCAACACTTGAAATACAAAGGATACCATCCCACAAAGTTAAGTGTGAACCAGCCCCAAGAGCAGTTGAAGAACACTATAATCCACATTTATCTTAGGTTTTTAAAAAAGAAGAAGCTACAGCAGTTTCTGAGGTTTAAAGCAATGAGTTCTATACTTGCAAGCTAGTTTTTAAAAGAGTGTTATAGTTTACTGTGGAAAAGCCACACAGAATATTTAGAGGTGAGCAAGAAAACTGTCCTTCCAAAAGCCTTAGTAGTCACAGGAACAGATGCTGTGAAGCTATTACATTTAGATTAGTTTTATTTGGAATCTGCATTTCTTGTACAGTGTCATGTAATGAGGGATCCAGATATATTGACATTTCCATGGCAACACTTGGTGACATTTTAAAGACTGACATGAATTCTTTAATGAAGGAGAATGCAGTTATCAGGAAAAGGCAAACATCTATTGCATTTTTTTTATAGAGAACTGGCTTTTTAAAGCCTGGCTTCTAAAAGTGTGGTCTTAAAAATGTAATTTTATCCTAAATGTGTTATCAACTAAAAATTAAAGCTATTTAATTTTAACTGAACCTGCACTCATATCATGCCAGTCTTAAATGATCACTTAAAAACACAATAATGAAAGTGCAATTGGAATGCATACCTAAAAGAAGAAAGGGGACTTCTAAGTCCAAGAAGAAACC
>MTQE01000401.1:9894776-9910091 GCA_014337955.1 Aspidoscelis marmoratus | reverse complement strand
AAGAGTTCATTTAAAAAATGGAAGGTTTGTCCGAATGAGGAGAACAGGAGGGAACATAGGCACTGGGAACACAATTGCAAGATGAGAATTAGGAAAGCTAAGAAAGATTTTGAGGAGCAGATTGCTAAAAGCATCAAAAGAAATAACAAGAGCTTCTATAAGTATATCAGAAGTAGGAAACCAACCAGGAAAGCAGTTGGACCATTAGGTAAAGGACAGAAAGGGATAATTAAAGAAGACATGGAGATTACAGAGAGACTAAATGAATCCTTTGCTTCCGTATTCACAGAGGAAGATAGAGGATACATGCCAGTAGCTGAGTCTGTATTTTCTGAAGAATAAAACTGGACAGAGATAACCAAGGAAGAGGTCCTTGCATGTCTTAATAAACTAAATGTTAACAAGTCACCAGGACCAGATAGTATTCATTCAACAGTCCTTAAGGAACTCAAATGCGAAATTGACAACCTTCTAGCAAAAATATATAATCTTTCCCTAACTTCAGGCGCTGTACCTGAGGACTGGAAGGTAGCAAAAAAGCTAATTCAATGCTGGGAATTAGGAAGGGAATAGAAAAACAAGTCAGCAAGTGTCATTTTGCCTCTTCATAAATCTATGGTGAGGCCACATTTAGAATACTGTGTACAATTCTGGTCACCACACCTCAAAAAGGATATTGTGGAACTAGAGAAGGTGCAGAAAAGGGTGACCAGAAAGATTAAGGGTCTGGAACACATCTCTTTTGAAACCAGGCTGCAATGTCTAGGCCTCTTCAGTCAGGAGAGGCAGCGTTTAAGAGGGGACCTGACTGAAGTATATAAAATCATGCACGGTATAGAAAAGGTGGATAGAGAAAATTTCACTAGAACCAGGGGGCACTCTATGAAGCTGATGGGTAGGAGAGTTGGATCCGACAAGGGGAAGTACTTCTTCACCCAGAGGGTCGTCGGTTTATGGAATTTGCTGCCAGAAGAGGTGGTAACAGCTACCAGTCTAGGTAAGGTTAGACAAATTTATGAACGACAGATGTGGCTACTAGAATGAATGCCTAGGTACAACTAGGCAAAGCAGAATGCTTCTAAGGCCATTTGCTGGGATTTGAGATGCCCATGATCATATCATGGGCCACCGTGTGTGACGGGACGCTGGACTAGATGGGCTGTGGCCTGATTCAGCAGGTCTTCTCTTATGTTCTTATCATCCGCACTGGTTACCTATTCGCTACTGAGCCCAATTCAAGATGTAGACACTAACATTTAAAGCCCTAAATGGCTTGGGCCCTGGGCATCTGAAGGAGTGCCTTCTTCCATATAGACCTGCCCATGCACTGAGATCTCAAGGAGAGGGCCTTCTTGTAGTTCCATCTCTTGCATGTGATGGCCCCTAGACTTTGGAACAGCATCCCTCTTGAGGTTCACCAGGTGCCTACATTGTATACTTTTCGGCACCTGGTGAAAAAAATATATTTTCAACCAGACTTTTCCCATTTAAACAGCTTCTCCCTGTTAGGAAGGGAGGGGTGGGAGTGAGGGGTGTATGTGATATTTTTAATTATTTTTAATTATTTGGTATGTTTTATTCTTATTGTAATCCACCCTGGGACCATTTGGTGAGGGGCAGGAGATGGATGGATGGATGGATGGATGGGTGGGTGGGTGGGTGGATGGATGGATGGATGGATGGGTGGGTGGGTGGATGGATGGATGGATGGATGGATGAATGGATGGATGGATGGATGGATGGATGGATGGATGGATGGATGGATGGATAGATAGATAGATAGATAGATAGATAGATAGATAGATAGATAGATAGATAGACAGATAGATAGATAGATAGATAGATAGATAGATAGATAGATAGATAGATAGATAGATAGAAGTAGTATGCAGAACCTAAAGGAGTTTTATATAATTTTCCATTCTATCAGGCTTTGATGATAACAATTTTTAATGATTACTTATTTACTCCACAAGTGCAAATTATCTTGGAATACATATAGGTCTATACAAAAAAGTGGCAATATTCTTTGCTGTATTTAATAGTTAACGTGCTGTAGTTCTTGACATGAAGTAAGCAAAAACAGCTTCTTTTGAATTGTTCTTTGTAAGTATCACAGAGGAACTTATGAAAAAATTAAAGAGCATATTTTAGCATACATACTGAATTTAAAAAAGTAAAAATAGCAAAACAAAAATGACAGATAACACTTTGCTTCTGAATATAGTTTTTTTTTAAAAAAATGTATAAACAAGATTAAAAATTACAGACTTAGAACCATGTCAGGGAAATAATTAAGACCTGGGACCACACTGTGTTTCTGCTGCTCTCTCTTCCAACCTCAGGTAGTGAGTTTGAGGAAAAACTTTGGTCCTTTCTGCACTCACCATGGTTAATCCATATTAGCTTCATCTGTATTAACTAGGATTCATTATGCACTTACCTTAGTTAATCTGTATTACGTGTGTTTGCATTGAGTGAGCTTCAGGCTGTTTCCACGCTTACACTTTAGATCGCCTTAAGTACTGGATAAGAACACATAAGGAATACATATGTAACATACCTTCCACACAACAGGCTGGAATAAGGCCCCATTAACACTGCGTCATCCATACAGGAGTTGAAAAGATCCAGATATAATAGATGCCAAGGGCTCCTAGATCCGGCTTAGTGATAGCCCTGATAAATGGGGTCTACAATATGTGCTAACAGTGGTTGATCCAGATCAAGGAAGAGGCATCTGTACATAGTATGGATGCAGGAAGTTCGAGGGCATGGTGATGGGAGTAGGGATATGCATAGGTTGAAGCAAAGGGAAAAACCTTTGCCTATGTGTGGAGGCTTTCCCCTGAAAATAAGGAGGCTCACCTTCTTATCCACAGTGCCCCCCTTCCAGCCACTCCCCACTTCACCCCAGGGCCACCCCTAACTCACCTCCCAACATGTCTCAGCTCCCCCTACTCTAGTGATGGCCAACCTATGACACAGGTGTCGCAGATGACATGCCAAGCCCTTTTGGGTGACACACCTGGTCACCCTGGCACCTGGGCGTGTAGTGCTTCCTTGTTCTTGAAGTGTATGAAATACCAACTTTCCATTGAAGATTTAGCAAATGTAAAGAATTATTTGTTTTTGCTTTTAATAAAATACATATATCAAAAATATAACGTTTTTACTAGAGCTACAAATATCACAAAATTATGGATATTTCTAGATGTGACACAGCACCTGATTTAAGCTAGGCTTTCTTGCAAATTTTGACACACTGAGCTCAAAAGGTTAGCCATCACTGCCCTACTCTCTCCCCCATCCATTGCTCAACTTCATGTCCTGGTGCCTTGGCTCTTACCACTTTGTCTTTAGCTACTGTGGGCACGAGGTCCTCAGAAGTAGTGCCAAATGTAGATCTGGCCCTTGTCTGTAGCCTTGTTAGACCATACTGTCTGATGCCAGAAGTACATTACAGTACAGTGAAATTCATGAGAAAACATGTTGAAGATTCTGTACTCAGAGGTTAAGAGCTCTGGTGGGTATATCCTAGGCAGTGCCTTGCTGAAACTCGTGCCAAAGAAAGCTACATTTTGACAGGGTACAAGATAGCTTCATGAAAAAGCCATTGTGAGCATGATGTTCAAGAGAGAAAAAAACCAGAGTAAGATACAAACTGTATAAAATAAAACAACATCTAGGAGGATTCATTTAGCTATACCAATAATAACATTGTTGGTTATCCACCACTCCACCCAAAAAGATGTCTGGTTTTATTTTTATAGGCCAGCAGTTGCTAACCTTTCTCAATGAGTCATTCAGAGGGACAGCAGCACCATGAAAATACGCATTTGCATGCCCTGTGGAAGCATGTTCAATATATTTCTCATTTTCTAAGAATTTGTGCCATTTGGACTTCTAATTCCCAAGGCTTAGCATTATCAGAACAAGAGTTGCATGTTTTGTAACACAGGGAGGAGGAGGAGAAAGCGACATGAAGTCTTTTATTGTTGAAAGCTTTTAAAATAGATTCTCATTGTCATAACAGAGCGGAATAGTTATGGGGCAGCCGTATAAATAGAGCATAATCAAATAGATAACGACACTGAAAACACAGCTGCCATCTTCTTCCCCATGTTTCTCCTAATGTAACTCATTTTAAATTCTTAGGGAAAAGAATGTTACTAGATTAAGGCAGCAATCATATGCCAAACTGTTTGAGAATGAGCCATACTTGAAGAGAGGAGAAATTGCCTCTGAGCAAGCCTGCCTAGAAGTGTGTCGTGACATTGTGGTATTGAATTTATTTTCTCTCTGAATACAGTTATTTTCTAGCCCATTGCTCAGTAGGCAGTTACTGGACTGTATGATTTTGCATGAGTTCAAACCATGTGTGATGTAGATTTTTAAAAAGTCTTTAAATGAAAAATGTGCTGAAGTCAACCGTTTATGGAGAAATACATTATTTTTTTCCTTTAAAAAATATTTTCCTGTCTGGAGCCATAATCCTGCACTCCCTACCTGTGCAAGGGATATTTGCTTTATATGAGTTGTATTGTTCAAGCTCTAAATCCACAAGCTATTGTAAGTCTTTCGCCTTCTGTATCATCTCAAACATCTGTTCATGTAAACATCTTATACACAGGAGGCCTTTCTGATGTTTCTATTCAATTATGTTTGTGTTTAATCTATATAGGAAAGCTATCTCCTCACACGCAATAGAGATCCTTTCAGCTTTTAAATTGACTTGCTTACATTTAAAAAGGTGCAAACCGTTTCCCACTTGTTCTGCCTAATGCTGACTTCCAGAGGTCTAAAAGTGCAAACTATGCCTAGTCTGTCATAAGTACAATCAAGTTCAGTGAGACTCTGGCCAGATCTGCATTGGTGTAGGAGCGTGAGGAAGTCATCTAGTCCTGGGCCAACTGCTTGATTCACTCCAGGAGCGGGGTGGAGAAGTTCTCTTAGCCCATGTATCCTACCTGGCCTGTGCATACTTCAAGGCTAGGGAATGAAAGTTCCCTAGCATCTGTTTCCAGCTGTGACCATTATGCAAAGAAGCCCTGGAAAAGGTGCTCAAGTTACCACTTAATATACTAAAATGGTATGACTGAAGCTGGCAAAATGTAAGGTATCCTGAGGAGTGAGCAGGTCTTAGGACTTTTGCAAGTGAGGCAGACAGTAGAAGAAGAGATGCATGCATTGGCAGAGTATGTGAAAAAAAGCCAAGAATTAGTCTTGATTGAGGTGACCAAGAGGAAGCTTCTTACAGTGCAGCAAACCAAGAACTAGTACCGAAAAACTGTACTTCAATGCTGGACAGATAGCTGGTGCAATAAGGTACTGCATGGACAGTTCTTGGAAAAAATTGAAGACAAAGTGGATAAGGAAAAAACCTGGTTGTGGCTGACCAATGGAACACTCAAGAAGGAAGCAAAGGGACTAATTTTTGCTGCACAAGAACAAGCCATCAGAACGAATGTCATCAAAGCTAGAATTAAGAAATCAATGGAAGACCCAAAGTGAAGACTCTGTAAAGAAGTTGATGAAACAATCAACCACATTCTGAGCTGCTGCAAAAAGATCGCACAGACAGACTATAAACAGAGGCACAGCGTAGTGGCACAAATGATACACCAGAACTTATGCCAGAACTACCTTCTGCCAGTGGCAAAGAACTGGTGGGACCATAAACCAGACAAAGTGGTGAAAAACAAACAAGCCAAACTACTGTCGGACTTCCGACTCCAGACTGATTGAACACTGGAACATAGCACACCAGACATCACAATCATGGAGAAAGACAAAGTGTTTATCGTTGACATTGCTATTCCAGGCAACAGCAGGATTGATGAAAAACAGCTAGAAAAACTTACCAAATATGAGTACTTGAAAATAGAACTACAGCGACTCTGGCAGAAAAGTTGGTCCCAGTGGTTCTCAGCACACTAGGGGCGGTGCTGGAAGATCTTAGTGGGTACTTGAAAAGCATTGGCATCAACAAATATCTATCTGCCAACTATAGAAAGCCACTTAGCTGGGATCTGCTTGTATCATTCACCAATACATCACTTAGTCCTAGGCGCTTGGGAAGAGCCCGACTAGTGATAACAATTACCAAAACTATCATAAATATTATTATTAGTTTATTTCTAAAGCGCTGTACATGTACTCAGCGCTGTACAAAATAAAATAACCAAGGAGTAAAACCCTGCCAGTGGCGTACAATTTAAAAGGACAATAATAGCAAAACAATAACAGAGACAATGATTAAAATAGACAGCAAAGCATCAACAGGCAGTCTCTCCTGGATAGGTAGAGTAAAGTCACATAGAGCCTGGGAATGTTTGCTATGTGTTACTGCTGTGTTATGTCAGATGGAGATGGAAATTGAAGAACAGAAAGAAGATGCTGGCTCAGACAGTGGAAGTCATAAGGAAGTAAGTCGAATGTTGTTAAGAGATTATTGTATGGGCATTTATTGTCTTTCTTAAAAATTCCTTAATAAAGAAATTAAATTTGAAAATAATAATAATAATAAATTTGCTTAAAAACGCTAGACAGGAATCATACATATAAACTGAGGAGAGAAAGGAAGGTGCTTCACAAACTCCATGCATGTTGATTGGCCAAAGGAAAGACTGAACCCCACCCACCACAGCACATTTTAGCCTCCTTTAGCCCATTCCCCCCTGCTCACACTGGAGGAAGTGATGATATCCTGAGATGCCAGGATGGGCTGAGTCCTTCACAGTCCTGCAAAAATGCTGTAATGGGTTTAGGCCAGCTTGGAAAATGAATTAAAATAACGTAACATAACCTGAAGATGATCTGAGGTCATCCTAAACTACTTGTATGACCAGGGTCCTAGTCTGGACCAGGTTATATATCCCAGGATACAGAAGGTAAATGCAGAAATAGCCTCAAACAGAACATAGCACTTGGTAGCCTGACATTCTTCTTGGCCCGTTAGTTCCACCAATCCTTGGATCGCATTTTTAAAAACCTGTCAAAACAAAGTGAAAGGGATACACCACAACAGGCTCTAATGTTAGTTATGAATAGTTGCCTAACCAACATCTTCTATAGTGTTCCTTCTAGGATTCTTAACAACTTTCTGTTGATGTTTTTCATGATTGAGGACTGCCAAACCAAAGCCCTGAAAGCCTTAAAGTTCATGTTTGGATATGTTGCCTTGGCTCTATCTTTCACATAATTTAAAAATTCAGCCAGATTTCTTGCATTGATGCTTAGATTCCTAAAACTGGCTCCAGGACTTAATAAAAAAAGGAGGAAAAACCTGGCCATATTCTGATCCACAGTTAGCTTAAGACTCACTTTAAACCAGTGGGATTCCGTGTTAAACCTCAAGGTCGACTCTTCTTGTGTGGTTCTTGCTGTATGACTGATTTCTGTTTTTATATAATTAAATCACTACAGCTTTCCTTCTCCTGGCTATCTCCCTCCAGATTTTATAAATATATAAACATTGACCTTTTTGTTCAGGTCATTCTTACTTTACAGGTTACGTTTTTGCTCACATTAGCTTGCTATAACATTTTATGAGTGCATTTACACCTAGTAAAGAGAAATCTGAAAAATGCCTCAAAAAAGGTAGCGTGTCCCTTCCCTTATATGATCTCTAATCTACTTTTTCTTGCCTGTAGTATTCATGAAAGGGGTAGAAGAGCACTCTCATGTGAGCATTCCTATCTATAAGCCATTCTAGATTTTTTTTAAAAAAAAAAAAACTGCATGTGAATCCAGCCCATGTTTTCTTGGGGAGAACCATGTACACTGGGAAAATAGAGCATTTTCTGTGTCTTAGTTTTGCTAGCGTCACTTTTTCAACAAAGAAAAGAAAAAAGACAAATCACATTTCAGTTCATTCTTCAGTTGAGTAAATATAGATCTCTGTACAGAGCCCACGCATTGATGCGCTGATATTTTCAAAACATGCTCTGTTAGAATGGTTCTTATTAAAATAGATTCTGAGTGAAATAAACATCCCAGTTAAATCATTGTGTGACTGATACTTGTTGGAATGTTTGTTTTTGTAATGCTTCATGCAGTCAGTGGCCACATTTGCTAGATTTGAATAGTACAATATATGTGTGGGAAACACCACAGTGTTTAAGGCCTGTTTGTTCTAAGATGCATATTAACTCATTCTCCTCAGTAGCTTCATGAAATGGAGGGAAAACAGAATTATTAATGGTGAATGTCTCTATTGACAATTTAGAAAATTCAATAAAGCCATGTTCTTTAAAGGAATGGCCCCAGGTTTATATGAGTTAAAATGGGGTAGCGTAAATCTGTCTTTGTCTGTTTTTTCCCCTAAGGAAAAAATGGAGAGAATGTTCTCCTGAAAAGTTTAATCATTATGCTATGCTATATGCTAACTACAACGCGGTAAATGATGTCAGGCTAATGTATCCAGTCTATTGCTTTAAACGGATGTCTCAGCAGTTCAGCAAAATTCTAGCAAGTTAAATCATGAATGTCAGCAGGAATGGATAGGACCATAAATTAACAACAAATAGAACTCAAAGGTATTCCATAATGAAAAATCTAAGAGTGAATGGCACTTACAAGTGTTCAAGCACAATTTGAACAATGAAGGTGGGAGGTGGGGGCACAGAGGAATTAGATGAAAAGTTTTCATCCACTCTTCTGCGTGAATTCTGTGCCAAAACTAGTAGTGCTCTCACTTTGAGATCATTGTATCCAATCATGCAAATGAATGCTTCAGTACAAAACAGGGATCTGCAAAGGAGAAACTCAAATGAGGTGATGTTACACTTTCACTTCCTGGAGAGAATCACCCCAGGAAGTGAATACACTGGAGAGTTCAGGCATCCGCATATCAGTCCCCAGCTCCCCCCCTAACCTTACCAGTGCTTCTCTCAGCTTGGCAAGGTACAAATCACTGTCATTACAACAGTGATAACATCACTGTGGCAACACAGTGCCTTTGTTGTGGTGATGGGATGCTTCATTGATCACCACAACTGCGCTGCTCCTCTATGTGAAGAGAAAGCCCTGCCTAGTGGCAGGGAGCATAGGTATCATGCAGTTAAAACTGCTCTACATCTACACACTCTGAGGGAGGGGATGTCCAGACAGAACTGTCTGAGGAAGATGTAGCTCCCCAAAATGCAGATTGTGTGTGTAGCACTTTGCCCACAGCTCCCTTATATGCCAAATGTGGAAACGCTCCTGAACTCAGTGCAGAAAGAATATTTGGACTTCTTTTACTTGTAGGAAATTTACCTAGTGGTTTATAGATATGACAGACAAAGTATAGCGTAGAACTGAGGATCTAATATAGTAGGTTCAAATGCCCACTTAATCATGGGAACTCACTGACTGTGTTTTCACACTAACGGTTTAACCTGGATTAGCTGGGATGGGGATGTTTGTGCTTCCTAGCCACTGGAGCTCCCGGGAGGCATTTCAGTGGTGCTCCACCAAAAAGTGTTCCTTTTGGCATACCAGACCATGGAAGTGTTCTTTCCACAGGCCTTCATGGTCCTGTATATTAGGACACTGTCAGTGTCAAGGTCTGCTGATAAACTGAGCAAGGGTGTCATTTTAGCTTTGTCCTAGGCAGATGGAGTGTGCTAGGAGAGGGTGGGTCCTCCTGTAAGCTGCACTAACATGCGGAAGAAAGGCCTCTAGACCCCACAGGACAATATCTTGTGTGGAAAGGGCTTTAGATCTTAACTCACCCATGTTTAAAAACCAGCTTCGAGATTATAAACTGCAGATTCCAGTATTTACATTGCACTTTTAATTCACATGAAAGACCAGAGAATGCCCTTTGGAAGTGTATTTTTGGGCTTTAATGTGGATTAGAAGAACTAGTGTGTGGCTGCTACTTCTAAGCTGCTTTTGAGACAGTATTTTTTACTGCATCTCTGTACAGACTAGAACAGTGATGGCGAACCTTTTGAGCTTGGTGTGTCAAAATTCGCAAGAAGACCTAGCTTAACACGGGTGCTGTGTCACATCTAGAAATATCCATAATTTTGTGATATTTGTGGCTCTCGTAAAAAAGTTATATTTTTGATATATGTATTTTATTAAAAGCAAAAACACATAATTCTTTACATTAGTGACTTTTGTTGCTAAATCTTCAACTGAAAGTTGGTATTTCGTACACTTCAAGAACAAGTAAGCACTACATGCCCAGGTGCCAGGGTGGCCATGTGTGTCACCCAAAAGGGCTTGGCGTGTCATAGGTTGGCCATAACCGCACTAGAAGAACGATTACCAAAGGAAATCAATACCATCAAAGCAAATGGTGATTCCATTTATTGCTATGGAGGCCTTATCTGTCATGAATTTTATTTCCTGTGCTTCATTGTATGTGTTGCAACATGCATGAGTACTGAGGATTGGGCTGGGTGGTAGAATTGTGTACTCAAAGCCAAATACCTATCTATCTGGTGCCAGCACTAATAAGGCACTTTAGTTCTATCTGTTTTACTTCATAAAAGGGGGAAACACAGAACAGGCCTCCTTCAGGGGATCTAAAGCTACAAGTAGGAATATATCATATAAACATTCGTTTAATAATGCAGCATGATGTAAAATGGCCAGGTAGCCTATATAACATGCTTAGTGTTTTCTGAACCTCTTTAAACTTTCTCCTTTTTCAGAATACTTCAGAGGAACAAGATAAACTAAAAGTGACAGTAGTGGTGATTTTTGTTTTAAATAGACTATAGTGTCGCAGAATTCTGGGAACGGCAGCGGTTTAACAATTTAGCTGGAGCTCTAAAAGAAGCCATTAGTATTTCATCTTTCACACCGCTAAGTGTGCAGAATTGAAACCATTGTTTTAAAGGACTCTCCCTGTTGACTTTGGGTGTTTCTGCACTTACCGCTTGAAATCTGGATTAAGGAAATCTGGTTTTCTGAAATCCGTCCCTGGGAAGATCTGTCTGAACTAGGGATGGATCCCAATGAGGCCTAATGCATCTGCACTCGCTTGGGAAGCATGGATAGCGAGGAACGCATCATGGGTTTGCTGTGCGGACGCCAGAGCACCGATATCCAGAAGGACCAGGCCTCTCTGCGGCCCTGCTGCCCAAGGTGCTGCGTGATTGAAGCACTCAGCTGTCAGTCACTGCTTGTTTCCACTGTTCATGGGCGTGTCAGGGACAGACTGCCCACCAATAGGTGACGTGCCTGAGATCCCGTGGCTGCCTGAGATCCTGTGTAGCCTGCTTGGCACATGCCCAAAGCGAAGCATGTGTGTGAGGGACTCTGTAGCCAGAATGTGGTGCTGCCGCCTCACTCAACATGGCAACTTCTGGTCCCTTCCACATGCATTCCCTCTCCTGTCCCTGTGCGGAAGCGTCATCCTTTGATCTGGAATTTGCAAGCAGGAGTGGTTTGAAGACCTAATTTTTCAGGTCTTCCCAAAAACCAGATTCGGTGGCCTCTAGACCCCATTAGAGATGGATCTTGCATGAGGCCATGCGGAAGCGGCGTCCTTGAAGTGGTCCTAATCTGTCCCTCTGTGGGGAAGGTAACTTGCAGATGTGTGCCATATGTGTCCTTATCGGGTGCTTAATGGGGTCTTAACGGCCTGTGCAGAAACACCCTTTGTTCACAAAGATTTTGGCATCTTTAACAGCTGTATGCTAATAGCCTCTTCAAGCTTAGCAGCCTGGTATGGTAAAATAATACCATGGCAGGCCAGTAAGGATCCAGCATGGTGGCAGCCATTCACACTTACAAGCACTAAACTCGCCCCATATCTGGTCAGAGGTATTTACAAGTACAAATGGCCATCCAGGGCTGCCTAGATAGCCAAGGTAACATCTAATCCAGCATCCGGTGCATGGTTGGACATTACTATGGCGATTCATCAGCTGCACAGCTGCAGTCACACAGCCACAGCCGCTCACTGCACCACGCCTGGAAGAGGGTGTGAAGACTGCTGTCCAAGAGCAGTCCACAAATGTTTGATTGCTTTTGGAAGGGCGACAGCAGCTTCAGGTGAATTGCTGTGGTTCCTGGTGCTTATACAGTAGAGCAATCCAGCAAAGAGACCTGGATCACTCTGTCACCAAAAATTGAACGGTCTCCTTGTTAATGGAAAGCACAAGATTTCTGCATCCTTCAGATTCCTGATAGAATGATAATTAGCAAGCTGCCTTCTGTTCATTCAAAAGTGCTGATAAAGAAAAAAAAGCAAAAAAATTGCCTGTATTGAAATCCATGAATGCAATTATCATAATTCAAGAGATTACGTAAGAACTGAAAGATATCTGAGTTACATATCATGTGGCAGTAGTTTTCTGATTGTCTGAAGTCAGAATTAGCTAGGCTAGGGCAATTGTAATTAACAATAATTTATTTAGATAGGCTAGTTGGGATTGCAAAGAACAAATTTGAGAAGAATAACTTTTTTGTCTAATGTTATGCTTTGTGAATGATTATCTAAGATGAATGTGGAAGTTAGGAGGTAATACTTATTCTTAGCAATTTGGTTTTTGGAAAAGTGGAGCTGCTAGATTGGCATGAGCAGCAGCTATAAATGCATATGCTGTTTGCTTCTTTTCTGTGGCCAAAAAGTGCAGCACTTACAATCACCTCTTTTAAAATCAATTTTCTTTTCACTTGTACCTTCCCTATATGAATGGATGGGTTTCCTTCCTTTTCTCTGTTTTACATTTTGTGCTTATAATTTTGTTTTTCTTTATAAATAGATTGTTGTAAGGGTTTGAAAGTAAATTTCTGTGAGATTTTTAAAAAGAACATAAAAAATGCCCTTGAGTTGCACTGGTAGCCTGTTCTCATGAGCATAGCAACCCGCCCTGCTAACACAGGAGTATTTATATCTTAGTGGCAAAGGATAGACCAAGGTGAGAACCTTGCTCCCACCTCTGGAGAGATGCATGCTGGTCAAATGGCCCTTGCCATAACCTTTCTGTTTTGGGAGCTGACAGGTCAGCCTCAGAACTGATTCATGAGGTTTGAAGATGAGGAGTCTTTTCTTGGTGGAAAAGCCCATGGAAGTAGACCTTTCCCAGTACAACAGTTGCACAGTGCAGGCTTTGTAGAGTGCACTGTCTGTGACCATTTGTCCAGATTATGCAGTATGGGAGAGGTAACATCCAAGTTGTTTTCCAGGGCCCTGATAAAGGACACACTGGGGGGGGGCACCCAAAGGTCTGTGCCTTTCTTAGTGCACTATACAGTTGTGGGCACCACAGCTCTTTATCTGCTACATTCTAGAGTCACCTGAGGGCACCCACCACCATAGGTGTGGATGTGGCCACCATCTCCCAGTAGCTGGCTTTTAGGGGCATGCAGCCACCTTATAGCAGACTTCATCACACCAAGAGACCTTCGGGTATAGGGTGGGATATAAATATAAATATAAAGAAGCATATATATATAGGAAAGTAGTAGAACAAAAGTAGCAGCATGACAAATGGACAAATCATAGGTTACTGTCTCTAACTTAATTGCAACAAACATCTGCTGTGTGCAGCACAGCATTAATAATCATTGAAGAATTGGGATACAAGATCAGTACGCCTGGAAAAAAACATCAACCAGCAGCATTTAAATTGGAAAACAGGATTGGAAGCCAAGATCAGCAAACCAGGGCAGATGCAAACAGACTGAAGGAAATGAAAGGAAATAATGGAAAAATGGAAAAACAAAGAAATGTTCAGTAAAGAAGTGCATCCAAGATGAAAGAAGCCCTTGAAACTTTGAAGCAGGCATTTACTGTTATATCACAGAAAATTGACAATACTGAGAACCATTTTAGGCTGCACTCATAAAAAAAGTGGCTCAAAATCACTAGATGTTGTAACATGTGGACTTCAAGATCTCAACCTATCTCTAAACCACCTTTTCTGGCTCAGAATGGTCATAAGAGGGGGAAGGGCTGGAATGGAGTATAAAAAATCCCACCTGAGCACCATCTCCAAACCTTCTTTAAGCTGCCTCAGAGGTGCTTTTGTTTTTAATGCATGTGAATGCAGCCCTTATACAATGCAAGCAAATTGCCATTTCCAGATGGAGACTTTTGTCCAAAGTGTGGAAAAAGGGGTTATCAGTAATATTGTGCAACCAGGGAAAGGTGAAATAATTGTGTCCTGGAGAAAGAGTTACAATAGGATAGCAGGATGGATTTAGGATATAAAAGCTAAACTAATTTGAGTTACATGGAAGGTTTAAAGTGCCAAGAGTGGATTAATTTGTTTTCTGGGCACCCTTGTTTAGGGGACTTAGCAGCATTGGGGAAAAATATGTTGTCCATTGGAAACTCAACAGTTGGGGCTCTGGCCAGAGTTAGCTGTATGTGGGGAGAATTTGGGCTGTATCCAGATGTCAGTTACTTATTCTGTTATATTTGGGTATTCTGGAATAAAGCATGAATATCCAAATATAGCAAAATAAGTAACAACATCTAGATGCAGATTTGATGTCCCTGACTGGAATTCTGCCTGGGGAATTTGGCTGTGCACAGGTCAGGTCCTGTGACTTCAAATGGGCTCCTCTCCCAACATGCATCAGTCCTGTGCACTGGACTCTCCATTCATGCCTTTGACTGGCAACAGTTTTCTGGGACCTGCTGATTTCTCTCCCTACTCATCTAACTTAGGTCATTTCAGCTGGAGCTGTCAGGGTTTCAACTTCCAGAGTATGCACTTTTCCACCGAACAATAGATTGTAATTCCACCCAACAATTAATGTGGAGTGATGATTGGTTGTCAGTTTATCACATAAAACTGTTTATCAGAAGTCAGCGATCTCATGCAAAAGCATTCTGATGGGTTATCGTATCCAAATGTTTCATGGCCCAGTGTATCGAAGGCAGCAACTTTCTCTCTAGAAGCCATAAAACATGTGATAACAATAGTTCTTCATTTCTTAAAAATAATGTTTGATCATCTCCCAATCTCCCAATAAGACAGATGTTCAAACGTTTTTGTAAAATCTGCTGGAGTGAGATAAGTTGGCCACATAGATCTGGCCACATAAACCTTTTGGCAACTTGTAGACTGGACTGTATGTGAAGCTGCTCTTGAAAATAATTTGGAAACTGACTTTAGTGCAGAATGCAGTAATAAACCTTCAGATAGGAACTTTTGTTCAAACAATCACACTCAGCTTGAAAAACTTCAATGGCTGTCAGTTCAGTACATGCCAAATTCAGAGTGTTGATATTGGCATATAAGGCCTTAAATAACTTGGACCCCAAGGTGTACTTTCTCTTATATAGTTCAACTCAGATGTAAACATCTTATCTCCCATGTTATTTAATATCTATATGAAGCCGCTGGGAGAGGT
>MTQE01000401.1:9853822-9881691 GCA_014337955.1 Aspidoscelis marmoratus | reverse complement strand
GCTTACAAAAAGCGGTTTCCATGGGGACAGGAAAGTGTGATTTTAATCTGGATTGCCCCAAACCACATGGGGTCACTTTATTGTGAGTTACCACACAGATTTTTTTTAATCGCATCAATAGCAAAGCAATTAGCTCCCATGGAGACGAGCCCTAAGTGCTGCTTGCTAGGTACAAGCCTAGTTCAGCACTTGTAGTGCAAATGGCCATCACTATTCTCCAACTTTATGGTATTATAATATGGTATGGTATTATTATACTGGACCGGGCCAGTAAGTGCAAATAGGCTCAAACCTTTTGCCAGAGAGCTCACTAGGTGAATTTAAGTAAGTCATCTATGTCCTCCCTAACTTATAGAGTTACTATGATAATCAATGTAGATTGAGAGCACCTTCAACTTTCAGCCAATAATATTTCAATTCTGAGAGTTAGGACATTCAGTTCTGAAAATCCATTCCCCCACCACTGAGGCATTTACTACTCTCTGTTCTCCTGTTCTTTAAAGGAAATTTTGGAGGGAGAACCGGGGGCTTTAGTGAGGTAAGAGTAGATGAATCACCAAAACTACTTGCAGACTAAGGCAAAACCACCATGGAGCTGGGGTGTAACTCATGACAGAAATGGTAATCTTATGTTGCAGCATTTGTTTTCTAAATGCAATGGCATTAAAGAATTATTGACTCATTCCCTTGTTGAGTATCTTCTTTGGTGCATTGAGTGGATAGTGAGTGAAGAAAAACCAGCAGGGGAGAGGAGGGACATGGTCAGTTGAACCATTGGTCCCTCTGAACCATGCTTTGAATCAAAACCTGGTGTAAATAGATCAAAGCTAAAGCTCTAGTTGGAGCCCCACGTCTCCTCTGCTGGCATGCCTACTCACTATGTAAGTCACCTCAGGAGTTGTGTGGAAGCCTCTTTCTTGTATGGAGCACTGGAGGTTACTAGTTTAGCCTTTCCCAGTTCTAAAGACTAAAGGCAAATTTCTAGTTAATATGTTAGCATGAGGCTGTCATGTCCTTCTCTGTTGCATATATTGATATATCACCTCCTACAGCTCATCATTATGTTTTCCTTTCATATTTGACATAATATTTTGTATTTGTTTATTCTTTATGTTTGAAATGCATCCCTAGATGTAGTCTTTACTTTTGTTCCTTCTAGCAAAGTGTTAATAGGCTCAGTGGATCAATGTGAAACATCTTCATATTTGATATTTGGGGAGATTTTCCACAGCAAAGTCAAAGGAAACTTTCAATAAATGGTTTAAGTGCAAGTAATTACAACAGCTCAGTATTCTGCACAGGCAGGAATTAATATATGAGTTGAAAATGTCAAAATAAAAGGTCAGGGAAGTGAATTGAAAAAGAAAGTTGAACATTAGCTAGAGGAACCTGTTTGTTGGAAGAAGCTCCCTGCAGTATTAAAAAAAAAAGATTGGACGATATATAATGACTGAATATTTCACACTTATTTAAAATGTTGTATAAGGTTTCTAAAATGTTCTGTATCCTACTGAAAGTGAGACAATTAATTTAATGAAAACTCTTATTCATATCTGCATGGGGTTTTATCTTCAGATAATTCAAAGGCCTGAAATGATTTTCCCTTAGAAATGATTTCAGGAACTAAATGTAAAACAAGCTTGTTACAAAATTCCACCAGGATATGTCTTTGGCTGCTTCAGTAACATTTGATGCGCTATCCCAGAATGGAGCAGGATAGGTCGCCACTGGACCAAGATAACCCTTGTGCACTCAGACAGCCCCTGCTGGCCCAGGCCTGAATGATGGCTGCGAAGGATGGACTCAGCCCTTGAAACTAGCATGGAAATACTGAAACCCACCACCAGCACCTATACACTGGGATAAGGTGACATTGTGGTCTCTCGCTTTCTCCACTGCAGACAAAGAACTGGAGGGGGTAGGGTTTCCACTAGCTTGCACCAGAATGTGGAAGGCAAGTCCTTGGACCCCCTTCCTAGCACAAACTACCAGTAAAAGCCTTTGTTGCCATCACATACTGTAATTGGGCAAGTGGGAGAGAAAAGCATCCCATGGCCCAATCACACTTGTACTAAAACTGTGTCCATGGAAGTTTGACAATCTTTGTAGAAGTTTAACAACATAATAATGTGTGTCCCATCAAGTCTGGCAGCCTGTCATATGGAAGTCAATAAATAGAGCTAGTCCTGTGCTCAGTTTCCTAGCATCTGGCCTTTAGAGACTGTCTCCATTGTTAGGAGAAGGTCTGCAGCTATCAGGAGGAGCCCCCATGCCTATGAGGGCAAGTGTCTGGAGAAGTTCCAGAAGCATGGTGTTCAAATTTCAGATGTTCCAGCTGCAGGAGGGTGCTCTGAGAAGGGTGCTAGTGAGCCTGCAAATATCATCTGTGGTGATCTTCCTCCGAATGGGATAAATTGCTCTGAGGGTACTTTGTATCCTGAGGAGCTGTTGCCATCACCATGTAGATGTGTAATGGTGGCAAAAGCTATCTCCATCCCAGGTGCCATACTGGCAAAGGCCCACAAAGCTCCTTCATCTTGAATATGACACTTAAGCTCTAAAGCTGAGTTCGTTCGTTCGTTCGTTCGTTCGTTCATATTTCTATCCTGCCCTATACCTGAAGGTCTCTGGGCAGGTAACAACCTTAAAATTCACCATATCAAATAACAATATATAATCAAATAATGACAACCATTACAATGTCTAAAATCCAACATGTTAAAAAACAAAAAACCAATATCAATTAAAACAGTGGTGTTTGCAGTGGGGGAAACATGGTTGACATTTATCCAAAGGCCTGAGCAAAGAGGTGCGTCTTCACTTTCTTCCTAAACATGAACAGAGAAGGAGCCTGACACACCTCAAGGGGGAGACTATTCCACAGCCTGGGGGCTGTTACCAGGAAGGCCCTCTCCCGGGTGCCTACCAGCCGTGCTACTGAAGGTGGTGGGACAACCAGGAGGGCGTCTCCTGCAGATCTTAGGGCAGTTTCAGAGATGAAATATGAGGTGCAAGGTATGGACAAGCAAAGTAATCATCCAATGGGACATGATCTAAGTGGTCAATAGCAAGCCATCCATTCTCTGAGTGATCATGCTTCCACTGTGGAACATTCTAGGTTGACACTACATGTACAGTATTGACCTTAGCTGCATGAAATCAGACAGGCCTGTGGTTATACTTTATGTATAATTTCTATGTGAGATGCACAGGTAGGGGCATTCTATCCTACCTACATTTGAACCAGAACAGAATGGTTGTGGCATTGACAAATGTGAACCTAATTATTAGTAGGCACAAACATTTCAGGCTTAGTTTTCTGTGAGACTGATCCTTGTTCCTGCCCCCAAATGACTAGGGCTGTGTTCAGACATAAGAAAAGGGGCACCTCAGAGACACCTCAAAGAGACAGTTAATTAGTCTCATCTACCATAGAATGTCCATGAGGGGGGGAGAGGGAGACTGGTACAGTAGGTGAATGATCCCATCTCAAAGTCTTTACTAAGCCTCCTCAGAGATGCTTGTTTGCTGTGTCTGATCATAGCCTAGAAAATAATAGCTATTCCAGATCCTGAAAGTGTTCTCTCTCACACTTTTAGGGGTTGTCCTATGAGTTTCTTTTTATGAAATGACAAAAGTTTCATTAATAAAAGACACAGGCATGTTCTTTTCTTAGCAGCTATACCAGACATTATAAATTCCATGACCAGCAGAACATATTTGTTGATGTTTTAAACAAAACCAGCCTGTGGATTGCTGGGAATCATTAGCAAAGGGATCTTGAACCAGAGTTCTTTCAGTTGTGTTGCCATCTTTTAATAGTGCTAGTTTTATTTGCAGGCACAGAGAGATTGTTTTCATCACTTGGTATTATTCATTCAAACCCACAAAATCAAGGGTTAGTTAAAGAAGCAGGAAAAATTGTATTTCTGTTTCAGTATAAGCAAAATAGTGGGACTAGGGAAGATAAAAATCTAGTTTTAAAAGACTGAGACTTTAAATGTGCTGATGATTTGTCTAGCAATATGAAATATGGGGGGGAAATAGCCCTGAGCTTTAAATAGTTTAGGCAACTGAAAATTCAACTGCAGATGTGAAGTATTTATTGTAATCATTAAGATTGTTTTTGTTTAATACACATTTAAATTATGTTTATGTTTTACTACTTACAGTTCCTAATGCATTACCACTTCATTTACAGCTATGCTTAGCAGCTAATTATACTAGAATATTTGTTATATAGTTCCTAAATAAGTAAAAGAAGAAAAAAGTATAGAATGCACTCTTTAAGATGTTTTAAGTGGTCCACTGAGTGTGATTAGATATGTATCATACCTTAACAATGATCAGTAGGCAATATGACCAAAATCAGTTATTTAAATTAACCTATCTTGAGGGAACATCTTGGGGCACATTTTCTTATAGGTCATTGAAAGTCATGTTTTCTGTGGAAAACAACAGGCCCCAGCTGTGTTCTTACAATTGCAAAAATCCACCCACTTAACCAGTTCTTGGACAGTACTTTTATTGAGAACATGAAAGGGTGTTCTCTGTCCTAAAATTCTAATCAGTGCCACAGTCTTTATTTTCTGAGAAAGCCCTCCAGGGAGGCTGTTGGTCCCTTGGATGACGAGGGGGTCAAAAGTGTGCCAAGAGGAGAAATGGAAATTGTAGAGAAGCCTAATTTGCATCTATCATCACAGAAGAGAAATTTGATCAGAACCCTGAATCTGAGCTTCTGTTCTGAGGAAGGGACCCTGGGGAACTGAAGGAAATTGTAGTGACAAGAAATTGGTAGGCCTCGTTGACAAATTAATAGTTAACAAATCACCAGTCCGTGGTGGCATTCACCAAGAGCTTAAAGCTGAGACAGCGGACCTCTTAACAAAAACTCACAAACTTCTCAGTATTTCCACACTTACTTCACTTGGGGGGGCATCCCCATGCCAAAAAGGTGCCGAGAGTGGGATCGGCGTTGGCTGTCCACATGGGCTTTTGAAGACAGTATGCTCACCTCTCTGTGAGGATTTTGAAAGTGATCTTTGCAAGAAGTGTGTAGGCTGTGAAGGCAGAGTGGTGATGGTGAGATGCACAGACATCGTGACAGTTTGCAATGTCCAGCATCCCCTAGTTTTCCCTTTTCTGGATCAGGTGCAGGTACAGAGAGCATTAGTGCAGGTGAATGCCTTAGCTAATTGTCATTTCCGCAACAACTCCAGCTGCGCTTCCCCACCCCATGCTCGATCACCTGGAAGAGGTACAGAGTGTGTCTGTGTGTATTAGCCCAGTGGCTTGTAAAGCTGTAGAGTGGCTAGTGTAGCTGCGGGAGACTCCAGCACATGTGGAACCACTTCTGGGATAGAAATGGCTCTGCATGGTGTGGATGCTCTTTGTGGGAGCATCCTCCAGCTGTCCCACTGGAGCAAGTGTGAAAAAGCCCATAGGACTGATCTATTTTTTTGTGAAAGCTTCTCTCTTAAAAAAAAAAAGGCAAATCTTGTTGCAGTCACTAAAACTCTCGTGTGTGGGTATGTTATGATTCCCCTCTCCTATTGGCAAAACCTAAGCTTGGCTGTGGTGCTAAAAATGCATTGTTCCTCCTTGCTTGAAGAATCCAATTAAAAAACAACAACAACAACTAACAAGCTTGTTGGCTTTCCTGGCAAGCTACAGATTTTCGGGTCTTCCTGTCTGGCAAACCTAGCAGTATTTCTCTGTTCTTTGATGGTTTGGGAGTTCAAATCCAACTGCAGACCAGTTTGTTCCTTGGCACTCAGCAAGTATCAAAGTCATGTTTTCATTCCTTTCTTACAGTTTTCAGTGACCTAAATCCAGATGTTCTTTTGCTCCTGCTTATTTTCAAGCGGTTGACAGGATTTTTGCTTTCTTGCTTTCTTGTTCCTTACCACTAGCACCAGGCCATAACCTCAGTTAGTTTGGGTCTTTGAAGCTGGAAGCAAATTTGTTACTTGCAGTGACTGCTCCTGTTAGTATAAGCCACATTATTGTAAGGAAGAAGACTCAGTTCTGGTTGAACCAGTATTAGGTTAGGAAGCAAAATGAGAAGGCAGGGACAGAACCTAGTTGAATTCAAAATGTTATTACTGGAACTCACTGGCCTCAGATCTTTCCTTTTTTTCCCCCTGCAGAGTGGCATTTGCTCTTTTCTTAAATTCTTCCTCTACATAATACCTTAATAACCATTTCAAGCTCAGACAGATGAGTTCCAATATTGTAGTATGATTATATGTTTGAAATTGCTTCCAAATTCCTGACAGGAGCATTCTCTGTGAAAAGGCAGAGTTGGAGACATAGGCAACATCTGGACTGTCCTTTTAGAATGTGCTAGATATATGCCAAGAACACTAAATCCAGATGGCAGTGTGTTCCAAAGACCTCAAGCCTGGTCAAGAAAACTGCACCTGGAAGTGATCCAGAAGGAAACCTTCTGTGGTTTCTTTGCATTGATTCTACTGTTGCTGTGTAGACAGGAAACCATGTAGGAAAGGTCCAGTTTTTAGTGACATTTTGCTGGATTCCAGAATTGACCCTCTTCCAGAACTATTGCTGGGTGCCTCACCCAAGCGTTCAAGTCTGAAACTGGGGAATCAAAGTTCCGGTCGCAATCTCTAAGGAGTGGTCTCTGTGGCTTATGCTGGAGTGTGCCATGAGCAAGTTACAGCATTGGGACACACACACACCCTGCAACACTTGTTTGGTGCAAATATTTGACTTGTACCTTAACTCTGAGCCATCAGTAGAGTGAAGGGTTGTTTATTTTGCCTTTCAAACAGCTTCTGCATGCTCCATAAGACCAATGCTGCTAGGGAGTCTGTATTTGTTAAATTGCTCTAGTTGTCACCTTGTTAAATGGGCCCATCCCACTGCTTCAGAAAGGAATACAAATAAAACCATGTCCAACAGATGCATCTTTACTGCATTCACTGCTCTCTGGAGAGCCATTTGCATTGTTAAATTATTCTTCCCAGAATGAAACTTCTCCTGCCCTTTGTGTAATGTTTTTTATGGCTTATCCCAATATTTCCTGGCCTGCATTCCATGGTGGTGGCCATAACTTCTCAGACATCCCACTGGGTACTAGAAGAGTACAGTCATAGGCTCTACTCAACATTCTCTTCAAAACCTTTGCATCATATGTAGTCTCTGTTTGTGAGCTTGGTTGGGTTGGACCCAAACTCTCTTCTCTTCTCCTTTCCTGATATTTTGTTTCACAGGGTTCAGGAGTTGAACTGAAGTTCTGGGGAAATCTGAGGCTGAAGTGCTTGGTCAGGGAGTTAAAACTTTCTGATAGTCAAAGAGGAGGGAGAGGTATTAAACTCTCTAGTACTGTCTGAAGATACATGTAGTGACAGAAAGCAGCTTCCATACTATAGGAAAGACTCTGGGTCACATGGGCCAGGAATGGAATGGGAAGGGCCAGAGACCATGGACATCTCCATTGTAACCCCCTGCCTCAGCCTACACCTGGAACAGGAAATGAAAGCTTCCCGGTAACTCCTCTGAAGTTGTATACCAGGGAGAATTCCACTCTTGGGCCGTGTCCCCATGGCGCTTTGGCACGGTTCCAAGCACGGGATTGGTGCAGTCCATCCCCATGGGCTTTAGATTTGGCACGTGAAATCCCCCCAAACTGTGCCACAAGTGTGCCAGATTTGATACCTGTTAAAACAAGTCTCGGCACGGTTTGGGGAGCCGTCATGCATTCCTCAGTGAGCCGGGAACGCACATGGGGATGCTTGCGGGCTAGCAGCAGGGAGGAGTTTTGCGCTCATGTCATTGGGAGGTGGGGTGTGCTCTATAGGCTCTATGCTGTTTTTGTTGCAGTAGTGTATCACACAGCTAACCCTCTATGATAGCAGAACTGAACTGAATTGTCTGTACCATACTCAGAAATAAAGAGTTAGGAGAAGGAACCTAACAGATGATTGACAGGTTCAATAAAAATGGTGTCTTTCTTCCTTGTTGCACTAGTCCTTTAATATCATGCAAAGTAATCACGAGAAATGTTGGGGGGGGGACCTATGAGAATTTCTGCAGAACAAAAGCCAGAATGCTTTATTAATCACAACTCATTTATCCCTCTGGACTGCAGAGTTTTAAAAGGTCACTGGGGCACACAGTGTTACATACGGCTTTGTTTTAAAGCTCTGGGCTGCATCACTCTTATATTATTATTTTATTATTTTAAGAATTTATATCCAGCTCTTCACCCAAAGGTCCTAGGGTGGGCCACAACAATAAAAATGTAAAATATGTGAAATATGCTTACAATGTATTTAAAACATTTAAAATAGAACCCTTCCCCCTTACTTGGTGGCTTGCACTCAGTGAACACTGAAGTAAACCAGAGTTTTACAAATGGTCTTGTAATGTATTGGTGGTAGTCTCTGTAGTTGTAGGTCCTTTCCTGAGTGTGAAGAATAGGGGAAAGGTCAGTCTCAGGAATGATGGGAGTTGTAGTCCAACAGCGTCTGGATAGTCGGTTTGGCTATTCTTGCTCCAAAATATCAAGCAGGATCTTTTCCTCCTTGTCTTGCTTGGAGATGCTAATTACTTTAAGGCATGGGCTTGATTATCTGCCTAATCCCTTTTTTGTCTAATCCCTTTTTATGTGGGTTTATTATGGATGATTTTACATTTTTCAAGCCTGAGTCAAAAAGTCTAGCCCTCTCAAAAAAGGGCCCAATGTCTGTGTGTTTTTCTTGTCCCTTGCTGGTGAGGCCAACCAAGGGATTAGGATCGTGTGGACAGGTTTTGCCTGCTGAAGTTTCCAGCAACTGTGGAAAGACAGAACAGAGCCTAGGTTGTTTGATTCAGGCCTTCCCATCCCTGTACTTTTTCTCTTGGTTGCCAGCTATATTCAGTCCTACAATGGGTTTCATCTGGACAGAGGCTCAAATTTTGTTCACATTGGGATGAAAAAGCTTTTCTGAGGGGCTTCTGAGGAGGTTCAGAGAAGGCTCTGAGGTGGGATTGTTCCTGCACCAGTCTGCCCCCTTCCCCCTCTCCTGAACATTTTGTGCTGGAAAAGATGGATTAGAGAAGGCTTAGAAACATGAAGGCCACACACTGTCTCTCTGCGGTTCCTCTGATGTGCCCCTTTTGTTTTGTCTGAATATAGGCTGAATTAGTTGTAACTCATGTCTCTAATTCTAGCCACTGTGAAACTGAGGTCTTTTCACACTACAGCTGAACAACTATAGTGCAGGAAGGCTAGGCCATGCGGGGACAGATTCCCCTATCCCGAAAAGGCAGACATGCAGGCTGGTGTCCCCACCCTCGGCTGCTGCCACTGGGTCAAAATTGACCCAGGGGGGCAGCCGGGGTCCAGCTGGAGTTTGGCCTCCACAGGGCCGTGGGCCTCTTGGGAATGCACGCGCATGCGCACCTTACCTAGTCGCTGCCAGGGTTTGGACTGGGAAACCTGGGAGCAGGGCTTCCTGGTCCAGTCGATAGCATTCTGCATTCTGCACAGGCATGGAATGCTGCCCAATCACAGGCCGTGGTTTGCGCAGATGCAGAACACCACTGACCCGACCACATCGAGGCGACTGTGCCCCGTGTAGGCCAAAGATCTGCCCCAGCGTGC
This sequence comes from Aspidoscelis marmoratus, assembly GCA_014337955.1. Classification (NCBI taxonomy): domain Eukaryota; kingdom Metazoa; phylum Chordata; class Lepidosauria; order Squamata; family Teiidae; genus Aspidoscelis; species Aspidoscelis marmoratus. Next base: position 9,872,081 of record MTQE01000401.1, on the reverse strand, counting down.
TGGCAGCTGGCGCGAGCTGGATCGAGCTGCGCCAGCTGCTAGCACCCCCCTATGTGCCCACCAGCACCCAGGGGTGTTGCACCCTGTCCCCAATGACTTACCTTGTTGGACCCTGTCATGGTGTGTGCTTTCCCAACACTTCACCGCCTGAGGGTACTCAACCCCTGCACAGTGTACTGCTACTCTGTATTGGCAGGTACCCCCACTGCAATAATCTCCCTTCCCATTTCTTCTGATTACAAACAGAAAATTTTCTCATATCAACCCACTACTGGCTCCACTGTGCCTTTCCCTTTACTCTTAAAGGCACAGTACTTGTTTATGTAACATACATCTATATTGCCTCTGCACTCAGATGTGTTTGGCACACTTAAAAGATAAACAATGAACGTACTTTTTTGTTACAATCTTCTTTAATGTCAAACAGTGTTAATCAGAACACACTTAGTCCTTAGGACTCTTCTACCCAATTTCCATCTGGTACACCAAGAGCCTGGTTCCTTCCTGCCTACCCCTCCATGAGTTACCCCAAGCAAAGAACCCTTAGATAACACTTCATGTCCTTTTATAGTCTCTGCCATGATGACATCCGATTCCGATTGGTTCTGACACTAGGCTAGCTTATCCTGCCCTCACAACTTCAGTAAGCCATGCCCCTAAACATCAAACAGCAGTCAATCTATGTTATAACTAACTATGCCTAACTTACCTTACTCCGGGGTCATCACAGACCCTCTAGTCTGATGCGGTGATCACATGCCCGGCCGGGGTGATGCGCCACTCCGGATGGTATGTAGGCCCCACACTGTCAGCACATCGGAACAGAGACACGCACAACGATAGATGGGCCCCTGATGGTTCATCGTAGGGTCGTTCTACTGGATCACGCACCTGAACACAGAGAGGCAGATTGCTCTCCAGCCCGTGCGAGAAGGACCCCAGGTCCTGCAAGGTCGGTTGATTGCATGGGCCTGTCAGCCATTGGGCCAAATTCATCCCTATGATGGCAGACAGGGGGTGGGGCCCGCAGCTGGCCGGGAGGCAGAGTGCAAATGCTCCACCTTCCGTACAGTTATGGGGTGGCCTGGGGTGGCTGGGAATGGGTGTAGAGCACAGTTCTCTGTCCCAGGGCTGTCCTAATTGCATTTGAGAGGCCTAGTGCGAATAGGCCTCTGGACTAGGAAGATAGCTTATCAGTTGTGCATATTCTACGTTTGCAGGTTTTGCACTTTACTAATCCAGCAGGTCTCTTATGTTTCTAAGCCTGCCTTGAACTTTTCTTTCTTTATTCATTATGCATTGTCAGATGCTGCAAATGCCACCTTCTTTCACCATTCCGAGGTCTTTTCTCCCTACTTCTGAAAAACTGTCTCCTTGGTGTTTATTCCACGTTGCTCAAGATATTACTTACCCATCTCTTGTTCTCATGACACATGCACAAAATATGTGCTGCATTATGAAAGCTTCACTTCTCAGCTGTCGTGCTGAGCTTTGCATCAGTATCGCACCATGCCTACATATCATAAGAAAACAAAGCGGTTGTTATTTCTCTTTGGCTTAGCTAACACCAAACAAACCTGTTCTCCTAGAATGTCATGGAATAAAAAGTTTGGCAATATTTTGACTTTAAACAGTCTGTATCAACTTCGTAAAAATCAAGACTTTTTAATAATACAGTAATTCTGTACAAATGTGTGTGCTTTCCACTCCGCTGTAGAATTCACTTATCCATGTGACTTTGTGTATAATAAGGAACTATCATTTTATCTCCAGTGCGGATTATGGCAGATATAGAAGTGGAACTCTCTTCTAGCTTGCATCTAATGATAGGCGTTGCAAGCATTTGTGGTAGCAAGGTGGGGTAAAATTATGATCAAATATATAAATGAAATACAAGAAATAGAACAAGAACTAAAAGAAAAAAGAAATAGATTGGTATTTTGGATTGCTTACAAGAAATGTGTGTGACTTTAAGTCCCACCTACACATTTCTGTGAAACTGGAATAGACCTATCTTCATGGGATGTATATGATGGGGGGACAGTCTGAATTACATAAGAAAATCTTATCAGACTTTGTTTAGCACATGTGGATGGAATGTGGCCAGCTATTAGATGGGTTTTTATGGGTCTTCTGGGGGTTTCATATTATAGATTTGGTTTCCTGAAAAAAGTAAATCTTTAGGGAAAAAATCACACTGAGGATGCATCCAGAGGAAGCCAACTCACTAAATCAGTGGGTACAATGAAATCATTGGAGCTTCTTCATGGGAAAAACCAAGGCATGTGAAATTGTCATGATAATAAGCTATATATGTAATATTTATATTACAAAGTGTTAATTATCAGTATATTTGTAATTCAACATTAGTTGTATCTAGTAATTCTATTAGCCCCCCAATTCCTGGCAAACCAAAATTGTATTTGATTGTTCAAAGCATAAAATAGGTTGAAACATTTTATGCCTTCACACATAGCAAAACCAATTTCTCAAAAGCACTTTAGAGAAGGTAACCTGTGCCCCTCAGGTATTTATCCCTTTTCTAATCAGTTTTTTCTAGCCTAGAATGCTCATGTGGACGACATGTGAACAGTCGCACCTGAAAACAAACTATGAGCCTTAAGAAGCATGATAGTCTCAGAATGGGAAAACCTTTCTTCTAAGACTGAAGCTGTTCACATAACCCAAATAAGCAAAAGACCTCTGAGAAAGCTTAGAGATAACTTAGAGATGATTTACAGGAGGGATCATTCCCGTATCAGTCTGGCCCTTCCTTGTCTGGTGAACATTCTAGCTTAGGAAAGATGGGTTATAGATGGAATAAGTGCCACCCATCCCACTTCCAAGACTTTTTTGAGTTGCATTTTTTTCTTTAACTACACATGGACACAGACTCAGTCAGTCCCCCACCAAAACACAATGATTTCAAAAGAAAACACAAAGTTGAAATTATATCACCAAAAAATCCATCAGGAGAATGATTTGATGATGGAACACTTTCCTGAAGGAAGCTCCACTACGCTTGCTGAAATCGCTTCTCAGTAGTGATGTACAAAGGCTACTTTGCTGCAGCCAGCCAGCCGGCCAGCTATTTGTTCATGCGCATAAAGATAAGGTGATTGGGTTTGGAAGCCTGTGGGGTAGACATTTGGGTGTCAAGGAAAGCATGGACCAGGAAGGTGTATTAAATTGGAAGGTGGCTGTGTGCTGAAGAACAGAGGAGGTTAGTGGAGCACTGCTAGGTTAAGTAAATCTGTATACAAACTAAAGAAACTGGCTAAAATATTGGATAAGCTCAGTGTTTTGGGTGCAGTAAAAACAGGTAAATAAAACATGAGCAAATTCTGTTGGATGGGACCAATAACTCTCCTAATCTAGTGGTTTATTCTCACAGTATTGTTTTGGAATCCTGGAAGCAGAACATATATGCATTAGGTCTTGCTTAGCACCTTAAAAGCATCGCAGCTAAACCATTGCAGGTGGACCCAGCCATCCTGATTGTGCTTATGGATATCTTCCACAGAGTCATCCTCTAAAGTCATCTAGACTGATGATGATGAGCATTTCAACATCTTGTGGTCATGAACTTCAAAGTGAATCAAAATAAGTGAAATGGTATAATTGAATTACACACCTGAATATTCTTTTTTCCCTTCAAAAGCAGTAACCTCATTTAGAGCATGTGATTCTTTACAATATTTAATTAGTTCCCAAGCAGTATTATTTATTTTACAGCAAGGAATTGCAGTTCCCTTTTAAAAAATAAATAAATAGATGGTTCCTATATATCACAATAGCTGGTTATAATTCAAGTCTTGTCCCGAGGCTTGGCATTTCAGCCTCCTCAAATTGCAAATGAGATTGTTAGAGATGTCAGTCATGATGCCAAGAGGTCACCCATCACAATCATTAGACGTGCTAATTCTCTGTAATTTGATAATGTTCTCTTGGAGGGTGGACTGAGCATTCAAGTGTCTTGTTGGCAGAGGTTAATGAAAAATGCCTTGAACATGCTCCTCTTATTGAAGATAATGCAAGAACTGGTTTTTACAAAGTCCTGGCCAGATAACAAGCTAAGAATGCAAAGGAGCTCAGGCTTTGATGAAGAGAGGAGAATCTTTTTCACTTTGGAACAGCTTTCAGTTTATTCAGTAAAGACAAACAGTTCATAACTATGTACAGTAACTAATCATTCTGAATACTGAATGGGGGTCTGTGTGAAATAATGAGTGTGCTACATCTAGACTTGTGTTTTTTTTCCCTTTCTAAAATTTCACTATTTTTCAATAACAACATCATTGTTTTGCTTTTGGCCTGTTCACCAAAACTGGGCATTGGGTGTAGGGATGTGCACGAATATTTGTAACATTCAAAATTTGGATGAATTTGGACATTTGTATTCGGATCGAATTTTGGCACATTTGAAGATTGACATTTGAATTTCAATTGAATGCTTTGTAGGGCAAATCCCCACAGCAAGCTTATTTCGAATTCAAAACGTTTTCAATCCTGGCAGACCCCATGTCAGTTTGGCTTAACATGCTTTCCACATGTTAAATCGCCCCAAAGCATTGTAAATGTTAATCCTCATTTCAACAGGTCTCACTCTGGATCCTGCGCTTGATATGTGTTACATTTTTTACTGTGCGGACCCTACTGTTTTAAGGGATGAGAATCCATGTTTAGGGTTTCCGTCTCCCAATAGCTTGCTTCCAAAGACATTGATTTCAGTGTAAAAATCCACCCTTAACAGCAGCGCTACACTGTAGCGATGGAACCACTTCACACCTGCTTAACAATGTTGCAATTTTGCACAATTCTAAAAGTTCTGACCTTTAGAAAGGGAAAGGGAGGGAGGAAAGCAGCCGAGGTTCTCTGTGAATGTTTAAAGCAAAGGGGCTTTAGTTGCCGCTGCTGCTGTGTGCCCTGTGCAATGGGGAGAGGAGGGGAAAGAATCACTGGCTGGCTGCCCACTGCCATTTTCCCCACATCCATAGAAGTGGCAGCCACCCAGCCACCCAGCTAGGCTTCGTGAAGGGGTCCCTTATGGGTGGCGCATCCATGCCAGGAGGAAGAGGGCAGGGCAGCCCCGAAAAGCGGCTTTTAAAAAGTAGCCACTTGAGTCCACCCTTGAGTCATGTACACCACGTACGATCCTCAGAATCTGGATCCAATGCAATTAAGTTAAAAGTAATGGGAACAGGCAAACGCACATTTGCATCCGGTTCTATTATTTCGGTTTAGGGAAAGCGAAATAAGCTTGTAATGGGGATGCGGCCGTACATTCATATGAAGCTTCGTATGGGATTCATACGGGATTGAACAAATTTGTATCGAATTTGAATCCCACTACATTCAGATGAATACAAATTCTCTTGCATTTGATTCAATATGAATGAAATCCAAAAAAAGCAATAGTGCACATTCCTAGATGGGTGACGATTCTGACACCCATATGCAGCTGCAGAACAGTGCTCATTGACTGCTGCGGTGGCACTGCAGGTCCTAGTGTGCTTTGCTAGGAGGGGATGACCATTCTTGCTTCACTAAGATTCCTCTCAGTGGTTGTGAGGAACAAGCTTGCAATAACAATTGATGGTAGTAAGAAGAGCTATTCCTTAGGGGACTCACTTTGTGGAGCATCAGATATGGTGAGTGGTGAACTCACCTGCCAGTTTTAAGCTCCCTCCCCCCCAAATGGAATAGTTCAGCATGGCCATCAAGAGATCCCACCTTCATTGTCTGACTTCTCCTTAGCTGGTTACAGAGTTGTATGTGGACCGTCAAGTTCCTTGGTGTCCTGGCTCATCATTATGGAATTGTACTCCATTACAAAATATTGCAAAATAAGCCAAAATACAAAAAAAAAAAAAGGAATTGTACTCCATGACTTAGGCTGCAGGATCTTACTGCCTTCTTGACCTTCCACTCCTGTGCTGAATAATTTTCATCAGTACTTAAAAAATATGCATCATGGAATTTCCTTGGGCTGGTATATAACAAGTATGGATGCATACTTGGCTTAGGATGGGCGTCCCCTTCCCCTCTGAGTAAAATCACCTTGTGCTACTGTTGCCAGAATTTTTCAGCCAATGGACAGTTTTGGAATTTGGGGGATCTGCCGTGGAAACCACTTTCTCTGATTGCTTGCTGCCTTTAGATTGTGCCCCATTCCCCCCAAATTTTGTGAGTGACTGGAAAATCCACAGGGACTTTATTGTGTCCCCAGGCATGACATTATTTATTTGCTTATTTAATTCTGCATTTTGTTTCTGATTTTCTTCCAAAGGGCTCAGTATTCTGTTCAATGATTTTGCATCCTTTACTTATCCTCACAAGAGCTAAATGAGTTATCTAGGTTAGGGTGAGAGCCCGGAGACCTATTTGCACGAGGGCCTCTGTTGTATGATTAGTCCAGCCCTGGTACATTTGCTCTGCCAGGAGGGCACTTCTGCCCGGAACTGTCCCGGCATGTTGCAGGGTGGCCCAATCATGCCCCAGGCCGTCCCAGAGCTGTCCAGCAGGGAAAGCATTTGCATTCTCCAAGCCGAACAGCTCTGATCCCTGCCCTGCCCCGCCCTTGGCCATTAGGCCCTTTTGGGCTCTCTGGACAACAGTCCCTTTCGGGGGAAGGGTAGGACCAGCCTGCCAGCCAGTGGGCCAGCACCGCCCAATGGCAGCAGTCCTGGGAGGGGCATCCCGTCCCCGTGCCAGCCTTTCAGGCTAGGACATGCAGGGACGGATTCCCCATTCGCATGTAGGGCTAGGTGTGAATGGGGAATCCGTCCCCACATGTCCTAGCCTAACTGCACTACAGCCGTTTGACTGTAGTGTGAAAAGGCCTCAAGTCTGTGGTAAAATTAGAGTGAATATAGTTTCAATCCCTGATCTCTGTCACCACCCCAATAGATTCAGTCCAGATTTCGCTGTAATCAGTGAATATAAGAAACTCCTGCATATAAAACTACTAACCTGTGTCCTGACTCCCATTTACCTTTCCACAAGCAAACAGAACATTTTTGTGAATCAGTCAGTGCCTCTTTAGCATGTGTATTCATTCTACCAACAATTTTTTTGAACAAGCATTGAATAGTGTAACGTTTTGTCAATACATGGAATATAACACTTATTTTGACTTCAGTTGGGCTTCACCTCACAATACCTCCCTTGCAGTTCAATTCAGCTTCCTGGATTTGTCCAATTTCCTTATGCATGATATGCAGCATAAGGCTCCAAGTGCAACCTGTACTGCGAAAAGAGGATTTATGAATTATGAAGAGGCTTATGTGGCTTAGAGGAAAATGCAGCAGGCAAGATAAAAGACAAGTAGAGGGCATTTTCAAACAAAATAAAGAAAAAGATGAGGAAGATGATGGAGCAAAGTTAGGGGAGAACATGAGAGGGTGTAAAATCAGCTATGGGCAGAGACAGGTTAGCAGAATTATTATCTATGTTAGCAATGAGCCAAAAATGAAATTTGTAGTTGTGCTATGTTAAGAGAGGAAAAAGCAGTACAGCAGCGAGGAAGTTATTTGATCCATATACAACTTTTGGACATGTGTCATAGGCATGTGCTTCAGAGAGCATGCCTTGCCCAGAAAAAACATTCTGGGTCAAAAGTGTACTAGAGTGAGGCAGTCTAGTGACCATGATGGCTGGCCCAGCCCCAGCCTACCTTCAAGGCTGAGGAGCAAAAGTTCCCTGGCTTCAAAGTTGTAGGCTGTGGATATTTAGCTGCACCCACAGAAGTGTCCCTAGAAATGAACTAGCTTCTGGCATTCTCACTGCAAGCATGGGCACCATCTCCATATGGCCCATGCAGTGTAGGGGTATGCACAGAGTCATATTCCACATTCTAATCGAGTTGAATAGAATGTGGAAATATTCAGCTCCGGCCAATACCACCCCCAGATGTGGGAGTATTTGTATCCAAGCATGAATATTCTATAGAATCTCTATGTCCGGAACAAATAAACCCTCCCCCCACTTACCTGAGCACCTCGCCACCACCGTCACCTTCTCTGTGCCACTGCCGCCGCCCCTTCTTCTGGGGTAAGTGGGCCCCAGGAAGCTGGGCAGGAGCGCTGTGGTGGTGGCCCGAGCCTCTTCCAGGGTCCTCTGGAACTGCAAACAGGCTTTCCAGGAGGTAAATACAGGCCTGTTCGAAGTTCCAGAGGGCCCCGGAAGAAGCCCAGGCTGCCACCGGAGCAGGTAAGGGGGCCCCAGGGAGGCTGTGGGGGGGGGAGGTTTGGGGGGAGGGTGGCTGGGTGAGGGAGGCCCCTGGGCATCCAGTATCTGTAGAAGCTCCTGCCAAAGCTTCTATGGATACTGGATTATCCCATTTGTGGACATATAGGGCCCTATTTGATCCATCCACCAATCTCGAAATCCAGACATATTCATCCAGATTCCGAATGCACACATAATCTGTGCACGTGCCTAATGCAGTGCAGATGTTAAGTTCCAAGCCATCTGCATCTCCATAGCAATGGCCAAAGCAATTTCTAGTATGCCCCAGGCTATTGCTGTGGCTGTTGTGATGAGGTGTATGTGTAGCTGCAGCTGCCTCACCCACACAGCATTTGCACGAGGAGGTAGTGTGAACACTATGTCTGGAAGCTTACTGGGAGTGCAGTGGACACTCTGGTACGGAGGCAGCAACACCATGGTATACGCATAGACTGTCCCAGAGCATACAAGGCTATCCCAATCAGGTAAGTGCATAAAGGCCTTTAGAAGGAGTTGTGTTGGCAATTGAGTCTTCATGTGGTAATTGTCCATTCCAGTGCAGACTAGGACTGGCAAACAGTGGATTGTGGGAATTAGTAGATTGGACAAAGGCAAAGACAGGTAATGCATATTAGCTATGGATCATATGGTTTCTTAATGTGTTATCAATGAAACTTATGCTACAGAGTCATCCACAGTCTTGTTCACTCTTAACTTCTTGGAATGATATAACAACTTTTGCACTGCAAAGTCTGGTGCAGTGCCGAACTGGACCACCAGTGCTCAAGTAGCTGATGGTCTGTCCTGGTCTGTCCGCATTGCCATGGCAATGGCTGCAGCAGCTTCACCATGCAGCCAGCCATTGCCATGGTGACTTTGGTGCAGTATCATCAATTGTGCAGCCGTAGCTGCTCCACCCTGCCTCCTCACAGCTTTGCACATTGAAGAGAGGGCAAAGACTGCTGATGGGTAGTGTATTAGCTGTTCCACAACTATGGAGGATCAGGGCAGCTCCAGGATACTTTGGAGCTGCTCCTTCGAGGTAAGTACAAACAGGCCCAAGCATTCACTTACTCATTCATGTGCTTTTGTTGTTGTTGTTGTTAATTTGCTGCTCTTTGGGACCATCAAGCTGGACACTATTCCTGGTCATATCCCTGCAGTTTGCTTAGCACACACAGGAGAGGTGAGCCAATTTGGTTTGGTGGTTAGAGAGCCAGACTCTTATCTGGAAATACCAGGTTTGATTCTGCCCTCCTCCATGAAGCCACTTGGGTGACCTTGGGCTACTTACAGCTTTCTTCTGAGCTCTCACAGCCCCACTTACCTCACACTTATCCTGTTGTGGGGAGAAGAAAAGAAAGCTTTGTCAGCTGCTCTGAGTCCCCTTAAATAGGTGAGAAAAGTGGGGTAGAAAAGTCAACCCTGCTTCTGCTTCTGCTTCTTCAGCTACCTTCTGGGAAATGTCATAGATCAAACCTAAAATTCTCTGCTTTCCAAGCAGTTGCACTACAGCTGAACTACAGCCATTTTCCCACTAGCTTTTACGTGATTTCTGGCAGAGAAATATATGACAGCCCCCAAAGAAAATCCCTCAAAGGCACCAACGAGCCTTTGAATATATACAGAATGGTTTCTGCAACATCAGTTGTCGTAATGTTGAACCCTGGCCAAATGAAAGTGTAGATTAATTCTTGTATGCAATTTGAAAAATATGATTATGTAGTCCAGTTTTACAATTTTATCCCTATGTATGGTTTGGCTGCAAGTGTTGAAAATAAGTGGGTTGTAAAACAGTTCCCACAATCTATAAACTGCATAATCTTTTTTTGATGAGGGTTAATCAGATCTCCTGCTGTGTATTTTTATTTGAGATAAAGGCATTATTTAACTGCACAGAATCATTTATTGGTCATTTAATATTGTTAATTGTGGTAGGACAATTCTGCCTTAATTAGGTTTAGTTATGACAACAAGTAAAAATAAATAAAGGCTATAGCTATAGACTTGTCAGTATCAATGGAAGACTTCTCTATAAAATTATTATCTTTTGATAATAAGGAACAAGTATGAAATCGCATCTGAACAGTGTCTATAACTGGAACCATAATTTCATCGGTTATAATCAAGGTTATCTGAAATATATCGGCATCATTTTTATTTTAAATCCAAATCTGTTCGAGTGCCTAGGATATTTTTATCCTATTATTTCTGATTTGGGTCAAGTAACCTTTGTGGTTGTGTATACACTGTATGCTTCAGTATTAAGTTTTTTTTTTTAAAAAAAAAGGATAAGTGGACATGATCAGTTTTATTTAACTTACCACTAATCTTATAATTATCTGTACTATTCTTAAAGAATCTCTCTACTATAGATTCCATTTTTCTGGCTGTTCGTTCCCTTCCCCCAATATTACTCACACCTAACTGTAGGCTAATATTAAGATAATACAATCACAGGAAATCACAGACTCATAGAGCTAGAAGGGGAAATTTTGCCCAGTAAATTTTACCCTTGGATATGTTTGTTAAGCCAATGGAGTATATTCTTGACTCCTAGTATTTTGCAATTAAACATCCAACTGCTGAGCATGTGAAAAAAAGTATAAGAACGTAAGAAGAGCCTTGCTGGATCAGGTCACAACCTATCCAGTCCAGCATTTTGACTCTCACAGTGGCCCACCAATTGCTTCTGGGCATTTTCAAGCAGAAGACAAAAGCAAAACCTTCACCTGCTCTTGATTCCCTGCAAATGGCCTTTAGAGGCATCCTGCTTGACTCTCTAATCTAGAAGCAATACCCAGGTATCCTTCTGGCAGTCACTGATACATCTGACCTCCATGAATTTGTCTAATCCTTTCTTAAAACTATCCAGGCCAGTTGGTGTCACCACCTCTTCTGGTAGTAGATTCCACAGAACGATGGCTCTCCGAGTGAAAAAAATACTTCTCCTTGTCAGTCCTAAGTCTCCTGCCCTTCAGCTTCATGTAATGTCCTCTTCATAGAGTGATTGCTTTCTGCACTTACCAGCCAGACCCACTGATTAGGACCATAGAACACAGTGGTCTGCAGCACGAACATCTGCATGACAGATGTGACCTAAAGTGACCTCAAAGGTCACACAGGCTTAAAGATTGTGGTCTGGGCCCTCTGAGGGCTAGGGTTAGGGTTAGTCTTGGAGCCTCAGCATCTTTGGTGTGTCACTGAATGTGCCCTCCAGGAATCGTGGGAACTGAAGGGGGTCTACAGGTGATCTCAGTCAGAGCCTCCCCAATCTGGATCACATATTAGCTGGGGGTGGGGCCTCAAGGATTCGCACTAATGTATATATCAATAAGACCCAGAAACTAATAATGAATTAAGGATAAGTGCAGAAAGTGTCTAAGGCAGTCTTATGCGGACCTACCACCTTTTTTAAAAGCAACAACTGTGTATGGATGCAGTCTAGATTAAAATCAAGTCAATATCTCGTTCTGATTTGCCTTTAGAAACTCACGTCATCCAGGGCCATTTCTGAATTTAATGAATTTAAAGACCAGCTCGAGACTTCAACGTTCCAAAAGATTTTAAAAATTATGTACCTTTTGTGGAGTAAAGTTCCTGAAAGCGAACTAAGGCTGTGTTCCCACCTACTGAGAACGCGGAGCAAACTTGGATTACTCTGATCTGGGTTTGCTCTGGGTTCTGCTGCAGATTGGGTTGGAGGCCTGGAAAAGCACTGAGTGTGCGTTGGGCTGTTCCCACAGAACTCGCAGGTGCACACAAGCACACCTGCGAGAAGTGCAGCACGGTGAGCCACTGCTGCCGCTGCCAGCCTCCTCCTCCTAACATCCTAAGCCGAGTGAAGGAGGATAACCGGTGGCCAGGTAAGTGAGCGAGGGGGTGCTGCGTCTGAGGGGTGGCCTCCCCTCCATGCACCCCCTGTTGAAACAGGAGGAGAGAAAAGGAAAGAAGGCAGCTGCTGCCAGCCTCCTCCTCCCAACATCCTCAGCTACCTTCTTTCCTTTTCCCTCCCCTTGTTTCAACAGGGAGAAAGAAAAGTCTGGCGGCTGGGCCGCATCTCTTCACTCACTTACCCGGCTGCTGGCTGTCCTCCTTTGCTCGGTTTTAATCCAAGTCAGCCAGAAAACTCCTGTTTAAACAGGGTTTTTCTTCCCCCGCATTTTCCCCAGAAAATCCTAGGAAAGAAAACTGGCATGGGGACAGGGCTGGAAAATCCGAAGTGGATTCAGAAGATTGGGGGATTTAATGGGAACCCCCAGTGCTGAATCTGAATCCACCATGGATTTTAGCCCCTATGGGGACGCGCCCTAAGTGCAAAAAGTGGATTAAATGAGCTGTCAGCCAAGTTCAGAGCATTAGGCTGTTTTATTTTGCAATGTGGGAATGGAGAAGTTATCTTTTTGAGGATCAACGCTTACTTTTGGGAGTGTTCCTACTGTTTTCTCTTGTCCAATTTTACGCAATTGTACTCAGGAGTCTGAGAACATCACTACTGGGGAGGGACATAGAACAAAAGGGAAGACATCAAAGAAGTTACTCTGTGTCTGCTGCTTCTTCCAATCTGTGCAAGGAGGACAATGTGTCTTTCATTTCCTTTCTGTTGCATCCATGAAAGTAAAAGGACATTGTATACTCCCTTTTCCCTTGTTAATGAAAAAGGGAAACAAATGTTTCCTTTTATTACCACCATGAATATTGATTTCCTGTGTCACTACCACCATATAAATTTCCCACTCCAATGAACTCACGGTTTGAAGGATAGACCAGTGTTCACTTGCTAACTGCATGGGAAGGAGGTTTTGGTAAGGGGAGGAGAGAGGGAGAAAAAATGGGATTTCTCCATGCCAAGCATGGGGAAAATGAAGAGTGGGAACGAGTAAGTCCATTTTGAGTGCATGTTATAAGGCAACTGTGGGAACAATCTGAAATTTTACTGTGTACTCATTCGCAGAGAAGTCTGATTATCCTTGCTGTGTCATAACACAACCCAGATGAACTTTAATAAGCTTGCTACAAATTTAAATAAAAGAAATGTCTTTGTATTTTAATAAAATAAGTATTTGATGAAATCATATGCTGACCGTTTTTTTAAAAAATCAATTTCTTACAGGATCTGATCTAAGCAATCTCGATGGCATGTTGAACATCATGAAAGATGAGATCAGTGCTTCAAAAAAGAGAAGGAGATATCCGAGGCATGCCGCTGATGATGATTACAACATTGAAGTGCTTCTGGGTGTCGATGATTCAGTTGTCCAATTCCACGGGAAAGAACACGTTCAGAAATACCTCCTGACATTGATGAACATTGTGAGTAATTTACCAGTATTTAAGAAAAGAAAAGGAACAAAAATTAATTCAGGTCTTTCAGCCATTAAACTTAGAACTTGCAACCATCTTCCACTGTATCTTTGGGCTTTGGGACTGGGTGAGAGGTTAGTCTAGACCAGCACTGTTCTGCAGATGGTGTTGTTCCATTTCCACTATCTCAACCAGCAGACCAGACTCATTGGTTTGGACCACAGACCTTTCAGTGCAAAAATATCCTCTGTTGATGATAAATTGTGCAAAATATGAACAAAGTACTCTTCTTTAGTTTTCACTTTCTTTTTCCTTCTAAGAAATGCAAGAAATTAGGTTTAGTAGAATGTGGATAAAGATGATGCAGCTGATATCATCTAGCTGGACTTTCAGAAGGCCTTTAACAAAGTCTCTCACCAAAGGATCTTAAACAAACACTTTAGTCATGGAATAAGGGGACAGGTCCTGTCCTGGATTGGTAACTGACTGAAGGAGGAGCAAGCCGTAGTAATACATGGGAAATCATCAGAATGGAGGGAAGTAAAAAGTGGGGTCCCCCAAGGTTCAGTATTGGGACCTTTGCTTTTTAATTTATTTATAAATAATCTAGAAGTAAGGGTAAGTAGTGAAATAACAAAGTGTGCAGATGATACTAATTTATTCAGTGTAGTAAATACTGAAAAGGTTTGTGAAGGAATCCAAAGGGACCTCTTGGTATTGAGTGTGTGGGCAACAAAGTGGCAAACGTGCTTCAGTGTTAGTAAATACAAGGTAATGCACATTGGACCAAAGAATCCCAATTATACCTATAAACTGATAGGGTCTGAGCTTTCGGTTTCAGACCACAAAAGGGATCTTGGAGTCCTGGTAGAGAGCTCAGTTAAACTATTGACCCAGTGAACAGCAGCAGTGAAAAAAACAAATTCAGCATCAGGGTAATTAGGAAAGGAATAGAAAATAGGTCATTGTGCATCCTTGCAAATCTATGATGAGAATATATTTGGAATATTGTGTGCAGTTTTGATCACCACACCTCAGAAGAAATATTGTGTAACTAGAAAAAGTGTAGAAAAGGACAACCACGATTATTAAGGGGCTGGAACACCTCCCTTATGGAATCAAACTGCAATATCTCAACTTCTTCAGCCTTGAAAGACAACATTTAAGAGGTGACCTGATTGAAGTATGTAAAATCACGCATAGTACAGAAAAGGTGGGGGAAAAAATATTTTCTCCATCACACAATACTAGAACTGAAGGGCACTCTGTGAAGCTGATGGGAGGTCAGGGCCAACAAAGGGAATAATTTTTTCAAATAACGGGTCATCAGTCTATGGAATTTACTACTAGAAAAGGCGTGATAAACAGTAATAAGCCTGAATAGTTTAAGAGTGGATTAGACAGATTGATGGAGATCAGATTTATCAGTGTCAACTAGAATGGATGCCTAGGCTGGGAAGACAGGCAGGATACTTTCTAAAGGTCATTTGTGGGAAGTTGAGAACAGGTGAAGGTTTTTGCTTTGTCTTCTGCTTGAGAATGTCCAGAAGCAGTTGGTGGGCACTGTGTGAGAAAGGATGCTGCACTAGATGGATTGTGGCCTGAGCCAGCAGGGTTCCTCTTATGTTTTTGTGTTAACTGGAGGAATGTGCTGTTGCTCTGGAGAATTCTTCTCCAATGCAAGATTTCCCCAGCAGTTTTATATAATCTGACCATATAATTAAATACTTTTCATATCTCCAAAATCTAATTACCTCAAACATTAGAATATAAACTAAATAAAGGTAAGACCAAGGAGGTGATTATTACCATATTTTTCAAACAGTTGTTTATTGCACAGCGGCATTAGATAATTTAATCAAACCTTTTCAGCTGAAGTTTCTATAAGCAGAAATAATCAAGTTTTTGTTATGCAGTGTATCCTGAGCTGTAATTCTCCAAATACGGGTCTTTGAAATTGACAATGGCATGGTATGTAAAGAGTTCTAAGAGCTCTTTAAACCTCTCTGCTGGTATAACACAATAGTGCTTATGGCAGCATGACGTGGAAAGAGTGCAACATCTGTGCATAGGCCATGCTCTTCCTCTGCATTGAATACTCCCTTGCTTTGCATTCAAAGTCCTGTATGAGTGCCGTGTGGAAACTGCTGGTTTCATATGACAGCAGAAATACAAGGAAAATCAAAGCAAATGACATCGATTGCTGCTCTAGTCATTGTGGAAAAACATCTCTTAATACTCAGTGGCATTCAGATTTTTGACATCTGTCTGTTATTGTCATCAGGATCATGAAGTGCATAATTCCATTCCATTCCATTTTTATTTGTATACCGCCTTTCCAAAGAAACTTTTGCTCAAGGTGGTTTACAACAGACAGGGAAAAAAGAAGAGAATACATCAAAGAAATACAAAAAGTAAATACAAAAAGTAAATATAGCAAGTAAAATTTCAGTAACTAAAACATCAACTATATAACATAGGCAATGCACAGAATTCTAATGTGGCAGCCAGTCTGGTTGCACTGGTTGGCAATTAACTACCAAGACAGGTTCAAAGCATTATTCTTATCAGGTTAACCCTAAATAACTTGGAACAATGATACCTTTTAGAATTGCTCTCCCATTACAACCATGGAAGAGATCATCTGGACCAATCCTACTGCGGGCTCCATGTTGTGCACAATGTCACCTTTAGAGATGTGTGTTCAGTTTGCCTCTAAACCAATCACTTATTTGTTCAGCTTGATGGGAAGCCAGTTAACTGAACAGTTTGCGTTTAATTTTGAACTGGTTCAAAAACAAAACACTTTTTTTACATTAGAAAAGCCCTTTTCAGTGGCAAAACGACAGCAAAGGCAAACTGATCAAATAGTTCACATTTGCAAATGGGAGACTGGTTTGGTTGAAGTTTTGGATATTTAAGCATCTGAATGTTTGGTTTGATGTGGACATTTGCAAACTAGTTGGTTCACTGCAGCCGTAAACTAACCAAATCAGATTGGCACATCCCTAGACACCTTATAGTAGCTCACAGCTAGGCCTTTTCAGTTATAACCTGCTCTGAGACCTTTGGGTACAGAGTGGAATAAAAATGCAAATAAATAAAACATTTGCCCTGACCTCTGCTGTTCACAAGGCACCTACATTTATAGCTTAGAGGCATCTGGTGAAGATTTTTAAAACTGATTCATTGCCTATGTATGTCAAGGTTTGTCTCTTCCCATTCAGTTGTTAATATATTTTAATTGTTTTTATTCTGTGCCTTTTGCTGATAGTGTAAAGGTACCTAGATGACATTCGCATGTTGTACCAGCCTAACACGGAGACCTCGGTTGCTAAAATATTGCTTGTAACCTTCATGGTATGTAATCATTACCATCTGAACCCATAATGCTCTCCCTCCTGTACAGCTTCTGGGCTGGCCTGAGATGGACAGGAATGCCCTGGGCCAGGTGTAGAGTGCGATTTTGTGCTCTACGCCCAAAACACAAGTAGGGCTCCCTGGGACGAGCTGGGGCAGTTCCAAATGGAACTGCCAGCCCAGCAGAGCAAATGCTCTGTCCCAGGGTGTTCTACTCACGTTTGAGAGGCCCTCATGCAAATAGGCCTCAGGTGCCTCATTCAGTGGTTCCATAAGTCCTCTGCCATCTTGTAAATGTCACAGATATTGAAGTGGAGAACCACAGAAGACAGGAACTCAATCTTTGAGCAAAAATAGGTAAGTATAAATAAACCCTAATTTTCATTCTGAAAATTGCCTGCACGTGCATCCAGAAGCAGATATATTTTGCTTTGCCTGGATTAATCTGTCAAAGCTTTCATTGCCACGGCCAATTCCCTAATGCTCTGACCCTAATAAGACAGCTTTAATCCTTTCTTCTCTTTGTACATGATGAATAGCATTCCTCAGTTCACTAGGATAGTATCACAGGTATTTGGGCATCTAGTCTGTTCATTACAGTTCCTATTTCCTTACTCAGATTGCCCCATGATAAATTTAGGGGTTGGAATGATATAACCAAGAACTAGGGTTGTGTATGAATGCAATTTTTGGGATTTGATTTGAATCGAATATCCGAAAATTCAAATTGATTTGAATCCTTTATATTCAAATGTATTGAGAGTAGATTTGAATCAAATACATTCGTGCAATTTTAAAATTCGAATTTGCAAATACAAATGTCGACAAGATTCGTATGTGCCTGTACTCATCCGTATGCATCCCGTATTCATCCTGTATGCATCCTGTTTTGGACCTGTACGGACCCATACAAATGCATACAGATGCGGTAAATATGCGTATGGACAGGTACACATCATGTACATATTCATAAACATACGAATGTCTGAATAATTCACATGAATAGATTCCAAAATTTGACATTTGTTTAAATGTTTAAATTCGAATTCATAGACATTTGATTCAGATTCAAATGTCCAAATTCAAATGAATTTGATCTAATTTTGAATGTTTCAAATATTCATGTGCATCCCTACTAAGAACATGCCCTTTCGCACGTGCCTTTCTATGGAAATTTTCTATGAAAAATTCCTGTTTTAAAAATCTTGTCCTGTGTATTAGCCTATGTTGCAGGCCACACCCTTGATTTGGTCTTTGCCTCAGAGCAGACTGATCTGTTGATAGGAGGGCTGACTGTCAACCTGTTGTCATGGGTGGATCATTTGCTGATGAGGTTTGGACTTGCAATGGCAGCTCCCATCTGTGG
>MTQE01000401.1:9820337-9832089 GCA_014337955.1 Aspidoscelis marmoratus | reverse complement strand
TCTGACCTTGGACCCCTTTGTGACTTGCTGACCCTCTGGACTGACTGACTATTGCTGATTTTCTGGATGACTTGACTTTGGATTTGAACTGACATCGAGTACGCCTGAGCCCCTCTGGAACTGAGTAAAATGTGCAAGTGTTTGCCTGCTTGCCTTACCTGCCTGAGACATGACAACAGCATCGGCTGATCTGGATCAATGCCACTGGTGCTAATGGTGAGGGCCATTGCCCAGGCACCTTCTGCTCTCACGAAAACCAGGCCCTGTCTTCTGGCCTGCGTCCTAGATCCTGTGTTTCCTTGGGGACTGCCTTAGTTGTTTATACTTTCACACCAGAGTGGTCTTGTTCTCTGGGAACCAGATAACAACTGCTAGAAATACTAGTGCCTTGCCTACATTGCTTGTCTTCTGCTATTAGCTCAATAAACAGAAGAACCTGAGTTATGGCAGAACTGTGTCTGTTGAATTCCTTGCCTAGATTGGAGCCTGAGGCCGACTGGTGGGCTATTCTGACCCTACCACACAAATAGTATCCACCATTGTGAAGCTGGGGGTTAGGGAAGCCATGGAAGCTCAACCTACTAATGGTCAATCATTGGCATTGCAGAAATGTTGCCAGTCAACCAATAGGAGACGACAACAACACTGTTGGAGGGAAAGGCCAGAGGGGTATGCAAAGAACAGTTTGAGTTTGGTTCAAATTTGTAACAAATGTCTTGAAATCTTCTTTGTGTTCCAACTTTTCAAGCCCCAGATTCTCTAGGACAGGTTTGGCATTCTTCTTCCCATCTGCTCTGTAGATGCTTAAGTTGTGCTCCTTTATCTGAATATAGTTACCAGTAAAGTCTGTCTCATTAACAATTGCTTCTCTCTCCAATACCTCTGACCTCACCCATTAAACATCTGTCTGTCATCTAGTATTTTACAGAGCAGGTCAGGCCCAAGTGTCAGAAAAGCTTAATGAGGATTTGTGGGTGGTTTATACTTGTATTTTTCAGTTTTTACCTGTGCAATATGTGAAATGTCATTTTTTGCTTGGGCAAGATGCTGGACCCCTCGTGATGGTGTAATGTTTATACTCACTTCCTTTGTAAAATCTTTTAAAATGTTGGTGAATCTTAGGCTACATACAATTTTTAAAAAGCACCCATGAAGTAGTTTAAGCATTCTGCATTCTGATATATATATATCTAAGGGCCTGCTGCAGTCTGCACCAGCATGCAGAATGGCAGGCCCCAATTCCAGGATAGAATCCATATAAAGCCCAGAGCAGAAAGTCCCTTAGGCATAGCTCAGAAAAAGTTGGCAGGTGGGTTCATTACCATACCCTATAAGAACATGAGGCCATGTGCAACCACCTGTACAGCCCTTTCTGCACTGATCTTTACTGTGGACGAAGAAGAAGAGTTGGCTTTTCTATCCCACTTTTCTCACCCATTTAAAGGGCCTCAAAGTGGCTGACAAAGCTTCCTGTTCTTCTCCCCACAACAGAACATCCTGTGAGGTAGGTGTGGCTGTGAGAGCTCAGACTAGGCTACAGAATAGGGAGAAGAATAGAAAGCTTTGTCAGCTGCTTTGAGTACCCTTAAATAGATGAGAAAAGCAGGGGTACAAAGGCCAAATCTTACTATTATTTAACAACAAAGTATTATGAACTAGCCTTTTTCCTTCCTAATAATCTTCACCTTTTTTCACCTTTCCAGTAATGCTTAATTTTATAATTAGATATGAATAGCATGGAAACATTTTGGTATGGCAGCCTAGATCCATCCTGATATTGTTACATTACCCTGTTTTTAAATACGATAAAATACAAGTTGTTAATGTTTTGAGGACTGAATTTTATTTATACTTCTGCTGTGCTATAGGTATAGGATGATTAAAGTTTCTGTGTTTTCTTGTAGGTTAATGAGATCTATCATGACGAGTCTTTAGGTGCCCATATTAATGTTGTCTTGGTGAGAATCATCATGTTGAGCTATGGGAAAGTAAGTATAATTTTAACAATAAGTCTAAAAGTTATCTAAAAGTTTTTTTTCAAGCAGCAACTGAGGATTCACTTGTGGGACATATTCCTTTTTTTTTTCTATGAAAGTATTTGGTAGCATGTCACCAAACTGTAATAGGGTGCCTCCAGACATGAGTTAAACTCTGTGATTCTCCTGAAACTATACTGAGAACGATAGACATAATTGCAGCATTCCCAATATAGTACTGGGATAGTAAGGTGATATCACATAATATCACTATTATGGGAAGTCCAGCAACAACAAAGGGAAGTGGGTGGGCATGTGACTGGCTTCTAGCCTACTACAAATGGAACTGTAATAACATGAGACAGTAGACTCACAGTTGCTATATGAGTCTGGTGGAGGCAGCAAGAGGCAATCATGGGAACTTCTTTATATCCCATGATTGTTTCTTATCATCTGGAAGCAGCTTTAGTAAACTAATTATATTAAGGCAGGATGCGCCTGGTGCCATTATGGACATGCAATACAGAGGAAGAGTGCGGTGTTTGCAAAGGTGCTGTGCTCCTTCTCTAATATTCTGCCATAAACACCGTTATGGCACTCTAGCGGCAGAGCTGATTGAAGGGCTCTCAAAGCTGCTCTGGCATTCGAGCCCAGGAAATGGCCCATGATTTGAAGACTCCATCACTATCAGGACACCTCTGTATTAAAACTCCCTCCACTGTCAGCAGACTTCACGTTAAACAATAATCATTGTGCTATTTTTAATGATGAAGTGTAGAGGCACTATGGTTGTAGGCTTCCCCCACATATGTAGTTCGTTATGACATCTTGGAGACCATAGAAAAACAACAGTATATTGAAGAGATGTTTCTATTGTTGTGCCTCAAAAAATTGTGCCCTTGAAGAAAGTTTCTATGGAAATGTGTTTTGATTTTTTAAAGTTCTCTATTGTTTTTCAAGATTTCAAGATAACCTATTATTAAGACTTGTGTATGAGAAGTAGGCAGATTCGGTTGATAATGACAGTGAAATTCCCACCAAAGGCCACAGTGATAAAGGAGAATATAAACAATATCTGAATTAAAATAGTATTAAGTAAAATATACTAATGTTATATTTAGAAAGAAACAAAAAAGGCAGGTAATGGTGATATTCAGTTTCAAAACACTATGTTTGCTGGAGCTTTGTAGCAATAAATACATTCTCTGTCTGAAAAATTCACAACAATCTTCAGCACCCCTGAGAAGAAAGCAAAATATATCACTTAATTGAAATGGCTCAATGTCCTTGATAGGAGATGATCTGATGATTTTTTTTGAAGAAAAATTCTTCAGTCTTGAGTTCCTCACATTTTTATAAGTGATATTTTAAGCTAATCAGATTTGTAGGCCTACCCTGCTTCCCTGGAACAGGTTCTACTGCCTTTCTCTAGAGCACATTGCTAGAATCTTTTCAGAGTATTTCAGCTCTGTCTTGCTTACATAGTGAATGTGCTTAACAAATAAAGGAGGCAAGTGGTGAAGTAATTGCCCCAGTTAATGTTCATTAATATAGAGTTGTTAGATTTCTTTATAGTATGGGTACAGTATGGGTTACTCCTGCATTTATTCAATGGTGGTCTGTGGGCAGGGCAATTGACAGCACATGGAGAAAAACACAGTATGGGAACATGAAAATTATATGTCCAATTGGAACTCCACCTGACCCTGACAACCAAATGATCCTAATCTGTGAACTGCCACTGCTTAAATTTGACACTAACACATTTATTGTGACTTTTCATTGACTCCTTTCATTTGACTTCTTGTATAAAGTCTATAGGAACTTCATCTTCATTTTTTCTTTCAAGTAGTGCTCTGGCAAAATGAAAAAAAAATCAGAAGATGGGACAGTTGGAACATCTGAAGGCTGTGGATAAGCTTACAATGTCTTATCATTTCCAATACCTTATATATATATATATTTACCAGGGTAAAATAGAGTTAGAAGTGCCTGTAGGAATCTAGTAATGAAGCTCTTGGTGTAGGCTTAACACATTTCCAGTACTCTTTTCTAGGAGATCTGTTGTAGCCCAGGTATCTAATAACAGTGAAGATACTTGCAACGTATAAAAACTGAATGGCACTTTGCGCTCCCATTGTCTCTAGAAACTAGTCCCAGACCAGCCCAGAGAAGCCATACCCAAAGATAACATAAGAATTGCATTTGACTTGCTCAACAACTGTTTTAAGCCCAGGAGAATTAAAATAAAGGGACAAGTTGTATCACTAATGCCCTATTGGGTAATCACATTATTTTACTGGGATTTTTTTTCTAAACAAGCAGTGCTATTAATTTAAAAATCATGAGCCAGGTTTCTAAAATAACACCCCTAGGGCGTGTCCCCATGCACGTTTTGGTCCAAATCAAAATCAGGTTCGGCAAGGGTCGTCCCCATGCATTTTTGATGTGGTCCAATTTCCACAGACCAGATCATCCAAACCCATACCAAACCCATACGAAATTTGGTACTGGAAAATACAAGCCTCATCTCAGTTTGGTGTCCTGGCACACATTGCTTTGTTAGCCAAGCCTGCACATGGGGACAGTTCCGGGCTATTTGGGGAGGAGATTGGGGCTTGCGTCATTGGGAGGTGGGATTTCATGTCCTGTGCTCACCGTTCCTGCCCTGTGCGTTGGAGATCGCAACCACTAAGATTTCTTGGGAGTAAATGGTGTTAAAGCCAAAACAATGGGGGGGGGGTCGAGTAGCCTTCCTTGCCCCACAAGACTCTTTTATACAATTATTCCATCCCTGTTTCCTAATCACCAAGGCAGGCAGGATAATGGCTTGATTTTTCTCCCTTTTACATGGAAAATATCCCACCCCCCATTTCCTGATCACCAAGGCGGCATGATAATGGCTTGATTTTCCACTTGCCGGGTGTTCTCGTGGTTCCTGGGAGGAGGAGAGGTGCGCAAAACTGTTCAACTGGTGCCCAACATTGTAGTGGCTTTGCTCAAACAGCTGTGTTTTTTAAACTATTATTTTTACCCTTCAGTCTTGGCTTCTCTGTGCCGCTAAGGGGGGAGATGCAGCATTTGCAACGGGCAGCGCAGGAGTGGGGTGATGTCAGTCCAGTTTCCAACAAGGAGAGAGGTGGTGGAGAGGAGATGGTGCTGCTGTCTCATGCTGAGGTTTGGTGCAGTTTGCATGGGGATGGCTGTATGTGGTTGGGCAACATCTGATCTCGGTCCTTTAATTTTTGTTACTTTGACCCTATCTTCATTTGCCTGGATATTTAAAGAAATGGTTACTAACTTTGCCGATAGACATAACATGTTCAGTGTTTACACAAAATGTGATGATTTGTTATCTGTTTATATGGATGGCGGAAGGATTAACAAAAAAAATTTAAACACAAAATTTGAGACATTCATTCAGAGATCTTTTCAAGTGAACAAATGCAGCAGACAACTAAATATTGTTTTTTGCTGATTTATTTATCTTATTTCACAGTATTATTTTACAACAATGAACTTAATGAAATTTGCAAAATAGTATGTTAACGATCAAGTAATAAATATAACACTATAACAGTGTAACTGATAAAAAAGATTTAAATAGCACTTATTAACAGTAACAGTAAAGATAATCTACAATTGAAACCAACAAAAGGTCAGCTCAGCTACAAATTAGGTGGCTACAAATTTGTAGCTAAGCTACAAAGTAGCTAACTTTTGATTAGAGTTCTTCTGCAATTGTTTGGGGTGAAAAATTGTCTGCTACCATTTTTCAAAGTGAACCCAGCCATCAAAGGTATAGAGGTTAGAGCCCTACAAACTCTAATAATAAAACTGAATCACCCATGCGTGGAGAGGAATTGAAACAAAAGTGGTACATTATACTCATCAGTAGAATACGCATTGTAAAGCACTGGGTTTGTGATAAACAAGATGATCTGTGGTTTTGGGAAGAATTGTTAATTGCACTGTGCTCACTCTGGCTGATGATATAATGATTAAATTGTCAATATTAATAATTAGAACAAGGATGATAATTAATAACCAGAATAACCATTATGCTAGCACTACCACTAACATAGGACAGGGCACACTTTACTAGAAAATTGGCCTGGCCCAAACTGTAAGCAATCTAAAATGCAAGACATAGAAAGCTTTTAAGGAAGGAGCAAGGAGGAGACACAGAAGGAAACAAGACGTAATACTGATAGATAGATAGATAGATAGATAGATAGATAGATAGATAGATAGATAGATAGATAGATAGATAGATAGATATAGATTTTTTTTGAGCTTGTTCAGAGGTTTTAAATCACTTGTTCAGGCAGGGTTTAATTGAATGGCGTGGTGTCTTGATGGTATTCTGGGAGGAACTCAAATATATCCAGATTCTGGTATGCAAAAAGATGCAGTGGATATGCATATGGGGGAATTTTAAGGATGGCATTTTCTGATCAAAAGTAGCTGTGGACTCTTAAGACGCTCTGACATCTAGTGATTTTACCCTGCTTCAATAAGCCCATCTGTTTGCTGGGCAGCTGTTCTTTTTTAATAGTTCTTATCTCTTCTTCAAGGCTGCCAATTAAAGAATAGCAATAAATCTGGTAGGAAGCGTTTCTAGTATGAATGCTTTTGGAGAAAAAAAGTTTTAAGTAAACAGAAGGTAAAGGAGCATGAAAAACCCTGCCTGTCAAGATCCCATCCAGCAGGGTATCTCTTATGTTCTGTTGTTTTTCTTGGCAAAGCTCCAGGAAATCCTCCTTGAAGTGGTGCTGGAAGTAGTGTGCCACTGAAAAGGACCACTCTGGGAACTTCAAAGGCTCCAGCACCAGGTCCAAATTTTGTCCCAGCCTTTGGAGCTGGCAATTGGGTCTGGAGTTTTGTCTCACTCTGGTGGCAACTTGTCCCAGTCTGGGAAAGGTTGCATACCCCAGAATGGAGCGTGGCATATTGTTCCTGGGTTAATGTGGCAGGGGAGTGTGGAAACAGCCTTTGAAACTTCAGAAATCAAGAAAACTGACAGTATTTATCAGGGTTGCCGTATGGAAATGAGGATGGGAATGCTATACATTTAATGGTTGTATAGCACAAGCATTTTCAGTAGGTGTTTCCTACATTGCGAACTACACCTGCTGAAATGGCCTTTTCTGTGCAACCACTTAAAATGTAGTACCTCAACCTCTTTTCCATATTGTAACCCTAATTTAATGGGTAGAAACAAAAATGAGTTGGTGCTGTGCCAGACATTTTGTCTCCAATTTTCTCTACCATTTTTCATTGGAGAAAAAGGACTTTGCTTGAAACTATATCTTTCTTCATGCCACTCTCAAGCTTTGGAATGAAAGGGGAACAAATCATAAGGCACCTGCTCCCATGTGGCTCTTTTATACCAGGAAGTTCAACCAGCCAAGAAAGCTGTAGAGCACTAAAAAACAATGCTTTAATGAAAGGAAAAAAAAGCATACTACCCTCAACCAACTCCACATGGCCTGTGAATTAGGCTCAAAATGATGGAAAGGTTTTCTGTGGGGAAGAACATTCAGCACACCCATCCCAGACATCCTAGCTTATTAACTGATTGTTTGGTTCTTCAAATCAGTTCTGTAAAGCCGCTCAATTATACAATAAAACCCAGACTGTAATATAGTACGAAATCTCTTAATGTAGCTCTTTGTTGCCCTATCAGTATGACAAATGGTTGGGGCAGTTCATTCATTGACAAACTAATGTTATATGTGGTAGAAATTAATTCTCTCCCATTCACGAGCATGGGGAATCCAAATTTAAGCCTTTCCTTCAGCAATAGAAGAAATTTTGAAAGATTTCTTCTGAGACCTTAAAAGATTCATAAGAACAGTTTGGCTAGGTATACATTTATGCTTAGCCCCTAATCTTGAAAAAATGATTGACAGCCAGTGATAGCATTCAGAAGTATGCTTCTCTCTCACCCTTTCCTCACCTCTCAAAGCAATTTAGCTGTGGATGCTCATATAGGGGCATCATAACCTGCTATTTCACTTTGCAAACTTGTGTCAGATGACTGTGGCAGATCTTGCTAGTGAGAAACGTATGTTGAAGGATCAAAGAGAGAACGAGGAAAGGAGTAAACAGAATTCTATCCAGTTCCAGCTCTTGTGATAATTATTTTCTTGGAAGATACTCTGTCACATCACCAAACTTTGGCCTTTTCTGCACTAGGCCTTATTCCAGATTACATCCCAGAATAGGGACCTGCCATTAATCCTCCAAAGATATTCTTAACCATAGCCTGCTGGCTCAAAAAATTCCTTTGATAATCCACAATATTTATTATGAGTCATACATTACCCAAAGCAGAGACAAACCAAATGTCGTTAAAATGCAAGTGTGCTCCAATTCCAAAACAGCTGTAAATGTTCATGAAGTTATTAGTCATTTAACTTCAGTTTGTCACCTCTTCTCCTCCTCTCACCCAAATCATTTGCTTCTAATCAAACATGTTATGATGTATTTGAGTAAATTTCACTGTGCTGGAAGGCAAAGTTTTGCTACGTGGGACTGCATCTGGACATCGCTTTCTTATTCCTCTATGTTTAGATGTTCTTGAATAAAGCATGGATTTTCTGGAATAGCCAAGCTTTATTCTGGAATATCCAAATATACCAGAGTAAGTAAGTGATGTAGGAATGCAGCCTCACATGTAACACACCATAGGTTCCCACAGTGGTTCAAGTAATTAATTCTACATACAGAGCTAATACATGTTGCACTCTGAACAGCTAACATGTTCTGGCATCTCTTCCTTTGGTTTTATGTCTTTCTTTCCCTCTTTTCTACCCATTTCTCAACAGTTGCTAGCTTGTCCCCTGCCATTAATAGCAGTCATTCCTTCACCTATTCTCCAATCTGTCCGTGCACTGTAGATGACTATATCACATAGGAATAAACAGATTTTCCTCACATGAGCTAGATTTTAAAGTAATAAGGTAGTTTTAAGATTAAACCCAACGTCCTGAATTGAATTCAGGAGAAGAAGAATTCTGTACACACTGCAAAATGGGAATATAATGTTATTCCCTTATAGCTAAATAACATACACTATTCTTCTTCCTTGCTCTTCACCTCAGTTTAATCAAGTTTTAAATCTTTTTTTAATGTGATTGTCAGTATCCCAGGGTTCCTTCCTACTCGTCTATTCAGTTCTATTACTTGTCAGAGGCTACACTGGCTAATATTTTACTCTGGATCTAACATTTCTGCTTGAGCTACATATTTATATAGTAACATTGCAGGTGAAAGTTCACAGATCACAGCCATAATAATGGTCACAATCCTTTAAATGCAAAATGTCAGTTTTCCGACTGAGATTGTTGTCATCATTGGTTCTGTTACCATAGGCACCAGATGCTTTTCTTTTTGTAATATCTTGTCCATAAAGCAGAAGGAAATCACTGGAGGCAAGTTATCATTTGGAGGAAAATATGTTGAAAAGAACTAGTCATTTGGATGTGGATGAGCACATATAAATAATGCTTCATTTATACCTTACAAAATACAATAATTCAGTATTAACTACAGTAATTTCCATGGATTATCAAATATGGAACAGAATTTTTGAAATCTGGTACATTCTCCAATATGTTTTGGGAAGGAGCTTTGAAGCTAAAAAAAAAAGAGAGAGAGAGAGAGAGAGAAAGGCATCTAAACTTGTTTCCTCACATTAGCTGAATATGGATCCTTGTATAATCAAAATGGCGCCAGACACAGACAAAAAATAACATAAGGAATGAATTGAAAGTTGGGATAGATTTTGTTCCATTAACAGTGATGTATTCTACCAATAAATGTATGTATTCTTGATAGAATTTTGGTTGGACAGCCTTGAAGCACATTGTCTTCTGAGCTTGATATTGGCCCACACTTCCAACAGTGAATGCAGTACTGAAACTAATGCATTCAGAAGACATTTAAGCCTGGACTTGTTGAATGTGTTGCTCTTGTTTGGGGATCAAGATCTACTACTGTATGGTACAGTATATGCCAAGCAATATATGCAGCACTATACTTAAGATATTCAATCATATTATTGTTGAATGTAGTGCTACTGTTGTTTGTTCTTAAGATTCTACATTTAATATGCATGTTATCAATTAATTGCAGTAATGCTGCCAATTGTATCATGCAATGAAAATTAATTTTAAAAAAAGTGGAGGGGATTCTGTGGCCATAGCACAAGGTTATCTTCTTGGTCCGACATGCACTAGTCTGTAGGGAATAAAGGATGAAGAAACAGTCTCAAATTCTCCTTGTAAAAGTACAGAAGTGGGAAATATCCCATAAGCATTCAAGTAAGAAATAATGTGGCCACAGAATGCTCACTGATGGAGAAGAGAGATACCTGTTAAGTCTGAACGGTACCATGTAACATCATTGCAATTTGTGTAGATCCTAGCCTTGAATTTTACTGTTCAAGACCCAATTCCAGTATTTGTTCAGCCATAGTCTGAAGTTTTCATGCTTACCTTATTAGGATGCCCTCACATGCTCTAGGCCACTCCATTTGCACACCACAATGGTCCCTCCTTTCCAGAGCAGCCCAGAACATGCTCCAGATCTATGGAGCACCTCATTGCCTATAGCATGGGAATTTCTGTGGACAAGTGTAAAAAGTCCACCAGAAACCACTAGTGACTTTACTGGTGTCAAGATCAAATCTGGCTGCACAACCTGAAAATATGGCCAGCTGTGGACTGAAAAGGGGTCTGGATGAGCTCTACTCATCTAATTGCCCTCAGACCATTGCCACATGCCTGAAAGTGGCTCCTACAGAATGTATATTTTTGCTGATTGGTTGGCAAGCCCCTTTCCTTTGCTAATATAAAGGGCAATATTTATGGAAAAGGTTGGGAGCCAGTGAACTACAGATATAGAAAGTACCTTTATTACACACACAAAAACTTCCAATATTCAGAATTCGCCACTTCTAGTTAAAAAGATGAAGTTGCAGGGAGTGAAAAAGATTGTGCTTGAGACACCGCTCAAGGGCAGGTTAGAATAGATAATTCCCTGCCCTAATATTTTTCCAGGTCAGCCATCCCATGAAGTGAAGCCAGCATCCTTGCTCCTGTTTTTTTTAACACCTGCTAGGCTTTGCCATCTATATAATGATGACCATAAATTTTCTGTGATTAGAATTTCTGTTGATTCCAAGGAACCTCTGATTCAGAAAGAGGGTGAAATGGTTCTATTAGCATTTATTATACTGATAGGACAAGCTGTTGGTAATTTATCAACATTTCTGCAGATTATTACATTTTTGAACCAATGTGATACTGGAACATAAGAACAGTGTTCGTGACTCACATCAATGTTTTCAACTGAAATCCTCTTCCTTACAGTAATTGACTCCAGATGTTTAGGAAATATAAACCAGAAAAGAAAAATATTGTTATAAATTATTATGACAATCTGGTTTTTGCTGGTCACATTCAGCACGGCCTCTAAGAACATAAGAGCATAAGAGAAGCCCTTCTGGATCAGGCCACAGCCCATCTAGTCCAGCGTCCTGTCCTACATGGTGACCCACAAAATGCTCATGAGCATCTCAAGCAGAGACAAGGACAAACCTTTGCCCACTCTCGAATCCCAGCAAATGGCCTCCCCCCCCCAGCCTGAAAGTTCTGCCTAGGCATTCATTCTAGTAGCCATTGATACATATGTCATCCATAAATTTGTCTAACTCTACCTTAAAGCCATCTAGGCTTGTAGCTGTTACCACCTCTTCTGGCAGCAAA
>MTQE01000401.1:9798898-9814571 GCA_014337955.1 Aspidoscelis marmoratus | reverse complement strand
CCCAAAAAATCTCAGCGGTTGCAATCTCCCCTAACCCTAATCTCCAATGCACAGGGCAGGAAAGACAAGCGCAGGACATGAAACCCTACCTCCCACTGATGTGAGTGCCAATCCCCTCCCCAAATAGCCCGGGACCGTCCCCATGCACAGGCTCGGCTCGGACCAAATCGCCCAAAGTGTGATGAGACTTGTTTTTTCCAGTACCAAATCTGGTATGGGTTTGGTACGGGTTTGGGTGATTTGGTCCGAAGGAATTGGACCAAAGCAAAAGTGCATTGGGACAACCCTTGCTGAACCTGCAGCAATTTTCAAAGAATCACTCTTTCTGTAGACACGATTTTAAAAAAATTACACCAGAAAACCATAATGTGTGTTTGATTGGCTACTGCCATTCCAGGATTCTCTATTTCTGATTTGCTGGTCAGCACTGGCAGCCATTTCCTGACTGATGTTGGCTAAGGGAGCCCATCCAAGCATCAAGTCAACCTGAAAGTTATTATTTCCCATCTGTTTGGCCACCATATTTGTATTTTTTAAACTTTCTGTTCCCGTCCGTCCATCCGTCCATCCATTGATAGATAATTGGATCATTATAAAAACAGATAAAATATGTCCAAATGGAGATGAAGAGGTCAGTCAGTGTAGATAGCTAAACCAGAGCTGCACAGACCATGTGCTTAGCTTAACAAACTATATTGAAGCAGGATTCCAACATGCCTTGAAAACTCCATGTCAAAATGTACTTCATCTTCTTAACAACATGCTCACTGACAAATTTCAGATCATTTTAGGAGATAATACTAATAAAATGAGGAAATTAAATAATGGCCTCCCACGAGATTCTGGGCTCACTATATTTAACTTATATCTGACTTACCAGCAGCCATAGGACAGACATTTGGATATGGCAATGATTTGGTATTAGATGTATAAACCAATCATATGGAGGATGCTGATAGAATCCTCTCAGCAGACCTAAAAGTCATGGGCAGGTTTTATGCTGAGTGGAGGGTCACTCTCAGCGTGAGTAAAACTGAAATTCCATGCTTTTGCCTTAATAACAAACAAGCAAACAAAACCCTGAAGGTCTAATACTAATTTAGTTCTAATACTAATTTAGTTCTATATAATTCTTTTCCAAAGTATCTTGGTGATACTCTGGACCACACTCTCTCTTATAAGAAACATCTAGAAAATATGGTGGCCAAAATTAGAACTAAGAATAACATAATGCACAGAGGATGCGGAACTAAATTGTATGCCTCTGCTACCACATCAGCACTAAGTCTGGTATATTCCGCTGTGGAATATCAACAAATTTTATGCCAGACTAAATGACACCATGCAGATAATTACAGGGTGTATTAAAACCATGCCCACTTGTTGGTTACCTGCACGGAGCCATACTGCACCTCTGGATTTACATAGGAAAGATATTCTTGTGAAAGAATGTCTTAAAATTCTAAACAACCTTTTGCTTCCAATACGCTCTGATATTCCACAGATATCAGTCAGGAGATAGAAAACTTCCATTAGTCTTACCAGAACAAATAAAGAACAGTTTTAATGTTAAGTCTCAGTGAAAAGAGGAATGGTCTGCCAAGTGCCCAGATATTGGGAGTTATGTGGATGATCCCACAAAACAACCAGCTGGTTTCAACTTACCACGACTGTTTTGGAAAACACTAAATAGGGTCCGTACATCTCATGGCATCTGCCAGGAATCATTGTATAAATGGGGTAAAACATCTCCCCGCCCCATTGTGATTGTGGAGCCACACATCAGACTGTTGACTGTATTGTGACCAGCTGTGAACTGAGGGCCTCTACAGGATTGGTGTCAGACTTTTTTGAAACAACAGATAAACAGTCATTCAATGGATGAGTGGCCTCAGTATTGTTACACAGGGTCTCTTTAACTTATAAACTCTAACTTCCTATTTTAACTTCCTATTTTAATTGTTGTTAGTTCATGTGTTGCTGTCATACAGTAAGTAAGTAAAAGTAAGTGCTGATGGGCAATAGGCTCTTCCTACTGATTTTTTTTTGCTAGTTGGAAATCCATATAAGGGCACTAGAAATTTATGAAGATGGTTTTATGAAGATCGTACCAAAAAATTATGATCTGACGATTTGATAAAGATACGATAAGGACATTCTTTTGTGCACTTAAGTAGCATAGAAGCCTATAAATCACTGAAAGTCTTAACACAGACTGGAAAGTATATGAGAGGGGACATTTAATATTTCCCGTTCATGTAAATAAGAGTAACTTTGACTGCTGGTTTATGATCACTGACCTTCATTTTCTTAAATATTCTGCTGGTAGGCTATGCTCCGGTTACTGGCATGTGTCATCCAGTCCGAAGTTGTACATTAAACCATGAAGATGGCTTCTCTTCTGCATTTGTGGTGGCTCATGAAACTGGACATGTGTAAGTACTGCTTTCATTCAGCCATCCTGAATCAGATACACTACGTATAAGGCCAAAAGGAGCAGGATCTGAAGTGGAACTTTCCGAGCCACTCCAGGAAATTCCAAAGTGGTAGGAATGCACTTCACGATGTGCTGTGGCTCCTGCTTGCAGCAGTAAAAATCTTTCTAAAGCTGCCTTCAGAGGAATGGAAGGGACCCCGGAAGTCAGCCATTTTTGGACCTTAAAAGGAAGCCTGTGGAAGATCCTCCCTCCCCTCTACAGATCTCCCAGCCTAGTTACAATGGTGTCCTGTTGGGAGTCCTTTAAGGGTGGATTCACACAACCCAGCATAAGCCTGGCCACATTGAGACAGCCTGTTCTGAGCCAGCCCTAGCTCCAAATGGCCCCAGTCGGGAGGCATCAGGAGGCCAGCAGAGCTTGCACATTAGCTCCATTGACCTCCCCATCCAGCAGAGGTGTGGATGGTCACTGGCTGGACACAATCAAGTAAGTTGGAGTAAAGGTTGGTAAGCTTGTGGAGCACGATTTCATACTCCACAGCTAGTTGATAATAAGGAAACTTCTGGCCAGGCAGGAGGTGTTTCTATGCTGTAAATACCTACTGCAAGTGCAGATGCACTTGACCAGATGTTACCTACTTATCAACTACGGGCCAAAGTACAAATTGACCCCAGCACTAGGACAAATGGTTTAAACTTCTACAGTACACTGCCTTGAAACTGTTGTGAAGGGCTCTATAATTTTTTTCTTAAACAAATAAATAAATTGCAAGGAGCAAGGGTTTTGATAAAACTTTCTAATTTTAGAGTAGAGTAGGCCAATGTAGATAACGTTGGGCTCTTTTTTGACTGGGACTATTTTAGCAAACATTAGGTGACTCTCTTTCACAGACGCTCGGAATTCCATCCTATATTTTTTGTCCTGCGCACAGCAACTATTTGAATGACAATTCCGCAACTCCATGAAATGGCTTTTAGCAAAATGCAGAATAACCGCAACAAAATGGTAACAAGCTTGGCTGTAACCCATCCATTTCTAGGTTAGGAATGGAGCATGATGGACAGGGGAACAGATGTGGGGATGAAGTCCGGATGGGAAGCATAATGGCCCCCCTTGTCCAGGCTGCGTTCCATCGCTTCCACTGGTCTCGATGCAGTCAACAGGAGCTGAACCGATATTTGCAGTGAGTATAAGGATGCAGCTGAGTTTGTTATTTTCCGTTTGAGTTAGTAATGTGATACGCATGCCATTTGGATGGCTTTAACCTAACACCCTTGAGGATAGGCCCAAAAACTAGTTAGTGCAGCAACATTCTTTCCAACATTTTCTCAACCCATGTAGACTCCTCTTATCTGTTTATATCTGCCAAAGATTCCTTATGCTGCATTTATTCACAAAATTAGAGAAAACCAAAGCCCTTCTGTTTCTCTCCTGATGTTTCAGGACCGTCTTCAAAGTCAGCCCCTTGCATGGTATGTGTCAGTAGCTGGTCCTCAAAGTTATAAATGAATGGGTGACAATTAAAAGGGACAAAGTTCCATTTCGCAGTACGCACAGTGCACCTCTCTTTCATCTTCAAAAGATGGCACCACACGTATATGTTAACAAAGAATTATTTTTATTCATCAAATAATCTTTTTGTCTCTCTTCTTTGAAGAAAGGATAGGGCACATTTCACTTCATGTAACAAGTGTAGCTTTAAAGAAAAATACTGACACTTTACAAAACGCATATTTATTCCTGACTATTTTATTCTGTTCTGCCAGAAGTTATTTCTTAAAATTACCGTTTAAGTAAGAATTGTGAGAAAGCTTGGGCTGAACAATAAGAAAAATAGTTTATTACAGGAAGGTTTAAGGCTCAGTCCTTTACATGTACAATCATCTGGAAGTAAATCCTATTTAACTCAATAGACTTTCTTCTTAGTAGATAATGCATATGCAACCAATGGCCTGTTGGTCAT
This sequence comes from Aspidoscelis marmoratus, assembly GCA_014337955.1. Classification (NCBI taxonomy): domain Eukaryota; kingdom Metazoa; phylum Chordata; class Lepidosauria; order Squamata; family Teiidae; genus Aspidoscelis; species Aspidoscelis marmoratus. Next base: position 9,810,170 of record MTQE01000401.1, on the reverse strand, counting down.
CCTGTTTAGTGCTCTGCTTGGAACATACTTACAGCTGGGTATTTGCGTATGAAGTCCCCAAGTGTGACTTCATACTACTTTGTCTACTTTGTGAAGTCAGGCTGCTGTAAGCAAAATAAACCTTTCTCCTTCATCATGAAAATGGAGGTCAGAGAATTTGAGGGCAAAATGTCTAGTTTTAATTTGATTTGCTAGTTTACTTACTTTAGCAGGTCCTAGGTAGGGATATGCACAAATGTATTTTTTGACATTTGATTCATAACAAATCAAATTTTAGAAAATTCGTATTCGTAAGAATAGACCTTTTTGAATGTGGTAAAATTCTGATACAAATGTATTTGTACAAATTCATACGAATGTCTGGTATGAACGAATACATATCGGATGCAAATGAATACATATCAGATACAAACAAATACATATCTGATATGTATTTGTTTGTATCTGATATGTATCCGAGTTACATTTTCAGTAGATATGCTGCAACAAATCCACTCTGAAATCTGACCTGAATCCACTTTTGATATGCTCTCAATCCATGTCAAATGCACTCTAGATCCACTGCAGATGTGGCTGGTGCAGCCACTTTCCCACTTCCTCAGTTTAATGAATGTTGGAACTATTCATACAAAATTGTAATCTATTCATGAACGGATGCCCAAATTCGTGCCAATTCATAGGAATAAATGTTACAAATATTTGTGCACATTCCTAGGCCTAGGCTGATATAAAGTCACTGCTTCCTTTTACCAAGGGGTATGGCTATGGATTGAAGGCATGTGGTATCGCCTAGGGCCCTTTCCACATGAGATATTGTCCAGTGGTAGAAAAGGGTTTAGGGATCTCCTGTCCGCACACTAGTGAGGGATAAGACCCTGCCCCCTCTCATCACACAGGAAGGAATTAGGGTGCCGAAAATGGTGCCATAGCCCAGTTTACCAGTAGAGCTCAATGTCGAGTTTTATTGGCATACTAGGGCCCTAGCCTAGAAAACTGGCAATGGCCCCCTGTTCCAGTATTCAGTCTACAGAGGCTCCACTGTCAGCTCTGAAGCTGGTCCAGTCGTTGGAGTTGGCAGCAGGGACTGGTGCAGGACAGCCTGTCTCAACGCTGCTGGCCCTGTCCTGCACCAGTGGCAACCCAGCCCTGGCTGAGATGGGTTGCGTATTCTGGGCCAGGGCAGCCCACATCATCTGCACAGGACTAGTGGTAATCCAGATCAGATCCATACTAAGGGCACAGTAATCTGGATTAGCGGTGGACCCAATAAATCAGTACTCCATCAGATCTGGAACAAGGTTGAGGCATCCACGTGTAGAATTGAACTAGGAAGACTGTGGCCATAGCATTGGTGAACATATGTCGTACTGGTGAGACTTGATCCAGAACAACTGTAGGCAATGGCATCTTCTACTTGGATGAAACATTGGATATGGGCCAACTGCATCAGGTTGGGAGGTGCCATCCCTGGTAGTTAGCGTCCACTGATATGGAACAGGGCTCAGGCATCCATATTGTGTCTCTCTGTAGACTGCATTTGCTGCTGCTGCCTAGCCCACTTAATGCAGATGCCTCTGCCTACAGTTGATCTGGATAAAGCTAATCAAGATTCACTAATCCAGATTAAGATGGTAAATGTAGAAAAGGCTTTTATATAAGTGTGAAAATGGGATATGTCTACCTACCTATGTTATTTTATTGGTGTATCTGTCATGGAAACTATATGATTTGCTTTCCATATCATCTAGCCATGTGCCAACAGATTTCAAATTCTACATTAATTGTACTCAAGCAAGCCATGAAAGAAGCTTCAGGAAGAAATGCAAAAGTGAAAAATAAGCAAAAATAAGAAAGCAAAAGAGTAAAAAGTGTAATGATTTGCATATATATTTTCACTTTCTGGACTCAGCCCTAGAATAATTTATTTGTGGTGCTTAGCAATCAATATTCCTGGATGATTACCTTGGATTTTCTTGCTAAAGTTTTACTTAAAAGTCACAATGCTGGAATGTATTTTACAAATGGAAACATAATTAAAACTTTTGTCCTTATGCTTTCCATATTTATTACAGTATCAGTGATTAATAAATGAATAACCAGCAAAAGACAACAAAACAGAAGATGAATTGAGACCTGAGAGAGTAAACCTGCCATTCTAACAAGAATTTAAAAATAAAAAATAGCATCAATTAACTCATGATGATTCCAGCAGCAAATTTATTTATCAACCAGATGAATTCAGTAACAGAAACAAATTATGTTTCAAAGGCTAATTGATTTCCCTTCTAGCAACTTTTAAAAATTACATGGCAGGAGCTTTTCTCAGATATTAATAATATAAGCCTTTCTTCTAACTTTGTCATGGAACAGACAAGCACAAAGCTGTCCTATCCGAGATGTAAATCTAGTGCAGGGAATGCTGTGGTTATTTACATGTGTTTTGTCCATGCATTTCTGAGAAACCCTGCCCTTCAATTAGCTTGGAAAAAATATAAACTGAAAGCCCAAATACTGTAGAAGTCTCACATTCCCATCTGTGGCTGTGATTATTTTTGCCTTCTGCAGTTCTTATGATTGCTTGCGCGATGATCCTTTTGACCATGACTGGCCTTCCCTTCCTCAACTGCCAGGAATCCACTACTCCATGAACGAGCAATGCCGCTTTGATTTTGGTTTGGGCTACATGATGTGCACAGCTGTAAGTATTTAAGCAAATTCTGCTGTACTTAATCCAGGGCCCTCACAGCTGTCTGAGAAACAGTTTTGCTGAAACAAAGCGAAAGAGAATAGCAAAACCAGCATTGCAGGCGTTCATGTAAGCCATTTTGTTTTTAAAATTAGGTTTTTTTCAGAAATTGTGAAGCTAAAATTTTATTGGGTTTTGAAAATTAAATGAATATGCTAACTGCCAGGTAGGGGCCCTAAATCCTACTTACATAACGGCTTCTGTTCTCTTTCATGAAGTACCACACTGCATGTATATTCCGAAATTCCCTGTTGTGAACACAGATAGCCTTCTAGAATACTTGGCAGCTTTTGGTGCACATATCTGTCATGTTCCATTCAACATTTCTTGAGTAAAAAAGTATTTACCAAGATGAGGACTACATGATCTGCTTCTAGATTTTTCTAAACTTGCACGTGTTTAAAGAACAGTGGAATTTTTTATCCCACCTCATTGTGCTCAATCACAGATTTTAGGAAAATTAAGTTCTGATAACTCATCTTCAGTATTTTATTAGCTTTGTTATAGGATGCTTCATGAAATACCTGGCAAATTAAACACACATACACACAAAAGCAACAGCAACCCTGTCCAGACACCCAAGAACCCACTTGGGGTGTCTGGAATCTTCTCCTTGACTGGGAATAGGCAATTCGAGATGGTCCTCTCATTGCTGCCCTCCTAAAGGGAAAGTGGGCAGCACTCCTCCACATCCAGGAACTGAGAGTTTGAGTAGACTTGCCATTTATACTTTTATGTGCTTCAGTGCACAGTTTGCTAACGTGTGCATAGTTATCTATGTTCACTTTGGCATGAGCCTGTCTGGAAGGCTTGCTGTCAGTGCTTTAAGTAAAGCACTGCTGGGAATCACACTAAAAAAGTGTGCTACGTTAGTAATGTTCTTCAAGAAAGCAGCATGCTGCATGTGTGTCTGCCGCTGCTCCTGACCATGCAAACATCATGGAGGGGGAACAAGCAAAAGGGAGATAATACTAATTGGCCTTTTTCAGTTGGGATGGGCAACCTCCCCATCATCAACACAGATGAGGGGGCAATTTGGTCATCTTCTAGAATTTTCTTAGCTTGTTATTATGCTGTTGGACGTTTAGGGGTTTCCTGATGTTCTATCCAACTTTCTGCTTAAATCATGTGTGAAGTGGATGCTTTATTCTGCTTATCACTAATGGCCGGTCTTCAAACAGAGGGCTTCCAGCACCATGATGATACTTGAGTGACAGCAGCATAATGGCAGCATGGCTCTTGCATCCACTGTTCCAGAGTAGACCCTGCAGCCTCAAGGCATCCAGACACTATATTTGAATATTCCAGAGTAAAGCATATCCATGCTTTGTCCTGGAATATCCAAATACAGCAGTATAAGTAATCAACGATTGGATACAGTCCCAGTTGCAATGCCATAATGTTGCCATGCAGGTCTGGCCTATGTCCTGTGGGTCACACTCATAACATATCAATGGTTTTTGAGTTGTTCCAGGCCAGAACAAACCTCTAAACCAGTTCTGGGCAAATTGTTCAAATATCTGTTTTAAAAAATCTACATGGAGTACAGATTTGGCAAGCCAGGCTTGCTGCAAGCCAAGCCAGACTTTGAATTTGTGCCTCAGCTTACAGACAGGACAAACCTTGCCTCAATGACCTCAACAGCACTTTCGCAGCAACTTTACATCACTTGTACAGCCACGACGCCTCAATTCAAATTCGAGGGAGCCAAGCCAAAGCCAGACAGCGAGAGCTATGCAGATCTCTAGTAGAAAGAGTACTAAAATTTGCTGAAAGACACATAAATCTGCCCCTAAGTCCTTTTCATTCCCATCTCCAACAGTTTTGTGGTGAATGAATTAATTAATATTATAGGAAGAAACTGATATGTGCAGGAGAATCCAGGATGATGAGCAAGCATCCATCTGTTTCTGTTTTATTGGGTTTTTTCCCCTGATTTAAGGCCATTTTTAGGATATGTGTTTACATTTGTTAATTTGCATGACTTGAAACAGATTGCTTTCACATGTTTTTGTGTGACAAGTATGATCCTTTTATAATGTGCATGTTCCCAAAAAGAAAAATACTGTATTTAGGCAAGCTCCACACAGACAAATTGGGCCACTCCAAAAAATTGCTAGGATCGTCCTTCCCATCACTGTAAGCTGGGAGTGTAGCAGCCACATGTCGCCACATCCATCTGGTGCCTAACCTGCCTCTGAGAGTGGCATCTACACCTGGGGGTGCTGTTTTTGCAGAGCGTTAAAAACCACTCCTTACAACTGCACGCCTCATTCACTCCTATGGCTGCTGTGTGGAGGACTGGTAGCCACTGAATAGAGATGCCTTCTGTATTGTAACACAGCAGGATTACACAAAGTATCCAAAATGCCCAGCTTTGTCCCTCAGCCAGTTGGGTCTAGTGGTTAAGGAGCCAGATTCTTATCAGGGAATACCAAGTTCGATTCTGCTGTCCCCCACGAAGCCAGCTGGGTGACCTTGGGCTAATCACAGCTCTCTGCTGAGCTCTCACAACCCCACCCACCGCACAGGGTGTTCTGTTATGGGGAGAAGAATAGAAAGCTTTGTCAGCCACTGTGAGTCCCCTTAAATGGGTGAGAAAAGCGAGGTAGAAAAGCCAACTCTTCTTCTTCTTCAGCCTCAAAGTTTGAACAGGCTGTGCAAATGCCCTGCTTCCCTGCTCTTGGGCCAAAGCAATACCTCTGGTTCAGTAGGTGACCTCTTCTATACCCATGCAGAAGTTGCTCTAGTTAAGATCAGCCATTTTGTTGGTGCTATGGTCATTCAGTGAGTCTTACTAAAATACCAATAAATTTGGATATTTATGTGAATATGTGGGCGTGGAAATTTTTAAGGACACTGAGGATTCACATAGTATCTGTATTCTGCTCACACAGTGTTGAAGACCCTTCTTAATCCATTTATACTCTTTATTTTGCTGCTGTTTCCAATGGTCAAATTGGCAAATAATTTCCAGAAATCTGAAATTTAAACCTACATTTAAAAGTTAAATCCTCTGTGTTACAAGCGCTACCAGGGTGATCTGTGGCTGTGTTTCCACAGTGCAGGATGTAATGATGAGTGTGGAAAGGAAAAGAGAAGGGCATTTTTGTGCCTTAGTTTAGGTGCAAAAACTAGTGAACAACTGGGTGTCTGCACTTTGAAATTCCTAATACATCCCAAACTTGCTTGGCACTTCACCGCTTGCCAGGTAAGTGTGATCGCTGCTATACTAGCAGTGATCACTCAACATGGCAACATCTGTGTGTACTAGCCATTTCCACAATGACCGGGAAGTGTGGTGCACAACTGTGGCTGTACCGTTGCACCTCACGCATCCTTCACCTGGAAAAGGTGCAAAGTGTGTGTGCTGGGCTGTAGTTGTTGTGTCCCAGACATGGCTAGCATAGTTGTAGAGCACTTTTTAGTGCTCCACGGATATCCACCTGCGGGATGGTCTGGCACGTGCAGAACCACATCCAGGACAGAAGCTACTCTGTGCAGCGCAGATGCTCCATGCTAGCGCATTCTCAACTGCACCAGCGGGCCTAGTGTGGAAAAACCCAAAGTTCCTTACTTGCCATCACTCCACCTGTTCTTGCTCTCCTGCACAGCCGCAACACTATTACCTAGATCAATACCTCCAACCGAGTTGTCATTTTATGCTCCAGTATGGCAGCACTGCATTTGGAGTGCAACGCAGGAGCTGCAAACTCCTGATGAAAACAGTTTAGTTATCTATTCCGGGACATGCAGCAGCTCACTGTTTGGAGCAACAATGTGGCGGCAGCAGTTGTGTTAAACTTCTGAGCGGGCAAGAATGATCCACACTGCAATACTGCTGCAAGTGCCTCATAATTCCAAAATACTGCAAAATACTGTCTTAGAGCTCTTGTGCTGTTGTATCTTTCTTATTCAGCCATTATTTTATTATTATAATGTTTATATATTGTTTTAGAAATCTAGAATCAGGTGTTGGAAGAGAGGTAGAAAATTTAAAATGAATGATCCAGTCAGTCTTGCAGTAAATTTTGCTGTTTATTCAGAGCTGTACGAGTGTAGAAGGCTGGCTCTAGATTCCAGGAAGCTGGTGAACTCTAAATGCAAGCAGCACTGAATAAATTGTTAGAGCAAGTTTGTGACTCATGATGTAGGGAGAGAGATGTATTCGTTATCTGAATATTACTACAGTATTTGTTATAATACTGTGAAGTGTTGAATTGCTTCTACTTCCATGGTCACTTTCACTATCTGATTGATCTTGTGGTCAGGGAGTTGGACTCTTACCTGGAAATACCAGGTTTGATTCCACTCTCCCCCATGAAAGCCAGCTGTTGACTGTGGGCTAGTCACAGCTCTCTTCTGAGCTCTCACAGCCCCATCTACCTCACAGTGTCTGTTGTAGGGAGAAGAATAGAAAGCTTTGTCAGCCGCTTTGAGCGCCCTTAAATGGGTGAGAAAAGTGGGGTAGAAAAGCCAACTCCTCCTTCTTTTTCTTTTGTCTGACAGAATTTAATACTCATCATTTATACCTTCTTACCTTCAGAGCTAAGCTACCTCGATGTGGCCCAGTTGCCTTTGCAAGCTGAGCGTTCCATAAAATATACCATATACACAAGCCAAAGTCTAAATAACTTACTAAACATATATTCTTTCATTTCTAGTTCCGAACCTTTGATCCCTGCAAACAGTTGTGGTGTAGCCATCCTGATAATCCTTACTTCTGTAAAACAAAGAAAGGACCTCCATTGGATGGAACTATGTGTGCACCTGGGAAGGTAAGAGGTCACATGTGGCATCATTTTACAGTATGTGGTAAAGATCTGTGCATGAGATCAGGGGAGGAAGGCTACCAAGTAATAATTATTAATCAAGTTCCAGTGAAAGATTGATACAGAGAACAATTAGTATAGGATTCCCCCAAGAGAAGTGTGTGTTTACTTTTAATAATGCATGTAAACTGAAGATAAATAGGCAATTGGAAAAAGAAAACAGTGAATTGGGGAACAGGAAACATGGAACATGCCAGCATTTTATAAATCATCATTACAGCTATGATGGATTCATATGGATTTGATGGGTCACAAATTATCATTCTGACTTCAGAAACTAAGTGCTGTTTACTAGGTGTGGGTACAATGGCCCTTTCTGCTCTCATCTTTCTGTGGTTTGAACAAGTGAGTGTGGAACAACTAGGCCCATTGGTTTGGGCCATGGAAAGATGTGATCTGAAATAACACTGTCTGCATGATGGCATTGTCCAGTAAGTCCCACCCTGACCTTGAATCTCACATGAGCTTCAGAACTAGGTTTTGATTACCCCTAAGGACTAGGGACTAACATGCAAACTGATGAGGCCCTGAAGAGGATTATGGGGTTTGTACTACTGAACTAAGGTAAGTGCAGAAAGGTCCAATGATTCTGCTGTGGAAGTTGGTACAGAGCTGATAATTTGCACATGAAGTTATGTTGCTGTTAGTACATACATGGGTTTAAGAGAACATTTTTGTACATCTGTTAGTAAGGGTGGATAAGTAGCTCAGTTCAGAGTGTCATGTTAAAAGAAACTAAATGCCATGCCGTTTAGGCCAAATAGTACAGTAGTTTTTCTCATAGTGGGCATCTAGCTGTACATGGGAGGGCACAAGCAGGACATAGGTGCAAAGCATCCTTATTCTTCAGCAGAAGGTCTGCAAGTGGTATATGGTGCTGAATCCTGGAAACAGCACAGGCCTATCATGTCACACAGACTATTATGTAGGGGTGGATAGCACTTGCTGCTGTCTTTATTCCCCCAGACCCCTTCTCTGCATGGAGCAGCAGCATCACCTCACCTGTCCCCCATGTTCCCTGCTTGAACCGCCACACACCATCCTGCCTACTCTCAAGGAGGCAATAGTTTTCTTTGTTGACAGGTATGAGGAATCTTTTGGTTCTTTCCACCAGAACTGCTGTGAATGACTCTAGTATTCAGTGCAAAATTAATCTACAAAACCATCATTGTCAGAGTGTTTCTGAATTCTAAACCAAAGCTGCTTCTTTTGGGGGGAAATTTAGTACTTATAGTTTATGGCAATCTCCAATAAAAAGAAATCAATAAAAGTTACAAAACTAATAAAAACAGAAATAAAAACATGAAGTTGAAGAATCCTCTCACTTTGATTTTTCTTTTTTCTCTCTTAACTGTTCTGCAAGGAGTATTTGCACAAAAATAACTAAATTATGCTTCTTGTTAAAAAGCCAAATACACTGAAGGAAAGGTTATGAATAGGTGAAATACTACAGAATGAAATATGCAAAGTTAATTTAAGTTGTGGGCATGAGGGGTGATCTGATCTTGCAGGTCCTTTCTCTTTCTAATTTGTATTATTTTGTACAAGACTGAGAGTATACATATTTTATGATGTGATTAGATTTGCTGCTGAGCAGATGGAGGTAGGGAAGAGAAGCAACCTTATCATGCCCATTTATATTAGCAAAAAAGGGGAAACTGAACTGTTTCATTCTTGTGGTTTTTCAATTGCTTCAATGGTAGTAACTGTGCTGCGTTTGGGCCTGTCGAACAATGTGATGGAAATGGAGATGCAGACAAATGTTCTTGGCCCATGGTCACACTTAAGTGTTAATCCAGCTTCAGTCCACCTTCAGAGTGAGAGAATACATCAGCAAAGTGACAAGCTGTTTTCTTTCAGTGTTAAATAGATAGATAACAGGGGCTGCTGGTCCAGAAGGACAAACTGGACAGTGTAAAATCTCAAGGATTTCCAAGTCCAACTTGAACTGGACCAATTGTTTAATGTCTGTAATAATAACTATATATCTCTTCAGTTCTATATAAAATTGTTGTCAGGTTGTTTTAGAAGGCAGGGCGTATCTCAGTGCACTAACCGTACTTTAGCACTGACTGACCCTGGATATGTGTATCTATGATAGGGTTACTACATGGAAATGAGGCTGTGTAAGAATGTTTATTGCTGAAATCCTGTCCTCTTCGCCATATGGTTACCCTAACCTAAATTTAGCATCATATTCATATAACATCAGCAAACGGTGTAAGATTGAGCTCCCCCCAGACTCAAGAGACAATATGAGATAAAAAAATAAAATAACACACTTGCCTCTTGCTGCCTCAGCATGTGCAAACAGCAGTCCTGGGCTTATTTAAGTGTCTGCCAGCCCATTTTGTTAAAATCTAGCTACTGCCAGTCAGCCAAGTTCCTACGTACTTCCATTTGTTGCTTTTTATGTGTTTAGCTGGCGTACAGTAACACAGAGATTATAACAAGACAAGCTGGCAGACAAGAGGTAAGCAGCACTGTTATAGGAAACACAGTATCAGTCCGTAATATCGGTACTATGGATTATTGCTTCTCTAGCAATGTAATATGCTTGTTTCTTTAGTTAAGATTATAGAATTTGGTGGAGACTACAAATGGCAGTGATCCTTCTCACCCTCATAAACATTTGGGAGGAAGCATTCTTACTATTTTTGAGATAAGAGGGTGCAGTACCACCAGAGAGTAGGAGAGTCAGATCAGACAAGGGGAAGTATTTCTTCTGACAGATGGACCCAGTTCCCACAAGGACTTTTTTGAGTGTTCAAAACAGTTTCAGAACATTCTGTCCAGACTCAAAAGTGGCATTCAGCATTAAAATGAGGAGTAATTGGTAAAAAATGAATTTAAAAAAACACCCTTTCAAACAGCTCTCGCTCCTGTTTTTCCCGCTAACCTGCTTTTTTTACTGTCCAGTGGGAACACTATGGGACTATTAGGGGCGGACATCTATTTGTCTGCCCTATGACAGCCAGATAGAGGTGGGATTTCGCAGCCGGGAAGGTCTGCTCCCTCCCTTTCACATCCATCCCTGCAATGCTAAAGCCTCCCCCCTTCGCACACCAGCCCACCTTCTTTCAACCACCCCATGTGATTTACTTTTTAAAAAGTAAAGAAAATAGCCCCTTGTCCTTCCATCCTCTCCCTGACAAGAAATGCAATAGCTCTGGCCTTTTTCTGTGCATGCAGCTCAAGAGAAAGAGGGAAGAGGTTTGAATGAGAGAAAGAAAGTTTCCTTCTCCAATTGTTAGCTGTTCTTACATTGTAGCAGCTAAAAACAGGGAAACTTTCTTTATCCATGCTGCATCCTGACAAGCTTGTTCAAAGCATTTCCCCCTCTCTCTGCCAGATCCATATTCAGCAGAGAAGTAACAATTAAGATGTAGCAATTCACCCACTCCACACTTCACACTGATAAGATAACAAAGTTTCATTTTTCACTTCCCCTGCTTTCTCCTTGCTGGGAAGCACACACTGGAGGCACCTCTTTTGCCTTGCTGAGCCCTGGGAAGGAGAGAAGCACCTCCCCCCCATGCCCCATGGGTGACTGAACACAAGCGGAGAGTGAAGGGGAGGAAGGGGGGGTATTTGTGCATGTGTGTGTATGCGCAGGACTGGCAGGACACCTTTTGCAAAAGCACGAGGGGAGGGGAGAGGAGAGGGGAGAGCTGCAATTCTCCACCCTCTGCCA
>MTQE01000401.1:9771314-9786959 GCA_014337955.1 Aspidoscelis marmoratus | reverse complement strand
TTTGGCTGAGCTGCTTATGTTTCCCCCCAGTACAGACACTATTATTTTAACCATACTGTGTATCATTTTATATTTGTTGAATTCTTTTTAAAGTCTTTTAACGTATACTTTGTTTTAGTCTGTTTTAAGGTTGTTACCCGCCCAGAGACCTTCAGGTATAGGGCGGGATAGAAATGTAAATAATAAATAAAATAAATAAATACTAATGAACTAGAATCTAGGCTATAAATATTATTTTCTCTTTCACCTCCCCCCACTGGAGCAGAAATGGACAGGGGGTTCTGAGTAGGAGGGTATATCCAAATGCACTCCTGTATATGAAACAAAAATTCACCCTGACTGATCCAATTTTAAAGAATGAAATTGTTCTTAATCCCATTAGGAAGAAATGTCTAAACTACTTCCAGCTGGAGATGGTTCTGGAAGACTTCCATGGTTCTTATTCAGGGCTTTATGATGTCAACATTAACACCTTTAATTGGGCTTGATAGCAAAGTGGTAGCCAGTTCAATTCCTTCATGGTGGGTATAATGTATATCCAACTAGATACTCCTCAGATGTTGTGCTGTTGCATTTGGCAATAGTTCCAGGTTCCAGACTGAGGTAGCACTTTCTGAGAGTTTCTGAGCATACCTCTGACCTGACACGGCTCCAAGAGAACTCAGGATTGATCAGTTTTTCATCAGCTACCAAAGGTGAAGGATCCAGCTATTGGTCCATCACAGCTTCCAGATGCATGTTGACTTGCCAGGCATATGCTTCTCATTCTATAAAGTACAATGTAAATGTTTTATTAGATAATTAGATGACTTTGTATCTTCAACATCACTAGCCTCAACTAAACCTTGTTCAAAGCCTGGTATTTTTTTTTAGAAATCTTAGCTTTCACACCATACAAATTTTCTTAATCCAAACAAACCTTGCTAATGGAAATCTGTATAAAACTGCAACCAAATTCTTAAGAACTATGAGACTGTTGTTCATTGTGGGTGATGAAGTTACAAGAAGGCAGCTGTAAAGAAGTGGTGCCAAAGAGCAGAATAGGTGAGCCAAATGTATTCATTCATTCTTTCAGGCCACACTCCAACAAGGATAATCCAAATTCTCTGCAAATGAGCATTCATTGTGATTTCAAGTTGTTCCCACAGTTGACTTTATAACACAGACTCAAAATGGACTTGCCCTCCCACTCTTCATTCTTCTGGGCTTAGCATGGGAGAACACCCCCCCTTTTTTTCTTTCCTCCCCTCTCCAAAAAACCCTCCCCATGCAGTCAGCAACTGAACACTGGTCTATCCGTCATACTGTGGCTTCATCGGGAAGGGAAATTCAAACCACGCCCTCCATATTTACCTGTGCCTGCATCAGAACATGGAGTCCTTTGGCAGCACTTTTCATTCACCATTTGTTCTCACTCCCCCTCCATTTCCATCTTGTATCCAACCTAGCAGAACTCCCCCCCCCACACACACACAATGTTAACAAGACGGTAGAGCTTCTTTAAAGACCAGTCTCCTCTTTTTGTTAGGGTGTTTTTCCACTGTCACTAAAAGTACCCATTAATAGGTACATAATGGCATTTTTGTATCCATTAATGGGTACTTATGGATACTTCTAGTGACAGTGGGAAAATACAGACTGGTGGTTTTGTGCTCGATTGCTATAGCAAAGCAGTGTGTAATGGTGGAGAGCACAGTGAAAAGATGGAGAGGACATCTATATTTGTGCTGTTGAAGCTAGAGTTCAGGAACAACTTTTGCTTCACATGCCCCACCCAAGAAACCCAAGGATCCATAGGAAACAGCCCAGTCTGTCTTCTTTTTTTGTTAGAATTGTGGTTTTGTGCTAGATTGCTATAGCAAAGCAAGGCATAATGGCAGAGAGTGTGGGGAAATGAGCGGAACAACAGAAGAGATCTATATTCGTGCTAGTGAGGCTAGAGTTCAGCAAATTGTGTCTGCTTTACATGCCCACACCAAGAAACCAATAGGATAAGCTAAGTCTCCTTTTTTTGTTACGATGGAGGTTTTGTGCTAGATTACTACAGTATAGCAAAGCAACACATAATGGCATATCACATTCTGCCACTAACTTTGAAGATCCTCCAGAGCCTTTGACAGCAGCATTGCTCTTGCAAGAGGTTCTCCTCGGAGCCTTTGCTAATCTCCGAAGGCAACTTCAGAGATTGCACTCCCTGTTCCCCAAAACACCTGGGGGGACAGGCAGACCCCTTTTGGGTAGATCCAGATTTGCAAATGGGTGCTCTGGTATTTCCACAGTAGGCAGGCTAGCACTCATTGCTATTGGGTGCTAGACCACTCATGGAAACACACTGGGTACTTCTGTTAATCCAGGTCTACTAGATCTGGATAAAGGGAAGTACCCATTCCTTAGATCGTATCAAAGGAACTCAGTGGAAAAACACCCCTATTCCACCCAGGGATATAACCTGCAGTAAATGAGCCTGGATTGTTGCAAGGAGGAGCAGGAAGCCAAGCAAAACATTTATCTGGTTGCTGAGCTTGGTGTATATGTATTACTGTGCTCTGTGTTTGTGTTGGTTTCTGTTTGCATGGTCTAAAGGGCCCATCATCCATCTGCTATCATGTGAGGCCAAGTTGTGCATGCTTAATCACATAGCCAGTGTTGTGTTCCCCTATCCTATCTTGTGAGATCAACATGTATTAGGTAGGCAAGCTATAATTCACCACTCATCTTGATAGTTAAAATAAGCATCTCTGTCTTTTTCTGTGAAGTTCTACATCTAGCTCAATGATGATAATGATGACGATTTCTATATATTTATATCCTGGACAGATCACAACAATAAAAACAGAAAACATCAATAAAGTCAGTAGAACATTCTTAATGCTTTTTTAAAGCCTCAAATCTTGTGTCTTGGGTGTTTTAACACCAACAAATAAAGTCATTTGTGAATAAACTTGGCTGATAAATGCCTTGTTGTAGCTGTTTGCCCATTTCAATTCTGTGTCTTCTCAACAAGAAATATAAACATACTGGTTCAAGGAAGCACATTTCATAAATTACATTTATGTGTGGAGAACCTGTAGTATCTAGGCAGGAAAATCAATAATATTCCAACTGGAAACAAAGTTATTATCCTACTTTTTGCCTATTCTTCATAATATACAATTGAAAAGCTTTCAGTCACTTTCCAGAAATGAAGAACAGAACTGATATGCAATATAATTCATTATGGAAACATGTAAATATGTGTATTTCTTTCTTTTTAGCATTGCTTTAAAGGTCACTGTATCTGGTTAACTCCAGATATCTTGAAGCAAGATGGCAATTGGGGAGCATGGAGTAAATTTGGTTCCTGTTCTCGAACCTGTGGAACAGGAGTAAAGTTCAGAACACGGCAGTGTGACAACCCTCAGTAAGTTTAATCTAAGCAAATAATCAAAAATGCCTTTAAGATGGCTGTTACTAAATTACAAGCCACCAAATTACATTTTCACCCTTTGTTTTTAAAAGTGTCACTTAACATTAATGGGTTTCCCAGTTGTTAAGACCAGCACCTCAGCATATTGGGCGTAATCATGGCAGATGGTATTTGCATAGGATATAGTGTATGTGAAAGGCAGACTGACTCACCTTTGGGCATTTCATGCTTTGAGGTCTTCCAAAGGCTTCCATCTTTCCAAGAGGTTACTAGGGCCAGAATTTATCATGGGCTGCCTCCAGACTTGCAGAATAAATCCGCAGTTAAATGTTAAAGTGCAGAATACTTACTGCGCAGCGACCAGTCGTCTTGACTTGAAAGGCAACTCAGTAGCTTCCCCTACAGAGCTGCGAGAGTTAAGGAGGAGCATGCCGTCACACGGGTTGAGGCAGCCAGTCACATCTGAGCTGCCCTTCCTGCTCTCATCCCTCCGTTCTCGTTGTTTTGCCACTGAGGGAAGTTTCAGATTTTTGTTTATACTGCACAGTGAGTGTCCTCTTACTAGCATTAAGGTAAGTGTGCAGTCCTGATTGGATAACATATCGCCACAACGATCCATCAATCATTGTGTACGATGCCTCAGTTGTGACTGCTCAGTACAAATGTGTCTGGACACAGCCATGGTCTGCATAACAACACCATGCTTATGCTTACAAAATGAATTCTCCTTCAATATGAGAAGCCCTACTCTCTGGGCCCTTTCAAAAGCTGAGAATCTTGGGCATCTTCCTGTTGAAGATTATCGCTGTTTCATTTTTGTTAGTTATATACTATATGCTGACCTGTGTGCCAAGAGATGGTAGCACAGAATGTAGAGAAACAACCTTTTAAAAAATATTATATATACATATACATACATACATACATACATACATACACACATACACACATACATACATATACATATATACATACACATACATACATATATATATATACACATACATACATACATATATACATACATACATACATATATATACACACACACACAGCAAAATGGGTTATATTTGGCATGATATGAAAGATGGAGATAGTTATTGCATATTAACTGCTATATAGATTGTATTGTGAAATGCTTAAATCCTTGCTTTGTTATACAAAGCAACCCCTCCCCCCTTTTCTGTTTGGTAGTTGTATTTATTTTAAAAAGTAATAAAGCAGCAATAAAACTATCTACCATGGCCAATGGATCTTCATTTTATTCCTAGCTTTATTATGCTTTCATAGTGAAAGAAAGCAAATGTCAGACCTTTAAAGCATCCGGAGTGTTACTTTAGAGACTTCCAATATTGTTATCATTTTGTTTATTCTCATTCCTAGTCCCGCCAATGGAGGCCGGACATGTTTTGGGCCGAGCTATGAGTTCCAGCTCTGCAACACACAAGATTGTCCTAAGGAATATGAAGATTTCCGAGAGCAACAGTGCAAGCAGTGGGATCCTTATTTTGAGTATCAGAACATGAAACATCATTGGCTGCCTTATGAGCACAGGGATGGTTAGTACTGTGTGCTTCTTCTTTATTTTGTCAGCTGAATTAGACCAAATTTAGGCCATTTCCACACAGACTGGTATACCGCCCCACAAAGGGACCAAGATGCTAATACAGTACCACCGTGGCACTGCTATGGTGGAGTTACCACATGTATCTGTGGCAACCCCACCCTAGCCCCACTATATCCCCCCTAAAAAGCACTTAAACTACTGCTGGAAAATTGAGCACTGGTTGCAGGTTTTCCAGCTAGTGCTTTAACTCACCTTTTTGATTGAAACCCAATTGTTGCTCTGGCCATCGTATGTGTGGAGACCAAAAGAGATGGTGCTTTCTAGCTAGGAAACAATAATTCCAGCAAGGCAATACCCCACTGGCATTATTGTTTCCTAGGAGGATATCCAGCCACTGTCTGGAAGCACCTTTAGTATCTTTCCATAGCACTGCTTCCTGCTTTGCAAACTGTGGGCATTTTTAAATTCAGAGCATATCAGGAGCCTGAGGTAATATAATCTGAAGAAAGCGTTAGGCATCTACCAAAAATGGCAGTTACAAAATTATTTTCCTCTTGTAGCAAAAGAAAGATGCCACCTCTACTGTGAGTCCAAGGAAACAAATGATGTGGTATATATGAAAAGATTGGTGCATGATGGAACACGATGCTCATATAAGGATTCTCACAGTATCTGTGTGCGCGGAGAGTGTCTGGTAGGTGGCCTGATTGCTAATAATTACTTTGTACCATTAGATTTTTTTTAACAAATGTGTAACATTAAGATTGCTTTCTCCACAACTAATCTACATATAAGTAATTCCTTAAATCTGATATATACTTCTTTTATTGCTGCACTAGGATGGTTAGAAAGTTCTTAACAAAGTAGAAGGAAATTGTTCTTATAACAGAATGAAATTTAATCCAAATTTCAGCTGGTTTGGGTATTGCCTTTAAAACACCCATTCCATGTACCAGTTTGGGCGGACAGGAGAAAGGTTTATTGGTCTCTCTACTATCTTTTGTTACAATCTCTCCACCGCTGCAAGAGTGGCAGATGTTTGGTTCCTTGAGAACAATTACTAAAAACAAAAAGCAATTTTCCTGCGCTTTGATCTGAGCATCAGTTGATACCAGAACAATGCAAAGAAAGTGATCCCCTCTTGCCAAGATAGAATAGAACCTTAGCCTGCTTGATCCTAGTTATGCCACATGAATCACTTGGATATGATTTAAGTGAGACTTGTTAAGACTATTTTGTAAATAGTGCAGATTTCCCATGATTTAAGTGACATGAGATGCAAGGGAGATTCAGGGAGCCTACAAATAGCTGACATTTTTCAGAGAAGCCAATGTCTCCTGTTGCAGCCTCCTAGGAAGCTGTCAGATTGACCCAGATTCACCGTGAGCCATTTTACAGCCAGGGACAACCCTTTAGGACTGCAAACACAGATAATCAAGCTGGTGCTGTGCTGGCATCAGCCATCTAAACAGTGTCCCAAATTTCAGATAGAAGGGAAATGACTGCTTTTTCTGGAAGTCAGTGTTATGCTTTTTGAACTTACCTAAGGGTGAATTCCCATTGCAAGCTTAAAATGGTTTCGAAACGGTTTCGATCCTTGTAGTCCCCACGTCAGGTTGGCTTAACACGTTTTCTGCATGGTAAATCGCCCCAAAGCGTTGTAAATGTTAACACTCATTTCAAGAGGTCTCGCTCCAGTTCGTGCATTTGAAACAGTTTACATTTCTTACTGTGGGAACTGTACCATTTTAGTGGGATGAGAATGCATGTTTAGGGTTTCCCTCCCCCAATAGCTTGCTTCCAAAGATAGTGATTTTACTGTAAAAATCCACCCCTTACAGCAGCTGCTACACTGTAGCAATCCACCCATTTCACACCTGATAACAATGTTGCAATTTTGCGCAATTCTGAAAGTTCTGACCTTTAGAAAGGGCAAAGAAAGGAAAGCAGCTGCAGGCTCTGGGAGATGTGTGAATGTTTTTAAGGCTGTGGCGGTGAGCGGGCAAAGGGGGCTTGAGTTGCCGCTGCTGCTGTGTGCCCTGGGCAATGAGGAGAGGAGGGGAAAGAATCGCTGGCTGCCCAGTGCCGTTTTTCATCCATCCATGCAAGTGGCAGCCACCCAGCTAGGCTTCCTGAAGGGGTCCGTTATGGGTGGCGCGTTCACACCAGGAAGAAGACGACAGGGCAGCCCGGAAAAGCAGCTTTTAGAAAGTAGCCAGTTTAGTCCCCCCCTTGAGTCATGTACACCATGTACGATCCTCAGAATCCGGATCGAACACGATTAAGTTGAAAGTAATGGGATCAGGCAAATTTGCATTTGCATCCGGTTCTATTATTTCAGTTTAGGGAAACCATTTTAAGCTTGTAATGGGAATGCGGCCTAAATGTGGCACTCCGTGTGATTGTGTATCAGTTATTTAAGCATGCCATGAGGTACCCTGAGAGACAACCAGTTCTAGAGTTAGCTTTTGAATTGCTTGTTGCATATAGGTGATTCCATTGGGGCTTGATGCCATGGAATGTATTTTGAAGCTACGTTTCTTGACATTCCAGGGAGAGAATAGTATCCTGTTATTTTCTCACTAATGTTGCTCATGGATCTTTAGAAATGGATGTGAGCTGAATTAAATGCCAGGATACAATCATATTCTAAATAGCAAGATGCTCTTGAATCACTCAGTATCAGAACTTACTTAAGCAAGGAGTTAAACTCCATTTCATCATGAGGGAAACAGCACTACCATGTGGATAGTAAGAAGGTGCTATTTTCTGCTTTCAGTACATTGTTTTTATTACCATAGTTTGAACCAATGCACTGCACAAATAAAAATGCAGTATTTTTCAAGCAAGAGTAATTGCTTTTCTTTCTGTCTGTCTTTCTTTCTTTTCTTCCTTTTTGTTTGTTTGTTTGCAGAAAGTTGGTTGTGACAAGGTAATCGGCTCCTCAAAGCAAGAGGACAAGTGTGGAGTGTGCGGTGGAGACAATACTCACTGCAAAGTGGTGAAAGGGACGTTCAGCAGGGCACCAAAGAAACAAGGTCATTCCATTTTGAGTGTACCCCATCCCAGAGATGTATGCAAGGAGATTTCAAAAGGACCTATTTACTTTCTTCTAATGGTATCTCTTCTGTGCTTTATCAAAAGATGCATTTGCACAGTTGCTAGCGGACAATAACATCACTGCCCAGAAGCCTCCCTATCAGAATGGGCAGAGACAGGCAGGGTCTGCACAGCACCTTTATGGTGCCTTGCATGTGCTATAAGGGTGCAGTGTGGTGCATGGTGTTGCCCACTTAAGGCACATTCCATGCGCAAGAAGAGCATAGCATCTGCATGGATGTTGCATTTTTCCCCTGCTGTGTCAACATAAGCACTGTTATAGCACTGAAAGTGCAGAACCCATTGAAGAGAGAGTTCTTGAGCCCCCTCTTCACTTACATAAGAACATAACAGGAGCCCTGCTAAGGTGGGTCACAACCCATCTAGTCCAGCATTCTGCCTCACACAGTGGCCCGAATTGCTTCTGGCCATCTAAAACAAAAGAAGAGTTGGCTTTTCAACCCTGCTTTTCTCACCCATTTCAGGGGACTTAAAGTGGCTGACAAAGCTTTCTATTCATCTCCCCTACCTGTGAGGTAGGTGGGGCTATGAGAGTTCAGAAGAGAGCTGTGACTAGCCCAAGGTCACCCAGCTGGCTTCATGGAGGAGGGTGAAATCAAACCTGGTATTCCTAGATAAGAGTCTAGCTCCCAAACCACTAGACCAAACTGGCTCACAGGCCAAACAGAAGACAAGGCAAAACTTTCACTTGGTTTTGACTCCATGGAAATTGCCTTCAAACTGGGAGAATTACCTAGGCATCAGTTCTAGTAGCCACTGATGCACCTTTGTTGTTTTGGCAAGTTCATTTTAAATATATTTTATACTGCATTTATTGTAACCTGCTCCAAAATCTTTTGAGTATAGGGTGGGATAGAAAAGTGAATAAACAAACAAATAGATGCTTCTGGAAACCATTTTAATTAAAATCATTATAGAATGCGTTACTGAGGTGTTTTGTATGCAACTGTAATATTTACAAAGATTCAGTGGACCAAGACCTTGTATATTTATAAAGATGTCCTCAAGTCAATCTTAGTGGCTTTATGGATACGTCTATACAATTTTCTTGCCAAAAGTCAGGATACAGCTGCCTTCTTCTAGTGCAGCGGTTCTCAACGTGGCTAATGCCACGACCCCCCAATGCAGCTCCCAGTGCCTCTGCGACCCCAGGGGCAGGGCCAGGGGCGGGGCCAGGGGTGGGGCCAGGGCTGCTGGTGTCGCGTTCGGTCCTCCCCGACCCGCAACTCCTCCTTGGGGGGGGGGCGATGCCGGATTCCAGCGGTCAAAGGGGGCGGGCGGCGAGGCACCAGGCGGTGTGGGTCTGGCGCCCTTCACTGCCATCGCCGCCCGGTAGGCAGGCAGGCAGGCATAGCACCGGGCAGGCGCCCGCCCTCAGCGGCCAGCCCAGCTGCCCGGGGCTGCCCACAGTCACCGCCGCCATCCTCCTCGCCTCGCTCGCCTCGCCTCAAGCGCCGCCGGGGATGCTCCCGCTGCCGCCTCGGAGGCAACTGCCACCCGCCGCCGCCGCCAATCTCTCTTCACAGCAGCGGCAGCGTGGCGGCGCAGCGGGGGGGACGCGGGGGGGACGCGGGGGGCCTGCGGGAGCTTTCGGCAACCCCGCCGAAATGGCTGCGCGACCCCCAATGGGGTCGTGACCCACAGGTTGAGAACCACTGTTCTAGTGTGACCCCAGGAATCAAACAGAGACTTTCTGCATGCAAAGCAAATGCTCTGCCTCCTGAGTTACATTCACTCCCTTCCTGCATGGCTATACTGAGAAGTCAATCTCACTGAGTTCAGTAGGATTTAGTCCTGGTTAATAAAGCACTGTTTAAAATATGTGGGTTTTTTTTCTAACTCTTGTTATAGAGAGCTTCTACATAATACTTTTAAATTGGTATGACTTCTTTTAGAATCTTTTTAGACTGTAATTGTCTCAAGTTAAGAGATAATGCAAATAAAAAATAAGAACAGCACAGCAATCAAGTTCTTTAGGAAATGCTGCTATCAGAAAGTACTAAAAACATCAAACATGTTTAATTCCCATCATAATCAGTAAAGATCTGTAAAAACGTGCGAAGAGAAATTTTCAGAATTGGGAATCAAACCCCTAAACATCTGCAGCCAATTAGGGATGGATATTGCCAGCAATGAGCTCCATCCTACCTCCGCAAAATCCAGAACAGCTCTGCATGTGGAACAGAGCCAAATTTCTAACTGGCTTAGAGCTCTGGGTTTTCAACCAGCATGGGGACAACAGGATGAGCCAGATGTTGCCCCATGGGAAATCATTCAAAAGTGCCAACTCAGAGTTACTTCTGTACTTCCAAACATGTGCTTCTTTAGGAGGCAGGGCAAAGAAGAATTGGCATATGCGAAGATGCCTCTCCACCCACCCCAGGTTGGTCATTTTCTTACATGTGCCTGAGATTCACAAAGTGGATACAACTCCAATAACAATATCCATCTAAATATACAAAAAAATTAACCTCCAAGCAAACAGATACCCCCGAGCCATAGTTCCTCAGAAAATAGCAGTCTTGACAGGAGAATTAATTAAAGCACATCTACTCTGTTTCTTAATCCTCAAGGCACCATCCCTTAATAAGCTGCCTCTGTAGATGCGGATGATGTCAGGATTAAAGTTCTAATTCTCTTTTATTGTTTACTAAATTCATAACTTGAATTTATGTAACTCCACAGGTTACATAAAGATGTTTGACATACCAGCCGGTGCAAGACATTTGCTTATACAAGAATCTGATGCCACCATTCATAATCTTGGTGAGTATTTTGTTGCATTTATTTTTTTAATTTATGTGGTTTTCTCACAGTAACGTACCAGCTATCACGTCCCCAAAAACTGATATAGTGATACTGGGCTAGGGTTTTTACATGCACCAAACAAGGGTTTGATCCTCATGATTTAAGACTTGCTTTGGAGCAAGTAAAGATGCCTCACTGGCACTGATCTGTGCCTGTCTGCTCTTAAGGACATAATTTGTTCAAGGAACAGATATGTATATCCCAGGTTTGTTGGAGGCTGACCAAATGGAAACACATTAATCATAAACTGAAGTTTGTAGAATGGTGCTCGCGGTGGAAGAAATATACAGAAATGAAAAATATTTGTTATTGAGTCACTAAAACCTAACATTTGTCTCACTTTCTGAAAATGAGTTTAAATTGAGTCCAGTTGCTGAAGGATAATGACAGTCAAAGATTGTGTTTGACACTGAAATGCCTTGCTTGATTAATAGTCTTGGCTATTAGAAGTTCAACTGTCTAAGCCTCTCTATGCTAACCTACACAAAATATCCCCAGATATCCCATCCCCACTAAAAGGAACTTCAAAAGAGCATTTTTCACTGAAAGAGTCAGTTTGGTCTTGTAGGTAGATTGTCAGACTCTTATTTAGTAGTCTTCCGGTTTAAGTCTGCGCTCCTCCACAAAGCCAGCTGGGTGACCTTGGGCTTGTCACAGCTCTCTTCTGAGCTCTTTTAGCCCCACCTACCTCACAGGATGTCTGTTGTGGGTAGGAGAACAGATATTTTATCAGCCACTGAGTACCTTTAAAGGACTCTTTAAATGACTTTTCTTCTTCTTACTTGAATTTCAGCCTCTGTCCAAACAAGGCCTTGACTGGGGCTGGATGGAGCTGACTCACCTTCCAGTAAGCATGTTAGTAAACCTGGTGAGCCAGTATGCCTAGTGAGCCAGTTTGGTCTAGTGGTTAGGGAGCTGGACTCTTATCTGAGAATACCAGGTTTGATTCCACCCTCCCCCATGAAGCCAGCTGGGTGATCTTGGGCTAGTCACAGCTCTCTTCTGAGCTCTCACAGCCCCACCTACCTCACAGGGTGTGGGGAGAAGATTAGAAAAGCTTTGTCAGCCACTTTGAATCCCCTTAAATGGGTGGGAAAAGTGAGGTAGAAAAGCCAACTCCTCCTCCTCCTCCTCCTCCTCCTCCTCCTTCTTCTTAACACACAAAACTTTGTGCCAGGGATGAGCAGGGACTGGAAGGTCACCCAGAAGTCAAGATAGGCAGCCCTATATTCCAGGCAAAGAGTTGGCTTGAAGATAAGCTATCACTATGCAAACTTCTCCAAAGAGTTCCTTTTTCCAGCTGAAGTAAAGTTCATGCCTTTCAGAGAAAGGGATGGGAAGTGTTTGCATCTGGATGGTGCCTCTGTTAGCCTGAGGCCTATTTTAAAACTGTTACTTCCTCAGTTACAGAGCCCCTCCCTTAATGTCCTTACTGAGGAGAAACTGCCAGATTCATCACATGAATCATCAGATATCATAATATGATTCCATGTGGCTGGCAGTAACTTCCCTGTGTTCTCAGACAACACAAAAATCTTTCCTGTCCTGAAATTCAGGGTTGAAGTTGGGGGCCTGTGGAACCCTGGCTAACAAGTTTTACTACAGTGCAGCAAGTTAAGGCTAGCTGGGCAGCTCCCCCAAGCAACCAATATTGAGAGGCAGGAACTGGACACGATATTCTGGCCCATCCCTAAAACAGCCTAGAGCTTGCAGATGCAGTGGAGGATGGTGTCTGGTACTGCAGAAGCATTTAATAAACAGGTTCATTGATTTTTATGCATCAGGTAAGGAAAGATGTTATCTTGTTCTTCATCTCAGTCTGCCCTGTCCACAAGGTATCTGTCACTTCAGAGGTTGCATAACAATTTGGTGTGCCACCAAAATGTGTGGAACAGGTCAACAAGCTGACCTGAGCTAGTCTAGCCACTCCTGTAAAAACAAGACTATAGGTGTTCTGGAATAGGTGGCCATTTTAGCCACCTAGATCATATGTGATTTCACACTTCTCTCCTCACCCTGTGGATGGGAAAGGTGTGCAAAAGACTAACATTGACTAGTGCTCGCACTTGTGAGCACCATTCAGCAACAGACTAGCCCCCATGCGATCAATCACTTACCTGAGATCGATTGCATGGCCAATCACTCCTGGGCACTTCCATCTTGAGTGTGGTGCCCTGCATGACTGCATGGGCACCAGTGCCATCGGTACAGCAATGTGGAGTCGCATCAGGGTGTCATGTTTACGCAAGTGGAGTCACATCAGGGTGTCACGTTATCTGCCAGCAAGCTTGCACGGCAGCTCAGATGACCTCTCCAGCCGGATGAAGTGCAGATGATCTCCAGCTGTACACTGCCATGTAGGTTCCCAGTTGCATGGGGCAGAGGTTACGTAGCTTATGGTACATGATGCTAGTTTATAATTAGTCAACATCTGGGCAGGCAAGGGGTGCTTGGACACTGTAAGTGCCTTCTGTAAGTGCAGATGCACCTGCCCAGATGTTGACTAATTGTAAACTATGGGCTGAAGTGCAGATTGGCCTCTGGCATTGCTCCATCCCAATGCAGATGGATCAGCTCAGGCAAGGGACTTGCTTCTCCTTTCCATTACAGTGTGCTGAGCATATTGACTTTCCACACTTGATTGACTAGTCAACGTGGGGTAAGATCGCGGACAGAGCTTTAGCACCATGCAGAGCCATTTCTTTACTAGGAATGGCTCTGTGCATTCCCAAGGCAGTATGGGCGTAGTGTAGTTAAAACTACTCCACACCTATACTAGCTGCCAGACTGTGAAAACCCAGCAAGCTCCCATTTGCACCTTTTCCAAGTAGAATAGGTGCAGAGGGAGCATGTGACCAGCAGTGCATGTACAGTGGCACACTGCATTGATTGGCTGCCCTGGCAATAGCACTGTGCAGGCATGCTCTGCGATGACTGCTGTCAGGGCAGCCATTTGCATTGTGGGCAAGTTTAGAATGCTCTAGCCCTTCACAAGTGCAGATGGCCAAGCCTTGCACTATCCTGTTTCAATGGGTAGTGTGGAAAGACCCATAAACAGCATAATCATAGCAATACAAATTGCCAGACCACTTGTGACACTTCCTTTTTAAAAATTGGATTACACAAGCCTTAAGAGTTTTTTCTTTCTTTCTTTCAAAAGTGGTGCTTTTCATTGGGTTGACATCTGCTGTTTTCAGGTTGGTCATAGATTTTTGCTCACATCCACAGGACTGAGCATCCTGGTGTATTCTGTTTCAGATTCCAGGCAATCCATGGCAAGGATGTTTGATCAATCACAAAGCTTAAACAGTAATTGAAATCCTCTCCTTACAATTCAGTGGATCAATAAAAGCCAGGGTCTCACAGAGTATTATTAATTAGAACTGGATTCACATCAAATTGGCTGGTAATTCTGCTATGAAACAGCCCCAAGTTTTGCTTTAGTGAATGCTTCCTTTGAACAGCTTCTCTGGGTAGCCCCATGAGGCCCGTGAATACTGTTCTTTGTGTAGACCTATTCCATACACTTGGGAACCTGTTTCTGTGAAGCGGCGAAGGAGATAAATACTCTTGGTATGGTAAAGCCTGATAAACCTATTAGTGCTGACAACACTTCAGAGATAAACTTCACAGGGAAGATAGTGTAGCATTTAGCTGAGTGACAAGGCAGGCAGGCAACAAGTATATGACACTCGCAGGTCAAAGTTGTTATTAAAAGATTAAAAGTAGGAAAAAAAGATGAAGGGCCCTTGCAGAAATTGCCAGGGAATTCAGCGTAGCAGAGGGTCAGCAATAAAGGCTGAAATTGAAGTTATATTTTAAATATAGAAAGATAAAATTGTAGAATCCTCACATTCAAAGGGCCTTGTCTAATTCAGTCACCCGCACAGAAGAAGGATTTGCTGTATGTGACATCTATGCCACATGATTCAGGTGAGGAGATTTCCATAAGTAATTGATTCCATTTGCTGCTTTCTGAAAATTATAAAATCAGAAGGCCTACATAACACCATCCTGTACATATGGAACCTATTTGCATATATGGCAACCCAACAAGGATCTTATTAAATCTTCTGTTTTTGCTTGCCTATGGGAAACAGCTAAAGCAGAGGCTACTTCTAGACTTGCTTTCCTCCTAGCATCCCTATGGCAAAGTCTAAGCAGCACCCTTTGTAATATGGTGAAAACTCAATGCACCATTATTATGGGAAAACCAGCAAGCGGCACCAGTTTTTTCTCACAATAGCTTTGCTTACCTCTACATCTGGTGAGGTGCATAAGAAATATGCCTTGCTAAGAACTTCTGGTAGCCAGTCAAGTACCTAAAAAAAGCCAAAAGAATGGAGCCAGGAACTTCTCTGGCTCCTAGAGTTCCCCAATGAGGTGATCTCATAAGTACCTCACAGACACGAGGATGAACTGAAGTTTGTAGGATGCATCTGTTGAGTTACAGCAGAAAACAATGCCATGTTCTTGTTTAAATCCCACATTGCCCCTTGCTGTCTAAAGACAGCCAGAAAAACTGTCAATCACCTGTCAATCACATCACCTCATAGGCCAGAAGTTAACATCTTAGAACTGTTATCCAATTTTTGAAATTCAGAGATGGATATACATAAATGGGATATCTGTGGAATTTGTGGGGAAACCTACCTGTACAAAAATGGTATGTCTAAATGCACATAAAACTTTAGAACAGATTTTTTTGTCTCGTTTGCCGAACAATAGTCGCCAGATGTGAAGA
>MTQE01000401.1:9740512-9771304 GCA_014337955.1 Aspidoscelis marmoratus | reverse complement strand
TCTTTCTACTTTTTTGTAGTCGGTAATAGCTACCAAGTACATTATATTCTATGCGTTGTACATCAAGCACTGAAAGTTCCTTGTGCTGATATTTGCCCAGAGATTTGCACTGGGATTTCTGTGTTTTCCATCTTACGCTCCCAGGACAGAACAATTTGTATATCAAACCATGGGAAATGCTTTTTCTCAGGGCTGGTTCGCATGTGGGTCAGTTTGTGTGAATATTGGATGCAGTTCCCAAGTATTTCAATACCTGCAACGTGAACTGTGTTGCATGATTTTTACTGTTGAAGAACGCAGCTTGAATGAGTGTACAGATTAGGAACTTCAGTAGGCTAAAGCAGATGTTCTGAAGTAGCTGGTCTGAAGATGCTGCCTGGAGGGTTGATTTTAAAAAGCCCTCGGAGGCTGTGTTCACACCTAAGTTTTAATTCAGCTTCAATTCACCTTCAGAATGGAAGAACCCATCAGCAAAATGACCATTTTCTTTCCGCATTACCTAATTCAAATGTAGATCTTCTGAGTTGGATAACGCTGAAAAAGGTCGGCTTGTCACTGAACTGGATTAAAACGTAGGTGTGAACGCAGCCCAAGATGCTTAAAATCCTTTTCAAGCAGAGTTTACAAAATTGTCAGTTATATAAAGATGATGACAAAATTAAAGTTACTTTCCTATCTG
Source organism: Aspidoscelis marmoratus (assembly GCA_014337955.1). NCBI lineage: Eukaryota > Metazoa > Chordata > Lepidosauria > Squamata > Teiidae > Aspidoscelis > Aspidoscelis marmoratus. Next base: position 9,770,625 of record MTQE01000401.1, on the reverse strand, counting down.
ATCATGGATAAACTTGATAAACTTGAACTTCACATGAAGTGCTCATATCATTTACAGTTTAAATCACTGTAGGCTATATTCTCTTCACCAGAGGTTGTAATAGTCCAATGGAAGTACATATTACTTCATTTTGAAAAATTATTTACACTTATATTGGGCCCTGTGTCCTGAGATCCCAGGGTGGTTTGCAACAATGAATATTCATAAAAGTAGAATAAAAGCAGTGAAGCACACAGTGGAGAAGAATAGATGCTTCTCTGATCAAAGACTTGGGTGAAGGAAAGCATCCTCACAACCTCCTAAATGTATAATGGGAGAGTACTTGGCACACTCCAGAAGGGAGCCCATTCCAAAGCCAAGTGCCTATCACTGAGAAGGCCTTTAGTTTCTGGTGATGGTGGTGATACCATCAAGAGGGTTTCTGCAGCAAATTTTAATTCATGGGCAGGCTTATACAAGACATTAGATATTGTGGGCCCAGGTTGTTTAGGGCTTTATAAGTCTGACTTAAATCCTTGAATTCACCTCGGTAGCAAACTGGCAACTGGTACAATTTCTTTAAAACCAGTGTGCAACTAGCTATCAGTGTCTATTATTAGCCTTCCTGCTGTAATTTCTGAACCGTCTTCAAGGGATCCCTATGCAGAGCACATTACAATAGTCTAGTCTGGAAATTACCAGAATATGGATCGCTGAGGTCAAATTGTCTCTGTCTACAAAAGAATATAGCTGGCAAACCAGCCATAGTTGGAAGTAGGCACTCTCAGCTGCTGTTGCTAGCTAAGCTTCAAGCTATGGAAATAAATCAAAGATTAACCTTAGCTTATGCACCTGTCCCTTCCAGAAGCGGTTAACCCCTTCAGGAAAAGGGTATATCTGTGCTTCATGGACTACCTGTGAAATTCAGTATATTTACCCTGTCTGGATTCAAATTCCTTTTATTGATTCATATCCAGCCTACAGCTAAATAGCAAGTACCTGATCTGCCTCTCCTGAATTATGTGGAGTAGAGAGAAAGAGCATGTACTAATGACATACTTCATATAGCTGTTAAAAGCATCGGAGATAAACCCTGAGGAAGTCCGCAAGTTATTTTCCAAGATGTTGAACAAAAATCTCCCTTGGAGATAGGAGAAGAACCAAAATATGGCAGCTCTCAAATTCCATATCCTTTCTAGAAGCATACCATGAAGTCAAAGAGAATTGACTCCCCCGGCTCACTCCCCATAAAGGTCCTGGATTAGAGCAACCAACCCAGGCCCAAAATCAAATTGAAATGGGTTGAGATAATCTTTCCCATACAGACCTGAAGTTGAATCACCATCACCCTTTCCAGCACTTTGCCCCAAAAAGGTATACTAGCAACTTCTACGGCAGGTCTTCTTAAGGGCTGAAAGCAAGGGGGTCTAACAGAGAAAAAGAAGTTGGTTGCATGGGCTTTTATAGACTAAGTCTACTTCATCACATGCATCTGATACTGACATTAAGATTGCTGCTCTTCAAACCTTCCTTCCTTTAGAGGTGAAGCAGGAGTGATGGCCATGGGGAGTCTGTTTTGGTTTATAGAACACAACTTGTGAAGCCATTTCCCTAATAAAGCCTTTAGGCAAAAATACTTGCAGTTCCTCTCTTAAGAATTTTGCAGTGAAATTATTATATAAAGTTCCCTGGTATTTTATTGGGTCAAAAGCAGATAAATTCCAAGAAAGAAAGAAAGAAATTAGCCTTTGAACTCTAGCAGTGAGAAAGGAAAATACTCTTATTTATCACATTATTTACAGCTATCAAGAACAGAGAAACAGGAAAGTTTATTTTAAATGAAGATAACTACGTGCCCTATTCCAAAGTGTTTGTCAACATGGGCTTGGAATGGGAGTATCGAAATGATGACGACAGGGAAATGGTGCAAACCATGGGCCCCTTACATAATGGAATCACTGTTCTGGTAAGTAACTGAGAGACAAGAGGGTCTACATCACCCTGACTGATATCTAGATTATCTTATGAGTTATGTCTCCATCCTGAGTCATGTCTCCATTTGTTTAAGGGCCAACTGCTTACCGTATTATTTCTCTCTACACATTTCTGCTTTTAAACATAAGGGCTTCAGGGAAACATGTCAAAAATAGAAATAATTAAAATGATTGATGGTGGGTGGATGGTCTAAGGAAGAAAGGCACTGAAGGGGTAAAAGGTAACTGGCCAAGTGTGCCTAAATTAAAACAGTTCTACAGAGCAACGTAAGCAAGGTCTAAAAAAAGAGCCAAAACTCCTCAAAACAAAAATGATGAAACAATCAGATGACTGAGAGGGAGTATGGAGTTATTACCGTGACAGCCAATATTGGCTGTATCCAGAAGTTGCTTACTTATTCTGCTATATTTTGATAATCCAGAACAAAGCACTTTATTCTGAGGCACATAGCGGCCTTCCCAGGACACGCAGTCCACACTGCCCCAGGACCACAAGGGAATGCTGCTCTGGTGGAACACCACTCACAACAGTCCAAAATAAATGTAATCTGATTGCAGCTACTGATTTCTAGGTAGCTTTATCTATTGAACAGTTTTATTTTTTCCAAACTTTTAATGCACCTTTTAATTTTATTTCTGCTCTGTACTGATTTTGTGGTATTTTTTGGTTTTTTTCTTCATTAAAAATTTGAAGGGCTGTGTAAAAAAGTCCAGGATCAGTACAGCCTAACTCACGTTTGATGGAATTGGCTTGGTTTTGATTGCCCTGAGGAGCAGGAACATGGTACCTTTTAACCTAAAAAGTCCCTTCAAAACTTGTGACTTTATATCCGTTTCCCCCAGTGCAAGTGTTTTTTTCTGAGCAGGCAATGGCTGGTGGAACCAGTAGTAGTAGACTGGAAGAGAAGGGGCGGAACATCAGATGGGAAAATGTGTTTCATCACGTCAACTCCAATTTAGCTCACCAGAAGGTAGCTGGACACATCAGTCCCAACTGTTTAACATCACCCTACAACAGGAGGTGCGACAGTGTGGCATCTTCCAGCTTTTGAATTCCTTGCTGCTGCTGAACAAAAGGTTTCTGACCTTGGTAGTTAACCACCAAACTAGTTCAAATCTGGCACAGGTAGAAAGCGGCCCTGGTGATTCAGTGTTGCAGCCGTCACATAACACTGAGGAGAATGAGGGCATAATCTACCCCTGAGGCCATATGTTCTGCTCACTATCTATGGCAGCTAAAAGGGCAGATTTTATGCTTCTGGGGTGACCTGTAGGCCTGATGTGGGTTGATGAGTTTGTCTATTGAGCCCTTAATGTGCTGAAGGAATACCCATTTTTACATCATGTGGATACCGCCAATGTCATGTGACCTGATGTTAATGCCATCTTTCCATGCTTTGTTCAGGAATATCATAATATAGTGGAGTAAGTAAGTGACAAATGTAACTAATGGTCCCCAAAGGTTGGCAACTTCTGTCATAGATAATTGGTGAACTAAACCAACACCTATTTGTTGTGTGTATTTATTTTCATAACTTTTTGTTAAAATTTAACACCATGTCTAAAATTTAACACATCTGTTTTTATTGGTTTTAAACTGCTTATAACCCCCCTTGAGACCTTAGGATATAGGGCAAGATAAAATGTGATTTCAGTACAGGTTTACTTTCAGGAAAATCACTGAAAATCATCATTGGGGGGGGGAGATTTTAATCTATTAAACACAGTTCTCTCACTTAATGGTTATAGTCTATTTTCAAAGTGTGCTGACTTTCAGAAGGATTTTGCTGAAAATGACTCTCTCATTTGTCTGACTAGGCAATGCCTCATGGTAATCACAAAATCTCATTGACATACAAGTACATGATCCATGAAGACTCCTTAAATGTTGATAACAACAATGTCTTAGAAGATTCAGTGACATTTGAGTGGGCTTTGAAAAAATGGTCACAGTGCTCAAAACCATGTGGAGGAGGTAAATAAATGATAGAAACTATCCTGATCTAATAAATCTATTTGTGAATCTGTGGTCCCAGTCATATTTACCTGCTGCTTGAATCTGGAATCTTCTTCGTGTCACAAACTTGTGAATATGAAATGTTGCATGATTGGCACCCACTGTTTCCAGTGAAGAAGTGGGGTCACGGCCTTGGCCACCTCACTAGATGCAGTCTGAATTGCTCATATCATACACAGTTAACCAGTGAGTAAGTGTGGCTGGGCCCCAAGGGGTTGTTTAGAGAATATTCTTATATATCTATCTGGAAACAAGTCCTGTTGACTTTCTGGGAGTTACAGTACATTGAGCTTGGTATTGTAGACTTAGGCCATGTCCACATGCAAGCCAGCTGATGCGATTTGGACACGTGTGATAAAAATCCGTGTTGTTACACTGTGTATCCAAACAGCATCAAGAATGACAGTGAAAGACAAGGTGACCTCAGAGTATTTTAGGACCTTTCTGCACTTATTTTAATTTAGGAATAAGGGCCTGTGTAGTAAGCTTTGGGGCCTCATTGATCTATGAGAGCCCACCCTTCACAGGTACACTCCAGCTGCATTAGATGGAGTGTACTTCCAATCAGGGAAGGCTGATCAGGAATCTAGAATGGGCCCTGGTCCAGAACATAGGAGGCATGCAGAAGGCCAACTTCCTATGTTTGGGACTAGCAGGTGATACATTTTGGTGGTATGCCAGAGTGTGTCCCTGAAATACATCCCTCAGAGGCTCTGAGGCTAGGAAGCTTTGTTCATGGGCCTTAGAGTTCTCAGAGTCCAGCCTTGAAGTTTGTTCATAGTTCAAATCCAGGATCTGGACCAAAGCTGATGTGGGCGCACACACTGTCCCACCATGGTTGGAACAGGCAGGTCAAGCTATTCTACACCCATTCACTCTGATCATGAATAAGTAAAGGTTTATCAAGGGTTGAGTGACTTTGGTACTAAACAGGGATGGCAATGCTTCTCTGATCACACAGAAGACAGCTACAGATGGCTATCTGGTCAGTGCTCTAGTTTACGATCACAAACCAGAATTCTGTGAGGATGTTGATCGTCGAGCTGGTGCTTTTTGTCTGAGCTGAGGGGTTACATATACAAAAGTGAACAATCACCTTTAATTTATGTTGAAGAGGACTGTCATGATTTTACAAAATCCAACACAAGCCACCCTCACGCGGAGGCACCATTTAATATAGGCGATGCTTCTGCGTGATCATAGCAAAGTTGAAAGTCTACAACATCTTCATCAAATACTCACATGGTTGATTGCAGGGGATGCCTGATCTCTGATCTTGCAAAATCAAAGAACTTTCTCCTCCACCTTACCACCTCCTCAAGTTTTAGTATTACATGGGATAAAAATATTTCAGAATAAGCTTTGGGACATTTTGAGTTGTATTGGAAGCGTTGTAAATTGCTCGGGATAAAAGAAGTCTTTTTCTTAAGGACATCAGTTTACAAAATATGGTTGTCGAAGAAAGACTGATCACAAGATGGTTCATCGGAGTTACTGTGAGTCCATCCAGAAGCCAAAGCCCATTCGCAGAGTGTGCAATCTCCAGGAATGTTCCCAGCCAATGTAAGTGTTTCTTTTTGCTAACATAACTCATCACTGTTGCATAATAATCAGCAGAAAAAGAAGAGCTTAGTGCAAGCATCAGTGATCTTTCCCTCCTCTTGTGGCCACTTTGAGTTAGGACTTCTCTGTGGTTAGTTCAGGAAATGGGCTTTATGAAATGGGCTTTGGCTTGTAGAAGGTAATAGGGAGGATACATAATTGCATCTGATTCCAAACTGATTTGAATCTTGAAATGGGCAGGATATTTCCTGTTTCATGCCCACATCTAGTTTATGTCTTATCTGACTTTAGCTAATCAGGATGAAGATACACGTGAAATGGGTTTGTATAAATTGATTTGGCTGGGCATGTGCTTTAAATAAATGGGGAAAAAAATTAATAGGCTGCTTTTAAATAAAATGCCATTTACCAGACCTACTCCAAATACCAATAAAACTCACAGCCCAGCTTTTAAAGATATGGGTTTGCTAGGGAATGCAAATTTTTGGCTTTCAAAATTAAGTTTCTGCTTAAGCACTTATGCTTTTCATTTCTACGCTTTAATCTTATTCCAGGATTTTTGTTCTTTGTTTTATTTGCAAGAGATTGATACTTACTGTCTGTGACTTGGATTGGGAGAAGCTGTTCAGGTAGAAAATAACCTTTTGTGCCAAGGCATAGATCGAGATGATGTGTGTTCCTCCTCAGGAGCTGAGTGAAAGGCGGGATGATCAGCAGCTGCTTCTGGTCTGTCAGTTGGGATGATTGGCAGTTGCACAGAGGCTGCTTAGTTACTTCTTGTCCCGTCAGACAGTACACTCAGCCGCCTGCAGTAATGCTGTAGCATTCCCTGGAAACTGCAGGGTAAAAAGCAGCTGATTAATTAGCAGCTTTTTACTTCAGGGATGGAACGCTGCACCGCTACTGTTGTCTGAAATCCCTGCACAATCCCTGCACAACTCTTAATCATGTCTGGAGGCACCCAGAGATAGTAGAGACAGAGACAGAGGCTGCACCCAGACAGGGTAAAAAACCATTAATTATTTCTTGATTGTACCTGATTTGCTAGACATGATCACAGTGCTCCCGATACAGTCCTCAAATATAGACCTAATTTACCGAGTTGTCATTATTCCATTAAAATTAAGTGCAGTGCAATATCCTGTTATTCTGCAATTGCTGCTCTGTTTGGATTACTGTGCGAGAAGTACCACAAGAATTTGGCATATCGCTCTACTGACTAGACAATATGTAATAATTCTGGATGTGCTGTACATCAGTAAACTGAGAAGTTGCAAAATAAATAAGTGATGTCTGGAGGCAGCCATAGATTCAGATTCAGATATAGACATAAATAGAGATAGACATACCTATGTACATGCACACTCACAGAGGTAAATGCAGTATATGAAACTTGGACTGTGGACCTCCTTTCTACACACTAGTGCGTAATATGGGAGGTTCATCCACCACTAGTATGCTTCATCTGTACCAGACAGAGCATATTCCAGATCTAGTGGGCTAGTGGGTAAAAATCCAGATCACAGAAGCATGCAGGAAGTGCATGGCACTGTGTTTCAGATTAACTGGACACCTTCCTGCGTCACTGAAATGAGTTTCCCATGAGTTGAGGCCAGGCTTTGGAAGCCAGCTTTAAAGCTCATGTGAGGGGCTGGACTAGAGCAGCTGTTGTCATGTAGACAGCATTGTTCCAGTCAAGAACAATCCATCCCAGCCTTGGGATGAACTGCTTTGTTCCAGTCCAGCTAATTCTGAATGAAACAGATGCTGATTCATGCTGGGTAGAACCTGTAACCCATGATGGGCTGGGCTAGCGGTAGCTTATGGCCAGCTGACAGTTCAGTCACTTTGCAGTTTGTGGCTTAAAAAAAAAATAGATTCTGATGTGCATTTTAAGCTGGAACTCTGTCCATTGGTGTGCATTTTAATCTCTACCACACCTCAGGCAAGTAATTCTGCAGTATCACTTAGTTTTGTGTGATAACTTGTCCATCTTGTAACTCCTACTCTGGATATCACAATAAAAGAATACAAGAATTGTGTTCTGTATTTGTTGTATTTAAGAATAAGTAGATACATTAATAGAAAACAGAAATATATTGGCAAAGGTGCAGCATGTAATCTATCACCAGTTTTGTAAAAAAAAGTGCAAGACTGCCAAATGTTAGACACATAGCATTATTTTATTTTATATCCTGGTTTTAACTTCCAGTGAGCACAAAAGTAAGAACAGGGTGCACTGTACTAGAATACTATATCCAAGTATCTCCTTTACTGACCATAAAAAGCCAGCCAGATGAAGAAGTCTTGGGTAATTCTAAAAATGTTCAGAGATATAGTTTGTTTGGGAAGTGGAAGTCAGAAGATCTTGAATTGTGAAGCAAGTTATATTGCTGAAGGCTGGTTTGCAAACAATATTAATTTTTTAAAATGATGGTACGAAAGGGAGCAAACTGCTTTTATACTGCTTACTTTTAGCTTGGATTAATTCTTATTAATTCCAAATAGATATATCATGTGCTTTCCTTCTTTTATGCTGTTCTTCAGCCCAAAAAAGACATATCAAATGTTAGCAACAATACAGTCTTGTTCTAAAATAATATAACAAAGGTAAAGAGATTGGAAAGTCAGGATAGTCAACTTGTTTCCGAGATTATACACACAGGATTGGGTTGTGCATTATGTAGTACACTGCCCTTATTGTTTAGTATTTCCAAATTGATTTTTTTTTCAGTTTGAAAATTAATCAGCTAAGCCAGGGAAAACTCTAGAATGCCTCTGTGATATGTTGCTAACCCCACTCAAATGGCAAGTCACCATTAAATGCACTAGTGGAAATGGAAAATTAAAAGCAGACATGAAGAAGCGGCTCAGATAGAATGCATTAAAATTGCCTTCGAGGTCAGAAATCTGTGGAATACAGATGAGCAAAAGACAATAGAAGAGAGACCTAACCTTGATCATGCTTCTGTACCAGAGTGCCATGTTCCCACCCTGTTGTTAGATTTTCCATAAGATGTATGAGATGTCTTGGTTGCCTCACACCAATTCTTTCATCTAAGTTTTGAAGTTTGCATACAGATCTCTCAGCCCAAGATACTACTCACGACATTTCCATATCAGAAAACTTAAGACATACATGGAATTTTGCAGGCCGTTTGTGCAAACATCAAATTAGAAAACATTAAATATGCAGAATTCCTGACAAGCAATGATTGTAGAGTATCATTCTGAACCATGCTGGGTAGACCTGTAACCCATGATGGGCTGGGCTAGCGGTAGCTTATGCCCATCCTGGCTCAGCTTCAAAGGCTGGGATTGAAACTTCCAGTTGTTCAGAGGTGGTGGCTGAGGCATTTTTGGCTGGGCATCCAGAAATGCTACACTTCCAGTACTACTTTCAGATGCTCAGCCCACAGGACCACACTGTCTGCATGTTGTCCATGGTCCGATATACCGCCTTAGCACATTTGTGGACTGTTAATAAGCAGTCTACTGGGGGAGCAGGATATGGCATCATTTTGGTCCACTGGAGGTCAGCGTCTACCATAAACCGGGCCACCATGCAGACAAAGCATATTATAGTCTACTAGCCCAGTACACAAAGGTCCTCAAATTCAAGTAGTTGATCCTGATGTGTCTGACCTGCAGTTCAGTTTAGGATAAAAATTAGACATCATAAAATGTGGAACTGTTCTTCCATCTTTTATGATATGCCATAAGTAAGTGGGAGTTTTATACCACCAAAACAGAGTTCTTAATTTTAGTCTAAACTTATAGATTCTGAATCCAGCTGTGACCTTCTGTCTACCAAGTCTTAGGCAACTATTTCAGCATTCATTGGTAGGCTGGGCCACGTGATCTAAGCCTTTACTGTCCGCACACTAGTACAGACCAAGAAATCCCTCTCACTCCCCTTGGTAAAGCCTGTCCACATCAGACTAGACCTTGAAGCAGGATAGGGCACCGAAATGACACCATATCCAAGTCTAGCAGTAGGCTTATTTGAAGTAGTCCACAATAAAGGGCATGCAGACACACACACCTGTGGTCCAGCATATTGTGCTTGGCCCCCATTTTGCAGCACACCAGAAAGTGGCACCAGAAGGGGACATGCCACTGAAAAAAAAAAAAAAAAACAATTGGGAACTTCAAAGGCTGAGCCAGGACAGACTATCCAAACTCAGGGCCTTTTTGCACTTTCAGTTCCCTGGGAAAGTGAAGATGGGGGAAATAGATCTGGCGTCCACACTTTGGGTAGGCACTGGGTAAGTATGATAGCCAGGATTGACAGAGCTTGACAATGGGCATGCACAGCACTGTTGCTGTGGCAACCAGGCACTATGGTGACAACTGCCGCTGTGCTTCCTGATGCCACACTCCATTTGCCCAGAAGAGATTTGAATAGAGAATGCTGGGCTGTGCTAACCTGGTGACTAGTATAATTGTGAAGCACATTTTCATGCTCTACAGCTATACAGCTGGGGGACAGTCTGGCACACACGGAGCCGCTTCTAGGATAGAAGTGGCTCCACACAGTGCATCTGCCCCATGCTGAGGCATACCCAGACTTCTTTAGTAATCAAGGTGCAAAACAGCCCTCAGACAGTCCTGAACTGGAATATTGGCAGCCCACCCCACTGTAGGATGGGTTGTGTATCCCAGTCCAGTCCAGTCCAGTCCATTCTAGTACGGACCTACTTATTCCAGTGTGGAAAGGGCCTTATTCTCAGCATCAACAAGCTAATGTGGAGCTTTTTTTAACACTACTGTGAATGTATATCCTGTCAGACTTCTTTCTAATGGAGGACATGGAACATTAATATTCTATTCATTAACATATTTCAGTAAAGATTTACTGCTCATTACCATTGTTCTGGAGAGGAACAGTTATACTGCTCTGTAAGCTTCATAATTGCATGGCAAACTGCTTCCCTGTGGCCTTTATTCTTTTTCATGTGGTTCTTAGCTGATGGCTGAATTGTTGGCAAACCTGAAAGAGCAAAGTCATCTCTGAGAATTACGCTGTTGCTATACCAGCATCTGCTAACAACACTAGTTTTAGTGGTTTATCCTCTGTTGGTTTCTACATGAATTATTTAGAACATTACAAATAGCTGTTGTTAGGAAGGCTGGAAGAAAATTGTGTTCTTGTAAAACTGAAAGAAAGAAAGAAAGAAAGAAAGAAAGAAAGAAAGAAAGAAAGAAAGAAAGAAAGAAAGAAAGAAAGAAAGAAAGAAAGAAAGAAAGAAAGAAAGAAAGAAAGAAAGAAAGAAAGAAAGGCATTACTTTGGAGAGCAGCTAATTGAAAAATTGAGGTTATGATTAGGGCATGAAATGAGAGTTCACTTGCTTTCTACTTAAATAATATATATTAAGCAGTGTCATGGTTCTGATATTTTGTTTTTGGGCAAACCCAGCAAAATGGTTGAATCATGTTGTAATGTTATAACACTGAGTGTTAGGGTTTTATATTTTATTTTCACGTCATTATGACTTTTGAAATGGTTGGCTGATTTTGCTAATCTAAAAGATTTTAACTGGGAAATGCAAGGTAAATCAAATAAAGTTCCAACTTTCAACTTAAAAAAACAACAGCAGGCTTCCTTCCTTCCTTCCTTCCTTCCTTCCTTCCTTCCTTCCTTCCTTCCTTCCTTCCTTCCTTCCTTCCTTCCTTCCATTATTGCAACTGAAAACAGGAAAAAATAACTTGGCGACTAAACCCAGAACAAAAACCCAGTCAGCAATGGAAAAAATAATTCAGAGCAATTATATGGGGTGGAGGGGGGGCACCAGAAAAATATTCCATTAGATTTTAAACGATCTTGAGGAGAAGGAAGGAGAAGGAGGAATGAGACAGCATCTATATGGTGGCCATACAAAAACTATTAACCACTCAGTTCAGGTTCTACTCTAAAGCATAACATAGGAACTTCTGGAAACTTCTTCATACACACCATAAAAGTGTGTTGCTGAGATCGATCCTGACCTGGGGAAAACATTCCAAGCATGGAATGTGGCAGGCAGTAGGGATCATGATGGTGGCCATCTGTATAACAGCTGTAGCCGTGATGCCAGGAAATGAAATATTTGTAGCCTCAAATTTTCAGGCCAGAAACATTTTTCCATGCCACTAGTAACACCTCTGAAACATCAGGGGTGTGTGTGTGTGTTCCACTAGCACTAAGTACCCATTAGGGACCCATTAAGGACCCATTAGGCTCAGAGCAGGAAGACCCCATTTCCACTGCAGACCTCATTAGAGCCACATTTGTTTCCACCAGTTCTAGGGAAATCCAGACTGAATGGGTCCTTCAGGACCTATAATCCATATTTCCTGTAGACTCCATTAAAGGGGTCTACAATGGGGTCTTCAGGCATCAAATCCAGATTATACGGAGCATGTTTCCACCATGATTGGGCAATGGGATCTAGGGGGGCTCTGAAACCCAAAGCTCCAAAGCCTGTGCACAATCTCCAAAGCTGACTCCAAAGCCGGCTCTGAAGAATAGCACAGGCTCCAAAGAGGACCCCATGTGAGAGCAATGCCAATCCTATGGACCTTTGCCAAAGGCTCCAGAGAATCTTCAAGGTTTGCGGCAGATCACTCCAGAGAATCTTCGAAGAATCTGCAGACATCTACAGAGATTGCACCCCCTGTCCCCCCAAAAACCTGGGGTGATCCACATGGGTCGATCCGGATTAGCCACATGGGTACTCCAGCATTTCCACTGTGGGCAGGCTAGCACCCATTGCTTTTGGGTGCTGCACTGCCTGTGGGGACGTATCAGGTACCTCCCTTAATCTGGATCTACTAGATCTGGATTAGTTGAAGGACCCATTCCTCAGATCCGGATCAGATCCGGATTAAGGGAGGTCAGTGGAAAAATACCCTAAGCCTTCTTCCAGAACCCAGGAAAATACCATTTAGGAAAGCCCAAATGGAGGGTGGAATCCACAAATAAAATGGATAGAAATCAAAAGGTGTGAGCAGTCAGACCTGAAGATGTACTGAAGAAGTTTTAAAGTGAAGGTGTGACCATGGCCTACTACATATTTGTTCAAAGTATAAGAAGTTTCCTGAAACTGGAAATTTTAAACTAATAAATTAGTCATTGTCCTTGTAAGAATTACGATGTGTGAGATGGAGACTTAACAGGAGGGTTCTTTGTCGTTTGATGCAGATGGGTTACAGGAGACTGGGAACCTTGCAGTAAAAGTTGTGGGAAAACTGGCTATCAAGTGCGTTCGGTTCGATGCGTCCAGCCTTTGCATGACAACACAAATCGCTCAGTTCATACCAAATATTGCAGCAGTGACCGTCCAGAGGGAAGGAGAGCCTGCAATAGGGAGCTTTGCCCTGCACAGTGGCGGATAGGACCCTGGTCTCAGGTAAGCAGAAACAGGAGCTTCGGATTACTACTATTCTCTAGGGATGTGCACAATTTCCCCCCCTTGTTTACTTCACATTGAAGTGACTGGGACAGACCTTCGCATTTGTGAAAATGGAGCCACTTTGAATGTGCTAGGCTTCAAATTAACTTTGAATTTGCTTTGAATCCCTGCCACACCTCTTAATCTGCTCCAAATCCACTCTGAAACATCAAATGAAGGCACAAAAACTTTTGTTTCACATACAAAGGTCAATATTTGAATATAGCCATTATTCGATTCAAATGCAAAGTTCTGAGCCTTCACTGTTGCAAAGGTGATGAACATTTTTCACCCATCCCTACCATTCTCACAAGTGAAAAACTTTCAGAAATACAAATAAAATTTAAAGGTTTGCATCCTGAGAAAACATGTTTCTTTCAGGTCACTCTTGAACTGAATTGAATTTATTTGTATGGTCACAAACCAGAATCAAAATGTAAAAAAAGTACATAAGGATCTTTAAAATCACAATGGGCAAATAAACCCAAGTATGAAGTGAAAACCAATTAAACGGAAGTATCAATAGTCATGGATATCAATACAAAACTATGGAGAAGGGACTGATAATGGGAGAAAGTCTGAAGTTAGGGCCAAGGATGATGATATTGTGATCCACAATATTTCATATGTAAGTCACTCGTGAAACTCAATACACAGGTGGCTCATGATTTATGTTTGTTGGACCACACTCATAATTTTGCTGTGGTAGCTATATTCTAGGTACAGTACGTACCTCAAGAGTTTTTGCATGTTTACTTCTGACTGTGGACCTAAATATTATGCAGTGGGGGGCACAAATAAATGGTCCAGAATCCCCTGCTGCTTTCTACACTATTGGGATTCAGTGTGGTTTTATAATTTGCATTGCTTCTTTAAGGCCTTCTTACCTCTCCTCGCAATTTCATTGAAGTCTGTATCCAGATAAGTTATGTCTTTCCCTTTCTTCCCTGCCTGTCATTTTCCTTCTTCCCTTAGCTATTTATAAAGCCTCATCAGACAGTTTACTGTCCTGCCCTTCTTCTTCTTTGGGATGTCTTGGGTTGCTGCCTCCTATACACTGTTGTGAACCTTTGTCCATAGTTGTTCTGTCAGATCTAATCCCTTAAATTTCATTAGGGAGATGGTTTTGTCCAGAGCCTCCTATGATTTCAGAATGCATGCCCAGCCCATATATGTATATAATCTCTTTTCTACAAGCAGAAAAGCATCAGAGGTTTAGAGAAGTTCCATATGGACAGTGGAATTCCTGGAACAAATACAAAAGTAGAATCTTGGAATTTAACACTGATGTATATAACTGTACAACTCCAGGTTTTTGTTTGCGACTTTTGATTGTGATTGAATAATTACAGTGATAGTGATGGTGATGGCAATGACCAAGCACAGACATCAGTTACTTATTCCACTATATTTGGATATTCTGGAATATCCATGACTTATTCCAGAACACACAAATATAGCAGAATAAGTAAGCAATGGCAAATAACAACCATTGCTTTCTTCCAAAATGCACTTGCCAATGGCAAATAAATCTGCTAAATATTGAAGCTGAAGCCTAGTTTCTGTTTTTCTTACAGTGTTCAGCAACCTGTGGCAATGGTACACAAGAAAGGCAAGTTTTGTGTAGGACCAGAGATAACATTGTTGGGTTTTGTAAAGAAGACAAGCCAGAAGCCATAAGGTTCTGCAGACTCTCTGTGTGTCCCAGTAAGTGTTAAATTCCTCTCCTTTTATATATATATATGTAAAAGGGAATAAAATATTGAGAAGTTTATATATATATATATTGTTACAATCATATTTGCTAGCAACTTTTAGAATACTGATGCTGTACTTGCTGAAAAATATTGACTGCTTTAAATTTCCTTGTCGGTTTTAGATCTGCACAGGAAACTGTTCAGGGGTTGTTGTTGCTTTTTAGGAACCCTGAGTCATGGCTGAACCTAGGCCTGTGGCCGCACCTTCTAATTTTAAAGGACCAAGGCCATTGTGAGTCCTCGGAACTCAGATGACAAGTGGTTTCTTGCCTGGAAGAGGATTATCCTAAGTTCAGATAATCCCAGCGAAGGCCTACCTGCTCCCATGCTGCTGCAGCTGTGGCTGCAGTCAGGGCTGCCACCCCAGCCCACCCCAGTGCCCACCCCAGCCAACCCCTGCCATGAGTCCTGCCACCTTCCATTGCTACCAGTACCTCATGACTTGCCTTGCCATATGCCATGACTGCCACTGCAGCCACCACCTGTTGACACCTGTCAGCCCCCCCCCCAGCCCTCTCAGATGCAGCCACCACTCTACCAGTGCCCCCACCCCACCCATCACCACCCAAATCCTTGCTACTGTAGTCCACCTCCTGTCAATGCAGGCCATCATCCTTGATCAGAGCCTTAAATGTAGGAAACTTGTATAAAAGTATGAAAGGGATGCTTAAAAAAACATTCTGCAAACATTTCTGTGTGTGATGAATTGTGTCAGGCATTCTAAAACAGTTGAATTCTTTAAAACTTATAATGCTGTGTGTTATTTTTCTAAGGATGCATCCCCATGATCAAAATACTCCCAGGTGAACCTGAGTTTGCCTTGGGCCATCCGCATGGATGGCCTCTAGTCCGGGTTACATGCGGGACAAATGGCAAAACTCCATGGCAAACCCCCCCCCTTTTCCAGCTGTTCTCACTCTGAATTATGAAGGCAAGCACATATTATCTTGAGTCATGGGGACACTTCCGGGTTATTGGGGGAGGAGTTTGGCAATCAGAGCATTAGCGGGCAGGTTTTCGCTGTTCCTGCTGTGAGTGCTGTGATTGGGCAAAAAAATTAAGCTGAAATGAGCTCTCATTGCCTCCGACTGTCTCTCCAGCTAAAAGCATTGCCCCCCCCCCCCGCTTGCCTGATCACCCAATCGACAAGGTGCACATGGGTAAAGGGTGCTGGAACATTCATTCTCTGCCAGAAAGCTGTGGTTTTCAAAGCTAGGATTTGGGACTGTTAATGAAGGTGTGGATAACCAGAGGGGCATTGTTGAACATAAGATAAGAAAATGGATCCAAGTTGCAAGGGTTTAGAGGGAGGCTGATGTGAACACGAGGCTCGCTGTCAAGTGGAGGTGTGCTTGCTGTCATGCAGATATGCGCACGTCAGAGCCGCGGCTTCAGGCCATGAGCCCTTTTGCCATCCTATTATGCCCCCCTTTTATCTTTCCCCCCCTTTATTTATGGTGTATGTTGTGTTTTTGGAGGTGCAACCTGGATGCATTTCCCAGGGATTTCCCCTGTCATCACTGCACCAGGTGGGGTATGGTGACGTCAGCCAAACTTCCTATCAGGGCAGTGGGGGTGGAGAAAAAAGGATATGGTTTCCCTGATGCTGCCGTTTACTGCATTTGCTTGGGGACAGGTGGGTTTACCTTCAACCCGCACTCTCCTCAACTGCATGGGGACAAGTTAATTCAAACTACAATTTGGATTACGGATGCCCTGATTCAGTAGCGAAATAACTGGAGCCCATGGGGATGCAGCCTAAGTGTAGTTGTACCTCTTTGTGATTAGAATGATAGCTATTAATTTTCTCAACCAAGGATTTAAATAGGCCTTAAGAAGCTCCAAACGTGCTTATATGTTCATCGCTTCTCAGCCCATATCCCTTTCTCTTTCAGAAAATGCATCGGATACATCAAAAAAACCTTACATGATCCAGTGGCTGTCGAGACCAGATCCAGATTATCCTATCCAGAAAATATCTTCAAGTAAAAGACCCATTTATAACTCTGCCTTTGCCCTTAAATGCATGCCACATCAGATGTGGACTCTGCCTTCTGCTCTATTCTTCTTCCTATATGGAAAATTTCCTTGAGTCTGCCAGGTTTTATCTTGGGCTGAGATCTCTTCTCCCCCTTATACTGGGCCTTGGTGCACAGTGTCTTTTTTCTCTGGAGATTGAATAGCACTTGCTACAGTGGAGATCGTGAAGGTGTTGGATGTGTGAAATAGGATTTCTTCAGTGTGTTGCAAGCCTTCTAAAAAGTGAGCTGGCATCAGTTTGCTTGTTGATTGGTGATGGTGAAAAAAGACTCGTAACTGGCTCGTGACTTCAGTTTGATGGTGAAACTGAGAGCTTATTGTGAATGTGATCACATCACAATAATGACACCTTGCAGTGCTAAAGTTCTACCTTTGCCTAGAGGTCCTTTATCTTGCAACAGGTTAGCGTCAGTGTTTTTGCAGGGTAACCAAGCCAAGTGAAAGCACTTGTTCCATCTTTCCTTACAGACTCATTGCTTCTTACCTCATACATCACAGTTTTTCTTTTCTTTTTATGTGTTACATTAATGTTTTCATTCATTATTATGGGGAAAACAAAGCTTAGCTTTTTTACTACAAGTAGATGAGACCCTGTCAAATGCTGCTACTATACTATGCTTCTACTTTCGCTCTTTGACTGTATCTTCTCTTCTTTCCAAAACCAGCAAGAGATTCCTCACACTATTTTGCCAGACTGTTCTTTAGGCTCTTTTTCTTCCTTTCCTATCAGTGAACAGAAAACCAACATGTCAAAAATGTAGTCTATGCTACAGGTGGTGGTGTGCAGTATTTTAATTTGACTGAGACATAAAATGGCATTGCGCCATACAACAATGTCCGGAATTGCTCAGCAGGGAGCTCTTTATATCTCATTACATCCATCAGTCTTTTTTCACCATTGCATGTTTGACTTGACTGATTCAGTTGTGTGTGTGTGTATATGTGGGTGTGGCCTATAGATGTGTGTCAACTGGCAAACATAACAGTGTGAACAAGTACAAAATTACCTCAGCTTTTATTGCTTTCTTTCATTTTGCGTAGGGAATAAGAAATTATGTTTAGAAAAATGCCTTAAACTTTAATTGCATCGGCATTAACCACCAGTTCCAGCTTTAAATATAAACAGTGCACTGGTACCATGAATTGATATTCATGTGTCGTGTTTTTACTTGAATGATAAAACACTGGAAGGAGGTTTGCACAGTCCACGTATGAGAAAGGAAAGGGCGGTCATTAGTACCAAACTAGAGCAAAGTTCCAGGACAGAACTTATTTAATTGGCGGTCTGTTCATTCAGCAGATGTTTGTGCTGCAGATGTATCATTTAATCTTCCTAAAAATGCTTCTATAACATCCGGCAACAACAATATCAGTACTGTAGCAAAACTGCTTGCTACCTTTCTCCACCAAACTGTATACTTTAGAAAGGTGGCCCAGATGATTTTCCAACCATGTAGCACTTCAAAATTGTCATTATCTTATGTGATCACATATTCAAATTTTGCTGTTATGATGATGATTTTTTGCAACATGTTAGTAATTTTACATGACAACGTAAAAGGCAAAGACATGTTATCCGGCACTAAATACTGTTATGTAAAATAAGTGGTGTTTAACTGTTAACAATTTATTCATGACTGTTAGTTACCTTTAAATCGACAACTGTTAAAGTGATGTTTCAAAATATGGATGGCTATAGAGAACAGTGCAATAAGCTATCTGGGCATTCTGCACTAGATCTATATGCACTTTGGTTTATCAGGGATATTTTATTAGTGTTTTGTATGTATTTAACATAATAATTAAAAATGTGCCAATTCAGTTTGCTTTTCAATATTTTTTTATGAGGCCAGTTGAAATGTGTACCAAAGTGACTGTGCAAATTACTATTTTTTTCTTACTGCTGCTGAGTTGAAAATAATAATTCCAGTCTGTCATGCATACTGCAGAAATAAAATAAGGTGAAATTCAGCAGGTCTGGCAGTTTTGCTTTAAAACAAAACAAGCAAATACATGAGAAGGAAAGAGTCCCAGGCAACATAAAGTCGTAACAGACCTATCGTAGCATTTACTGTTGCAGATGCAAATCAATATGGACTACAGAGATATGCACCAGATTAAATTTGTTAGCTTTCAAGGTGCTGAGAGACTTTCTTCTGTTGTCTGTGCTGTCTCAGACTGATACAGCTACTCCACTGGAGAATTCTTTATATAAAATGTAATTATCCACTCAATATACTTCGGTGGTATCACAGGAGTCAGTACATTTAACGCTTCATTTCATTTACATGTTTTTGGAAGGGATGGGAAATACGATTTTACTTCTCTAAAAATAAGGCATTTTTCTAAAGCTGCTTCAATAGATTCTTACATTGAACAGCCCCCTCCCAAAGTTTGTCTTTTAACATGTCTACCTTGAGATAACTCTCTGTCTTTCGCTCTCTCTTTTTAAATTAGTTTGACCTAATAGGGTTTTGGTTGCATTGTGGCATATCCAAGTTACACATATTTGTATTTTTCCCCTAAAAAACCCAAAAACCAAAACAGCTTTTGCAGAAAGTCTTGTTTAGACTTAGTTTCTGTTTTTGTCAATCAGTGTTAATTTTTCTAAAACATTAGCATATGCTAGACTGATATGTTTGCCAATTAAACACGTTTATGCCCGATTTTCTTTAAGTAAAGGATGAATGAACAAACGCCATGTATTTTTTCTAAAATTAGTGAATGTGTCTGAATTTGATCAGGTGATGCTGCCGATGAATCAGTGTGACTGAAAGCGTGCAGTCCTCTTCTAGGAGCCTTGCAGTGCTTTCAGGGAAGCGTGGTGGGTTGTTAGTTTTCCCAAGGGGCACTTCATTTAAAGCTTCGCGGGGCCAACACTGCTACATACACTATAGGCCATACACAGTTGCTGCAGAAGTGCAAAACAGCTGACAGGGAGTAGGGATGGGCACAAATGCAATTTTGGGGCTTCTATTCAAATTGAATATCCAAAGATTCAAATCGATCCAAATGTTTAAAATTCAAATATATTCACATTCAATTTGAATCAAGTACATTTGAATCCATTTGTACGAATTTTCGACATGTTGACAATATTCAAATATGTCCGTAAACATCCATACGCATTTGTTTGCATCCTGGTTTTGTCCCGTACGTATCTGTACAAATGCATACAGATACAAATAAGATGCGCACGTATCCATACACACATGAATGTCCGAATAATTTGTATGAATGATTCAAAAGATTCAAAAATCTGTTCGAACGTTAAATTTGAATTTAGAGACACTTGATTCAAATTTGAATGTCCAAATTTAATCAAATTTGATCAAATTTTGAATGTTTTGGATATTCATGCACATCCCTAGCAGGAGAAGTGTGAAATGACCATTTGCCATTTGATCTCTGTAAATCATAGCAAACTGGGCTTTTGTCCACCATGGGAAAAATCCTGATTTTCCACAGAGTCAGATTGTGTTCAGACATAACAAAATGGGCAACTCAGAGGGACAGTGTACGGCCCTCGTGTTCCCAAGCCTTCTCTAACCCACATTTTCTAGCACAGAATATTTAGGGAAGGACAGGCTGGTAGGTGAATCCCACCTCAAAGCCTTCTCTAAGCTACCTCAGAGGGTTTTTTTTTCTCCTTTGTGTTGTCTCATCACAACCTTAAAGCAATCAAAGGTTAATGGCAATCACTGTTTAGTCTTATTCTCATACATCAACTTGGTGTTCACTGCACTCTTGTTTGCAGAAAATGCAATGCATAGGATTGGGTCTTCAGGCAATTTTCATAGAAAGGTCCCACTAAAATAATATCTGTGTTGCAATCAGATGTAGACTTAATGTGATAGCTAAGATATTCAAAGTGTGCATTCCATTTAATGTTGCCCTCCTGAAATTGACTGGCATGTTGCTGGATTCCCAGTATTATAAATTCTAGCCATGATGGCCAGTTGTCTGGACAGATGGATGTGATCTTCCAGTGACACCAAAATAACCACAAGTACCTATGCTTGATTTTCAATTTGGTCTTGTGACAGCTGGATTTCTGTCACTAGTATGATTCCAGGTACTTATCCACCTGGATATCAGAGGTTGAATATAGTCTATCTTGAACAGGTTGGCATGTGCTTGCCTGTCTGATTTTTATTTTAAAGATTTTCGCACCCTGCATTTTGAAGGCATGTTCATTCATACCTCTGTTTCACAATAACCATCAAAGCATAGTACAGAGATGACCATACAATCTAGCCAGAAAATAAAAATGAACTCTGAGTGCTTGCAATTGCAGTTTTTTAGATGTTTTGTTCCTATGGAAAAATGTATATGGGTTTTCTGTCCTTCTATGGGCCTTTTAGCATGTGTGATTGTGTGTGCAACACAAGAAGAGACCCTTTGATGAGAAAGCATACTGCATCTGGAGGAGGGGGAAACTATGTCTCCAGGGTCCAAAGTCATCATGGCTCTGCAGCACCTCCCACCGGAGGAGCTAGAGGGGTCATGGAGGGACTTGAACACTCCCCCAAGGCAGAAAATGTTTAGTGCACAAGGAGTGACTCTAAGGCCACACATTGAACAGGGCCATCACTGTGGCTAAATGCAACCTCATTTTCTGCTTCTGCTTCTGTTTGTTTGTTTGTTTACTGCCTAGCTATGGAAATATTTATCAATGTGGATTAGTCATGGTATGTTGTGTTCTAATATTTGACATTATGTCCTTTTTTAAAAAACTTAAACTTTAACAAATTGAAGGCCATAGAAACCCCATATTGGTTTCATTTTTTCTGAAGAAAAACCTTATCCAGGGAGGGTTTCAACATAACAAACAAACAAACATGAATTTGTTTACATAGTGTTAGGGTAAAGATGTTGAACTCCTGTTGTAAAAGTGGCACTAGAAGTTGGGCCATTTACCTGGTACACAGCCTGATATTCTGGCTAAAGAGTAAACATAAGGGCAGAGCGGGTGAGTCCTCCATAGGGACAGCTTCAGAGTTAAAAGAGGTTTATTGGTAGCTCAATTGCTTCACGGGGAGGGATAGAAAAACTGATACATCTGGCATGTGGCCATTTGCCTGCCCCATCTCCTTGCTGGCCAGAGATCAGTCTTTTGGATACATGCAGATGCTGCCTAAAAAACTTAACTGGTAGCAAATGTTAGCAATATCATATGATAAACTACTGAATAGACTTCCATATAATGATAGTACTATAGAACATTTGTAATGCATGTGCTTTACATATCTGAGAATAGACAAGGGAAAGTATTTGTTTCACCCAGAGGGTCATCACTATGTGGAACTTATTACCAGAAGAGGTGGTGATAGTAGTCACCCTGGATAGCTTTAAGAAAGGGTTGGATAAATTAATGGGGGGGCAGATGTATCAATGGATGCCTAGATGTCACCTCCAGGCTGGAATCACAGTGATAAGATATGCATTTCTCACAGATCCATATGGAGCCACAATGGCACAGGAACAATTTCAGTAGAGGCTACAAAAGTTAGCTTAAGGCCAAAAGAGCCTTGAGCTTTTCTTTTGTACTTTAAATGTAAGCTCTTTTTATTTCATCACATTAGAAAAAGCTAAAAGAACATTTTTGCTTGCAAGTATTTCACCATTGCACAAAATCCCTATGCTATGTCACGAATCATTGGATACAGTAGCTTCTAAGTTTAATTCTGGCACTGGTGTATAGCACACACATAATTCTGTTTTTCTCTTCCAGCAGAACAGTGTCAAGGAGACAAGTCAATGTTTTGTCGCATGGAAGTTCTTTCTCGATACTGTGCAATTCCTGGTTACAATAAACTGTGTTGCATGTCTTGTAATAAGTACAGTAACAAAACAGAATACGGGAACTCCACAGAATCCAACCACAGTAAGATTAATGATATTGAAGAGGATACCACTCCCACTCTTGCAACGCCCGTTGAAGTTCCTCTCCCACACACCACTTCAGGTCCACCAGCTGTTTCCAAAGCAAATATCACCAGTTCCAATACAACTGGAGATCAACCTGAAGGCAATGCAGTGGACGTTCCATACAAAATCCATGGGCTAGAAAATGAGATACCCCACCACCACAACATCATCTTACGGAGGAGACTACCTTACGAAAGGACAAAGAACCAAAGAATTCAAGAGCTTATTGCTGAAAAAATGAAAAAAGAGATGCTCAGGAAATTGCATTGAAATGGAAATAAAACACAAATGTTCTTTTTTTCTCTCTTATAGAGATGTTTACCAACTCCACAGTAATGCCCATGTCATCGTAAAGATTAGAAATGATTAGTGGTGCTATGGCAGAAATGCCAAATGCTATAGCCTGCAATAAATGGAAATTTAAGTTTATTTAATTAAGGTTAATATAAATGCATAGTAATGGCTAGAGTTAAAAGTTGTCACAGAAACTAGTGCAATATCCTCAGACATGTCACTGTCTCTTAGCAGTGCTGCCTAGCCAAAGTCAGGGTTCCTACTTTTCTGGTCTCTTCTGTTCCCGTGCTTGACTTTAGTGAAGTGTTACTAGAATACTCTCAGTATAAGTGACAATAGGCTCTATAGTTTGGTCCAAAATCCTCAGAGATGTTTGGAGTCTTCTAGTATTCAGCTGCAGGGAATGTGCTTTTTTTTTTAGAAGCCCAAGTCCTAGCTACACTTATTTTCAAAGAAGTACGATTTGTTTTAGTGGTACTCAAACATCAAAAGTAGGCAGCATTGATATTTTTCATGTCTGTGTTTGTATTGAATTCCATGGTGCTTCTCCTATACTCAGGAGGTAACAGAGGGTTCCGCTGTAAGGTCAAGAAAATATTTTAGACCCTGTTATCATAAATCAAGCATGAATATGAATTCTGATAACAACTTGAAATTCTAACTAGGAAAACAGCTATACATCTTTATGTACTGTTTCCAGTGGGGAAAAGAGTGTTGTTCATTGGCAGTACATAACAATTGGAAGGAAGGGAGGAAGGAAGGAAGGAATACTATAATACATTAGATGTTACAGTTCAGTAAAGTTTACCATTTACTCCCACATTTTAGGACAATCCCAGTCTTAGACCATATCTCCACTTACAAGAGGAGACACCTGCTGTTGTCTGAGAAGACATCTGTTGCCACTGTATCTCCATTTGCAGAAATCTGCCATTTTGGAGGGCAAACAGAGGCACTGCCATCGGCCACTGGTAATTATTTCTCCATGCTCTAAAATGGAGACATGGAAGTGCCTTTTTCAGTCAAGGATCACAATGCCTCCACCATGTGCCCACAACAGAGCTGCTTCCCTCCAGAAGTGGAGATCTGGCCCTATTGTGTCCTAGTATCAGCTAGAGTAGCCATATATAAAATATTAGCCCTTAACTCAGAAAGAATAATATTCCTGGAAAATTATCTGAAATTCTTCAAATACTAATGACTTATGGTAGATTGCTCAAATCATCTTCGGTTTCAAAGGTTTTGTTGTCAAATACCTGCATTTTAAAGGTGCAATCACTCCAATCCAACCCCCTCCCCTTTTCATCTACATTCTGATGGATTTAAATGACTGGATTTTCCTTTTGCTTCAGCTGATGCTTTTTTTGGTGAAGGAAATTCATTTTTATTCCATTTTCTGTAGGGCAATGTTATGTCATGGGGCAGTGAATTGACTAGCATTGTCAGCAGTTCATTAGGATAGCTCTACTGTAACAGAAGCAAAGTGTCTTTGTGTATACACCTATACATGTATACCCAGTACAAAGTCTGCTTAGATCTTAGCAATGTATACTTTAACAGCCTAACAGCCCTTTGAGTACTTGGGTGTATCTCACACAACACTTTCTGAAAGCCTGCATGGGTGCCAACAGCAGCATTTTGTGGCTGTTCATTTTGTACAAAGACAGACGCACACTCAGAATTCACTATGGCTGTATCACTCCATCTCTAAACAGAGAGATTTTGTTGGTGTTTTGGATGAAAAGTTTCACAACTGTGGCTCTTATCCCTCCAGTTTCCCTGGAAACCAGCAGAGAAAGATTCTGGGCAAAGGGCAGTAGCAGCACTGCTTTCCTCTTCCCTCTCTCTAGGAACTGCGTTAGAGGTGAGAAAATAATATCATTACTGCTGTTTTCCTTGAATGGAAACTCACCCTTGTTGCACACAATTCTGCCACAGAGCCACCTGAGAATGGGTGTTCTGAAGATAGAGCCGCCATGCAGTTTAGATGAAATATAAGTGCAAGAAGGGCTATTTACTGCATGTAGGTCACCCCCATGAGTTTTCATGCATGAACCCAAACACTAGAGCCCTTTCCACACTGAGCCTTATTCCAGGGCCTGCCATAGTCTTCACTACCAGGAGTACAGCAGGCTCCTATTCTGGGATTTGGGGGGGGGGGAGAGACTAGGGCCTTTTCTGCATTTACATCAGTTAATCTGTATTAGCTAGATTCATATTAATCCAGTTCAAGGAGCTGCTAAGAACACATCATCTGCACAGAAATAGAGTAGATTCAGATCAGAACTCACTAATTTGGATTAGTGGTAGACTGGATAAATGTGGTCTACATCCGTGCTAGCACACCTTTGGTGTTCTAAAGCCAACTCAGTGCAGATGCTGCCTGCGGTTGATCCAGATCTAACTAATACAGATCTAGTTAATATGGATCTAGCTAATATGGATTAACTGAGGTAAGTGCAGAAAGGGCCTAGGACTTCTTCCTAAGTGTGCTTAAGTGTAAGGTAGTCTATTCATCTGTTTTAAACAATAGATGTTTTCATACTTTCCTTTCCTGGCACAGACAAGCAGGATTAGGTCAGTCTCAAGCAGTTCCAGAAGCTGGGCCATTCCTACTGTACTGGAACAAGTCATCCACCTTTGGGCTATTCCTGGACAGTTGCTATGTTAGCCCCAAACTTCCAAAACCAGCTTCTGCTTTCTCCAATGGCTAGGAGAACCCTGGGATCCTAATTGCATCCCTTCCTAAGCCAACCCATGGGAGCATGTGCCCTTCCACAAGTCTCCTGGGCCAGTTTACTCATGAGTAGGATGGCTGTATACCTTTTAAAAAGGCCTATCGCTGTCCGAGTTTAGGCAGCCATTTTGGGCTGCCTAGGCTGAGCTATACTCCATCCAATGTAGACAGAATGCACTATCAGGGGATGTGACCTCTCTGGTTCACACAAAAGTGCAGAGGAGAGAGGCCCAGAAGCCAGCCACATTGCTCACTGTACCAGGATAATGGTAACGATGGGAAGGCCCAGTGAGTTTGTACTGACTTAAAGTTTGGGCAGTGTTCTACTTTCATTTTAACTTTATCGTGGAATGGATCAGACTTAGGTCTAGCTGCTATTTTAACAATACTGGAGAAAACAGCTGAGCACCTTGGACACAATTTCCAATAGTTTAGAATAGTTAGTTTTGAACTGAAGAACCTGCTTCTGTCTTTTTTTTTGGGGGGGGGGTGTTTGTGTGTTTCTGTATCTCAGCCTTTGCTTCCCACTTACTACAGGCTTGAATACCTGAAGTGATGCAAGATTGTTAATGGTATGATAGCCCTGAAAAATCTATCTGGACAGACATTTCTGTGGAAATTTGTTAAGCTGTCTAAGAGGCTTTAAATACATTTCATGAGTTGTCTTATAAGAGTTGTTCCAACGATGGTGCAGATATAATACAAATCCATAATTGTTGACCACATATTTACAATATCATTGGGAAGTAAAACTGACTCAAAAGTCTGCACACATTATTTTCATGTGTGCACTCATTTGCTTCCAGTTCCCCTAAATCTAACAAAACCAGTTTGGGAACTACATTACAGTTTACATAGCACAATCAAACTTGGATGGTTTGAAACAAATCAAGATGCTCTTATTATAGAATCTGTGAGACATTGTAACCATGCCTAAAATGTGGACTGAATTTATTAATTCATCCATACCTCATAATATTAAAAAAAAAACAAGAAAGCAAAGTGTGATTGCAGTTAGTTTTAAAAGAAAAGTAGCAGTAAAATTAAACATAATGCCATTAGTAAATAAACTGCAAATTTATTTATTTTTTAATTAAACAGATGAAAGTTTCTTGATGCTATATACTGAGACCAAGACTTAAAAAATTGTGGCTTAAAAATTAACTATTCTTTCAGTTACATTTATTGGTACCCAGTAAGACCAGAATTAAATACCATTCTTGTTTGAGCAGTATACCTTTCCATTTTCAAATGGTTTGGCCCCACTCTAATTTGAGAACATACAACAACTGCCCTTGTGTTGATCATTTGAACTCTAGTGTACATTTTTAAAAAGTATACAGTATATTCAGTTATTTGAATGGAATTGCTTCTGCGCACAACTGCACACATACATTCTGGCTAGATTAGGGCTATTTCCACACTTGCCAGGGCTGGACCACTCCAGCTGGAACTCCTGCAACAGGCTCCGTGCTGAAGCAGTCCAACTGACCCAGAACATGGCTATCCGCACTTGCACAGTCAATTCTGGGTCAGGCCCCACACCACCCCATGCTGGTCCAAAGCTCACTAAAGTTTCTGCCCTTATTGCCCCAGGGGGCCCATTTCAGTGGTACAATTTAGTGCACCACTGAAATGGGTCCCCCTGCTGAACTTAAAGCATAGAGACATCCCTGAACCATTTGTAGACCTGTCTGTGGATATTTCCGTCTAGGCAGGAATTTTGGCCACCTAGATTTGGCTACACTACATCCCATGCAGCATGCTAGCAGGGCTGGGACCTCTCTCTTTTGCTTCACAGTGCAAAATGGACTAGGCCTCAAACTATACCATTTTAAAGTTAGGTGGAATGGTGGCTTTCTGCTGTATGCTACTGTCACACCTGCATATGAGAACATGGTGTAAATAGTAATGATTTTTAAAAATATATAGTAATTTGGAACCATAATGCCCATGTATGGAACAAATGGATTCATTCTTTGGCAAAGTAGTATAAATACCATTGTTCAGGCTTTGCCATGTTCTCATTCTTATAGTAATGTCTTAAAATGCACTTTTATAACACCACTCTCTGCTAGTGGAGACATCTGCTGTTGGCATCTGCTTTGGCTTTTCTATAGGCATTTCCTTTAATCTTACTAGCATTCTGTTCTTTAAAAAAACTGGTGGCAACATCTTTCATTCAGTCCTTTGTAGCATGTTATAAAGAAATCCATCAGGAGAGTCAATCATTGCCTTGAAATAATCATAATAATGTGCAATTACACCATTAGCAAATGTATGATTGCTGTATTTTTTACAGAAAGTCATGTTTTTAGAAACAGAAACAATAGGGTGCATCTTACCTACACTTTTGAACAAAATGTTCAGGATCCATACAGCAAAATGGTGGTTTAAAACCAAAATTAGAGTTTAGGATTAAGTTGCCCTTTTCTTATCCAATTACATTGTAGTGCTTTATGTGTAATGCTGTAGCTTCATTGAAATAAGGGCAACTTCATGAATTTACTCATTAAATTTTCCAATCCAATTGCTTGCATTTTTGAGAAATTCTGCTCATGCAAGTGATATATTTTGAATATCATAGCAGACACACACACACCAAGGGTCTCCAGTGTATTGACAAGACTAATCACTTTTAGCCTCTATACTTTTTAAGGACAAGTGTCAGGTAGACCTGATGACCTGTCATCCTTTTTCAAAATTGAAATTTTGTGCTGGGAGGAATGGCAGCCATTGTCTTCTTTTTTAATGGTATAGGAGACCTGTCAAGAGGGTTGAAGGACAAGGTCCTCTGGGTAGCGAGTGGTACCATACAATCTAGACTGGTATCTACAGAGGGCTGACATGCTTTGATCCACAGTGGATCAGGATGTGGTTTGGGAAGGTGAAAGCACAGATTCCAGGCATATTTAGGACCATGTTCCAGTTTGTCTCGATGGGCAACAACTGTTTCTAAGCTGCCAGATAAAAAGTGTGATGCCATTAGATAATAGGAGTAGAAAACGTGAGTGCTTTTATGCCTTCTGCAGATGATCCCTCCATTCTTCCATCCGTCTTTCTTACAGGCATGTTGTGGGGATTTGTGGTTTGATACAAGCACATAACTTTGTCCTGATTAAGCAGTGTCTTTTTTCACTGAAGTGGATATTAATATTCTTAAGGAGATGACCATGCTGTTGTTTTGTTTCAAACCATCCAGTATAAAGATAAGCTCATAGCAATTGATGTATCCAAAGACATATTAGAAATAAGTAAAGCAGTAAAACACCTATCATGTTAATGGGAAGGTAGAATTAACTGCAGACTGACTTGCAATTAGTGGTTTTGCTTACTCTCTGAAGCTTCATTAATTGGGTACTGTTCGGCGTTTGGTCAGTAATCATTTAATGCTACATTTTCATTTTGAGGAGGCCTATGATGTAACAAGCTACTCTAGTTCTAGAGCCACAGCTTAACTTCTGTCAACCCAAGTTAGCATAGCTACAGATAATGAACCCCATATATTAGCCTGGCCAACTCCAGTTACCATTCTTCTGTTATTTCAAAAAGAGAGACAATCCACGATTAAGACTATGCATGGTTTTTTGAGGGGACTTGATTTTGGGTGTTTTTCCACTGTCACTAAAAGTACCCATTACGTACCCATTAATGGGTATGTAATGGGTACTTCTAGCGCAGTGGGAAAACACCCTTTAACATGATCATTTAGCCCCAAAAGCAGAG
The DNA here is from genome assembly GCA_014337955.1 of Aspidoscelis marmoratus. Taxonomy (NCBI): domain Eukaryota; kingdom Metazoa; phylum Chordata; class Lepidosauria; order Squamata; family Teiidae; genus Aspidoscelis; species Aspidoscelis marmoratus. The sequence continues at coordinate 9,741,153 of MTQE01000401.1, read as the reverse complement.
GCATGACTACAAGCTGCTGAATCAAGTAGAATTGCTGTTGTCTCTCCATTTCCTTTTTTAACAGCCGTTCTTTCAGTGGCTTATCTATCAGCAGCATTGAAATGTTCATCTCCATGCTATGCAAAATTCTAATGCTAAACTATAAAATTCATAGGAAGATCAAGGGACTTTTTTCACTCAGCTGCTCTCAATCTACATAGTTTATGTTAGCTTGCACTATTTTTGATACTTTCTTTGCTACCTCTATGGCACTCTACAAAAGAAACCCCTTGTCCTAGCATCATGTCATCACAACTCACCCATTAGAACCACTTCTCAGCCAATAATCATTTGTGGATATGAGTTTTCAGTACTAGAAGCTTCAGTTCACTTTGATGTATTGTGACCAAAGGAGGGCCTTCAACATATCCATCTGAAATAAGAGTAGCCACTTGAATGTTTTATGCATAGTCTGACTTCTTAAATGTTAGCCAAACACACTCACTCACCCACCATCAGTGTTCCAGATTCTGCTTTCTAGATATATTAGGAAATGCTAGAAAAATAATGTATTCCGTTCAATCAGCCGTGGAATCTTGCTATGTTGCTTGGTGCACCTTACTAAATCCAACATGTACAGGATTTTCAAGCTTTTTTTTTTT